>OX369260.1:1517873-2117873 GCA_947284805.1 Coleophora flavipennella
AAAATATCTTAAGACTTTAAGAGTGCATTAAACAGGTGTAAAATAATTAAAAACGCTGAACACGTTAAAAAACCGACTTCCAGCGAAACAACTAATTTGTATTATTATTATTATTGATTTTTGATAATTTTCTGCAAAGTACCGAATTTGATTTTGAATTTATATGGGACCAACTTGGCAGCATATACCCTATTGAATAAAAAATAATCATGAAAATCGGTTCACAATCTACGAATAAACATATAAAAAACAACATATCTGGCTATTCTGATTAGCAGTTTTTGTCACTCACTCACTTCCCACTATGCAATACCGAAATACCGTGTTGCCACAATTTCGCGAAATTTCGCGTCATATTTCAGTACCGCAAAAACAAAATTAGAGATGCGAATTTCGCGGTATTAAAAACAAGCCGCCGCGATGATAAATCTCCGACAAAAAAACGCCGCACATTGAGTTGGGAATCGGGATATAGGCAAGGGCTTGTGCACAAATGACGCTAGGTTTTTTTTGTTACTTTTTTACTCCCTCCCTCCCCCTGGTGATATTTGGTGAGGTTCTTGGCCACCTCCCGCCCCCCTCACAACCTCACGTGTATTTTTCAAATTCAACCTAATTTTAAGATTCATTATTGTATATAGCGGGCGGGGTCAAGCGCGGTCAAGACCACTTGCGCAAAAATTTCGTAAAATAGACTCGCTATTTTGAAGTAGGTATAAAACAAGAGAAGATTTATTTTTAATGAAACCGAGAAAAACTACTCATGTGTTATTTTTTTTCTTTGTTCGTTCACTGTAGAAAAATACACGTGAGGTCTCCTTATACCCCTCTCCCCAACGTGATTTGTTGTGATTTTTTCGTGAACCTTGTAATATTGTAGTTTTAACTAATGTTGTTTTATTTTAAATACCATTAATGATTTATTTTTTAAATAAGGCTTTTAGTTATCTAAGTTGTAAATATCGCAATTTTGCAAATTTTGCGGTATTACAATTCAGATACCGCGATTTTGAAAAAATATTTCGGTATTTCATGCTCTACTTCCCGCCCCTCAACCAATTCACAAAAAATCACTTTAATCCGTTGCTCCGTTGACTTGCGACGCCAACGTGCGCGAGCGTGAAAATGAATTTTCCCCAGATCCCTCGGGAACTATGTTACGATATGCTAAATAAGTAAATTATGTAATTTCCCACCCTTTCAACCATGTCTATGCAAGAAATCACAATAATCCATTGCTCCGTTGCAATGTTACAGAAATCAACGAAAAAAAGTGTATTTTTGTCTGTTCCCTCAGGAACTGTATCGGTATGCTATTTTCACGGAATAAAAAGCAGCCTATGTCCTTCCCCATGACACAGGCTACCTCCATACCAAATTTCGTCAAGATTTGTTGAGGTGTTGAAGTGTGAAAAAGCAACAAACAAACACATTTTGAAATTTATGATAATAAGGTCTTTACCTATCAAATTGCCGATTCGGTTTTTGAAGTTCAATGCCAATTTTAATTGAAAATAAAAAAGTTATTGTTTTTTATTATCGACCTTATGGTGACACTACTTATGGTCGTTTAGAAGTAACTAGTGATATGTCTTTCATGTTCCAATGCCCTGAGCTATGTACCGTACTATGGCGAAATCTTATGCAGGGTATTCTCAAATATGACATTAGTAACGAAGAAACTGCTGCGATAACTCTAGAGCTTTAAAATTATAAATGTGTATTTTTGCCTCAATAAAGGCGATTTTTTCAGGTGAAAAAACCTAACTTCATGGGGTTAAAGCCACCACCATGCTCTCAAAATATCTAAAAAATAGGCATATGTTTACGACCATTTAATTTCTAATAGTCTAATGCTATTTGGAGAATAAATTTTGTTTAATTGTTCTTAATATTAATTTCAATCTTTACTTCTTTATACAATTGACAATTTTATAGGCTTTTTTATTAATTTTTATTCACAATTTTTAAGCCCTTATCTAAGTCCTGCCGCCAAACATAAATGTTAATATTGATGTGTTCCGGATTGAAAAAAAGATAGCGAGTTCCCCATTGCGTTGGGGAATCGTGGTAAGCCCGCTTCCATCTTCGGCATCATCGTCACTTACCATCAGGTGAGATGATGCCAGTTCCCCATTGCGTTGGGGAATCGTGGTAAGCCCACTTCCATCTTCGGCATCCTCGTCACTTACCATCAGGTGAGATGATGCCAAGGGCTTACCAATTATGAATAAAAAAAAGGCCCTATATTAGTAACATTTGGCAACTTTTGGTATCCTAGGCTAAGAATGGCTAAGATCATCTTTGGGTCGCTGAGCCTGTGAAGTAAGTGAGTAGGTTCTGTTCGTTAATCTTGCTAAAACTCAAAAACGGCTCGAGACCAATTACAACGAAACTTTGGCGCATTGTAGGTTCATAACAAAAAGAAAGCTTATGTATACTAGTTGATGGCCGCGGATCTAGGGTGCGCACCGCACAACATCGATGGTGAGCCACCCATGCGGCTCAGCCACCACGCACCATCGATGACCGCGGGCATCAACATATCTATAAAATTGGTTGGGGTGCACTCAAAAGAGCTGCCATATAAAAAATTGTCTTAGTAAATGAACTTCCAAATTAACTTTCATTGATTAATATTTTAATAAGAACTACTCTCTTTGTATGAAGTCAAATAAAGCACTGTTTCAATGGCTGCAATTTAGCAGGTTTTTTTTCAGGTGAGTTGTAGTTGAATGCACTCAAATGTTTAATTTAAAAAAAAAGATATTTTCTCTTGCAGGGCCTCAATCATTCGAGAGTTAACATTGCGTTACTGGTGGCCCAGAAAGAACTTATCAAAAATGTATACATTGCCGCCCTAAAACCACAGAGTGGTGAGCAGTTTCTGCCCAAGGGTATCTTCTCTTTTACAGGCAAAGAACAGTCACAACAACATAACAATGAAACAAACAACAACAAGAAACAACAGAACTATCAGCAAGACGGTGCTACTCTCACAGATAGGGTCTCGATGGAGAAGCTTAGGGCAATGGTACCAAAAAATAAAATTATAAGTATTAAGAAAATACCCTGGCCAGCTCGCTTACCAGACCTCACACCCTTGGACTTCTTCTTGTGGGGATACCATAACTCAAAAGTTTACAACAATAACCTCCAAACAACGAAAATTACTCTCCTGAAATTACTGCTATTGAACCAGCAGCACTGTGTTCAATGACCGGCTGTAAGTTCCGGTCAGAAACAGGCATCATTTAGACAACATTGCTTTTAAAAACCAAAATCCGCAATGTTACAAATCATTCTACAAAACCAAAATAATAATATTGACTAATTTTTTTTGTTTTTTAAAACCTATTTAATTTTCAACTCGAAAATGTTCCACTGATCACCTTTTAAAGCAGTGGTGCCCAACTGGTATTGCCCCAAAGGCTATTTTGAAAATCCCGAAAACGCCACGCGGACACCGCCTAGTAAATAAAAAAACCCTAAGTGACTTAAAGGAAACTACATTGTTTACTTACACCACTTTTTATTTATTATTATAAAATATGACACACTTGACACTTCAAAAATAATAGACTGTAACAGCAAAAAGGTAATGCGATACTTGGCTGTTCACATTCAGGTAGCTTCTAAAAGTCTGGTAGATAAACTTGTCTGTGCAACCCAAAATTATGCAATTTTTATGTGTTCGTTGGTTAACATACTTCTGTACTTGGTTTTAACTTTTAGTTGGGAAAAAGCACATTTACATAGATATGATGAATTTAACCATGAGGGCACAGTTTCCTAACTTTTTTTGTATTTAACGGGTCCATGAGCTTGAAAACTTCATTGCTTTTACTGTCTGCAATGATATCACTGTGAAGTGTAATAATTTCTAATTCAGCTTTCGCTTTATTTGTTGAAATGCAAGCTTATTCACACATATGCATATTCATTTCACGCATAGGTACCTACACTACATATGACTCATACAGTACAATTTAGTTATTTTTTAATTAATTGATTTCACCTAATTTTATTAATTTAATAAATGTCTGTATTCTTTATTCGATTTTGTTCGTGGGTATAACAGGCCACAGGCTACCTGGTAGCTAACTGTAGGGCACTACTGTTTTAAAGAGTACCATCCTTGACTACCAACATATCCTAGTAGGTAGTATAAATCAGAGATAAACGGGAAACAAGGGAAATATAAAAATATTACTTCTGGTCTGCATATATAAATATTCACAAGTCACTGACCTTCCTCTATCAAGTGTCTTGGTGGTGGCGGCGGCCTAGCCCCGCTGATGATGTAGCTGTCATCATCATCATTGATGTTAGCTCCCAATCCATTTGCCGCCAGGTCTTTCTTCACATCCTCCCTGGTATACCACCCGTCCATCTGAAACAATACTGGGAAAAATAAATAAAATGTCACTTTTACGAGAACAAGAACATTGCAACATGATTTCAGCAATGTTGTTGAATAATTATCCTTGAACAGTTTAAACAAGGAAAACAATAATATACAAAACGGAGTAAAATTCAAAACAATATTTTTTTGTTGGTACACAAAGCGTTTATAAATTAAATAACAATGTTTGTGGTACCTACCTTTTAAACTTAAGTTTTGAGACAATAGTCCCCAACACGTCCAAACCATCTACACTTGACTTTCTTTCTCACAGAACAAACAAGGACAGGACTGACTGACTGAGGGAGAGGGAGGATGTGTGTGTCACTCACTACCAGTGATGCCAACTCTATATGTCAAAAAGTAGTTAATCGTACGCTTGAAAAGTTGCTAGAACAATATAAAAATGGCAATACTGTTGCTAGATGTATGGTGTTATATACTGTGCTTGAAAAGTTGCTAAATTGTATGAAGCGTCGATTTTTTTTGTTGCTAGACTGCTCCGAAAATATGTTAGATCTAGCTACTAAGTCGCTAAATTGGCAACACTGCTCACTACTTTTTTTTACCTTGGTTGGCTGTAGTCTGTAGTAGTTCTGTGGATGGCCCTTTCTTGCTTGCCTAGGATGTGCCTTTGCCCCCTTTGCCCGTAGATCTGTGCTTTGCCCGTGCTTTGCCCGTTGCCCACAAATCACTTCGTCTGAATCCACAGATCTACTAATAGTAGATCATGGAATAGTAGATCTGTGTCTGAATCATTCAGTGATTTTTTAAAAATAATATATTAACGTCTCTAGGTACAAGCTCTTTTGAGACAGACTTATTATTTATTCAATTCATTTATTTTTTGATTGGCAATGCCAGTGCCGGTACTGCCAGTCGGTGCATTACCAATTCTTTCTGGAGTTCTTGACGGCATTTGTACCAGCCTCATTCTGCATCAGAATCAGAATATTTTATTTGCAAGAATACTTATGAGGATTGTGATGCTGTGTCTCAGAGTAAGTATGTAGGTATAGAGCGCGTCTACCGCATCGGTCGCATAATAATACATCGTAGGCAAGTGAGCTATAGTAAACTATATACGTGTATAAGTCGAAAAAGCGTCGGTGGCTCAACCGGTAACGACTCGGTCCATCTAACCAGAGGTACCGGGTTCAAATCTGGACGGCCAATGTACCAATGAGTTTATCAAAAACTTACGTACATACTTACCGATTGCTTTAACGGTGAAGGAAAACATCGTGAGGAAACCTGCACACGCCTGTGAAGAAACTCGAAAGTTGTGTGTGAAGTCGACCAACCCGCACTGGGCCCGCGTGGTCGACTAGGGCCTAATCGCCCTGATTCAGGGTAGGCTCGAGCCCCTCGGTGGGGACGTATATGAGCTGTAATGATGTGTATACGTGACAAATAGGGATGGGCTGCAGTGCACTATCGCCTGGATGGGCCGCAGTGCACTATCGCCTTAGCGGATTATCGATAACCAAGGATAAACAGCAGCATAATATAGTAGGTAATTTTAAGAATTTATGTTTGTTTTATCGCCCTGATTCAGCGTAGGCTCGAGCAACTCGGTGGGGACGTATATGAGCTGATATAATAATAATAATAATAATGTTTATTTTATTATTATTATTATTATTTTTTATTAAAAAATTGAGTGCGTTTGGCTGCACCTCACCTGATGGTAAGTGCCGATGCAGCCGAGGATGTGACACGCAAGCTCAAATAGTGCCTATTCACTCTCGTCTTGAAAACTCCTAAATTGTACGAATCGGGAAAATTATGTAATTATGTATTATATAATGTAAATAAACATTATACAAAAATAAAACATACATACAAAAATAAAACATTTGTACCTACAAGTATATACTTACACATAGATGTAGGTACTGTTTGTGGTAGGTAAGTCAATCAACAATAAAACCAATTTCAGTATAATATACAGGTTGTAACATAAAGGTGCAATGATACTTTAAGGTGGGCTTGTACTGATTAATCTGAATAACTTTTTTTTCTACAACTTTGCTAAAATCGCGATTTTTTTAAAGTTCTTTCAAACAAAACCGGCCAAGCTGACCAATTTGTATAAAAATAAAAAAAAGTCGCGATTTCAGCAAATTTGTTCAGTTTGATGAGTTTAAACCCACCTTAAAGTGTCACCTTTATTAACATTCCCTGTTTGTTTGTTTGTTTGTAAACTCTTTATTGTACAAAATATAAACTTAAAATAATGCATTAAAAAAAAACCTTAAGTACAAAGGCGGACTTATCCCTTAGAGGGATCTCTTCCAGTCAACCTTTGCAATATTAAACAGAGGACTTAGTAGGACAAAGAAACACGAGAAACCTACATAGAGAAATGAAAAATAACTACATATTCACTTAACGTAAATTTTTATAACGCCACTTCAAAGATTCTTAGACTGTGATTGTACTATAGAATAAAATTTTTATTCTTGTCGGGTATTCCTAAGTAGAATTTAAATCGTATTAAAAAGTTTTTATTCTTGTTAGGTATTACAAAGTAACAATTTAAATCGTATTAAAAAAGATTTTATTCTTATTAGGTATTCCAAGGGAGCGAGCTATGCTCGAAATTTAACTATGCGATCGAATCGGAAATGAGGAGATCCGTAGAAAAACCAATGTAACCGACATAGCTCACAGAATCGCTTTAATGAAGTGGCAGTGGACAGGGCACATGCTCGTAGAACAGATGGCCATTGGGGTAGTAAAGTTCTCGAGTAGCCATCGCGCACCGGAAGACGTAGCGTAGGTAAGCCTTCCACTAGGTGGACCGACAACCTGGTGAAGGTCGCGGGAAGCCGCTAGATGGGGGCAGCGCAGGACCGGTCGTCATGGAAATCTTTGAGGGAGGCCTTTGTCCAGCAGTGGACGTCTTTCGACTGATATGATGAAGTATTCCAAAGTAATAATTTAAAAACCTTCCTCGTGAACCAGTCCGCCCACTGGTGAAAATCAAAAATCAAAATCTAATCAATTTATTTCAAATAGGTGTTTACACACACTTTTAAATAGTCAAAAAAAATATTACTGTATATTACAAATAATGTCATGATTCATATTACAGTCTCAGGTAATGGTATTTGATATAGAATCAACATATATATCTTTGTCATTTACATAATCTATTATTTTATAATATCCTCTAGAGCACAAAACTTTTTTGACATGAGTCCTGAATTTATTCTCTGACAAACTAGTTACATTTTCTGGAATTTTATTGTAGAATCTTATACACTGCCCCACAAATGACTTCTTAACCTTACTCAGTCTCGAAAAGGCTATATCTATTTTATTTACATTTCTTAAATTCAAATTATGCCTGTCACTGTTTTTAGGAAATAAATGCAAATTCTTACGAATGTACATGATGTTTTCATATATAAATTGACTAGCAACAGTTAAAATATTGATTTCTTTAAACTTATTCTGTAACGACTCACCTGATCGCATCTGATAGATTGCGCGGATAGCTCTTTTCTGCAAGATGAAAATAGTTTCTATATCAGCCGCATGCCCCCACAGTAATATGCCATAAGACATAATACTATGCAAGTAACTAAAATAAAATACACTAGTCTCGCAGTATCTACATCCGTTAACTGTCTTATTTTCTTAACGGCATAAGCAGCTGAACTAAGCCTTCCCGCTAAAGTTTCAATGTGTGGTCCCCATTGAAGTGAAACATCCAAAGTTATACCGAGGAACACCGTGGTATTTACAAATTCTAAATTATTACTGTCTAATATTACACTATTGTTGACCTTTTTTACATTTGGCAAACAAAAATTTATACATTTTGTTTTCTTAGCATTTAATAATAAGTTGTTCACAGTGAACCAGTTCAGTATCTTTGAAATAGTGTAGTTTACTTCGTCAATTTCGTTTTCTTTCCTATTCACTTTAAAAATAAGAGATGTATCATCCGCAAACAACAGAATATTTGACAGATGTTGCACCATAAAAGGCAAATCATTTACGTAAACAAGGAAAAGAAAAGGCCCTAATATGGAACCCTGGGGCACACCCATTTTCTCTTTAGATCCAGATGAGTTCGTGCCATTCACTTGTACTTTTTGTATTCTGTTGTCTAAATACGAATTTAAAAGACTGAGAGCCCCTTCCTCTACACCATAATGCTTTAATTTCATAAGTAATGTTTGGTGTTCAACACAATCAAAAGCCTTAGATAAATCACAAAACACTCCAATTGCATTCTGCGATTCCTCGAAGGCATCATATATGTTTCGAATGAGTGCTACTTCTGCATCGGTTGTTAATCGTCCTTTAGTGAAACCGAATTGTTGGTTATGCAGTAGTTTGTTTTCTGTAAAATATTGTAGCATTTGGTTAAGCATAATCTTTTCAAACACTTTACTAAGAACTGGCAGCACAGAAACTGGTCTGTAGTTGCCTGGATCAGTTTTTGAACCAGATTTATATAAAGGTATCACTTTACTAAGCTTCATGAGATCTGGAAAGACGCCACTATCAATGCTAATATTAAAAAGACAAGCTAAATATGGCGCTAAAGTATCAATTACATTACTGATCAAGCTTACCGATAATCCCCAGAGGTCTTCGGTTCTTTTCACTTTAAGAGATTTAAAAGTTTTTACAATAGATTGTGGTTCAATTACTCTGAAGGAGAATTTTTGATCACAATTATTAACATTATCCTTTAGCAGCCTTTGAGCATACATAGGTGATGAGTTTAGGGCTTCAGTAGTCTTAAGTGGAATATTTGTGAAAAAAGTTTCGAATTCTTTGGCTACATCGGCATTCGAACTAATTTTACCTTGATCTATTTGCAAAACATATTCTTTGTCGCGAGGTTTGGCTTTACCTGTTTGTTTGCTAATGATATTCCAAACAGTTTTTATTTTATTATCTGAAAATTTTATTTTTCTAGCTAGATAATTAGATTTTGCTACGTGGCAAACCTGCTTAAAAATTTTTGAATATTGTTTCACATAATTTGTAAAGTTCTCATCAAAAGTGTAAGTTTTTTTGTCATAAAGGTCAAACAAAGTTTGGCGACTTTTGTATATACCTATAGTAGCCCATTCACTGAATTGAAATTTGATGTTACTGATTGTGGATTTAGACTTAAATATACTTTGGAATTCCCTATCCAGTACTGTAAAAAAATCATTGTAAAAACTGTTGGCTTGCACTTCAATATCAAAATCTGGTATGGTCAGTTTTTCATATAGCACTGTTTTAAATTTTACTATTCGACTAGCAGTGACCGGTCTCGTTTGAATTTTTATGTGTTCTGCAGAAATACTTACGGGAAAGCTAGCCATTACTCCGCTATGATCTGACCTCAAACAATTAAAAACCTTTTTATTTAAATAACAGCAATTACAAAATATGTTATCTATACATGTGGCAGAGGTCTTTGTTATTCTTGTGGGTTCCAGAAATACATAATTTAAATCAAATGACTTGAAGAGACAAGTAATTCGAGTCGTCAAGAACTTTTTTTCCAACAAATCAACATTGAAATCGCCGCATACTATCACGGATTTACGGCTTTTACTAACGATATTTAATACATCCTCCATTGCCGATTCGAAGCTAACAAAGTTATCGTCATATGGGGGCCTATACACGCAAATAATGATGTGGTTCTCCAGCTCCACACAAGATAATTCCACAGTTTTTTCAATCGAAAGGCCAACAACGTCCTTCCGTTCTTTAAACTTTATAGAATTTTTGGTAAATATAACTGAACCTCCACATTGTAAGGACTTTCGATTGAATGCACTGGCTGTACAATAATTTTCAAAACTAAAAAGCATTTCATGGTCTTTGAGCCAGTGTTCTGTTACACAAAAAATATCTACACAATACTTTTCCAGAAAAAGTTCTATTTCTAATTCTTTGCCGAGGAAGCCTTGAATATTTTGGTGAACTAGTTTTAAAAACTTGGCTTCTTCGTTGTCTTTAAACCTAGTTTAAATCTGAAGGTTGAACACTGCCGCCAACGCCGGCATCGCAGGGTATACTATCAAGTATATTTATAGCCTGTGCTATACCTGCGGTACCGTCACCAGCGGCGGGCTGCTCCGTCGTTAGGCAAACCGTATGAACATCCGTTAGGTAGGTTGAATACCCACCCTACCCTACCCTACATAACAGCAATTTAGTACGACAATCATTTCAATTTATGACTTTCAGTTAAATGACTACGACATACTCTATCTTGTGTTAAAATAACAAACAGGGTGCAAGGTATAGATTTTCATAAACTGATACGGTGGTAACCGATGCAAGCCAGTTTTGAGGGTTAGAATAACATTTCGGAAATAGTTCTATGTGCCGTTCATCTTAGAATAATATATCAAATATCGGGTTTATTTCTAAGATGAACGGCACATACAATTATTTCCTTTTTAATATTCAGTTTGGAGAAAGCTGTTCTTTTACAGCATATTTGGATATCACGTTTCGATTTTATAATAAACCTATTGGAAAATTATTTAAATAACAATATATAAATAAAACTCCAGTTTTGCCGTCCAGATTTGAACCCGGTACCTCCGGTTAGATGGACCGAGTCGTTACCGGTTGAAATAAAACTCAATATTTGAATCAATATCTTTGAAGGGGATTGTATGAATTGAAACTCCATAGATTTGTTCGAAGTTCGACGTCAGAGCGAGACACATATAGTGAGATAGTTGCAGAGAGAAAGTATGGCGATGATTGCCTTTATTTGTAAGATTTTATCTATCTCGCTATTAGTAGGATCATGGGTGACGGTTTATTTATTTAGAGAAGGACAACAATACAAAAATACTTAGAAACTAATTATAGACATGAACATTTAAAACAAAGGAACATAAGTGCTTAAAAACATTATTTACAAATTGGAGGGTTTATTTCCTCTAGTCGCTTACAGTCTCCCCCTCGGTGCGCTTAATAGCACCCATAGTGATCGGGGTAGCGACGTTTTCTCCTGTGCTTTCGCCAGTTCGCATCTTGCGGTTTTTTCTTAACATGAGTTGCTATACGTGTTTTGTTTTCAAGCAGGTTTTTGAACAAGGCGATGTACTGCAGGGATCGGGCTGTGGCTCGTAAAAGGCGTAACCATGTAGAGCGTCGCGTCAGCTCGGGAGTAACAATGGTTACACGTCTAATCGTGTGGGTTGTAAGACGTTCTTCTCCGGTTGTTACGGGTACAGTAGCGGATCGGTCAAGCGGCCATTCTGATTCGGACTTTCGTAGGAAGGCGGGGCCGGAAAACCATCTATGGCCTGAGTTGAAGTTTCCTGGGGTGCCGCGGGTTGCGTCGTCAGCCACGTTTTCTTTCGTGGGTACCCATCTCCACTCATCGGATTTGGTATGATCTTCCATCTCGGCTAGCCGGTGAGCTACGAACATCTTGAACGTGCGTGGGTCGGACTTGGCAAGAACGTTGCGTGAGTCGGAACAGTATAATCTTCTCTTTATTTTCTTATCCATTTCTGTCTGTATGGTGGCGTATGCTTTTTCACTGGCATCGCAGAACATGTGTAGCGCCGCCTCTTGGTTCGCTTGCGATACGCATCTTGGTATGTACAAACTAGTTAGTTCGTGTAGGTGCGATAGCCATGCGCGCCATTGCAGGTCTTGTGCGAGCTGCACGGGCTCGTCCCATCTGGCTCTCGTTCTCCCCAGATCTTGGATGAGCATCTTTCCTTGGACGAGCGTAGCTGAAGCAAGGCCTAGCGGGTCATATATTGACATCACATCGCTAGTTATCTCCCTTTTGGTAGGCGCGCGTTGTCCTGTAAGCGCCTCTTCGGGCGTGTGTCGCATGTTTAAAGCGAAATTGAACGTATCTTCTTTTACGTTTTCTCCCTTCACTAGGGTTTTTATTTCCCTTTCAAAGCAGTCGCGCTGAACAATTTCGAAAAGCCTTTCTTCGGCGTTTTTTATTGTCTCTTCCGACATAGGCACGAGTTTGTTAGTGCGAGCGAGAGGGGTAGCGAGTGAGTCGGGTAGATTGTTTCTTATAGACGAGCGAGCGAGAGATGTAGCGGGGTTCTGTATCTGTCCCTTTCTAGCGTGAGTTAAGTACCAAGCGCGACGCGTAGTAGGCGCGTAGTTCGTAGCAACTTCCGCGTAGCCGCTGTCTATCAAATTTTTCATTTGCTTTTCGTAGCTTCCTTTGAAGTTTTTATCCTTCTTCTTTTTCTTTTCTATGCCGAGCAGTCTTCGCAGAGCGTTGGGTCGGCTTTCAGGCATTCGTGTGTCGTCTGTCTTCCATAATAGCCCGGTTTCGAACCATCCTTCCTCGGGCACGTACTTGCAGGTGGACTTCAGTATTGTGAGAGCTCGTTCCTCCGGATCGTTCACCGGTTTTCTAGGCACTATTCCGAGCGAATCGATGGTGAAATGTTCTTCTATGAGCTGCTCAACGTCTTCGTGCGTACTGACATGTGTGAGGTGGTTGATGACTTGTATCGACCTTACAGGCTTCGTTATATTGGAGTTACAGCCATGAAGGACCCATCCTAGGGTCGTAAGCGAAGCGACGGGCCGAGACTTGCTTCCGCTGCGTACGTCTTGTGACACGATCAAGTGCCAGTTATCTTGCCCAATCAGCAGTGAAGGCTGGGCAGTGTCGTACGTGAGCTCGTAGGGCACGTCTTCCAGGTGTGGACAGTCATCCAGGTCTTTCTTCCTGACCGCTTGAGGTGCCAGTTCCAGCTTTTCTATTGTAGATGCGGTCATGTCTTCGTACTCGCGGCAGTAGAGTCCTCTTATTTTCAGTTCAAGCCGCCGGGAAGTAGCTTCCTTTAGTCTCTGTCCTCCCATTCCCTCGATGAACAGTTCCTCCTTAGGGCCCCGCGCGCCTATCTCGTCGGCTACGCTTTTCTCGATCAGCGTGACGGTGGAGCCCTCGTCGAGAAGAGCGAAGAGTTTCTTCGTTCCCGTTGGACCCGAGATTTCTACTGGAGCGATCTTTAGGTAGGCCTTCGTGGCCACCAACGTGTTGACCGATGCAGTTTGCTTATCTTCTTTGTGTTCCTCCTGTTTTTCTTGCTTTTCAGGCGCTGAGTCTGCGTGCAGTAGCACGTGGTGGCCACGCCTACACTTGGAACACGGTTTCGCCTTGCAGTTGAAACCTCTGTGTTTTGCACTTCGTAAACAGCGAAAGCATACGCGAGCTTTTTTCACTATCTCCCATCTCTTTTCCACGTTAGCGTTTGTGAATATCGCGCAGCTCTTCAGTTGGTGGTCTCTTTCACACGCAGGGCAGGCGGCATCTTTTGTCTCTTTCTTTTGATTAGTAGCGAAGACGTGTTGCATCTCTCTTTCGCATGCTTCGTCCTCGTCACTCGTCGTTCTGCCGCAGTCGTAATCTGACTCGTAACTTGCTTCTTCGACCACTGCTGTAGCTGCGTTCACCCTTCGTGGTTTTCGTAATGCGCCGCCGTTGTTTGTTTCCTGCTTAACGCTCCCTGTGTCGTAAGCTTCAAACTGGTCGGCTATCTTGTTTAGGAATGTTGACAACGCGAGTAGTATGGGTTGCTCCTCGTCCAAAGCTCGATAATCGAACCACCGGAACCGTATGATGGGGCTCATCTTCTCAATGATTTTCTCAGACAAATCGCTCGAGTGTAGAAAGTTGGTCTTCTTCATCAGGACGATGGTGGCTACTGTGTTGGCTACAACACCTGCAAATTGCACTATTTCTCGTGCGTCGTCCGTCATCGGGCGTAATTTGTCGATATTTGCCATCTCGTTCTTTATGAGGTATGATGGGCGGCCGAATCGTCGTTCCAGGGCGGTGAGGATGTCTTCTGGGTCGCTCGCTGTGTAGAGCCTGCCTTTGATTGCCTCTCTCGCTCTACCCTGTACAGCGCGCCGTAGCCTTGCGACATTTTCTATGCCGCTGAAGTACGATTCCGTGTCCCGGTAAGTGGCGCGGAATGCGATCCACTCGTTTGGGTTCCCGTTGAAGGAGTGCAGCTCTGCTATATAGCGCGGCGCGGTCTTCGGTCTGTTGCCCGTGGTACTTGCTTTGATAGCTTCCATTATGGCGTTTGCCAAAGAACTTTCCGTGTCCTTTTTCCTTTCTTCCTTAGGAGCCGGTCGGGGCGCGCTCTCCTCACGCTTCTCCCCTGCCGCCGGCTGCGGCAATATGGCCTCCACTCCAGTAGCAATGTGTGCGTGTTGTCCGACCCACTGGTCTACTCTCTCGTTGACGGTAATGATTTCTTCGTCAGACTCGGAGTCGGAGTTCACCTGCAGTAGTTCCAGACATAGCCGAGCGCAGTCGGCAGCGGCGCGCGCCTTTTCCAGGTTGAGCTGTTCTAGCTCTAGTTGGGCTTGTATTTCGGCCCTGCGGCGCCCCGCTATTGACCTTCCTCCTCTCGACTTGGTTAGGACGGGCATCACTGAAGTGAGCTTTGATGTGTCTGTGTAATCCTTCGCAACCTTCTCTCTCTCGAGTATAGGTGCGTCTCCCTCTCGCGGCGGTTGTTCCTCAACGCCGGTCTTGTTCTCGCTCATCGTCCGATCCGTCGCGTTCGTTGCTGTGCTAGTAGCTGTAGATTCGGTGCCTGATTCCGTAGATACCGTGCCCGATTCCGTAGATACCGTACCCGATTCCGTAGATACCGTACCCGATTCCGTAGATACCGTACCCGATTCCGTCTCGCTCGTTGTGTTCCCACTACCCGACTTATCAGTTCCCTCGCTTTCTCCCCTTTGCGACCTCGTCTTCATCTCACTGCTACTGAACCGGCTCTTCTGCACGGAACGGTGCGATGAAGAAGCTACCTTGAAAAAGGCCGCCCCACCGCGTACTAAGCCTTGAAAAAGACTGCGGCAGTTACTCCTGCAAGGTTATTGCTGGAGCCTAAATACTCACTAGGAAACTTATGAATTCAGAAACTTTGAGGTCAGAAACTATATGACGGTTGACGGTTGGGTGTCTTCTTTGCCAGCGGTGACCTCTCGACGGTGCGTGGACTCGATGATGCTCTGCTCTGAACGCCGCTGTCCTCTTCTAACCTCGAAGTCAGCTTGCCCGAAGTGAACCTTCTTATTTGAAGATCTTCTATATTGATTCTTCTGTTCTTCGATAATGAATCTTCTGTTCTTCGATAATGAATATTCTTTCTTCTATAATGAATCTTCTTTCTTCTTTACTGACTTCTTTCTTCCATGTGCTGTTTCATTCTTCTAAATCCGGCACTCGATGGACCAAAACTGAAGGGGATTGTATGAATTGAAACTCCATAGATTTGTTCGAAGTTCGACGTCAGAGCGAGACACATATAGTGAGATAGTTGCAGAGAGAAAGTATGGCGATGATTGCCTTTATTTGTAAGATTTTATCTATCTCGCTATTAGTAGGATCATGGGTGACGGTTTATTTATTTAGAGAAGGACAACAATACAAAAATACTTAGAAACTAATTATAGACATGAACATTTAAAACAAAGGAACATAAGTGCTTAAAAAACATTATTTACAAATTGGAGGGTTTATTTCCTCTAGTCGCTTACAATCTTCATTAAAAGTTATTTGTTCAAAGAGATTAAACTTTCATAATAAATATCGAAAGTATGTATACTATTACCGAACGTGTCACATCACTAATTAGACATTAAGGCCGAGGCGGCGGTGCGGGGTAGTGCGCGCGTAACACCTAGCTCCCGCCCCACACGTCTCCTTCACCCCTGCAATGCGTGATTAATTTTTGCCATGTTCCGTACGTTGCACTTATCCTTGTCGTTGAACGGCCAATTCCAGAACGTCTTTATGCGCTCCTCAACAAGAAATAGTCTCGGAAAATCCATTTTTACAGGAAAATTGGTGATAAACTGAAAACAAGAACTAGACGAAAGAACAAATCAATCCGTTGTCTCCCTTATAATATTATAATTATATTATAAAATCGAAACGTGATATCCTAATATGCTGTAAAAGAACAGCTTTCTCCAAACTGAATATTAAAAAGGAAATAATTGTATGTGCCGTTCATCTTAGAAATAAACCCGATATTTGATATATTATTCTAAGATGAACGGCACATAGAACTATTTCCGAAATGTTATTCTAACCCTCAAAACTGGCTTGCATCGGTTACCACCGTATCAGTTTATGAAAATCTATACCTTGCACCCTGTTTGTTATTTTAACACATGATAGAGTTTGTCGTAGTCATTTAACTGAAAGTCATAAATTGAAATGATTGTCGTACTAAATTGCTGTTAGGTAGGGTAGGGTGGGTTGGGTATTCAACCTACCTAACGGATTTTCATACGGTTTTCACCAGTGGGCGGACTGGTTCACGAGGAAGGTTTTTAAATTATTACTTTGGAATACCTCATCATATCAGTCGAAAGACGTCCACTGCTGGACAAAGGCCTCCCTCAAAGATTTCCATGACGACCGGTCCTGCGCTGCCCCCATCTAGCGGCTTCCCGCGACCTTCACCAGGTTGTCGGTCCACCTAGTGGAAGGCTTACCTATGCTACGTCTTCCGGTGCGCGATGGCTACTCGAGAATTTTACTACCCCAATGGCCATCTGTTCTACGAGCATGTGCCCTGTCCACTGCCACTTCAGTAAAGCGATTCTGTGAGCTATGTCGGTTACTTTGGTTCTTCTACGGTTCTCCTCATTTCTGATTCGATCGCATAGTGAAATTTCGAGCATAGCTCGCTCCCTTGGAATACCTAATAAGAATAAAATCTTTTTTAATACGATTTAAATTGTTACTTTGTAATACCTAACAAGAATAAAAACTTTTTAATACGATTTAAATTCTACTTAGGAATACCCGACAAGAATACAATTTTCATTCTAAAGTACAATCACAGTCTAAGAATCTTTGAAGTGGCGTTATAAAAATTTACGTTAAGTGAATATGTACTGATTTTTCATTTCTGTATACAGGGAATGTTAATAAAGGTGACACTTTAAGGTGGGTTTAAACTCATCAAACTGAACAAATTTGCTGAAATCGCGACTTTTTTTTATTTTTATACAAATTGGTCAGCTTGGCCGGTTTTGTTTGAAAGAACTTTAAAAAAATCGCGATTTTAGCGAAGTTGTAGAAAAAAAAGTTATTCAGATTAATCAGTACAAGCCCACCTTAAAGTATCATTGTACCTTTATGTTACACCCTTTATATTAAACTGAAATTGGTTTTATTGTTAATTGACTTACCTACCCCAAACAGTACCTACATCTGTGTGTGAGTATATACTTGTAGGTACAATTTTTTTATTTTTGTATGTATTAGGAAATAAACATTATATAATCCATAAAATAAACATAAATTCTTAAAATTACCTACTATATTATGCTGCTTTTTATCCTTGGTTATCGATAATCCGCTAAGGCGATAGTGCACTGCAGCCCATCCAGGCGATAGTGCACTGCAGCCCATCCCTATTTGTCACGTATACATCTATTTATAGTTTACTATAGCTCACTTGCCTACGATGTATTATTATGCGACCGATGCGGTAGACGCGCTCTATACCTACATACTTACTCTGAGCCATTGATCCTATTAGATTCAGTAATATTTTAAAAATTTACACTTAATAAATTTTCTCACATTTTTTTATATCTGAACGCGTTACACCAGAACTAAACGACGACGACGCCATTAAAATAAAAATGTACAACTAAAGTTCAAAAGCGCAAAGTCTGTGCGTTCACGAATCCAACTTTTTTTTATTATTCTCAATTAGTTAGCTCTTGGCATCATCTCACCTGATGGTAAGTGACGACTAAGATTCCCCAACGCAATAGAAAACTGGCTATCTTATCTTCAAGCCGGAACACATCAATATTGTTAACACTAATGTTTGGTGACAAGACTTAGATTAGATGATAGTAGCTAGCCAGGCGGGCTTAGAGGATGCCCTACCACCAACAAAACCGAGTCTTACGGGTTGACCCCACCGGGAATCAAACCCACTACGGTGTGAAGTGCACAGACTTACCATTACGCCACGGAGGCGGTTAAACTAATAATGAATAGGATGTTTTTATTTATTTATTTAGCAATTTCAAAACAAAATACAAAACAATCAATCGTCTAGTAGCAATAAACCTGAATATAGTTTGTCTAGGTGCTTACAGTCGCCTACGTGCTACATACTTACAATCATCATATCAGTTCATATACGTGTTCACCGAGTGGCTCGACCCTATCCTGAATTAGATTAAGCAAGCTCCAAAGCCTCGAGCATCGCCGCAAAGTTGCCTGCCTATCGGAGTGCTACATGATTCATTTCGGAGAGTGTGCCCTGTACCCCTTCGTCTTCAAACTTCCACCTATACGCACGAAGCGTTTTGCTTCATCATTCATATTGTGAACTGCCAAGTGGTGATTCGTGTTGGAGAAAATCGTCTGGTGCACGTGAGCAATGTGGAAAATCCTTTCCAATATTATAAATGTGAAAATTTGTTTGTTTGTTTGTTACCTTTTCACGCTTTAACACATCGACCAATCTTGATAAAATTTGGCATGCAGGTAGCCTGTGTCACTGGAAACGACATAGGCTGCTTTTTATCCCGTAAAAATAGCACAGTCTCTATGTCAGACTACTGAAAAAATAATCTTTTTTGGTTAATTTGTTTAACATCACATCGAATTACGGAACAAAGGATTTTTGTGATTTTTTGCACAAAGATGGTTGAGTGGGTGGGAAATGACATAATTTACTAATAAGCATATTCTGAAATAGTTCACAAGGGATCTAGGGAAACTCATTTCCACGCTTGCGCACGTCGGCGTCGCAGCGGAGGAATGTATTGAAGTGATTTTTACATAGGATTGCTTGAGGTAGTTGGAAATGATAGAGAGTGCTACTCAGAATAGCCTGATACAGTTCCTGAGGGATCTGTAGAAAACGCACGCCCACGCTCGCAAGCTACTTGCAACTCGTACACCACTCACCTTCAAAGACAGTCATAAAAACTATGTTTACTCGGGCGAAGCCGCGGGCAAATACTAGTAAAAATAAAATAAAATGAAGTAGCACGACAAAATCGAACTTGCACTGGGTACAGTTTTATAGCGCCCTTCTATGACCGGGTGTTGCACCTCAGAATGAAGCTGATGCAGCTCTCAAGAACTCTAGAGAAGATTTGTAATGCACCGGCTCTAGCATTGCCAATCAAATAACTACACGAAATAAATAATGCTCGCTTTGGAAGGGCATTTTCTAAGCTCGCCTAGCTAGCTACCACCATATTATCTATTTCTTGCCGCCTAACATCAATGTTTACAGCATAGATGTGTTTTGGCTTGAAGATAAGATTGTTAGTTCTCCATTTCGTTGGGGAATCTTGGTAAGCCCTCTTCCATCTTCGGCATCACTCTTCATCAGGTGAGATGATGCCGAGGGCTTACCAATTGTGAATAAAAAATCCCTATTGCATAAAAACTTAACCTCCTATTTTTGTCTAGTCGGGTATAAGTATATCATATGTGTCATTCACGGGATCAAGACGAATCTTATGTCACCTCGCACTCCAAAATCCATCAAGCAGTTTTGGCAACAGAGTATACCAAAGAAATATACATGCACACAGTCGAAAAACATAACCCTCCTTCTGGCGCAGCCAGATAAAAAGAAACTAAGATGAATAAATTAAGTGTGTCTTATAAGACTTAGTACCTAGAGACGTTAATATTTTCTTTAAAACAAAATCACATAATGTTTCCTCTTTGCACACCTCTTTGTGAACGTATTGTTTTCTATACTTTTGCTCTTTGTTTATTTTGAGGTTTTTGCTTTATATTGAATGTAAATTTTCCCTAAATTAAAAATAACAATAAAAGAAATTAACTTTGTACCGCCGGATATTAAATTTGAAATGGGTGACGAAAAACCGAGAGAAGATCTATCGCAAACGGATATCTCCAGCGCTGCAGAATACAATAAAACAGAGACTGACCAGAAGGAAGGAGGAGATAACGGAAAATCCGACAAAGCTAAAAGTAGGTAACCTCCCCGGTGTTTCTGTTATTTTATTTATTTTTGTTCCACCTAGAACTTCGAGGTTTATTTTACGTCCACACTCAATTGTATGTTGGATATTGATAATAAAATTCACATACACAATAAAATTAATTCTCGAGTGGCGACGGCGCACCGGAAAACGTAGAGTTGGCAGGCCTCCCACACGGTTGACCGACGACCTGGTGAAGGTCGCGGGGTGCCGCTGGATGCGGGCAGCTTAGGACCGGTCATCATAGAAATCCTTGGGGTAGGCCTTTGTCCAGCAGTGGACGTCTTTCGGCTGTTTAGATGATGACACAATTGATATCAATTTAAATAACATTTTAACCTGCA
Source organism: Coleophora flavipennella (assembly GCA_947284805.1). Taxonomy (NCBI): domain Eukaryota; kingdom Metazoa; phylum Arthropoda; class Insecta; order Lepidoptera; family Coleophoridae; genus Coleophora; species Coleophora flavipennella. Next base: position 1,538,643 of record OX369260.1, read on the forward strand.
AAATCGTCATTCATCTAATTATTCACTGCAATTATTATTATAGTACAGGATATGATCTAGAACAGGTGTGCAAGTGTCAATGGCACTAGCCGACACGGCACGCCGCCGGTGCAGAGGCTTGGTTTTTCCATTGGACCGGTGCCGGCGCCTTTGCCAGTCAGTGGAAAGAGGCTCCATATATTATCACACATTTTTGCTTCCCGGGCAGGGGGCCAGTGCCCAATGTCAGAGAGTGTCCATATTAAAATGCAATGGTCTTGTCAGATGGATCTTTAATCTGCATTGATCAGTTTTCATGAACCCCACCCAATTCAAAAACCATTTTGAGGAATAGCATTTGTGATAATTATCCACATAGCAGATTTCACAAATTTTATGTGAAATGGTGTATATTTTATTTAAAAAAATGTGTTTTCCCCTTGTTTGGCCTACAATGACGTCACTGGCGGCACTACATCAATTGGCATTTTCAGATTTTTTTACAAGGCACGTAAATTTTATACGGTAAACACATACTAAATGACTTAATTCTATTCATAATTGTCAATTGATATTAGTACTCGTCAATTGATATTAGTACTGGGCCTTTGTACTTAGCCTTTTTTTCATAGTATTTAGCCCTGCGATGACATTCACAAAGATTTGAATGCTTAACGAAAAATTATAAAAAATAACTAGTAAATTAAAAGAAAAAACATTTAAATTGGTTTCTTAAAATAGTATATTTTTCATTAGAATAAACAATACTCATACCTTATTTTTTTAAGAATGCCAATTGAGCACTAAATAAAAAATGAATATAATTATGCTTTGTGCTTCAATGCACTCTAAACTAGGTCATGCATGGGCAAACTGCATTGTTGGCATGTCTAGCAGTGGACGTCCTTCCGCTGATATGATGATGAAATAAAAATAAATAAAATATGTTTGTTATTTTTAACAAGTAGTACAGTTTGTGTTGGGGTCGGTGTCTCCTTTTAAGCATAAACAGGCTGTGTCAGGAGGCACCGCTCTTCCTTGTTCCCGTTAAAATTTATACTTACAGAAGAATAGGACCTGGTCCCAGTGTGGTGTCGGGTTTCTCGTCCACAAGTCCCTCATTAACAATGTGGTCCAAATCGTGAGCGTTTCGACAAGGGTAGCATACCTTATACTCAGAATCACCAAACGGTATTCGATGAAGGTCATACAGGTATACGCGCCGACTACGGAACACTCCGACGACGAGGTAGAGAGTATGTACGAGGACATCTCTACAGCCTTACATAGCACCAGGACCCATTATACCGTTGTTATGGGGGACTTTAACGCGAAACTGGGCAAACGAAGCGATGGTGAGCTGAGAGTGGGGCAATTTGGATATGGAGTAAGAAATGCACGTGGCCAGATGCTGGCCGACTTTATGGAGAAGGAGAGCCTCTTTATGATGAACTCCTTCTTTAAAAAGTCAAAACAGTGGAAGTGGACATGGTTGCATCCCAATGGCGTAACAAAAAACGAGATAGACTTCATCTTGTCGACAAGGAGGCAAATATTCAATGATGTCTCCGTGATCAATTCAGTCAAAACAGGAAGTGATCACCGGATGGTCAGAGGCACATTGAATCTAAATACCAAGCTAGAAAGATGTCGACTGATGAAGTCTACGCTCCGACCAGCGCCCATCCAGCTCCAAAACCCCGAGAGCTTTCAGCTCGAGCTGCACAATCGTTTCGAATGCCTAGAAGACTGCGAGAATGTGGACGATTATAATGACAGGTTCGTGGAAATTGTTCAAACGGTCGGGTCTAAGTTTTTTAAAACTCGCCGTTCAAACAGAACCAAAAAAATCTCCGACTTCACCAGCAACCTCATGGAACAAAGACGCAGACTGGTTTTGCAGTCCTCTGAAGACGCTACTCAGTATCGGCAACTAAACAGGCAGATCTCTAAGTCCCTAACTCGCGATTTACGCCAATATAATACAAATTGTATTAAAGAGGCGATTGAGCACAATAAAGGCTCAAAAGTGTTCGCGAGAGATCTGTCTGTTGGACAAAGCCAACTGACCAAGCTGAAGACTGAGGACGGCAGGACCATATCGTCTAAGACTGAGTTGCTGGAAGAAGTTGAGAAGTTCTATGGACAATTGTACACGACCACACGTTTTCCTGTCAGTGATCTGGCTGAAGACCCAAGAGCCAGACTAACCCGACACTATACCGAAGATATCCCGGACGTCAGCCTGTACGAGATTAGAATGGCTCTCAAACAGCTCAAGAACAACAAGGCACCGGGTGATGATGGAATTACGGCTGAACTTCTGAAAGCAGGTGGATCACCGGTACTAAAAGCTCTTCAGAAGTTATTTAATTCCGTTATACTCGAGGGACAAACGCCTAAGGCATGGCACAGAAGTGTGGTCGTGCTTTTCTTCAAAAAGGGTGACAACACCCTGCTGAAGAACTACAGACCCATCTCACTTCTGAGCCATGTCTACAAGCTGTTTTCGAGAGTCATTACGAATCGTCTCGCACGCAGGTTTGACGACTTCCAGCCTCCCGAACAAGCCGGTTTCCGAAAAGGCTTTAGTACCATAGACCACATACATACGCTGCGGCAGATTATACAGAAGACCGAAGAGTACAATCAGCCACTATGCTTGGCGTTTGTGGACTATGAGAAGGCCTTTGATTCAGTCGAAACCTGGGCTGTGCTACAGTCTCTCCAGCGGTGCCAAATTGACCATCGATACATCGAGGTGTTGAAATGTCTGTATGAAAACGCCACCATGTCGGTTCGCCTCCAAGACCAGAACTCGAAACCTATCCAGTTGCAGCGAGGGGTGAGACAGGGAGACGTTATATCTCCGAAACTGTTCACCGCCGCCCTGGAAGATGTTTTTAAGCTTCTGGACTGGGGTGGACTCGGCATCAATATCAACGGCGAGTACATATCCCACCTCCGATTCGCTGATGATATCGTGGTCATGGCTGAGACTATGGAAGACCTAAGCACAATGCTCGATGGCCTCAGTAAGGTCTCTCAACAAGTGGGTCTTAAAATGAACATGGACAAGACGAAAATAATGTTAAATGTCCGTGTCGCACCCACTCCTCTAAAGGTTGGAGACTCTACACTGGAAGTTGTTGACGAATATGTATACCTGGGACAAACAGTCCAGTTAGGTAGGTCCAACTTCAAGAAAGAGATCAATCGACGAATCCAACTCGGCTGGGCAGCGTTCGGGAAGCTTCGCAATATCTTCACGTCCCAAATACCGCAGTGTCTCAAGACTAAGGTCTTTGACCAGTGTGTGTTGCCAGTGATGACTTACGGAACTGAGACATGGTCGCTTACTATGGGCCTCATAAGAAGGCTCAAGGTCACCCAAAGGGCAATGGAGCGTGCTATGCTCGGAGTTTCTCTGCGTGATCGAATCAGAAACGAGGAGATCCGCAGGAGAACTAAAGTAACCGACATAGCTCACAGAATCGCTAAACTGAAGTGGCAGTGGGCAGGGCACATAGCTCGTAGAACAGATGGCCGATGGGGCAGTAAAGTTCTCGAGTGGCGACCGCGCACCGGAAAACGTAGCGTGGGCAGGCCTCCCACGCGGTGGACCGATGACCTGGTGAAGGTCGCGGGAAGCCGATGGATGCGGGCAGCGCAGGACCGGTCGTCGTGGAAATCCTTGGGGGAGGCCTTTGTCCAGCAGTGGACGATTTGTGGCTGATATGATGATGATGATGAGGACCTGGATTAACATATAGGCTACTTCTTCCACGCTCGCGAGCATCTTGCGGCTCGTGCACTGCGCATCCTCGAAGACAGTTGTAGAAACAAAACAATTTTTTAATAATAAAAAAAATATTGACAATGGGCTTGCCCTCCTTGTACTGTGATGTGTGACAAAGTCGTACTTTATAGTTTCTTTTCAATCTGTATCGTATTTTTAATTTGTTTTTGTCATTATCTTTTCTAATTTAACTTTTCATTCCTGTCTACCTTTTTAATACCATTAATTTTTATTTATATTATTCGGCTTTTCATTATTTTCTTTTATATTATTTTTGGTGGTACCATTTAATTTAATAAGACCTTGGCCTTGAAGTCTTTGTATTTTTTCATGCGAGCTTCGAAGCCAATGTGTTCCAGCCTGGTACATAAGCCCGCTGCCATCTTCGGCATCATTGTCACTTACCATTAAGATATATGATTTCAAGGGTTTACCAATTGTAAATCAAAAAAATGTTTTTGCAGTTGATATATTGCTGAAAGCAACGGGCAACGCTCCGATAATGAAGAAGAAGAAATGGGCTGTAGACGCAGAGAAGCCCATAGGATGGATAATGGAATTTGTAAAGAAATATCTCAAGTTGGAACCTGAAGAAAAATTGGTAACATTAATTTTAAACTCATCATCATGTCATCCGAAATTCCACTGCTGGAATAAAAGCTTCCCCCAAGGATTTTCACAAAAAGGGTGAAATTTTTAAGAAATAAATTATTTTAATTTAATAAATTTTCTAATAAAATAAAATATTTTTTTTTGAAATAACAATTTTTAAGGGTGTAATGAGTCCACCTAGTGACTTGTACCCCGCAGGCGTCCCACCCAATAGTAAAGGATTTTCACAACGACCAGTCCCTGCACTGTCTGCATTCAGCCCAGCGGATTCATTAGGAACAGTTTTTAGGGTCTATATTTGTATTGTCAATACTTGTGTTCAGATATGATGAATTGATGTTGTTAATAATTTACTTAACTTTTCAGTTCCTATACGTGAACCAGACATTTGCACCATCACCCGACCAAATTGTGAGGAACCTGTACGAGTGTTTTGGCACCGATGGCAAGTTGGTGCTACATTATTGCAAGAGCCAGGCTTGGGGCTGACCCTTAGAATTTTTTAGATATGAAGTATTAAAATTCTGCATTCCTTAGAAGTATAATATTTGACTTAAATGTATGTACAGAGGCCAGCACATCAAGCTAGACACTCGTAGTGCGATTCTGATCCATACGCATACGGCGTCAGAACGATACAAAGTCCAAAGTGTGTAGCTTAATGTGCTGGCCTCTGCACATGAGGATATAAAGCTGCATTAGAAAGAAAGTGTATGGCGCTCTATGTAAAAAATGATGAGTGCTGCCATCGCACGCCCCATGCCATACATTCAAAGGGTGCATGTGATCTTCTCTGGCTGCCATCTGCTAACTGTACCGAGGCCCTAAAATAACTTTTTGATCTGCTGCATAATGTTTTACAAGGTATGTATGTAGGTATACCCTTTGTTTCCAAGTTTACTATGTCTTGTATGTAATACATTTGTGGTAAAGTTAGTTCAGTTGAGACTGGTCTCTGTGACGCGGAACTTTGGCATATTCAAAGGAGATTATAATACCTACCTTACTTCCTATGATGAATTTTTCTATTTTCGTGGTATTCGCGGTTTCATTCGTCGGAGATTCCGTTAAGAGAGTTGGCTTGGATGTGCTGTATAACGTTTTACATAGTATGTAGGTATACTCTTTTTTTTTAAAGTTTCCTATGACTTGTATAATTATGTCGCCGGGATATTGTCTAAACCGCGATATTACAATCTCGCTACACTATATTCAGTTAGATTATAATATGTCGGTGAATTGTCAATCGGCTTACAATTTCACGGCCCATTCTTGTATCTCCGAATAAAACCGATGATTTCTTCTTCTGCGAAGCATTCTGCTGCCTAGTTGGGGGAGGTGAGGAACTCTTTGACTGTTAAATCAATCCAGGCTGACCGAAATCTAACAATCTAACAATGTCACTAGTGAATTTGTAAACAGTATGTTACGGTTGACATCTTTCGGTTCACAAACTCGCGCGATAGAACCCGTTAGATTATAACCTAACGGTTTTTACAATTTTACGGTGACATATATACTAAATTTGTGGTGTAGATGGTTTTTGATGAAGTGCTGTATAATGTTTCACATGGTATGTAGGTATATTTGTGGTAAAGTTAGTTCATTTGAGACTGGTCATTTGATGATGATAATGAACTAATTTACTTTTGTGCTAGTCATAATTTTTGTACAGGTATAAGGATAATAAAAGTAGATAAACACATTATGTAGTAAATGTTTAAAATAATTTATTTTATAAATAATAATTGTAATATACATTCAAATAGTCTCAGTCTGTTAGCCGTTCACTTTGTTTATCTCCGATCCCCTCCACCTGAGCTGTTCACGTATTCTTTGCTTGTGGTCCGCGTAGGAAGGTTGTCTGAAAAATACGTGTTAAATTATCATTAAGTATATCAGCCAGAGACATCCAATGCTGGAAAAAGGCCTCTCCCCCGAGGATATCCACTACTACGACCGGTCCTGCGCTGCCCGCATCCAGCGGCTTCCCGCTACCTTTACCAAGTCGTCGGACCACCGAGTGGGAGACCTGCCCACGCTACGTTCTCCGGTGCGCAGTCGCCACTCGAGAACTTTCCTGCCTCAACGGCCATCTGTTCTATGAGCTCTGTTACTCTGTATCCACACATTTAGCAAGTGTGTGATCTATGCCAGATTAACGCTTTAGAGTTGTTACAGTAATATAGTAAGTAGGTAGATAGATATACAGGGTGTAACAAAATTGGTGTAGGACCCGTTAACTGGGGCTTCTACTTATCATACTGAACAACTTTCCCCAAGGAACCCATAGTCAATTCTCAAAAAAAAAATTGACCGTCCATACTAAAATGCACATTTGTTGATCAGCTGATAGATTTGTATGAAGAATTTTTTTTTTGCGATTTCAGCAATCACTTCGAACCTAAAAATAAAACACTGCGCACTGTTCAACTTGGATGCCGCGATCTATATGTCTGTTTAATTGGCCATGAAATACCATTAGGTTTCCGGCGATGGAGCTGGCCTTCCAGTCAGTTGCTATGATCATTGGTCATCAATTCATTACACGATATTTGTTTGCATTATTGTTTTATGTAGATAGCTTCAAACAGCTTTTAAAAATCTGTCAGTATAGTGTATTTCAATTACCAAAGTCACATTCCACTTGAGATGTAACAATTTCAATTACCAAAGTCACAGTACACTTGAGACGCAACAATGAGGACTGTATGTTAATATTTTGTTGTCTTATTACTTTGACACAACTTAAGGATCTGTTGTAAAAACTACACCAAAGTCATATTCCACTTGAGACGTAACAATGAGGGCTGTAATGTTAATATTTTGTTGTCTAATTATTGTTTATTACTTTGACACAACTTAAGGATCTGTTGTAAAAACTACACCAAAGTCGTATTCCACTTAAGACGTAACAATGACGGCTGTATAATAATAATATTTTGTTGTCTAATTATTGTTTATCGCCACAACTGAAGAATCTGTTGTAAAAAATAGAGATTCGCTTTAGCTAATAATAATATTTTGTTGTCTAATTATTGTTTATCGCCAGAACTGAAGAATCTGTTGTAAAAAATAGAGATTCGCTTTAGCATGAATAAACACGATGACTAATTAAATGGTTTCCACCAAATCACCAAACCGGACTTAGCCGCATGCAGCATGGGCATTACAGATTTAGTCCGTGACTGACTTACTGACTAACAATTCGTCGATGCTAACAACTTACAGCCTAAACTGCATAAGATACAAAAACACGGAATCACTAAAGGAATGGAATGTTATAAAGGCGAAAGTTTGTGAGTGTGTCAGTGCGTATGTTTGTTACTTTTTCACGCAAAAAGTACTGAACGGATCTAGCTGAAATTTGGTAGGTAGACAGATTAGGGCTTGGATTAACACATAGGCCATTTATTTTACACGCTCGTGAGCCGCTTGCGGTTCGCGCAATGCGCACCCTCAAAAAGTCATAAACGTCCATGCGGGTGAAGCAGCGGGAAACAGCTATGTTGTATAAAACTTTAACTTGCGTAAGGGGTGCAGAGGATACAAGGTTAGGTAAATAAAGTGTCTAATAACTAAATAACTAAGTAAGACGTTTCAGATCACATTACTTAAGATAAATAGTAAATTAGGCTCGGCCGACCCCCGCGGGACACTAAGTACCTACTTACTAATAATAAGTACCTTAAACAAAGTAAGGAAAACAAGATAAGATAAAAATGCTCCTTTTTTTCTTTTAACAAGCTTAAACATTGACACAAAATTGGACGGCAATCTCCTTTCGCAAAATTTCCCGCTCCTGAAAACAAACTGTTCGCAAAATGTTCATTGCGTGAAATTATCCGTTCGTAGTTAAGTCATGCGAATAAGAAAAAACTTAAATTACTTAACAAAAGTTTATAATTCTTATCTTTAGCTAATAGACTTCATTATAAGCTTACATTTTTTTTATTGAAAATTTGAGTGCGTTTGACTGCAACTCACCTGATGGTAAGTGATGATGCAGTCGAGGATGGTACATGCAAACTCAAATAATGCCTATTCACCCTTGCCTTGAAGATCCCCAAATTTATGGTAAGCGGGAAACACTGACGCACGCAAGGCAATTATTAATATCCTCAGCGACAAACGTTATCGTGGATGTCATAGCTCGGTGCTACTTGAGTGGTTGGGTCGATCATGAAGGTGGAATGCTCCACCTAACCTTCCTGAGTTTGGAAAAAAACCAGCAATGGGGATGTAAGGGGGTTATTAACCAGGTACCTAAGCACAGTGTTGCCAATTTAGCGACTTAGTAGCTAGATCTAACGTATTTTCGGAGCAGTCTAGCGACAAAAAAATCTACGCTTCCTACATTTTAGCGACTTTTCAAGCACATTAACACCATACATCTAGCGACAGAATTGCCATTTTTATATTGTTCTAGCGACTTTTTAAACATTATTTAGCTACATTTAATAAAAGTCATCTGGCAACACTGCCTAAGCACCAGCAGCCAGTCTTCCTCTCGTTCCCGCTGCGCCTGGGGTTAATCTTTAACGTCAAAAAATACACTTTAGCAATAGTGAGACCAACCGGGCGGCCTGCAGCACTTGATGCCGGCGGCGGGCGGCTTGGCGGCGCGCGCGGTCTGCTCGCACGGGCAGCACGAGTGCACGCTGCTGCGCGTCGTGTCCATCGCTTCTATCTTCTCCACCTGGGAACAGGAGATGTTCAGGGAGTGAGTTATCAGACAACCGCAGAAATCGCCCAGTATGGACACTCCCTGCCGCTCTCTAGATTGCGACCTAACCCCCGCCCTCGTCACTCAGATTGATACAGACTGGTTGTCGAACGTATAGGATTTCGCCTTTGTAATGTCATTTCTGGCCCGTTGTATGAAGTGTCCAGGGTGTGCCTAGGGTATCGCTGATGGGATGACGTGAACATCTTACTTACTTGATAGGAACTTTTATAATAGGCAAGAAGTGACCAAGTGCGTGTCGCACGCTCAAAGTAGGGTTCCGTAGTCATTTCAATAAATAAAATGTATATTTTAATAAGTGCGGCTCGGGGTCACATAAACAAATTTTAGGCCCAGAAGTTTCGGAGATAAGATGGGGGCATTGGTAAGTTTTCTAAATAACTTTTTATCTTAAATTTTAAAAATATATTTGATATTCTCACGATAAGCCTTTTCATTTGATATGCCACACAATATATTTAGAAAATCTTTTTTTATACTCACAGCAAGCCCATTCATAACATATGTCAAACGCTATAGTTTGCAAAACTTGAAATTTTCTAGTTTACCCCCATTTTTAAAATTCATTCATTTACGTTACACTTCTGTCTTAGGGTCACCGGACTTTGATATGTGTAGGTACTAAATTTCAACTCAATCGGTCCAGTAGTTTCGGAGCAAATTGGCTGAGACAGACTGACACGGGAGTGTTTCTACAATGGTTCTGTTTTTTTCCTTATGAGGTACGGAACCCTAAAAAGTGGCAAAGTGCGTGTCGTGATGTATATTTTAAAAAAAAACATGCTATTTGTTTAGAAAATCTAAACTTCAACTGTTGGTCGACTATTTGTCCTAAATTACATGTACTTGAATTATCATAACCGCCTCCGTAGCTCAGAGGCAAAGTTCACTGGCTTACACAGGAGGTCGCGGGTTCGATTCCCGGCGGGGTCAGTTGTAAGACTCAGTATGGTATGGTTGGTGGTAGGGCATTTTCTAAGCCCGCCTGGCTAGCTACCGCTATCTTATCTAAGTCTTGCCGCCAAATATCAATGTTGATATCATTGGTGTGTTCCAGCATGAAGATAGCCAGTTCCCCATAGCGTTGGGGAATCTCGGTAAGCCCGCTTCCATCTTCGGCAACATCGTCACTTACCACCAGGTGAGATGTTGTCAAGAGTTTATCAATTGTGAATTAAAAAAAAAACTGGCATTTCCTGGCCAGCCATTCTCGTGTTGAACAATAGTGTGTTTATTGTCTCCCGGCACATCAGCTATCATCATCATATCAGCCGAAAGACGTCCACTATTGGACAAAGGCCTCCCCCAAGGATTTCCACGACATCCGTTCCTGCTGGTCCCCGCTGACGGCATCAATATCGACGAGGAGTACATAACCCACCTCCGATTCGCTGACGATATCGTGATCATGGGGCTGAACCAATGGACGACTTAGGCACAATGCTTGATGGCCTCAGTAAAATCTCTCAACAACTGGGTCTTAAAATGAACATGGATAAGACGAAAATAATACCGTTGTTATGGGGGACTTTAACGCGAAACTGGGCAAACGAAGCGATGGTGAGCTGAGAGTGGGGCAATTTGGATATGGAGTAAGAAATGCACGTGGCCAGATGCTGGCCGACTTTATGGAGAAGGAGAGCCTCTTTATGATGAACTCCTTCTTTAAAAAGTCAAAACAGCGGAAGTGGACATGGTTGCATCCCAATGGCGTAACAAAAAACGAGATAGACTTCATCTTGTCGACAAGGAGGCAAATATTCAATGATGTCTCCGTGATCAATTCAGTCAAAACAGGAAGTGATCACCGGATGGTCAGAGGCACATTGAATCTAAATACCAAGCTAGAAAGATGTCGACTGATGAAGTCTACGCTCCGACCAGCGCCCATCCAGCTCCAAAACCCCGAGAGCTTTCAGCTCGAGCTGCACAATCGTTTCGAATGCCTAGAAGACTGCGAGAATGTGGACGATTATAATGACAGGTTCGTGGAAATTGTTCAAACGGTCGGGTCTAAGTTTTTTAAAACTCGCCGTTCAAACAGAACCAAAAAAATCTCCGACTTCACCAGCAACCTCATGGAACAAAGACGCAGACTGGTTTTGCAGTCCTCTGAAGACGCTACTCAGTATCGGCAACTAAACAGGCAGATCTCTAAGTCCCTAACTCGCGATTTACGCCAATATAATACAAATTGTATTAAAAAGGCGATTGAGCACAATAAAGGCTCAAAAGTGTTCGCGAGAGATCTGTCTGTTGGACAAAGCCAACTGACCAAGCTGAAGACTGAGGACGGCAGGACCATATCGTCTAAGACTGAGTTGCTGGAAGAAGTTGAGAAGTTCTATGGACAATTGTACACGACCACACGTTTGCCTGTCAGTGATCTGGCTGAAGACCCAAGAGCCAGACTAACCCGACACTATACCGAAGATATCCCGGACGTCAGCCTGTACGAGATTAGAATGGCTCTCAAACAGCTCAAGAACAACAAGGCACCGGGTGATGATGGAATTACGGCTGAACTTCTGAAAGCAGGTGGATCACCGGTACTAAAAGCTCTTCAGAAGTTATTTAATTCCGTTATACTCGAGGGACAAACGCCTAAGGCATGGCACAGAAGTGTGGTCGTGCTTTTCTTCAAAAAGGGCGACAACACCCTGCTGAAGAACTACAGACCCATCTCACTTCTGAGCCATGTCTACAAGCTGTTTTCGAGAGTCATTACGAATCGTCTCGCCCGCAGGTTTGACGACTTCCAGCCTCCCGAACAAGCCGGTTTCCGAAAAGGCTTTAGTACCATAGACCACATACATACGCTGCGGCAGATTATACAGAAGACCGAAGAGTACAATCAGCCACTATGCTTGGCGTTTGTGGACTATGAGAAGGCCTTTGATTCAGTCGAAACCTGGGCTGTGCTACAGTCTCTCCAGCGGTGCCAAATTGACCATCGATACATCGAGGTGTTGAAATGTCTGTATGAAAACGCCACCATGTCGGTTCGCCTCCAAGACCAGAACTCGAAACCTATCCAGTTGCAGCGAGGGGTGAGACAGGGAGACGTTATATCTCCGAAACTGTTCACCGCCGCCCTGGAAGATGTTTTTAAGCTTCTGGACTGGGGTGGACTCGGCATCAATATCAACGGCGAGTACATATCCCACCTCCGATTCGCTGATGATATCGTGGTCATGGCTGAGACTATGGAAGACCTAAGCACAATGCTCGATGGCCTCAGTAAGGTCTCTCAACAAGTGGGTCTTAAAATGAACATGGACAAGACGAAAATAATGTTAAATGTCCGTGTCGCACCCACTCCTCTAAAGGTTGGAGACTACAGTGGAAGTTGTTGACGAATATGTATACCTGGGACAAACAGTCCAGTTAGGTAGGTCCAACTTCAAGAAAGAGATCAATCGACGAATCCAACTCGGCTGGGCAGCGTTCGGGAAGCTTCGCAATATCTTCACGTCCCAAATACCGCAGTGTCTCAAGACTAAGTTCTTTGACCAGTGTGTGTTGCCAGTGATGACTTACGGAACTGAGACATGGTCGCTTACTATGGGCCTCATAAGAAGGCTCAAGGTCACCCAAAGGGCAATGGAGCGTGCTATGCTCGGAGTTTCTCTGCGTGATCGAATCAGAAACGAGGAGATCCGCAGGAGAACTAAAGTAACCGACATAGCTCACAGAATCGCTAAACTGAAGTGGCAGTGGGCAGGGCACATAGCTCGTAGAACAGATGGCCGATGGGGCAGTAAAGTTCTCGAGTGGCGACCGCGCACCGGAAAACGTAGCGTAGGCAGGCCTCCCACGCGGTGGACCGATGACCTGGTGAAGGTCGCGGGAAGCCGATGGATGCGGGCAGCGCAGGACCGGTCGTCGTGGAAATCCTTGGGGGAGGCCTTTGTCCAGCAGTGGACGATTTGTGGCTGATATGATGATGATGATGATGAAGACGAAAATAATGTGTAAATGTCCGTGTCGCACCCACTCCTCTAAAGGTTGGAGACTACACTGGAAGTTGTTGACGAATATATATAGGTATCTACCTGGGATAAACAGAACAGCTAGGTAGATCCAACTTCAAGAAAGAGATCAATCGACGAATCTAACTCGGCTGGGCAGCGTTCGGGAAGCTCCGCAATATCTTCACGTCCCAAATACCGCAGTGTCTCAATACTAAGGTCTTTGACCAGTGTGTGTTGCCAGTGAATACGGAACTGAGACATGGCCGCTTACTATGGGCCTCATAAGAGGCACAACGTCACCCAAGGGGCAGTGGAGCGAGCTATGCTCGGAATTTCTCTATGCTATCGAATCAGAAATGATGAGATCCGCAGGAGAACATCAGCTTACTATACTACTTTACTATACCTAGGTAAGCTGCTCGCCTATTACAACACAATATCAGTAATAATAGGGATGACGAATGCTAGTCATCTGAGTTACTTTTAATTATCTGTCAAAAACGACAGTTCTGTTCTAAAAATGTTTGAAATACCCAGGCGTGACGTCATACTTAGTTTAGCAGCGTCATATACGTACTCATTTTGTGATTTTGGTGAATTAAAAATTGAAGACTTGATGGAAAACAAAACGAGTAAGGTTTTCCGAAGTTTAAGTAGGAGGGCAATTGAGTGATCAAGAGTTCATAATTTATTTCTGATGCTGTCGTCATCCCTATTATATATGCAGTTTAAATATACGCGTTCCATGTTTGACAAAAAGAAAATTACAGAAAACCACACCTTAGAACGAGCAGCCGGCACTTTATGCCTGTCCCCGGCCGCTCTCTGCGCCGGCTTCTCGTCCAGAGGTAACCGCAGCTCCTCGGCGAGAGGCTTCTTGTTTTGGGGCTTCGCGGGGTCGCTCCTGCGACTGGACGGCGGGTCTTGCCTCACGTATTGCTGGAGAATACGAGCGTTAAATTAGTTTTAGGTACTGTTCGTAAGGGTCTGGAACGGGATGGGTGTCACAGTATATTTTTGTTTCTTTTTACAAAGTAATTTCGAAATACTGATAATTTGAAAACGATATTTTTTTTTAATAAAAAGAAGATCCGATTATTTATGATCACATAAGATAAATCTATGTCCGTATATCCGTCTTTTCAAAATAACGGTAAATGCTTTCGGTAGTTTTGTAGTAGATACTTGTATCAGGTTAAGTTACTAGGACAGCCGGTTTGGAACAAGATGGGTATACCTTCGGCATGCGCCACACGATGATGCTGCCAGCAGCGCAGCAACTGACGATAAACTTAGCATCGGGGCTGAACCGGCAGCTGCTTGTGTCTGGTTACGTTACTAGACCTGCGGTTTGGAACAAGATGGGTACCTCCGGCACGCGCCACACGATGATGCTGCCAGCAGCGCAGTAACTGACGATAAACTTAGCATCGGGGCTGAACCGGCAGCTGCTTGTGTCTGTTTACGTTACTAGACCTGCGGTTTGGAACAAGATGGGTACCTCCGGCACGCGCCACACGATGATGCTGCCAGCAGCGCAGTAACTGACGATAAACTTAGCATCGGGGCTGAACCGGCAGCTGCTTGTGTCTGGTTACGTTACTAGACCTGCGGTTTGGAACAAGATGGGTACCTCCGGCACGCGCCACACGATGATGCTGCCAGCAGCGCAGCAACTGACGATAAACTTAGCATCGGGGCTGAACCGGCAGCTGCTTGTGTCTGGTTACGTTACTAGACCTGCGGTTTGGAACAAGATGGGTACCTCCGGCACGCGCCACACGATGATGCTGCCAGCAGCGCAGTAACTGACGATAAACTTAGCATCGGGGCTGAACCGGCAGCTGCTTGTGTCTGGTTAAGTTACTAGACCTGCGGTTTGGAACAAGATGGGTACCTCCGGCACGCGCAACACGATTATGCTGCTAGCAGCGCAGCAACTGGCGATAAACTTAGCATCGGGGCTGAACCGGCAGCTGCTTGTGTCTGGTTACGTTACTAGACCTGCGGTTTGGAACAAGATGGGTACCTCCGGCACGCGCCACACGATGATGCTGCCAGCAGCGCAGTAACTGACGATAAACTTAGCATCGGGGCTGAACCGGCAGCTGCTTGTGTCTGGTTACGTTACTAGACCTGCGGTTTGGAACAAGATGGGTACCTCCGGCACGCGCCACACGATGATGCTGCCAGCAGCGCAGTAACTGACGATAAACTTAGCATCGGGGCTGAACCGGCAGCTGCTTGTGTCTGGTTACGTTACTAGACCTGCGGTTTGGAACAAGATGGGTACCTCCGGCACGCGCCACACGATGATGCTGCCAGCAGCGCAGTAACTGACGATAAACTTAGCATCGGGGCTGAACCGGCAGCTGCTTGTGTCTGGTTAAGTTACTAGACCTGCGGTTTGGAACAAGATGGGTACCTCCGGCACGCGCAACACGATTATGCTGCTAGCAGCGCAGCAACTGGCGATAAACTTAGCATCGGGGCTGAACCGGCAGCTGCTTGTGTCTGGTTACGTTACTAGACCTGCGGTTTGGAACAAGATGGGTACCTCCGGCACGCGCCACACGATGATGCTGCCAGCAGCGCAGCAACTGACGATAAACTTAGCATCAGGGCTGAACCGGCAGCTGCTTGTGTCTAGTTAAGTTACTAGACCTGCGGTTTGGAACAAGGTGGGTACCTCCGGCACGCGCCACACGATGATGCTGCCAGCAGCGCAGCAACTGACGATAAACTTAGCATCGGGGCTGAACCGGCAGCTGCTTGTGTCTGGTTACGTTACTAGACCTGCGGTTTGGAACAAGATGGGTACCTCCGGCACGCGCCACACGATGATGCAGCCAGCAGCGCAGTAACTGACGATAAACTTAGCATCGGGGCTGAACCGGCAGCTGCTTGTGTCTGGTTACGTTACTAGACCTGCGGTTTGGAACAAGATGGGTACCTCCGGCACGCGCCACACGATGATGCTGCCAGCAGCGCAGTAACTGACGATAAAATTAGCATCGGGGCTGAACCGGCAGCTGCTTGTGTCTGGTTACGTTACTAGACCTGCGGTTTGGAACAAGATGGGTACCTCCGGCACGCGCCACACGATGATGCTGCCAGCAGCGCAGTAACTGACGATAAACTTAGCATCGGGGCTGAACCGGCAGCTGCTTGTGTCTGGTTAAGTTACTAGACCTGCGGTTTGGAACAAGATGGGTACCTCCGGCACGCGCCACACGATGATGCTGCCAGCAGCGCAGTAACTGACGATAAACTTAGCATCGGGGCTGAACCGGCAGCTGCTTGTGTCTGGTTACGTTACTAGACCTGCGGTTTGGAACAAGATGGGTACCTCCGGCACGCGCCACACGATGATGCTGCCAGCAGCGCAGTAACTGACGATAAACTTAGCATCGGGGCTGAACCGGCAGCTGCTTGTGTCTGGTTACGTTACTAGACCTGCGGTTTGGAACAAGATGGGTACCTCCGGCACGCGCCACACGATGATGCTGCCAGCAGCGCAGTAACTGACGATAAACTTAGCATCGGGGCTGAACCGGCAGCTGCTTGTGTCTGGTTACGTTACTAGACCTGCGGTTTGGAACAAGATGGGTACCTCCGGCACGCGCCACACGATGATGCTGCCAGCAGCGCAGTAACTGACGATAAACTTAGCATCGGGGCTGAACCGGCAGCTGCTTGTGTCTGGTTAAGTTACTAGACCTGCGGTTTGGAACAAGATGGGTACCTCCGGCACGCGCAACACGATTATGCTGCTAGCAGCGCAGCAACTGGCGATAAACTTAGCATCGGGGCTGAACCGGCAGCTGCTTGTGTCTGGTTACGTTACTAGACCTGCGGTTTGGAACAAGATGGGTACCTCCGGCACGCGCCACACGATGATGCTGCCAGCAGCGCAGCAATTGACGATAAACTTAGCATCAGGGCTGAACCGGCAGCTGCTTGTGTCTAGTTAAGTTACTAGACCTGCGGTTTGGAACAAGATGGGTACCTCCGGCACGCGCCACACGATGATGCTGCCAGCAGCGCAGCAACTGACGATAAACTTAGCGTCGGGGCTGAACTGGCAGCAGGTCACGGCACCCGCGTGTCCCAAACCCATGTGTGTGTATATGCCTTCTTGGTATCGCCATAGCTGAGGGGACCATAAAGAGCTTAGTGCAGGCAGAGTAGTCGACAAAAACTTGTTCGTTCATCATTTCAGTTGCTTTTTGACATCTGACAAAAACAACATTTCGTTCTAACATTTTTTTAATTTTATTTATTTGTTAAAAAGAAATTTCGAAAACCTAAAATCTTTTAGGTACACGCTTTTAATATTGCATTGTCATGCTTTAGAAATATGCATGCAAAATTTCAGCTCAATCAGAAACCGGCAAGTGGGTTAAATTTAAATTGCAAGATTTCATAGACTGGTGAAACTAATATAAAGTTTGTAAAATTGCTTGAAATAGCAAGGAGTGACGTCGTAGTTTTTTAGCATCATTGATAGAACAAAAACTGGCCGAGTGAGTGTCGGACTACACGCAAATAAGTGTTCCGTAATCTTTACAACCGTAATCTTTTAAAAATCAATTTTTTTTTGCAGTTAGATTGGCATTTGGTATGGAAGACCTAAAAAAACCTTTTACAAATCCAACTGCGCGTCTTAAGTAGGTCGACTATTAACTCCTCAACTAAAAGGGACTTGTAAGTAACTCTAACAAAAATTACCACTTAAAAACTTAATATTTAGTAAACAAATCCATTTATTTAAATATGCAAAAAATATATAATTACTAGCTTTTGCCCACGGCCTCGCTCGCGTGGACATAGTTTTTATGACTATCTTTGAGGGTGAAACACCGCGGCTCGCGAGCATAGGCAGGAGTTTACTCCAGATCCCTAGGGAACTATATCTGGCTTTTCTGATCAGCGGTCTATGTCACTTCCCACCCCCTCAACTATTTCTATACAAAAAAAAAAAACAATCCGTTGCGACGCCGCCGACGTGCTCGAGCCTGGAAATAAGATTTCCCTAGATCCCTCGGAAACTGTCTCAGGCTATGTTAATTAGTAGAGTGTCGTTCCCACCTGAGGGTGTAGTTAAGGAACCATGTCTGAGCAAAAAATTACAAAAACTGTTGCTCCATTGCGATGTTAAAAAAATCAACCAAATAAAGTTTTTTTTTAATTCCCTCAGGAACTGCTTCCGACTTTGCTATTTTCACGGGATAAAAAGTAGCCTAGTCCTTCCCCATGACACAGCTACCTCCATGCCAAATTTTGTCAAGACGGTTGAGGTGTTGCAGCGTGAATTGAATAGGTAACAAACAAACAAACACATTTTCACATTTACTACATTAGTAAGGACTAGCTTTTGCCAGCGGCTTCGCTCGTGTGAAAATAGTTTCTATTACTAGACTATCTTCGAGGGTGCGCATTGCGTTAGCTGCAAGCGGCTCGCGAGCGTGGAAATCAGTAGCCTATATGGTAACCCAGGTCCTAATCGGTCTGTCTACCAAATTTCATCCAGATCCGTTTATCTGTTGTGGCGTGAAAGAGTAACAAACATCCATACATACAAACTTTCGCGTTTATAATACTAGTAAGGATTAAACAGACGGAGATGGCGAAACTAAAGGTTTCTGCTTCGACTACAGAACCCTGAAAACCGGCCAAAGCGTATCGGATCAGCATATGGTTCCGCAGTCAATCACACAAATATTATTAACGTGAAAGTATGGATGTTTGTTTGTTCCACTTTCACGCCTAAACGGCTGAACGAACTTGGATGAAATTTTGTAGGTAGATAGATCAAGCACTCGATTAACACAAAGGTGAATTAATTTTATGCTACTAAGAATTCCTACTGAGACCCCACTAACATGAGTATTTCGAAAGAGAGGGCGGGGGGGGGGGGGGATTTTTGACAACTCGCGGCATATGCTATATCTTGCTTACAGTAGTCAGTACACTTAATGCTATTTGGTTCAAAAATGTAAAAATTATGGTGACTTTTTGTGACGGACGGACAAACAGAACGATCTTGGGGTTCCTCATAGGGACTACAAGTGGAAAGATATAGGTGTTTTATTTTTGCATAATTTATCAAAAACACCAATATTTTTTTTAAAAAAACGCCTTAAATAATGTTTAATAATAAATAACCTTAAATAATAATTCATATCTACATACATACACCCCAAAAACATTACCCTACTTCTTGGACTGGCGGGTAAAAATGCAATGTGCCCCACCTTCACCATCTGGTCGTTGGCCCCGGAGACGAACAGGGACCCGTCGGCCGTGATGTCCAGTCCGTTGATGGCACCCACTTTGCTCGCTTCCAACTGAAAGAAAAAATAGATTGTTATTTCATTACGACTCAAATTTAGATAGGGATTAAAATAGATAGGTATAATGTTTATCGCAAACATGAAGACATATAAAGACGTATTGGTGTCAATCGGTGTAACACGATTTGACAGGACTAAACTTAAGGTAAAAACGCATTGCGAGTCGCGGCGCCGCACTACAGCCACAGTATTACATTAGAGCGGCTTACAGTAGCGCAACGTTGTACTTACGCAGAGCAACGGTAGGGTACCTACTTGCGGGGCAGCGGGCGGCGGGGCACAGCCTGGCAAAGTCCGCGAGTTGGCCAGGCTTAGTATAGGCTAGTACCTACGTCGGTGGAGCATCGTGCAAAATCAAAGGCGTTGCGATACTGTAAACCATATCGTAATAGTGTGCTACAGCGGAGCGGCGCAGCTTCTGCTAACCGCACATAGAGGCGCCGCGCTACACTGCAGCGTTGCGGCGCGGCCCTCTCTACACATTAGCAATGCGACGCTCAGACAGACAACACGGTTCTTGACCGTGCTTAGTAGCGGGTAGAACGTGAACTGATTGGAGAATTCGACGCGCCGCCGCGCCTCTAAGTGCGCTTTGAGTCATGTAAAATAATATTTGTTAATGCCTTGGTATAATGCGGTTCGACCTTAAATTTAAGCATTCTGTCCTTGTCTTTTCGATACAGCAAGAATAAGATAGCAAGCGTAAATTTAGTTTAGCCCTGTCAAATAAGTTCAATCGTGATAACGACACCATTGTATGTAACTGCTAATTTTCTTGGTTATATATAACTTATATTTAAGTAGGATTCAAGGTGTGATGAAATGATCACCGAGGTGCGCTCCTCGCAACCACTGGTACAGACAGATTATCAGTGTCTTGGGGCTGTGGAAAACACAATCCACACTGGTACAGACAGATTATCGGCGTCGTGGGGCGGTGGGAACACAATCCACACTGGTACAGACATATTATCGGCGTCGTGGGGCTGTGGGAACACAATCCACAACAGATATGCTGAGTAAGCGCAGTACTACCTACGTTTATTTGTTTTAAATTTATTTATTTTTTTAATTTGTCTTTTATTTTTAATATTGTTCACTTTATTTTTGTGTAGTTAGAACATATTAGTTTATACCTACTTAATTACTTTTTTCATGTGAAGCTCTCACTGAATAAATAAATCATCTATCTATCTGAAATTAGACAATATTAAGTACGAGCGTTGTGTTCAAAAATATTACTAAGCTTTATACGAGAGCGTTTGGAAGTTAGCGGGACACTTAGCTGGTACAGCGGACGGCCGTTGGGTCACAAAAGTTCTGGAGTTGCCACCGCGAATCGGAAGACGTTACGTAGGCAGGTGTCCCACTCGGTGGACCGACGATCAAGAAGGTCGCGGAAAGCCGTTGGATCCGGGCAACCCAGGAGCGGTCGTAGTGGAAACCCTTAGGAGAGACCTTTGTTCAGCAGCAACTTTGGCCGACATGGCGATGATGATCACGAGCGTTTTGAAAAACATTATAAGCGTGATATAAAATTTAAAAATGTGAGCTTGAATTATTAGCCAAGAATTAAAAGCTTAAAGCTATAATTAAGTTGGCAACACATTGAGCCAAAGTTGTTTAAACCATCAACACATGAAGAAGGTGATGAATATAAATTACTATTCAATGCAGGTAAAAAGTATCTATCTACACTTATTGAAAGTCGTATTTTTGCTACGCTTATGACTACCATAGATTAACAAGGATAGCGGCACGAAAGAAAGAGACAAAGATGAGGAAGACCGTCGTATGGTTCAGTTGATCCTTTATAAAGGAGTTATGGACGACAGAACAGTTCAGGAAGTAGTTGTGTGTGTCACTGGATAGCACTGACCTCCCGCGCCAGGTTGCCGGAGCCGACCTCCCAGTAGGCCACGCGGCGGTCGGTGCCGCCCGTCAGCAGCTGGCAGCCGCCCGGCTCGAAGCACACGCACATGAACAGTGTGTTGGCGTACATCACTTGGCGGCGGGACAGCGATCTGGCCACAGAGTTTACACAAAGTTTTATAGGTATAAGTCGTCGCCTAAGAGCTCGTCCCAATCAGGACACAAGTTGTATCGGGACACACAAATCACATTAAATTTACTCAAACATGATATGTCATATCATATTCGCTTTAAATTCGTAAAAAGAAGACAGGAAAGGTGGGGATGTTCAAGTATTATGTAACGCTGTTTTTGAAGATTTTGGAACCTCCCTCCCCCCATGTAACGCGCCGTAATGTTTTTCGCCCCCCTTCTCCCTAAAAACACCCAAATTACCGTTGTTAGCTAAAAGTTATATTAAATAAAATAAAAATGACCTACAATGCAGTCGAGGGATTCCCCTTAAAAACATAGTTAAATAAAAAGGGTTGATTTTAATTCGTACATTTTTATTTAAATAAAAAAAAACACTGTTATGTAACGCGTTGTTCGAACCCCCCTTCCGCCCCTGTAACGCATCGTAACATTTTACAAGACCCTCCCTCCCCCAAATTGCGTTACCGAACGTCCCCTGATTTCAAGATCATCAAAAAAAAACTACCTACCTACTTCCCTGGGGGGTGGGTGTAATTTCATTACTGTCGAGTACTCTTTTTAATTGCAACAATCTTATAACGCACTGAGAGCAAATCTTATACAGCCTTGTCACAACACCATAGTCCGATTAATAAAAACTCCTTGGTCTGAGATTCGCTGGCTGCTTTTTTCAAATTATAAACGGACCGGCGGCGGGCGGCTGTGTAGCGAAGGCTACGCTGTGATTAAAAAAAGTAAATCGGCGGATAAAACAAAAGTGTGCGTCACGGCATTCCCCACTCTTTGGTCACGGTTTTACATATCGAGTGTATTTCCTTAAAGTTATAATAATTATTGTTTTAATTTCTTTGCTTTGTTTGGGTAAACCACTATACAAGAGTCGGCCGGAACAGCAATTGTTGGATTCGTTCCTTTCATTAAAGGCCTCACCTGCGAGGGTGCGGTTCGGTCTTCAAACTCTACTCATCCAGCAATCGCTTACTTCCCGGTCTCGTCAGTAATGTACTATCACATTTATCCCTGAATCATCAAAAATATTTGTTTTAATTGCGTGTTTACACACAGTTTTAAATAGTCAAAAAATTATTGTCGATTACAAATAATTCAGAGTAGGCTCGAGCCCCTCGGTGGGGACGCTTATGAGCTGATATGATGATGATGACAAATAATGTCATGATTCAAATTACAGTTTCAGGTAATGGTATTTTTATAGAGTCAACATATATGCCTTTGTCATTTACATAATATATTAATTTATAATATCCTCTAAAGCACAAGCATTTTTGACACGAGTCTCGACAAACTAGTTACATTTTCTGGAATATCTTATACACTGCCCTACAAATGACTTTTTAACCTTACTCAGTCTCGAATTCGCTATATCTATTTTCTATATGAAAATAGTTTCTATAGCAGCCGCAGTAAGATGACATAAGACATTATACTATGGAAGTAACTAAAATACACTAGGCTCGCAGTACCTACATCCGTTAACTTTACTGTCTTATTTTCTTAACGACATAAGCAGCTGAACTAAGCCTTCCCGCAAAAGGTTCAATGTGTGATCCCCATTGAAGTGAAACATCCAACGTCATACAAAGGAACATCGCAGTATTTACAAATTTTAACTATTACTATGTACTACTTATTATTACTTCTATTACTTACTTTTACTATAACACTATTATTGACCTTTTTTACGTTAAGAAAACAAAATTTTACACATTTTGTTTTCTTAGCATTTATTAATAAGCTGTTCACAGTGAAACAGTTCAGTATCTTTGAAATAGTGTAGTTTACTTCGTCGATGTCGTTTTCTTCCCTATTCACTTTAAAAATTAGAAAAGTATCTTTCGCAAGCAACACAATATTTGACAGATGTAGCACCATAAAAGGCAAATCATTTACGTAAACAAGGAAAAGAAAAGGCCCTAATATGGAACCCTGGGGCACACCCATTTTTAGTGTAGATCCAGATGAGTTTGTGTCATTCACTTGTACTTTTTGTGTACAGTTGTCTAAATACGAATTTAACAGACTGAGAGCCCCATTCTCTACACCATAATGCTTTAATTTCATAAGTAATGTTTGATATTCAACAAAATCAAATCAAGCTAAACTTGTTGACTCAATAAGTCCATCAATGACTCATCAACTCAACGTTGAGCTGATCGACAAAACTTGACACTTGGTTAATACGCTATATCTGTCTCACTTTCACTACAGCAACTTATCAGAGAATAGGGGATCAGATTGCATCAAAAATAAATTCTAAAATATGATTTTCTAAATTGCTCTCCTCTTGGAGTTTCAAAAAACCTTACTTGTTTTGTTTTTCCATCACGTCTTCAATTTTTTATCAATCAACTTCAAAAAATAAGTTCGTTAATGACGCTAAAAATCTATGATGTCACTTGTAGGTATTTAAAACATTTTTCGAACAAAATTTCGTTTTTACAAATCATAAAAAGTAACTCAATGACTAGCAGTCCGATTCCCTATTATATCGTACGGTAAACTTACTAGGAAATTGTGTCAACATCATATATTGTTTGCGTTTTCAATTTTTATTTCAGATTTAGAGGTAAAATTCTTTAAAAAATATCTCATTCCATAAAATTATTTCAATAGATTCGCTGAGACTCTCTCCACAAAGATTACTCACGTCATTGCTGATAAAGTTGCTTACACTCTCCTCAAGTGTGAAAGTTGAGTGACTGCCTATTGGACATACCAAGTTGCTTGCAAAATGGTCTTACCGATTTTCCCAGCGGCGGCATCCCTTGTCAAAGGTTATTCAAACACGCTTCTACATTCAACGTAAGTTGTTTACGAAATAAGTAGTCATACTGATTTTCCTAGCATCATAAGTTGTTTACGAAATGGTCATACCGATTTTGCCAGCGAAAATTTTGTAGGTCACAAGTCATAAGTAGTTTAATCACGTAGACGATATATTTCAAAACTTGTGTAGAGATTTGCGAATTATTGCACAATATTTTAATATTATCTTTGTCCATCAGTGCGACTCAGTATAGTAGTTGAACGTGCGGTTGAATGCCTATACCCATTATAACGCTCATTAGGCTATACTCGGTATCACTAGTTGTCTAAGATAGTTTATGACGTATCGAATGATCAGAAAAAAGCCGTAAAAAGTTTAAAATCGGCGTCATGCAATCACAGTAGGTAATTGCATTTTAGAAAGAATTCGAGTGTTTTTGGTTGAAAAGGTTCTGTAATTGAAGACGAATTCAAACTGGTAACTGCTGGTAACAGATCGTAAACAAATTAATATCTTTCGACTTTAAGAAGAGGTTATAAACTCCGCGGACTCAGTGCTTTAAGCGAACTTAAACACTGCTTGTGACCAATCAGAGATCGTTATCATGATTGCAGTGTTTAATGCAAAAATTTACAAGGCCAGTTTTAGACATTTGACGGCGTGTACCAGTTAAGTTTGATCACAAATTGGATATATAATTCAAAAAGCCATACAAATGTAATTTTATAGTTCCCCTATCCTTAAATAGATTGCTAATAATAAAGTATAAGTGAAAAATTAAATTCTAGGCTACAAAAAATAGATACATTTGAGTTCTCTAAAAATGCCTTATTACAAATAATCCTCTGCGATTTCAATTTTTCAAAGTATGACCTGTCAAACGTGGGGCCATTAACGTGACATAGAACTTTCATCTGGAAATATTATAGTAACTCTTTGGATTTAATTAGTAAGTTAATATACCAGCTCGTGGTAATGGGGCACGCCTTTAGCTCTTATAAAAGCGATAACTGCGTGGATTAATGGTCCAGATCTAGAGAATGCACATGGCTCAGGATCGCGCAAAGTTAAGATCGACGCACAAGGCTGCTTAACAAATGCCTCCCCCAAGGATTTCCACAACGAACCGCCTCCGTATCGTAATGGTTACTACATTCGCTTCACACCAGGAGGTCGCGGGTTCGATTCCCGGTGGGGTCAACTTGAAAGACTCAGTTTGGTTGGTGGTAGGGCATTTTCTAAGCCCGCCTGGCTAGCTACCACCATCTTATCTAAGTCTTGCCGCCAAAACATCAGTGTTAGTAACATTGACGTGTTCCGGCTTGAAGATAAAATAGCCAGTTCTCCATTGCGTTGGGGAATCTTGGTAAGCCCGCATCCACCTTCGGCATCATCGTCACTTACCATCAGGTATGAATAAAAAAAAACGACCCTGTCTTGCGCTGCCCGTACACAGCAGCTTCTCACGACCTTTCCCAGGTCGTCGGTCACCCGAGTGAGGGGTTCGCTTACACTACGTCTTCCGGTGGTACACTTACACAAGGTCCCAAATAATGCACGACCCGTCAGTGCCGGCGCTGACCGCTTCGGTGTCGTTGGGCGACACCTGTATGGCCGACACGGGGCTCTTGTGCTCCTTCAGCACTTTCTTCAAACTCTGGAACTGTGGCTTGATGTCCCACACGCGCACCTGGTGGAAACGGCACTGTTTTTCAAATAACTACAGTGTAAACTCTATATAGCGACACTCAAGAGACCGGGCATTTTGTGACGTTATTGAGAGTTTTCGTTATGCAGAGAGAAATTAGGGTCAAAGTAAACCAACTGGAGCCAGAAAATTTTGACGTTTTAAAGAGTGAATCGTTATATCGAGTGACGTTTTACAGAGTTTCCACTATATTATGTTTTTGGAACAGGATTCTAGTCATGAAACTGAAAAACTTTTGGTTTACAACTTTGCTTAAATCGTAATTCCATACAAAGTTGTATTATGAGCTGATCGAATTTTAGCAGTTGTAGAACAAAAGTCGTTAAGTTTTGTAAGAGATACCCCTAAAATTATGCTCAGTTTTACCAAGAAGAAAGATATGATAACCGGTATGACATTACACTATTTCTCTATTTTGTCCCTCAGTCTTTTTTTGCGCACCGGAAAACGTAGCGTAGGCAGGCCTCCCACTCGGTGGGCCGATGAACTGGTGAAGGTCGCGGGAAGAACCGGTCGTCGTAGAAATCCTTGGGGGAGGCCTATGCCCGGCAGTGGGCGTTCTTCGGCTGATGTAAAAATGATTTTGATGAATGAAAGAAAAAGGCGGTACATAGTATCTGCGCCTCACCCTTCAAGTAACCGCCTCCGTAGTTCAGAGGCAAAGTTCACTGACTTTACACAGGAGGTCGCGGGTTCGATTCCCGGCGGGGTCAATTGTAAGACTCGGTTTGGTTGGTGGTAGGGTATTTTCTAAGCCCGCCTGGCCAGCTACCACCACCTTATCTAAGTCTTGCCGCCAAACATCAGTGTTAAAAACATTGATGTGTTCCGGCTTGAAGATAAAATAGCCAGTTCTCCATTGCATTGGGGAATCTTGGTAAGCCCGCTTCCACCTTCGGCATCATCGTCACTTACCATCAGGTAAGATGATGCCAAGGGCTTACCAAGTGTGAATTATAAATAAATAAATAACAACAAACTGAGTGTACAATAACAGTGAAATAGTATCATGACATGGCGGTCATCATAATACAGTAGTTATTTTTTTTATTTACAACTTATAAGTCCTATCATCTCACCTGATGGTATGTGACGATGATGACGAACACGGATGCAGGCTTACCAAGTTTCCCTAACGCAATAGAGAACTGGTTATCTTATCTTTATACCGGAACACATCAATATTGCTAAAATTGATGTTTGGCGGCAAGACTTAAAAAAGATGGTAGCTAGCTAGGTGGAATTAGAAAATTCACTACTACCAATTAAACTGAGTCTTACTAAGTTTTACCTTGCCGCGATTCGAACCCGTGACTTCTGGTACGGACTGGTGGATAAACCATTAACATGGAGGCGTTTAAAAACTTAGACGTAACTGCTTTATCCCATAAGCGCAACAAGAGAAACAATCGTGTTTTTTAAATAATCATTACATTTGGCGACTAGTTAAGGTAGACGCCTCTGGATTATTTCTAGAATAATCAATCTTCGGTGTCAAACTTCGTTCAAAGGGTATTATTGAGTTTTTTTTTTATTCACTGAAACTCTAATTTTTAAATCCTATAATAATAACAATTTAGCTGCTTATTTGTAATACTAATTTCATGGTCAATAGCCCTCACCTTGCTCTCGCACCCGCCAGAGACCAGCGTTCTGCCGTCGCGCGTGACGCCGAGCGCGGAGGTGCCCTCGTTGTGCGTGTTGTAGATGCAGTGGATGATCTCACCTGGCCCTCGCACCCGCCAGAGACCAGCGTCCTGCCGTCACGCGTGACGCCGAGCGCGGAGGTGCCCTTGTTGTGCGTGTTGTAGATGCAGTGGATGATCTCACCTGGCCCTCGCACCCGCCAGAGACCAGCGTCCTGCCGTCGCGCGTGACGCCGAGCGCGGAGGTGCTCTTGTTGTGCGTGTTGTAGATGCTGTAGATGCTCTCACCTGGCCCTCGCACCGGCCAGAGACCAGCGTCCTGCCGTCGCGCGTGACGCCGAGCGCGGAGGTGCCCTTGTTGTGCGTTTTGCAGATGCAGTAGATGCTCTCACCTGGCCCTCGCACCGGCCAGAGACCAGCGTCCTGCCGTCGCGCGTGACGCCGAGCGCGCAGGTGCCCTTGTTGTGCGTTTTGCAGATGCAGTAGATGATCTCACCTGGCCCTCGCACCCGCCAGAGACCAGCGTCCTGCCGTCGCGCGTGACGCCGAGCGCGGAGGTGCCCTTGTTGTGCGTGTTGTAGATGCAGTAGATCAGCCGCCCGGTGAGCGGCGTGAACGCTCTGATGTTGCCGTCGTTCCACGCTGGAAATTAGCAGGGAAAATTAATGTTGGTTCAACAGTGATTTTTGGCTGAAATGTCATGTTGATTCTGAAGTTTGGCACTACATTCCTCAGTACTCCCTTAAACTGTTCCAGACCAATCAACACTGTTGATTTCCCGACCATATAAAGTGTGTGTTAGCTCACCAGAGATGATAGACTTCCCGTCATAGCTGAACAGCACGGACGAGCAGGTGAAGTTGGGCACCACGATGCGCAACAGTTCCTGGCAAGTCTGCAGGCACCACACACGCACGTCACCCGCGCCCGCCGTTGCGAACACGCCTGACATGCCGCTGAGCAAAGAGAGAAGTTACTAACGCTTAGGCAACGAAATAGAACAGATGGCCGTTGGAGCAGTAAAGTTCTCGAATGGCCACCGCGCACCACAACACGTAGCGTAGGAAGGCCTCCCACTCGGTCGACCGACGACCTGGTAAAGGTTGCGGAAGGCCGCTGGATGCGGGCAGCGGAGGACCGGTCGTTGTGGAGATCCTTGGGGGAGGCTTTTGACGAGCAGTGGACGTCTTTCGGCCGATATGATGATGATGATGAGGCAACATCAAATCTACAAAGCGAAACAAAATTGGAAACTGGTGGAGAACACATGATCGTGACTTGCGTGGTTGGGTCGATCACTCAGGTTCACTGATCTGAAGCACGGAATGGGTGGCCGTTTCCGTGGTTCGCGAGGCACATGAAGCCGTTGGCGCCAGTTGCTATCACTATATTGCAGTCGTTAATCCGTATCAGATGCCTTATAGGCGGCTTAAAAAGTTCTGACAATGAGGTTGGCCACCAAAACCCAAAAAAACCGCAGACTTGTGTAGAGTACTGCGTATCCAGAATAAAAAAAAAAGAAATAAATCCTTCGCGTCACTAATAAACCGTTCTACCTTTATACGTAAGGTCCATAACACTGCACACTGAACACCTATTTGTTCAGTCTTCACAAGAATTCACCAGTCCGAGCGGTGGCACGTTTACGTGGCGCTCCGCTGCGCCGTGTTTATCGCGTCACACCGTTTCTAATGCGCACCAGGCGGTTTTAAGCATGCGGTATCACTCCGCACATGCCTCATAAACTGGGAGTCCGTAACTCGTCCTTATCTATTAATTTTAAAAGAGTAAGTCGGTGAAAATAAAACCCCGAAAATGGTTCTGAGCTAGCTCCGAGCTACTTTCGCAACAAAATATCTTGGTGATTGTCACTCCGTGAAATCAACTTTCGTAATAAGTTCGCCCTCGCGCGATCTATCTCAACACCGAATTGTTCAATATTATATTATCCGCGTTATCGCCATCCTGATCGGCGCCTCGCCAACCCCTTTCGTGGCAAAACCCAAACGCGAGCTGACTCTGAGATGTTCAATGGGGCACTGTCTTTCGCGCTATCGCGCCGTAAACCGATTAGCGGCAAAGCGCAGTGGCTGGCCTGTCCAGCTCAGGTGTCTCTGGGTGACTACGAATGTCGCGCGTCACTACTGTGTGCTCGGGCGCAGGCTGTGTGCCTTGCATGCGCAGCCCCCGGCCTCTGATATCGCGGGGCTTTCCCCCCATGGCAAGCATGTAATATTCTCTGACACCACTGAGGAATGAGGCCAAGCTACATATAGAATGTCACTCAAGTATTATATATCTTGAAAGTTACTCTAACGTTGTAAATGCTTAGTACAACGTACAGTTCACGATTACTAAATTGTTCCTGAGCCATAGTCGTATACGGGAATGCCCCTGCGCAGAACTAAACACACGCGCGTCGCGCACGTACAGCCGGTGGCGAGGGCCCCCGTCCCCTTCGATCCTCTCGCCGCGCTATGTTCGTATGAAAACGCCTCCGACGGGCCGGCGCGCTCGCACCCGCGCCCCGTCCCCGTCCCTTCAGATGCTCTCGCCGCCGCACTTACGCTCTCATTCATAACCGTATGAAAATAAGGTAACAATAAAATAATATCTGCTAAGATTTTCTTGTGAAAAATTAAGGTATGATTATTTTTTTTTTTGGCATCAGTATCATGAACTGTATCACCCCTGAAGAGCTCGTTGTCGACCAAAACAACACTAATTAATATATTATAATACTAACGTAATTAAGCTTTAATTTGGCAGGTAAGTATTTTATGGGTAAGCGACGTCAGCCAGGAACGGATTTTGTGACAGGGCCGAATTAAGGGGGTCTAAAGGCTATCGATGAAAGTCCTATATTTTTGCAACTAGAGATATAAATATAAGTTATTCAGGTTTAAAATGTTAAATAAAAAAGACGTGTCACACTCGGGGACTGCCGCGGTAAAGCTATTGCATAGCATTTTTTATCAACTTATGCAATTATATTTATTTTTTATTTATGCAGTATTTACCAGTACCATATGTCCTTGGGGCGCGGGATGTTTATGTAATAAATTAACACTAACGAAGTTCATCATCATCATCATCATTAATCGCCATCATCAATCCCCAACATCAATCGCCATCGCCATCGCCATCGCCATCATCAATCGCCATCATAGATGGCACCTGTAAGTTTTTTAGAACTCAATATTTTTTTTTGGGGTGTCAGGTTTTATTTGCGTTACGAAATTTCTTGATTCCGTCCCCTCAAAGCCTGCGATAAAAGCTATACAATAGCTAAAAATTACATTAAATATTAAGTAATAAGATTTGTCTCCACTGGGACGGATTAATGTGGTCAAATAACTTAAAAATTATTTTTAACCCAAATTATTTTTTAAAATTTCATCATATAATATACACCTCTTTCATTGCTATAGGAAAGCGTAATGTTTGTGATTATTTTATGTATTCCTGCCTACCCCCTACCTACTACGACTACCCCTGCGGGGCTGTAAAATTAATTTATTTTAAGTACTTAGGTAGTAATAAGTACTCACGCAGGAAACGCAATTTCATTGATGGCGCATCTGTGGCAGGTGACCACCAGGGTGGGCGCAAACGTGGCCACGTTGATGGCGTAAATCTCGCTGCTGCGCGTCCCCACCAGAAGAAGCCGCTTGTCGCCGCGGAAGCTTGGCGACTCGAACAGCTCGAGCGACGTGATGCTGCCTTCTAGTTTCACTGTTTTCAGCTGAAATTCAACAATAATAATGAGTTCATAAAAAATCGGCCTATTCCCTCCTCTTGAGGGGAGGGAAATATTTTTAACTCTATGGCATAATCTAATAAAAAAATCATTAAAATCAGATAACAAGCAACGAAGAAAGGGCGTAAAAAAACATATATGAAAAAACCATACAGTCGATTTTAAAAACCACCTCCTTTTTTGAAGTCGGTTAAAAATAGTCAGCTAGCCATGCACGCGTACTCCATCAGAATAAGCAATCATGTTACAGAACCAGCTCTTTACCTATCCAGGACTGCCTAACCGGATTGATTCCTTCGCAGTACGACTTTACATCGCCGGCCACAGCCCACGGATACGAAGTCGCATTATACTTCGATTCCTTTGTGTGACGTGGTTATATTCATGCCATTTACAGGTATCTCGAAGGATAAAGAAGGGATAACCACCATCTACCTTTGCGTGGTGATGTCATAATTATCTTTATTTAAATGCTCAGATGCGTCAGTGGCATAACGGCAAGGCCACTCCTGCCACGTACCAATGTGTTTTCGAATTTCCATTTCTGTATGTACGTTTATCCGACGCTCTTACGGTGAAGGAAAACATCGTGAGGAAACCTGCACACGCCTGCGAAGAAACTCGAAGGCTGTGTGTGAAGTCGACCAACCCGCACTGGGCCCGCGTGGTCGACTGAGGCCCAATCGCCCTAATTCAGGGTAGGCTCGAGCCCCTTGGTGGGGACGTATATGAGCTGATATGAAATGCTCAGAGTCTCTGATGAGCCGTCAACAACCATTAATGCTAGGGCACGGGCGGGTCTCTTTACATACTCAGGAAGGTCAGGACAAACTCCACACACGGGGGCCAAGGCCGGGTTGGTGGAAGTCGTTGGGCCAGTGGCGAACCCTACTGCCAGAAGTTTGTCAAGCCGCCTGAAAGGCATCTGACACGAGTTAAAGTATATATATTAGTACCAACACACATACAGTATGGTGCTTCACCGCATCAGAAACGAGGAGATCATCCGCAGGAGCACCAAAGTAACTGACATAGCTCACAGAATCGCTAAACTGAAGTGGCAGTGGGCAAGGCACATAGCTCGTAGAACTGATGGCCGTTGGGGCAGTCAAGTTCTCGAGTGGCGACCGCGCACTGGAAAACATAGCGTAGGCAGGCCTCCCACGCGGTGGACCGACGACCTGGTGAAGATCGCGGGAAGCCGATGGATGCGGGCAGCGCAGGAACGGTCGTCGTGGATATCCTTGGGGGAGGCCTTTGTCCAACAGTGGACGTTTTTCGGCTGATATGATGATACAGTATGGACACTCCCTGCCGCTCTCTAGATTCCGACCTTATCCCCTCGTCACCCTGATTGATACAGATTGGTAATTTCGTCGTTTGTTCCGTCATTTGTTTTTAGAAATATAATTTCAAGACCGTTGTATGCAGTGTCCGGGGTGTGCTTCAAACTCTTTGATCAACGCAACCACGCAAGTAGCACTGATGTACGACCGCGCTGTTAGGTGATTTACTTAAAATATAGGTCAATTTTACGTACAGCTTGGCAAAAAAGAGTTTGAGGTGGTGACAGATGAAAATAATTGATTCTTTACTGGCAACACTAGTTTGCAGTCTACGGATTTGTCATTGCTGATTGCTGCGTAGTAGGTGTAGTTTTTTGTATTTATTTCATTGAATTTTGCAATTATTTTCGCTATACTGACTTAGGAATGAATAACACAATAGGTGTGAAAGAAGCACTCTCATTTACTCCAAACTCTTTTTTGCCAGGATGTAACCTAACTTTCCTTCATCGTTATCATCATATCAGCCGAGACGTCCACTGTTGGACATAGGCCTCCCCCAAGGATTTCCACGACGACCGATTCTGCGCTGCCCGCATCCATCGGCTTCCCGCGACCTTCACCAGGTCACCGATCCACCGAGTAGGAGGCCTGCCTACACTACGTTTTCCGGTGCGTGGTCGCCACTAGAGAACTTTCCAGCGTTCGGGAAGCTTCGCAATATCTTTACGTCCCAGATACCGCAGTGTCTTAAGACCAAGGTCTTCGACCAGTGTGTGTTGCCAGTGATGACATACGGAACTAAGACATAGTCACTTACTATGGGCCTCATAACTTTCCTTAAAAAAATTAAACTAACTTTCCATAAAAAAATTGGTTGTCTGTAAAGTCGGTTTATGGACGATAGTTTAACGTGAAAACGTCATAACGTAACGGGACAATAAGCGTAACGGGACAATGAGCGTAACGGGACAATGAGTCATCCTTTTTCATGCGTGCAGGCGGCGTCCATCGATTTATTAAACGTTGTCACTTCAAAAATTAAATAAATAATACAAACAGCTTTAAAATGCGGATGGTTGGGGTCCATGATGCGTCCCTTGGGGAAGGTGCCGCGCCAGTTGATCTCGTCCAGCAGGTCCACGGTGCCGTCGCCTGCGCCCACTATCAGGCACCCGTCCTGCATTATCAGCACCGACTCCACGCCTGTTCAAGTGAGCTGTCATGTCAGGTTGGGAATGTATACAGCTGTTGAGTAATAAATAAATAAATATTCTGGGGCAAATCACACATGGTCATCTGGCCCCAATTATTATTATTGGGTGGGACGCCTGCGGGGTACTGGCGGGTGTTCAAGTCTCTATGTGGACTCTCTACACCCTCAGTAGGATTACCTGTGTTATGAGAACCAGAGACTGATATACATACTTATATACGTTTAAATACATACATATATAGATATTTAACACCCAGACACAGAGCAAACAAATCTGCTCATCACACAAATGTTTGCCCTGGATGGGGATCAAACCCACAACCCTCGGATTAGTAGTCAAGAGCACTAACCACTGAGACACCGAGTCAGTCCTTTGCATTTGATTCACTTATCTCAGCAGTTGACCATGTGGCCACTGTGGCCATATTCCATGCACTGGATGTGGACCCAGTCCTAAACATGTTGGTATTTGGGGAAAGTATTCTAAATGATGCTGTAGCTATTGTATGTATGTCTTCCACTTGCTAGGAAATTGCTTCATTTTATTTAAAAAAAAGAATCTGTTGGTACGCAACGAAGTAACACGCCAACAATCTCATACACGACAAGAATAGAAATTGATGGACAGTCGATTGTCATTGTCTAACTGTAAAACTGCAAAGCTATTAATTTTGAATATGAGAAACTATTGTTTTTTTTTAAGTAAATATGTATATTGTTTCTTCGTAAATGACATAAATATAACTATACAAAGTCACGGCCGAAATAGCAGTTAACGGCCTCGGTTAACTTAACCGATCTAATTTAAAAAGTAACATCCGACTGTTAAAATGTACCCTACATCACTCAGGTTGTATCTAACGACACCACACTCCAAAATGCATCAAGCAGTTCAAACTTCAAGCTATAGGTTTAGCCAAAATGCATCAAGCAGTTCAAGCTAAAGACTTAGCCAAAATGCATCAAGCAGTTCAAGCTATAGGCTTAGCCAAACTGCATCAAGCTGTTTAAGCTATAGGCTTAGCCAAAATGCATCACGCAGTTCAAGCTAAAGGCTTAGCCAAACTGCATCAAGCACTTCAAACTATAGGCTTAGCCAAAATGCATCAAGCAGTTCAAGCTATAGGCTTAGCCAAACTGCATCAAGCTGTTCAAGCTATAGGCTTAGCCAAAATGCATCACGCAGTTCAAGCTATAGGCTTAGCCAAAATGCATCAAGCAGTTCAAGCTAAAGGCTTAGCCAAAATGCATCACGCAGTTCAAGCTATAGGCTTAGCCAAAATGCATCAAGCAGTTCAAGCTATAGGCTTAGCCAAAATGCATCAAGCAGTTCAAGCTATAGGCTTAGCCAAACTGCATCAAGCACTTCAAGCTATAGGCTTAGCCAAACTGCATCAAGCTGTTCAAGCTATAGGCTTATCCAAAATGCATCACGCAGTTCAAGCTATAGGCTTAGCCAAAATGCATCAAGCAGTTCAAGCTATAGGCTTAGCCAAACTGCATCAAGCAGTTCAAGCTATAGGCTTAACACTCATGTATTACAAATTACCCGATGATGTCTTAAATTTGTCATAAAACAGTTTAAAAATTGTGTCAAAAGAACTCTTTGTAAAAAAGGTTATTATAAAACATGCGAATATTTAAATGACAAAAATGTATGGGTAGACCACAGAATAGAAGAAAAAAAATTTCTTATCTGTGGGGTAGACAGTGTTTCTTCTATCAACGCTACTAATCCTGTTAAATAGTAATAAAATGAAGTTCAAACTAAGAATTGACGTGGAAGCGACAAGACATGACACGTATAAGTAGTACTTCTTTTGCGGATAATGGCGCATCGGGAGCCGGGTCGTTTCATTCCCTCTAATATGGTTGAGAGGAGCGATGGCTGACTCTCGCGTTATACTCGTGACCGGGTGCTGTCCGTGTGAACTGGCCTACACTTGTCAAAGGCGTTCATGACATTCAATAATTTTAATGTATAACTTCTCGTGTCATATTGTTTTCATGTTCTAATGACATTATTTGTTTTTTTTGTATATCACGGATTGAATTTTGACATTATTAACTGATTATTGTTTATTTCTTAATATTTTACAAACGAAATTATGTAAACGCTATTTTATGACTATCAGAAAGACTGTAATTTGCACCTATTTTGAATAAACATCTTGAATCTTGAGCCAAAATGCATCAAGCAGTTCAAGCTATAAGCTCAGCCAAAAACTAGACAAACATACATCCGAAAAACATTAGCCTCCTTTTTGGGCAGTCGGTTAAAAAGGCTCGGCTCAGCCTCGTCTTCGTTTAGCCCTGAACAATAAGTATTGCATTATTTTCAACCACCTTCCAAAAAGGAGGTTTTCAATTCGACTGGTTTTTATTGTATCTTTGTAACGTGATATCTTCGCAGATTGTGAACCGACTTTCATGATTCTTTTTTTATTCGTTCTCAAGTTGGTCTCATATAATTTTTATTTAACTCAGAGTAGAACTTTTTTAGATAATTAAATAAAACCAAATTAATAATGCTAAATTATATTAAGTTGTTGCGATGGAAGTCGGTTTTTTAACGTGTTTAGTGTTTTCAATTATCTAGATTCGGACGATCAGTCAGATCAGATTCCACCCCTTTGTTGTTAATGTTCCACCTTTACGCACGAAGCGTTTTGCTTCTTCGTTCATTATGCGAACGGCCAAGGAGTTGAATTCCCTGTCGGCGTCTGTTTGGGAATCTTCAAGACGAGAGTGAAAAGGCACTGTTTGAGCTTGCGTGTTACATCCTCGGCTGCATCGGCAATTACCATCAGGTGAGGTGCAGCCAAACAAAAAGTCCAAGAATATGGAATCTGGTTCGAAACTAGAATTTCCTAGGTAGGTTTTTTTATTCACAATTGGTAAGCCCTTGGTATCATATGTTTAATGGAAAAGACAATAAATAATTCTTTTAAATTAGACTTAATTTTATGCTGAACATCGCCCTTAAAAAATTGTTATTAAATAATTTTAGAAAATCCTAATACCTTTTAGGTACAAGCTTTAATTTAAAAATAATTATATTCATTTTTAAGGTTCCGTACAAAAAAACGAACCCTTATAGGATCACTCGTGCGTCTGTCTGTCTGTCCGTCCGTATGTCACAGTCAATTTGCTCCGAACCTACTGGACCAAATCAGGTGAAATTTGATAGGATGGTGTAATCCCATGACCCAACCACAGATGTGCAAAGTAATTTTTTTTTAAATAAGGGTCATTGTCGGGGGACAAATTTGGGAATAAAAAAAAGTTTTGCAAACCTTACTGTGTCTGTACGAGCGACCCTTAAGACTATAGAGCGGTTCGAGTGCATCGACAGCCAGCGCCACCTAGACACTGGAACGCGATTGAATCATTCTACCTTCGGAATCAACACGGCCACTGACCGCCGCTCATTAATTTCAATATTTAATTAATTTACTAAGTAATTTGTGCTAACTTGCCAAATAATAAAACTACAGCTAAACCCAAAACTATATGTGTTGTGTTCCATCATTTAAATCGCTCCAACATAGCGATTTTGGCGACCGTGAGATAAGAAGAACGCCAACGCCCCACAATCTACGATTTCTACGATTGCTGGACGAGAGGATTAAAGGATCATTACTACCTATACACAGAAACGGTGAGCCCGTTCCCTATTATTCCCCAAGTGATTCCCACCTCTTCCAGCCTCAGTTTGTGTCAAGGGTGTTGGTACTTCTCGAGCCTTACATACAACACAAGCCTATTTTATTTTCATTTCAAAACATTTATCGTGATAAATTAAGTGTATCAAAAGTGTATATACCTATTTGTTTACAAGACTACGTTCTAATAACCTACCTAGTTAAAAATATACTTATCATTTATAACAAATTACCATTTTGTTAGCTTACCTACCTACATAATTCTAGTGGTGTTAATTTAGTAGATACTGCATAGTACGTATAACTCACAAAACCTACATACTCGTATATTATAAAAGAAAACTAATTAACCGACTTCAAAAAAGGAGGAGGTTGTTAATTCGTCGCAATTTTTTTTTTTTTAAAACAATATTCGACATACTGTTTCAAGTAGTTGCTACCTATCAATATCCAGCATTCATAGACACATCAGATCAGCTGCTTACGAAAACTTAATGTTATATTTATGATCAGCTGTTTTCCACGATCAATTCCAGGTGAAGTGAATACAGTGCGCAGCTGGCATGCCCGACGCGGCGAACTGAGCGAGGACCGGTTTGTTATCATCATTGGCTGGCTATTGTTTTGGCCTATTCGAGGTTTGAAATTTATTTTATTTTATTAGTAGGTACCTACCTACTACCTACTCGTACGTTAGCGGTAACAGTTTGTTTGCGTCTTGGTTTCTATTTTGTTGCGTACCAATCTAATTAGCGTAACAATGAATGATACTGATATCAAAAAATTAAATAGGCAAAGAGGCAATATTAAGCAGCGTCTTACGTTATTTAAAAAATACATAGAACCTTTAATTGAGATAGGGGCACACCAGGTAGATCAAGTTAAATTAACTGAGTTATCCCTTCGTGTGGGAAAGTTAGAAGTTGCGTTTTCGAATTTTGAGGAGATTCAGAGCCAAATAGAGGAGATTGACTCGTCAGAAAGCCAATTACTAGAAAGAGAAGAGGTTGAGAATCAATTTTACCATCTCATATCACAAGCTCAACAATTTCTGAACTCTAACGATAGCAATAAATTAAACGAAAGTGTTCACTCACAGTGCTCTCATTCTGTCAACCTTTCTAACGTGAAGTTACCTACAATTTCGATTGAACCTTTCGATGGAAACAGTAACAAGTGGTTAGAGTTTAGAGATACGTTTCAATCACTCATACACAACCGCAAATCTCTTGACAACATAGCTAAGTTTCATTACCTGCGCTCCTGTTTACAAGGCTCAGCTAGCATTGTCATCAAGTCTATACCATTATCATCAGATAATTATGAAATTGCTTGGGATTTGCTTTGCCAGCGTTTTGATAATAAACGCACATTAGTCAATAATCACCTAAAGGCTTTGTTTGCCATTGAACCGATATCTAAAGAATCAGATAGGTCTCTTCGTTTTATGATAGATACAATCACAAAGAATTTACGCGCGCTAAATTCAATTGATGAACCATCAGTGGATACAATAATTATTTATTTCATGACGGCAAAGTTAGATGCCATCACGGCTAAAAAATGGGAAGAACATAAAAACACATTAAAAGGTTTTCCAACAATTGATGATTTCACTGAATTTTTGCGCAATTGCGCTGATGTATTGGAAAGTGTCAACTCAAATCGTTCAAATAAAAATGAACAGTTTACGTCAAACTTTTCAAATCGACGTGTAAGTTTTTCAAACCCACACAGAAGTAGCACACCCAACACATCTTATTCGAACACACAAACAAAATTCAATTCGTTCAGTGCTTCTTCTTCTTCCTCAAATGCCTTTGAGTCCAACAAATGTCCACTATGTCAAAATCAACATTTTCTATATGAATGTCCTAAGTTTAAGGGCATGACAATCGATGAACGTAGTCATTATGTTATGAAATCAAATTTATGTAACAACTGTCTTCGCGGCGGTTATCAGCTACGGTACTGTCGCCTCGGCGGCTGTCGTATCTGCAACAAAAAACACAACACATTATTACACAGGCAACAAAGGTGTACACAGGAATCTACTGACATAGCGGCCTTGTCTACTACTACATCTACAAACCTACCTTCAGACATGGCTGATACTAAATCAGATCCTGCTATGTACTCAAGGCAACAAGTGCAATCAGGTGAATCTCCAAACAGTGAATCTGAAACTGAATACGTTTCGATGTCTGCTGTGGCTCCAAACCAGGTCTTGCTGTCTACTGCGCTGTTACAAGTCACAAACAATGACAACAAAACATTCACACTACGAACCCTACTTGATAGCGGTAGCCAAGCTTCCTTCCTGACAGAATCAGCGAAGAAAAGGATTGGTTGCATCGCTACCACAACGAATGCACCTCGTAGTATAACTGGGCTTAACAATGCATCATTTAATATTACAGAGTGTTGTAAAATACAAATAAATTCAACAAATAAACCATTCAAACTCAACGTAGACTGTTTGGTTGTCCCTACCATTACCGACAAATTACCAAACATAAAAATATCTTTCACAGACCTAAACATTCCACCCAACCTTACACTCGCTGATCCAAGCTTCTGTCGTCCCTCTGAGATCGATCTTCTCCTTGGAGCAGATGTTTTTTGGGAAATCATCGGGACTGATAAGGTGAAGTTAGGGCGAAACAAACCCATTCTACAAGATTCGATGCTAGGGTGGATAGTAGCAGGTCCTATGGGATGCTTCAATCATTCCAAACAAGTTCATTGTCATTTCGTACAGGAAAACAATAGCTTCAACAAAGAAATCAATGATTCTCTGTCTAAATTCTGGGAATTAGAAACCTTTACTCACAATGACAAAGATTACTCGCGTGAACATCCATGTGAGAAGTCTTTCATTGAGACTACATCCCGTACTGATGCTGGTAGGTTTGTCGTGACAATGCCTCTCCGTGAGCCCCCCGAGGTCCTCGGAGACTCATACAAACAAGCAGAAAAGAGATTCTTGAATTTAGAAAGACGATTTCGTAAGCAATCAGTACTGCAGGTGTTGTACAATGACTTCATTGATGAATATAAGAAACTGGGGCACCTCCAAGAAGTAGATGAACCAAATAATCTGCCAGCGTGTAACTATTTTTTACCGCATCATGCGGTCCTCCGAGAAAAGAGTGAGACTACTAAACTACGCGTCGTGTTTGACGCATCTGCAAAAACGACTAGCGGTAAATCCCTTAACGACATTCAACACGTCGGACCAACTGTCCAAGACGACCTCTTCTCTATTCTTTTAAGATTCAGACAACACAAATATGCTGTCTGTGCTGATATAGAAAAATGCTATCGTCAAATATTGGTCCATTCAGCACAAAGACATTTACAGCTCATTCTTTGGAGACAAAATGAATCTCAGCCAATCAAGATTTATCAAATAAATACTGTCACTTATGGAACAGCTTCAGCACCATTTCTTAGTACCCGGTGCCTTTTGCAACTACCAAAAGAATGCAATGATAAAACTATTTCTGAAATAATAGAACACGATTTCTATGTAGATGACTTCATCAGTGGAGCTTCGTCTAAAAAGGAACTGTCACGAATATGTAGTGCAGTTACCAATATGCTCAATTCAGCGTGTTTTCCGCTGCGAAAATATCGAACTAATACTCCGTCTATATTTGAAAACAATGAGTTTTTACCATCCCCTAAAGACTTTGATGTAAGTTCACCATCTACAACTTTAGGATTGATATGGCTTCCATCTCAAGATGTTTTCCAATTTCCAGCAGAAATCAAAGCTGATCCCCAAGCGACTAAAAGGTCAATTCTATCAAATTCATCTAAGCTGTTTGATCCATTAGGATTACTTAGCCTAGTAACAATCATACCAAAGATTCTTCTACAAAAACTGTGGGTTAATAGTCAACTAGGATGGGACGACCCAGTTCCAGATAACTTACAAGAACTATGGTCAACATTCGTCAACGGCTTAGCCGCCTTATCTAAGTTACAAGTTCCTAGATGGATGTTAGGTAACCATACAGTTTCGATAGAACTCCATTCATTCTCAGATGCTTCTGAAGAAGCTTATGCATCATGCATCTATATTCGTTCGCTTAATCGAACAGGAAAGGCTACAGTACGTATATTATGTGCTAAAACTAAGGTAGCTCCTCTAAAAACCGTAACCATACCTCGTCTAGAGCTCTGTGGTGCTGTATTATCAGCTCGACTGAGCACTAAGGTTGTAAAGTCATTGCGTTGTCGTATAGACAAAATTTACCATTGGACCGACTCCTCTATTGTTTTAGGATGGCTTACCTGTGATCCTCATACTCTCAAAACTTTCGTGTCCAATCGTGTAGGCGAAATCCAGCATTTGACTTCTTCCGCAACATGGAATCACGTGCCAGGTAATCAAAACCCGGCTGACTTAGCTACTCGAGGCGTAGATCCAAAGCGTGCACATGGAGCATCGATGTGGTGGCAAGGGCCACAGTTCTTGCTGAGTAATTCTTCCGCGTGGCCCCGACGCCCGTCCGACTCCGTGGACTTACCTGAAACAAAAACTAAAACTAACATTAGTAAACTGAGTAAAATACCTATAATACAAACCTATACTAACACAACTAAACCTTATCCGAACCTAAATATGATAGACTTTGAAAGGTACTCAAAATTCTCAAAACTACAAAGAGTTGTAGCCTATGTACAAAGGTTTATTTATAATCTGAAAAATCCTAAGGCTAAACGTGATGGGGCGCTAACTACAACTGAATTAAATTCCTCTCTAAATTACCTCATCAAACAGTCACAATCCGAAACATTTGGCAAAGAAATTAAAATACTGAAAAATAAAAATAACTTACCGGCAAAATCCTCCATACTGTCACTAAATCCGTTTCTCGATAATGATAACATTCTTCGAGTGAGAGGTCGAATCCAACAGTCATCAGCACACTACTACAAAAAACATCCCGCCTTACTACACCCAAGTAACACGTTCACAAAACGTTTGTTTGAGTACGAACACCTACGTTTACTACATGCAGGACCTCAACTGTTATTGAATAGTATCCGCGATCGCTACTGGTCCATTAGGGGTAGGGTGTTAGCTCGAACCACTGCAAATAAATGCATAGTCTGTAAGCGAATGAAAGCTAAGTTCTCAAATCAAATAATGGGTGACTTGCCAATGCAAAGAGTGACACCGGACTTTCCATTTCGTACATGTGGCGCTGATTTTGCTGGACCTTTTAAAA
The DNA here is from genome assembly GCA_947284805.1 of Coleophora flavipennella. Classification (NCBI taxonomy): domain Eukaryota; kingdom Metazoa; phylum Arthropoda; class Insecta; order Lepidoptera; family Coleophoridae; genus Coleophora; species Coleophora flavipennella. Next base: position 1,581,486 of record OX369260.1, read on the forward strand.
TTACAGATCGAAAGGGGCGAGGCTGTAAAATAACCAAATGCTACCTGTGCATCTTTGTTTGCTTTGCGACCAAAGCACTTCATTTAGAAGTTGCAAGTGATTTGACGAAGGATGTGTTTAATATGTGCCTCAGACGGTTCATTTCTCGAAGAGGTAAACCTGACACCATTTTTTGTGATAACGGCACTAATTTTGTTGGTACGTGCAATGAAATAGAAAACTTTATTAGATCCAACAATCAACAAATTGTTGAATTTGCGGCCAATGAGGGTATCAAATTTGTTTTTTCTCCTCCATATTCACCTAATTTTGGAGGTCTTTGGGAAGCTGGCGTTAAATCTGCCAAATTTCACATAAAGCGCATTTTAGGTGATACTCACTTAACATTCGAGGAGCTTTCGACGCTTTTCTCTCAAGTGGAGGCTATCCTTAACTCTCGTCCTCTGACCCCGATGTCCTCTGATCCTAACGATTACCAACCCTTAACACCGGGCCACTTCATAGTCGGAAGAGCACTGACATCTTTACCTTCGCCGATTCTACTCGACTATAATCCAAATCGACTGACACGATATGAACGCATCGAACAGCTACGACAACACTTCTGGGAGCGTTGGCGAAAAGAATATTTAAGCGAATTGCAGCAACGGGCCAAATGGCGAACACCACAAAGGCAACTTCAAGCTGGAGACCTTGTAATCCTTAAGGAAGAAAACCTTCCTCCTCTGAAATGGCGTCTTGCGAGAGTGGAACGTTTATACCCCGGACCCGATGGCGTTTCCAGAGTCGCTGACTTCAAAACTACACAAGGCATTCTCAGAAGAGCGACAAGTCGAGTATGCCCTCTTTTTGAGGAACCTGATATGCTACCAAGCTCCACACTGACCAGATCAACTGATTGAAAGCTGCCAATGAGCTTTCAATGGGCCCCCAGGATGTACGAGCGACCCTTAAGACTAGAGAGCGGTTCGAGTGCATCGACAGCCAGCGCCACCTAGACACTGGAACGCGATTGAATCATTCTACCTTCGGAATCAACACGGCCACTGACCGCCGCTCATTAATTTCAATATTTAATTAATTTACTAAGTAATTTGTGCTAACTTGCCAAATAATAAAACTACAGCTAAACCCAAAACTATATGTGTTGTGTTCCATCATTTAAATCGCTCCAACAGTGTCATATATCAAATTAAAATTAAAGAGCTCGTTAGGAGAATCTCAAATATATTTTGTTATTATTTTAAAATAAATAGTTTTCATTTTATTCATGAAAGAAGACCAAAATTTACCATCCCCCCTTTCCCTGATCTCCGAAACTACTAAGCCTAACATTTTGAAAAAAATACAAAATATAGTTAATTGCTTATAGATTACAGGAAAACCTATAAGAATTCTTTCAATTTAAAATAAAGTGGTAAACTAAATATAATACGTTCACTATCGGAAAATAGTTCACTAAAACACCACTAGATGGCGCCAGTAATAGTTAACTCGCGTCTTACCGTGAGGATTTCAAATGTGATATTTTGTATTTGACTTTGGCATTGTACGGAACCCTCTCCACGCGAATTCAACTCGCACTTGGCCGGTTTTTTTCATATTCTTCTCAGCAAACCCTTCCATTTGATACTCATGCCATGAAGGTGCATAAAAGATTCTACAATAAAATTCCAGAAATTGTAACTAGTTTGTCAGAGAATAAATTCAAGACTCATGTCAAAAAATGCTTGTGCTCTAGAGGATATTATACAATAATAGATTATGTAAATGACAAATAGTAGATTGTTAATCAAGGGAAGAAAGTGACCCATTTCACTCGAGATATTTCTGGCGCTCGAACGAAGTGAGAGCGCCAATAGTTCGAGGGTGGAATTGGGTCATTTCACCCGAGTTAAACACTCTACTTTTCATTTCGACTATGAGGAAATGTATTTATTGTAATTTAATTGTTTATATGATATAAAATATTAATTAGATATCAATAAATTAGTTTTACCTATATCCAACCTCCAACCTTTTCGCAATGGCCGCTTGCCACGGCCGTCTAGATTGAAACTAATCGAGTTGGTCACGACGTGCATCTAGGTGGCCATGCCGAAAATTGAAAAACAAGTGTCATGTTATCATGGCATTATGGCGCGCAGCAGAATAGAGGAATGATTTTAAATTTTAATCTTCTGTAATTGTGAAAAATATAGACCAACTATAAAATGATTAATTATCAATCTGTAGATCGTAATAAACCCGTCGTTTAATGTATAGCTGAGTTTAGATATATGAAAACCTCTTAGTTCGACTCCGTGGCTGGCTATAAAAAAAAGTACTTTCCACCCTAGGGATGACAATACTTTCCACCCTAGGGATGGAAATACTTTCTACCCTAGGGATGGAAAAGCAATGTTCCGCCCGGCTATCTACTCATGAAAAGTAAACTTTCCGAACAGGAGAGATGAAATAGTAGATTGTTAATCAAGGGAAGAAAGTGACCCATTTCACTCGAGATATTTCTGGCGCTCGAACGAAGTGAGAGCGCCAATAGTTTGAGGGTGGAATGGGTCATTTCACCCGAGTTAAACACTCTACTTTTCATTTCGACTGTGAGGAAATGAATTATTTATATGATATAAATTATTAATTAGATATCAATAATTTAAGCTTTTCGCAATGGCCGCTAGCCACGGCCGACTAGATTGTACCTAATCGAGATGGTCACGACGTGCATCTAGGTGGCCATGGCGAAAATTGAAAAAAAAAGTGTCATTTTATCATTGCAATATGGCGCGAAGCAGAATGATTTAATATCAACCTATAGATCTAAAAAAACACGTCGTTTAATGTTTAGTTGAGTTTAGATATATGAAAACCTCTTATTTTAATGTAATTTAATAATATGATGTAACTCAATTATCTTCGACTCCGTGGCTGGCAATAAAAAAAAATTACTTTCCACCCTAGGGATGACAATACTTTCCACCCTAGGGATGACAATACTTTCCTCCCTAGGGATGGAAAAGCAATGTTCCGCCCGGCTATCTACTCATGAAAATTAAACTTTCCGAACAGGAGAGATGAAAAATATATATGTTGATTCTATAACAAACAGCATTACCTGAGACTGTAATCTGAATCATGACATTATTTGTAAAATACAATAATTTTTTTGACTATTTTAAAGTGTGTGTACTCGTAAACACCTATTTGAAATAAATTATTTTGATTGATTGAATTGATTGAAAGAATAACTGGCCCACCATCTTAAGGAGCCCGCCATATTAGACCTATAATGTCGTCACTTTGCTAACCATATATTGGGCTCCAAACTCAACGTCTATGAAAAAAATCAGCTCAATCGGAAACCGGGAGGTGGTTCTAATTTAGCTTCCAAGATTTGTCCCAAAGTAACTAAAACCAAAGTAGCGAAAAACCGGTTTGTATGAAACAGCTGTTTCGCGTAACAGTCGAGTCTCTAACACGGCAAGTTAATAATATAAGGTCTAACAAAATTAGCTGAAACTATTTTAACTGGTGCTTCTACCCATGAAACTGAACAACTTCCCCAATGAAAAAAATCTCAAAAAAAAAATTAAACTTCCCATACTAAGTTGGCTGAACAGCTGATCGAGTTAGTATGGGAGAGCCGCATTTTTTTTTGCGATTTGACTATGGGTTCCATGGGGAAACTCGTTCAGTTTCGTGGGTAGAAGCACCAGTTAAAATAGTTTCAGCTAATTTTATTAGACTTTATATAAAGCTAGTAAAAAATGTTACATGTGGCTCTATCAATCCATCAGGTTTTATCTTAGGTATAGGCTAAAAATGATGAGGGATTCACCTTGACTGTAGCAAATGGTTTCAGGCCTCTTGCCCTTTTTGAGGGCGCCGCACTTGGCAAAGCACCCGATGAGCGCGGGGTGGCAGTCCGCAATGGGCGCCGTCGCCTCCGCCGGGTAGTTGATCGAGAACTTTATCAAGTCGCCGGTGCTGCAACACGGTGAACTTACTCTCCGCATCTCCACAATCCATCCTACGCGAATAAATATATTATTTCGCGTAGGATGGTGCGCGGTGCGGCTGACACATAACATGTAGCGAATTTTACTTTAAATTACTAATGTTTTTCCTATTGAATTCATAGTTACTGGATCACAACTAATGTAGTTTATGTCGAATAGTTTGAGCCCGGTGTTTTAAAAAAAACAAAAACTGAAAAACGGTCAACGAGATGCAGGGGGAGGTTCCACCCCTTTGTTGTTGACGAAGCGTTACGCTTCCTCATTTATTATGCGTACAGCGATGGAGTGGTCTGTGTTTATCCTCGACTACATCGTCACTTACCATCAGATGACGCACTCAAATTTTTAATACACAGACAGTAGCCGTTAATCCATCCGTTTTATGTGCTGGCATACACAAAACATCATTACGCTATTCTAGCGTAGGCAAACAACTAAAACAAGCAAATTCGTTCACGTACACAATCGTAAACAAAGAATACAGTTGTAAAAACGGCCTTTTGATAGAACATAATAATAGTTACCACTTGCAAAGTTACATCAAAATCGTTAGACATTTTTGAGATTATTACATTTTTTGTTGTATGGCCAAAAGCTGCTGAGAATCCATAGACAAATTATCATAAACCTGTCAATTTCAAATGGACGGACAGGCTGACGGCAGTTTTTGATAATTATGGTGTTTTTTAGAAGTGAAAACCTCTAGGCACGTTGGGCATTATTGAGATGGGAAAAAACCATTGAAATCGCGACACTGTAATCGACACAGTACCAGGAACACTCGCAGGGTCAAAACTTTGTCGTTTGCCAGGAGCACTCAAAAGGTCAAAACTTCGTCAACCTAGTCGTTTGCCAGGAGCACTCAAAAGGTCAAAACTTATAAAACTGTAAAAAGTTTTCACTTCTGTCGCCATTCCCGGTGTTTAGGTTTTTTGTTTCCACCTACTTGATAAAGAACGCATTTTGGGTATTTTTTTACGACGACAGTAATTTCTTTACTCCTCGCTGCGCTCGGTCGCTCGAAAGTAATGATGGCACCACTACAGATTGGGGACTCTGAATAAAATAAGGTTGTTCTCACGTGGTGCCCGCGTATCCGTACGAATCGTCTCGGCTGACGGCTACGCAGCGCACGCAGCGACGCAGCTTGCCGAGGGCCACGTCCACCACGTCCAGGTTCTTGCTCTCGGCGCGAATGTTCCAGATGCGGAGGTTAGCTGGAAGACGTCTCAATGTTAGCACAGGAAGAGGGCATAAAGTAACCTAATCACTCCAGCAGTCAAAACTTTTTATAGTTTTATAAGTTTTGTCCCTGCAAGTGTTCCTGGTATGTAACCGACAGGTTATAAGTGTCGCGAGTTCAATGGTTTTTTCCCATCTTAAAAATTCTCAACGCGCCCTGTATATAGGGTGACTTTTAATTAGTTCTTGATAGCAAAGGATATGAATTTACTCGTGATTACAAACAACTTTCCCAAAGAAACTATATACGTCAAATCAGAAAAAAAATTTTTGGTCCTCTATACATATATATATATATATATATATATATATATATATATTTTTCATTTTTGAAATATCGTTTCTTTGGGAAAGTTGTTTGTAATTATGAGTACATTCATATCCTTTGCTATCAAGAACTAATTAAAAGTCACCCTGTATAAGGTCTAACAAAATTAGCTGAAACTATTTTAACTGGTGCTTCTACCCATTAAACTGAACAACTTTCCCCATGAAACATATAATAAAATCTCAAAAAAAATGTTGAACTTCCCGTACTAAGTAGGCTAATCAGCTGATCGAATTAGTATGGGAGAGCAAACTTTTTGTTGCAATTTGACTATGGGTACCATGGGGAAAGTTGTTCAGTTTCATGGGTAGAAGCACCAGTTAAAATAGTTCCAGCTAATTTTGTTACACCTTATATATCACAAAAACTTATAGTTTAGCATATCTAGTAGAGAGGGCATTATGCGTGTAAGCAAAGTAACTAACAGTCGCTGCCAGTGACGAAGGAGTTCCAGCGCAGCGACAGCGGACACAGGGTGTTCGCGTCGCCGGTGATCAGACGCGCGGCGGCCGCAGTAAGCAAAGTAACTAACAGTCGCCGCCAGTGACGAAGGATTTCCAGCGCAGCGACAGCGGACACAGGGTGTTCGCGTCGCCGGTGGTCAGACGCGCGGCGGCCGCAGTAAGCAAAGTAACTAACAGTCGCCGCCAGTGACGAAGGAGTTCCAGCGCAGCGACAGCGGACACAGGGTGTTCGCGTCGCCGGTGATCAGACGCGCGGCGGCCGCAGTAAGCAAAGTAACTAACAGTCGCCGCCAGTGACGAAGGAGTTCCAGCGCAGCGACAGCGGACACAGGGTGTTCGCGTCGCCGGTGGTCAGACGCGCGGCGGCCGCAGTTCCCGTGGCGGCGGCGGCGCCGACGTCCCACAGCACCACGCTGCCGTCATCGCGCCCGCCCAAGGAGACCATGTAGCGCTCGTCGGTGGTGAAGACTAGCGCTTCTACGCGGACCTGGGGATTATCATTTATTTATTATTATGGTTCTCACCAAGGTTACGAGTCTCATACGAAGTTATAGACAAAATGTCCACTTTATGTTTACACTAGCTGTTTCCCGAGGCTTCACCCGTGTGGACAACGTTTCTATGACTTTTCGAGGGTGCGCAGTGATAAAAAGTAGCCTATGTGTTAATCCAGGTCCTAATCTGTCTACCTACCAAATTTCAGCCAGCTCCGTTCAGTAGTTTTTGCGTGAAGAAGTAACAAACATAGACACTCACACAATTACAAACTTTCGCCTTTATAATATTAGTGTGATTTGAAGTTGAAGATTGTAAATATATTTTACATTTACCAGACATTTACTCTACATTTATCCCAAAATGTTTAAAAAATAAATGTGCACTCGTGCGAAGCCGAGACGGGCCTTTAATAAAGTATATTTAAAACGATTTTATGTTTTTAAAGTTCTGACATGGTTTTAACGAACAAGTTCCTTACACGAGGTTGAGAGTGATTACATGTTGGAGGCTAAAGTTGACTACAATACACAATATTAAGCAGGATGACGATTAGCAAAGAGCGACACACCGATTAAGACGAAACAAAGATCAGAACTCACCTTATGCAGCTCGTGACTCCCAATCATAACCTTCTTCTTAAAGTCCCATACCTTCGCCGCGGCTTTGAACCCTATATGGTTGATCTGCCCGCTGCCAACGTAAGTTCCCTTCGAGGAGACCGCAACCGCGGAGACGCTATTCGAATGCCCACTGAGGAAACTCATCTTCTTCGACTGCCAATTTTGAATGCACACTTTGTTGCCCATCGGGTACACTATGTGCTCGCCGTCGGGGTGGACTTTCAGACCTTTGATGGCGGACCCTGTGCGACAAGAGAATGTTGGCAGAAATTTAAGTTCATAAAATAATACCTATAATTGTTTGTTGGCTTATATTAATATAACGCGCTACTTTAAATGTATACGATATTTTTGTAATTATTTTAATGAATTCATGTTGCATGACAAATTATGTACTTATTCTTAACCAAATACATTATCATCATATCAGCCGATTGACTTCTACTGCTGGACATAGGCCTCCCCCAAGGATTCCACGACGACCGATTATGCGCTGCCCGTATCCACCGGCTTTACTAGCTCATCGGTCCACCGAGTGGGAGGCCTTCCTACGCTACGTTTTCTGGTACGCGGTCGCCACTTGAGAACTTAACTACCCCAACGGCCATCTGATACAATCTACGAGCTACGAGCTATGTGCTCCGCCCACTGCCACTTAAGTTTAGCCATTCTGAGAGCTATGTCGGTTACTCCCTCTAATATGGTTGATAGGAGCGATGGCTGACTCTCGCGTTATACTCGTGACCGGGTGCTGTCCGTGTGAACTGGCATACTCTTGTCAAAGGCATTAATGACATTCAATGATTTTAATGTATAACTTCTCGTGTCATATTGTTATCATTTTCTAATGACATAATTTAATTTACATCATGGATCGGATTTTGGAGTTAATATTTAATGATTGTTTATTTCTTGATTCTTCACAAATAACATTAAGTAACTACTATTTCATGAATATCAGAAAGAGTGTAATTTGCACCTATTTGGAATACTTAAATATCTTGAATCTACTTTGGTTCTCCTACGGATCCTCTCGTTTGTGATTCGATCACGCAGAGATACTCCGAGAATAGCACGCTCCATTGCCCTTTGGGTGACCTCGAGCCTTCTTATGAAGCCCGTAGTAAGCAACCATGTCTCAGTTCCGTATGTCATCACTGGCAACACCCACTGGTCGAAGACCTTGGTCTTAAGATACTGCGGTATTTGGGACGTGAAGATATTGCGAAGCTTCCCGAACGCTGCCCAGTAGTGCCCAGCCGAGTGGATTCGACGATTGAACTCTTGCTAGAAATATAACTGGACTGTTTGTCCCAGGTACACATATTCGGCAACAACTGCGAGTGTAGAGACTCTAACCTTCAGAGGAGTAGGTGCGACACGAACGTTTGAGATAATTTTTTGTTGAGAAGCTCTCTTAAGATCATAGAGCATAGTTCCTAAGTCGTCCATAGTCTCAGCCATGACCACAATATCGTCAGCGAATCGAAGGTAGTTGATGTACTCGCCGTAGATATTGATGCCGAGTCCACCCAGGCCTAAAGTTTAAAAACATCTTCCAGGGCGGCGGTGAACAGTTTCGGAGATATAACGTCTCCCTGTCTCACCTCTCGCTGCAGCTGGAACCGACATGGTGCTGTTTTCATACAAACACTTCAGTACCTAGATATATCGATAGTCAATTTGGCACCGCTCTGGAGAGACTGTAACACAGTCCAAGTTTTGACCGAATCAAACGCTTTCTCACTATGTCTACAAGCTGTTTTCAAGAGTAATTACGAATCGTCTCGCTCGTAGGTTTGACGATTTCAAGCCTCCCGAACAAGGCGGTTTCCGAAAAAGCTTTAGTACCATAGACCACATACATACGCTGGGGCAGAAGAGTACAATTAACCACTGTGCTTAGCGTTCGTGGACATGGCTGAAAAGTGAGATGGTTCTGTAATTCTTCAGCAGGGTATTTGTTGTCGTCCTCTTTGAAGAAAAGCACGATCGCACTTCTGTGCCATGCCTTGGGCGTTTGTCCCTTGAGTATAACGGAATTAAATAACTTCTAAAGAGCTTTAAGTACCACCTGCTTTCTGAAGTTCAACCGTAATTCCATCATCACCCGGTGTCTTATTGTTCTCGAGCTGTTTGAGAGCCATTCTAATCTTGTACAGGCTTACGTCCGGGATATCTTCGGTATAGTGTCGGGTTAGTCTTGGGTCTTTAGCCAGATCGCTGACAGGCAGACGAGTGGTCGAGAACAATTGTCCGTAAAACTTCTTCCAGTCTTTTGGTTCTGTTGAAAGGCGCGTTTTAAAAATCTTAGACCCGACCGTTTCGACAATTTCCACAAACCTATCAGTAGTATAATCGTCCACAGATCGTCGATAATCTGAATTTTCTGAGCATTCGAAGTGATTATTCAACTCGAGCTGAAAGATCTCGGGGTTTTGGAGCTGAATAGGAGCTGGTCAGAGCGTAGATTTCATCAATCGGCTTGTTTCTGGCTTGGTTTTTAGATTCGATGTGCCTCTTACCATCCGGTGATCGCTTCCTGTTTTGACAGAATTGATCACAGAGACATCATTGAATATTTACTTCCTTGTCGACAAGATGAATTCAATCTCATTCTTCTTTACGCCATTGGGATGCAACCACGTCCACTTCCGCTGTTTAGGCTTTCATATGGAGTTCATCATAAAGAGGCCCTCCTTCTCCATAAAGTCGGCAAGTAGCTGCTGACCACGTACATTACTCTCTCCATATTCAAATTGCCCCACTCTCAGCTCACCATCACTTCGTTTGCCAAGTTTCGCGTTAAAGTCCCCCATAACAACGGTGTATTGGGTATGGAAGCTATTATGTTAAACTCTAGAGATATCCTCTTAAAGGATCTCCACTTCGTCGTCGGGGTGTTCCGCGGTCGGTGCATATACCTGTATTACCTGTACGCTACCCTCGTCGAAACACTCTCGATCCGGACCACATTGTTAATGAGGGACCTGTGGACTAGAAACCCGACACCGCCCTGAAACAGTTGGTTGCCCACCCGGAAATAGAGCAGGTGTCCGGATTTAAGGATTAATTAGTGTCCTCCCCCTCTCTTCGGACTTCACACAATCGTACGATATCCCATCGTAACCTGCTCAATTCTTCCTCGAGTTCTGTCAGCTTCGCGTCGGTCCGCAGTGTGCGAGCGTTGTAGGTTGCCATGGCCAGAGGTCTTTGTTTTGGTAGCCTGGCATCTGCCGGGGATTCTTCGCACCCCATGCCCCGCCGTTACCTTGACCGCTACCAGAGCCGGGAATAGCGGGACGCCGGGGACTTGAGGCTGTTTTTCTTGTTGTGTAAATCATTGAAGGGTTTTGCCGTAACCGCCACACTTTGCAAGCCGGTTGGCGATCGCAGTGCTGTTGCAGGTCGACTGCAGGTCGCAGAAAGGACGCTGCCGCCGATCCTCCGGTTTGTCCCTTAGTCGACTCTTACGACACCTATTGGAAGAGATAGGATAGCCCTATTCTAAGCCGGGAGCCATCCGGCCAAATATCATCATATCAGCCGGAAATCGTCCACTGCTGGACAAAGGCCTCCCCCAAGGATTTCCACGACGACCGGTCCTGCGCTGACCGCATCCATCGGCTTTCCGCGATCTTCACCAGGTCGTCGGTCCACCGCGTGGGAGGCCTGCCTACGCTACGTTTTCCGGTGCGCGGTCGCCACTCGAGAACTTTACTGTCCCATCGGCCATCTGTTCTACGAGCTATGTGCCCTGCCCACTGCCACTTCAGTTTAGAGATTCTGTGATCTATGTCGGTTACATTAGTTCTCCTGCGGATCTCCTCGTTTCTGATTCGATCACGCAGAGAAACTCCGAGCTTAGCACGCTCCATTGCCCTTTGGGTGACCTTGAGCCTTCTTATGAGGCCCATAGTAAGCGACCATGCTCAGTTCCGTAAGTCATCACTGGCAACACGTTTTCCGGTGCGCGGTCGCCACTCGAGAACTTTACTGTCCCATCGGCCATCTGTTCTACGAGCTATGTGCCCTGCCCACTGCTACTTCAGTTTAGCGATTCTGTGATCTATGTCGGTTACATTAGTTCTCCTGCGGATCTCCTCGTTTCTGATTCGATCACGCAGAGAAACTCCGAGCATAGCACGCTCCATTGCCCTTTGGGTGATCTTGTGCCTTCTTATGAGGCCCATAGTAAGCGACCATGCTCAGTTCCGTAAGTGATCACTGGCGGCACACACTGGTCAAAGACCTTTAGTCTTGAGACTGTACCATCCTCGACTGCATCATCACTTACCATCAGGTGAGTTGCAGTCAAACGCACTCAAATTTTTAATAAAAAAAAAAGACAGAAGATATTGCGAAGCTTCCCGAACGCTGCCCAGCCGAGTTGGATTCGTCGATTGATCACTTTCTTGAAGTTGGAACTGCCTAGCTGGACTGTTTGTCCCAGACTCCCAGGTATACATATTCGTCAACAACTTCCAGTGTAGTCTCCAACCTTTAGAGGAGGGGTGGGTGCGACACGGACATTTAACATTATTTTCGTCTTGTCCATGTTAATTTTAAGACCCACTTGTTGAGAGACTTTACTGAGGCCATCGAGCATTGTGCTTAGGTCTTCCATAGTCTCAGCCATGACCACGATATCGTCAGCGAATCGGAAGTGGGATATGTACTCGCCGTTGATATTTATGCCGAGTCCACCTCAGTCCAGAAGCTTAAAAACATCTTCCAGGGCGGCGGTGAACAGTTTCGGAGATACCTATAACGTCTCCCTTTCTCACCCCTTGCTACAACTGGATAGGTTTCGAGTTCTGGTCCTGGAGGCGAACTGACACGGTGGCGTTTACATACAGACACTTCAACACCTCGATGTATCGATGGTCAATTTGGCACCGCTGGAGAGACTGTACCACAGCCCAGGTTTCTACTGAATCAAAGGCCAAATATACTTAATCGTAATTCATGACAATTCAATATCTCCAACCATTTGTGAGTAAATTCATTTGTAGGAGAACCACACAAACACGATTTTATCAAGACCAATGTGTATTACTATGCAATAAACAAACATAAGCAAGTATACGACGTGCAAAGTTTCATCAAAATCGTTAGAGCCGTTTCTAAGAAATAATAATCATCATCATATCAGTCAAAAATCGTCCACTGCTAATCCCTTGATGAAATGATTCAAAACTCTTAAGTTCGTTTGGTCCCAATCGGACTAGATTTAAAGCTTCCAGAGCCAAGCGTGACGGACGGACGGAATTGAGATGTTCGGTTTTTCGGTATGTGTTGATGCAAGAGGACATTATCCGAAAATTGGAAAAAACTTTTTTTTCGCAATTTCAATATCCTCTACCCTACTTACGTAGATACGTAACGTACTACGGGATCGAGAAAGTAAAAAATTGGACTTCAAACAAAATATGATTTCATCACCATTATCATCAGGCTGATAATTTATATCAGTCCAACTTTGTATAGGAAGTCCAACTTTTTTACATGACCATGAGTCTCTTTGGCACAGTGCATCAACATATCCGTAATATATCATGGGTACTAACTGTTTATAACGTCGTCGTCGTTCAGTAATAATAATAAAGTAAAACTTTACATTTTGTAAAATTTATTACCTACTGTAAAATCTGAGACAATAAAATCGAAAAGTAACTTACCATCAAATCCGATGATAGCATAAGTTTCCAAGTTCTTCACGTCCCCCATGTTCATATAAATATTTTATTTATTCCCGTAAATATAATAAAATCCTAAATATTTAGCTAAAAAAGTATCAGTCAAGTTTGGGGATTGAAGCGAATGGGTGACGTTTTGTTTCTATGCATGGTTGCTAGGATAATGTAAACATGAACTGTTGCTATGGCTACAATACTTTTTCATTGGGAAGTTTTTTTTTGGTAGTGTGGCGATTTTAGCACTGTGCATTCCGCCTAAGTCGCGTTATTTTATTCACGGGGCTAAAGGTTGAGAAACTAATCTAAGACGAAAGGTAGGTTCATAAAGGAAACAGAATGGAAATAAGGAAAAAGGATTAGTTCGTGGTTAGTCCGTTGCGCAATGGTTAATCCATTCGCTTCACAGCAGGAGGTCGCGGGTTCGATTCCCGGTGGGGTCAACTTTTAAGACTCGGTTTGGTTAGTGGTAGGGCATTTTCTTAGCCCGCCTGGCTAGCTACCACCATCTTATCCAAGTCTTGCTGCCAAACATTCTCCATTGCGTTGGGGAATCTTGGTAACCCCGCTTCCATCCTCGGCATTATAGTCACTTACTATCAGGTGAGATGATGCCAAAGGGCTTACCAATTGTGATTAAAAAAATAATAACAATAATTTGGTTTTGTATGAGAGGTAGAGAGGTACCATATTCAGATGTTTTTTGTAACAATGAACTACTCAGTGCAGTAGCCCTTATTAATAAGTCCTTGTTATTCACAACGTTTCATTAAAATCGTTAGATACATTATTGAGATAATGTAAAAAACTATCTGGATTTGTATGGGAGGTGCCTTCATCATCATCATATCAGCCGAAAGTCGTCCACTGAGGTGTACCTTGTTCCGATTGTTTTCGGAATAACGAACTACAGTGTATAGTATAAATAAAGTTATAGTAACATACTGAGTTTCATCCAAATCGTGATTTTTAGGGTTCCATAGTCAAGGAGGAACCCATATAGTTCCGCCATTAGCTTAGAGACTATGAGTACTAGAAAGCTGTAATTTGGCGTGGGTATATTTAATCACGCCGACAAGGTAGTAAAATAAAATCTTTAAAAAATATATGTTTGAAAACCAATGAAGAGTATTTTTAAACGAATTTTCTCAGGGATGACACGTATGTAGATGACTTAGAATGTAAAACATTACTTAAATACACGACTTCATCAAAATAGAGCTTTTTCCGAAAAACCAATGATTTATATGTAACTTAATGACCCGGGAAACTTCGTAACGCCTCAGAAACAACACTACACTAACTATTTTTTTTTTGTAAAGTTTTTATATGTTTAATAGTTATTCTGTAATACGGGACGGAGACCAATCCAGCAAATCAAAGATCATGAAAATCGGGTCAGCAGTTCTAAAGTTGAAGTTCTAAAATGGTGTAACTAACCCGACTTTGTTTTACATATACTACTTAACCCGGCGACAATGACGCTGGGTCATATTGACCAGAGCGATTTTGAATTGGGTAAATTCGAAAAAAAAAACATATAATCATTATTGGTTTTCTCAGTAGCTGGAGATAAGACCTCAATGCATATGATTTGTACCATAGTGTAGTGAGCAATGCAGTGAAGAATGGTAAAATCCCTTTTCTTGAATAAAACAGCTACAGCTCCATACATTTTTAGTTCCAAAAGAGAAATTATTTTAGTTGCACTTTTGAGGTTGTTGCATTAAAACCAAATTATAGTTTGATATCTAAATAAACTTAAACATCTTGGTACTACAATAACTTCATGGTCATGCAATAGTTCTTACTTTGTATTAAATTTGTTATAATTCAGCAGATAACCAGTTAATTAAGAAAAAAACATTCGGGTCATATTGACCCAGCGTCATCGTCCGCGTTATTTTTTACACGTCATTGGCGCCGGGTTAAGTTAAGTTCACCTAAGTTTTTTCAGTACATTTTCATACAGAGAGGTGGTTCAAACAGCCACATTTTTTTTTCTAGATTAAAAGAAATTGTGGCTGTTTGACCCACCTCTCTGTATGAAGATGTACTGTGAAAACTTAGGTGGCCCTCATTTTGTTTTGAGTAGTATATATAGATAGAAGATAGATCGAGAATTGCTCACATAATTATAAAATTATCCTGGTTTATTATTGATAAGTTTATGTATACTAATAAAACACAAAATATACATTTGCAAAAATACTAAAATGTTTGATTTATTAAGTTATTGTTTTGTAGGTACTCAAGACACCTTGCTCCTTACCAATAACACAACAACACACCAACAATCTTGTAACTAGCTACATTTAATACTAGCTTTTTCCTGCATGCAGTTTTTAGGGTTCCTTACCAGGTAATGGGACTCTATAACAAGCATACGCTTTTGTCTGTCTTTCCGACCTTTAAAAGGCTGTATTTTTGGAATTGTGGCTGTTCACAGAAGACAAGTTATGAGAAATTAACCAACAAATAATAAAAATACATTTTTCTGTGGCTCACGTTGATGTCTTTTGTTTGTAATGAATAGGTATCATTATTATACTTGGGTGCAGTAGTGATGTGATGGTACGGAACCCTCGATATGCGAGTCTGAAGTTTTTTGTCTGTATTTTAGGGTGCAATGAGCAAGCAGTATTTCAGTTTTTCTTATCATCATCATCATCATCATATCAGCCAAAAAATCTTCCACTGCTGGACAAAGGCAGTTTTTCTTATATCTCTTTTTTTTATATGTATGTTGCTCTTCACCTTTCACTTTAGTTACATGCAAAGTTTTATTAAAATTGGTTCTGCTGTTTAGGCACAAAAGTGGAACAAAAAGAACTGTGGGTACTCTTATTAATCTTACTATTGAGCAAACAAATTGCTTACAAGGTTCAAGTAACACAATAAAGGTAAATTTTTATGTTTTCATGGGTGCATCCAATGAGTTTTTCTACTCCCATTTGGTAATTTGCTTAAAACATAACCTCAAATCATATCACAAAAGTATTCATTCCTACGAGTCATTTTAAAATGATCATTTCAAAACGAAAACGAGACAACTGTACAACAATGAAACATTTAAATATTTTTATGGCTTTGGCTTCAAAAATTAAATTCAAAAATTAAGTATTCATTCCTACAAGTTGTTTTACAATGATCATTTCAAAACGAGACAACTCTACAACAATGAAACTTTTTAAATATATTTATGGCTTTGGCTTCAAAAATTCAATATGATTATGAAAAAATTTCAATGTATTTTATTTATTTCATGGTTGTAGAAAAAGTATGGTATGCCACTACACGCAATTAGCCATTGTAACACTCCTGCTGTCTATTGTGCCTCTGAGCTACACACTTTGGACTTTGAACCATTCTTATGCCGAATGCGCATGGATCAGAATCGTACTACGAGTGTATAGCTTGATGTGCTGGCTTCTGTACATACAAGCACTCATGTTACAATGGCTTTCATAACTTGGCAGTGGCATATTAATTACACATAACTCACCATGGAATCAAAAACAAAAACGTTATACAGACCTAAACTGGTAGACATTTTACTGGTCTTCATTGACTGGCTGGGATTTGAATAGGTCTTTGTTATGAGTTATATAGACTGGCCAGGGCTTTAGTGAATTATCATACAAATAACCATTTAACTCCTACCTACCTGAATTGAATTTCTACCCATCTTAATGAATTTTTTACATAATGCTATACAAACATAATGCTTATGTGAATGTCTTACAACGTCCCTGGAATTATCTTATTGGTCCAGCTCATACAAAAAGAGCACTGGGCACAGTAATGGGAGAAGGTTGCTGCATCTATAGAGTTTTATACATTAGGGCATGCTTTTAGGGGATACTAGGTGTACAATGTTAAAAATATTGTTAAAAACCAACACACAAACATTGACAGTCAAACTCTTCTGAGGATCATTTTGGCTTTCTCATCGATCTTATCTTTTGCCTGCTCTACAGCAAACTTTGTGGAGTTAATTAAATATTGTTGGACCACTGACAAATATTCTGAAATCTGGAATAGGAAATACATAAATTAATGTAATTTGTTGAGGAACTGTAAATACAAAACTGGATTTGGTGTGCACATAACCAGGTTGCCATTGGGCGAGAGCCTCCCTTCGCGAGGCTCTTCGACAATGTTATAATCAAACCTAACAGATTTTTTATTTAGAATGGCAGCCTGGTTATGTGCAACCCAAATGGGACTCAGTTACAGTCTTAAAAGGGCTGCCAAATTCGCGAGGCTCTTTGACAGTAACAAATGACTCTGGACAATTGGTGCAGAAAATCCAAGTTAGTGCAGTGTACTTTAGAGTGGACTTCGACTATTTTTGAAACACTAACACAGATAAGTATAGGCACATCACCTATAAGCTGCTCGCCTATTACAAAATAATAATAATAGCATCATCAAACTTAACGAACCATTTTTTAGGACTGTATTTTTGAATTATAAGTAGACCAGCCCTTTCAAGTGCACTCCAAGTCTCCAACCGCAACTCACCAAAAGGTCGTCCTCCTTTTTGCCTAATTGTACAAAAGCACACTGCGCCGCATGACTCTTGTGCTCTGCCCAAGGGTCGTCAGTCGCCTCCCACCCATCCAGTTCTTTGCCGCACAGAAAACACTTCGCGGCATCTGCATCTTCGCTACCTGTAGCCACAGAATAAAATCCCGCCATAGCCATGTTCCGTACGTTGCACTTATCCTTGTCGTTGAACGGCCAATTCTTGAACGTCTTTATGCGCTCCTCGACAAGAAATAGTCTCGGAAAATCCATTTTTACAGGAAAATTGGTGATAAACTGAAAACAAGAACTGGACGAAAAACAAAACAATCCGTTGTCTCCCTTGTGAGTTTGAAATTTAGTACTTTTTTGACAATATAATTACGTCTCTGGGTACGAGCCCTTTTGAGATAGTCTTCAATTCGATCAATTCTAATCTATTGTAAGTAGTCGCAAGCAAGCGCACTGTAAGCAAGCGCTCTGAAATGGCGCTAGCGTCGGTCGGCAAAAACAGCATCGCCTGCCGTTTGATATCTAGTGACGACGGTGGCCAGATCAACCTACCATTAGCTGTATAAATAAAGCATATTTTATTTAAAAAAAAATGTTTATTTCTTTTTACTAATGGTTTTAATTCAAAAGAATAGAAAAACATTGAAAAACATCTATACATACGATTGTATTCATTCTTATACAGTAGTTTAGGCTATTTAGTGACGAATCTGAAGATATTATTTAAAATCACAAGGCTCGTCACGTTCCCAAGAAATTAATATAAACGTAACACAATCCCATCCAGTGACTGCGGGCCTCCCTAGTTGACATCACATTGAACGCGCGCACGTCGCAGTGGAGCGGTTAATATATTGAATAACCTATTAATTCAAATTCAAACAAACACATGTTCCAATTTAAAAAAGTAACATAAAAAATATGCGCGAAATTTCGCGAACTACACAATCCGTGTCCGGCGTGATCCTATTTGGATTTGGTCTTCTTGTCGTCAACGTTGACTTTATTTTTCTTAAAACGTCAAGCAGAGGGCTGCCATTGGCTGCCTTATAGGCTCTACTTCATTCATATTTAATATTTGGGAACGACGTACAAGGCGGGTTGAGCAACAACCTGTTTCGGCCGTTCGACAGAATGTAATTATATATATTGTTAACATGAAGCAAGAGAGGGTCAGCGCCAAATGTAATTATTGTTACGGGAATCAAAGGTTTAAACCACTGATATCATACTGTCCCAAGCGAGAGCGCCGAAACTAATAATTTTGATCTGGCTTCATTTTGTTCTTGATTCGTTCACAAATTTTCGTTCCTCCTCCCTCTCGTTCATTCAGCTAGCTAATGTTTGCTGCAGCTGGTCGTCCGTGATCTGACTGAGAAAGCGATCTTTAAATTTTATCGTTGTTTTTACTTCATTTTTCCATTTATTGTTTACAATATTCATATTGAAATAGTATTAGCTGTTCGCATCGCGTAACGGTTTAGTAAATTAAGGCTATCCGCAGTTTCTTTCTAGCAAATTGTAAAGCGAACCAGTGCAACATTTAGACTTTAGTTTTTACTTGGTTTTTACTAAAAATTGATAGAATTACATATTTTTGTTAACATCGAGTGCTAAGTGCTTTTACACGGGTCTTGCGATGGTCCGAGCCGTTTTCTAGCATCGTCCAGTGTTCTACAGAATTTTGGTGAGTATCAAACCTACTTTTAAGCTTTCGATATGTCTACCTGTCGTAAAAGAAATATGCCACGCTATCTCAATCATTTGAATTTAATTAACAGTCTTTGATTAACTTTGAAAAGACAGGAGTGACTGTTTTTTATTTATTTTTAAAACACGTGCATAGCCTTGAAAATTAGGATGAAATTAGGTTTATTTTTATGGTGTCTCCCCAAAACGTGCAAGATGTGTCTGGGTTGTCCTGAGGGCGCTTGCTTGCTTCTCCAAGGTTGGCTAGTCTGTTGCTATGCCAACTTCAAAGTCTGATATGTTCAATTACTAAGGTTGTGCCCCCAGTTCATGAGATAACATACAATTGGCCCATTCCTTACTAGTTGATTTTAATTTTAGATCAGCAGACAGAAAAAGAATGTTGTAAATACCTACTGATTGCTATGAACAGGCGGCCTAGTGTGTTTATTAAGAACCCATGAATGTCCCCACTGCTGGTGCACGGGTGGGTCTCTTGCCGAACTCTGGAAGTCAACCTTGTATCCTAGAGATATAATCAATCTATTAGGCCAACAATCACAAAGTTTTACAAGTCAAGTTGCAACATCGTTTTCAGTCAAAATGTAGCAATCAACAAAGTAACTAATTTAGTTAAAAATTAATGCCCCGATTGGATAAAATAATTACCTCTCTGTTTTGGGCAAGTTGGGCAAAAAAGGGATCAAGGCAAGTCTAACACTCCAAAATCCATTAAGCCGTTGAGGCTTTTTATTGGCTCAGCCAAAGAAACAGACAAACATACATACACCCTAAAAACGTTACCTTCCTTTTTGGGCCATTGTCCTCTTTGCAACTCCACACTATTTCAAAGACCTTAATTGTTAATTCAATCCATCCATTATTTAGATTTCCTTTTACAGGCTTCATTATGCCTTGCAGCAGTGGTTCCCAAAGTTGTCTGGGCTCCGACCCATCTAATACAAGTTTACAAACTCGGGACTGACCTCTATTGACGGCAATTGAACCGTTACCAATATGAATAAAGAGGACTTTTCAAATAACAAACAAAGTTTCAATACAATTTTTATTACTTAATTAAAGAACTGCATCAAAAATTTATTTCAATGGGAAGGATGAAATTGTGTCCTATGTTTCGCCATTACAATTTTGACATCAACTTCAACCTGAGTTACTTTTAATCGCAGTGATTTGATAAGTCCAATTTATTTTAGTATTTATTTTTATTGTTCACCAAATTAGAAGATTTGGTCTCACAAAGGGATGAGGTAGTAAAAGGGAGAAGGACTTTGATAGCTTCATTAAACGAAATTCTGGCTTTCCGTTGCTGGTAACTATCCATATAGTTACCAGCAACGGAAAGCCAGAATTTCGTTAATAGGGATGACGAATGCTGGTTACTTTTTATCATCTGTCAAAAACGACATTTTGTTCTAAAAATGTTTGAAATACCTAGGTGTGACGTCATAGTTTAGCAGCATCATTTAAGTACTCATTTTGTGATTTTGGTGAATTAAAAATCGAAGAATGATGGAAAACAAAATGAGTATGGTTTTCCGAAGTTTAAGTTGGGGGGGAATTTAGTGATCAAGAGTTCATAATTTATTTCTGATGCTGTTGTCATCCCTATTGCTTACGATTGAAACTATTTTTAATTTTTAGTGATGAATCTTCTAATAAATCAATTAGTTCTTCACTTGCTTTTGTTGACATACCAGTTGGTAAGTGGTCTTGAAAAGGGCTACAAATCCAATTCAACAAGTTTAGCATTTTCATCTCCTCACCAAAATAGTCATCAAAGTTTTTTAACACTGATTAATTTGTGGAAATTGCAGACACAATGTTTATGGCTGCACTTGGTTTTCAACTATAAAAGTTAAAGTTTTTTAAAACAGTAATACTTCCCATCCTCAATACAACAAAAGCTTTTTCATGAGTTCGGTCAGTTGGTGTGTCATCCTACAGGCAGGTCCCGCCCACTCAATTTTTGCTTGCGACCCATAGTTAGCGAAACCCTGCCTTACAGTATAACCTATCATATTTAGTTACTTACCTAAATCATATCAAGCTAAACAGTGGCATGCTATGTATAACCATTTCATTGAAAAAACTCACACTACATTGAATTCTTCACATTAGATCAATATACTATTATATTACTTTGTTTCATTTTCATTATAATTTAATATTTAGTTACTTACCTAAATCATATCAAGCTAAACAGTGGCATGCTATGTATAACCATTTCATTGAAAAAACTCACACTACATTGAATTCTTCACATTAGATCAATATACTATTATATTACTTTGTTTCATTTTCATTATAATTTAATTTCTTACTGATGAAAATTTTATTAGATATGATTGGCTGATTTTTGGTCACAAATTGATAGTAATTATTAATAACCGTTGTGCTTATGTATTCCTATCTTAATAAGACCAATCAGTGTAAATAATATTCCTGTACTGTACTATCAGCAAAAACTGCCTGGCTAAGAATCCAAAAATCTAAAATAGCTAAGTTGGGCTTTTGCAGAAAGTACATAAACATAAAAAAAATAATTAAAATAAGTACTTAAATAATTAAATTTTTTTTTCTTTTTTAAAATTTCTAATTTGTGTCTCTCTTATCGTGTGGAACAACTAACCGTGCTATCCTAGGGACAGACGGCGGTTGCCTGGTGTTGCACTTGGCATCACCCGCGGTCACCTGTAGGGCATTTTAGATTTACACCTATGAACTTGGGCAATGTGACCTTCATACATATCTTGGAATCAGATGTGTAGGTTTCCTCACGATGTTTTTGTTTTCCTTCACCATTAAAGCAATCGTTAAGTAAATGCACGTAAGTTTCGAAAAACTCTTTGGTGTACTGGCCGTCTGGGTTCGAACCGGGGACCTCTGGTTAGGTTAGGTTAGTTACAGTTAAGCCACCAATGCTTTTTATTGCTAGTAAATAAATTTATCCGTTTCAAAGATTTCCTACTATCTATCTATTGGATTCCATCCAAGTATTCTTGGCAACTGTCCCTCACCACCTGACTGGTCATGTTCAGCTACCTATACTCCTTCATTGAACGGGATTGTCGCAGGTGGAGTGACTCACGTGAATGTTGATTATTTTGGCCACGGATTCTGTACACTCCACAGATAGAACAGTTTTTCTCAAAGATTGTGTCTACCTTTAATTGCTGTTGTGAATTGTTAACATCAAGATTTTTTGTTTTAATCCTAAACAGGAATGTTTTTATTACACGTCTTTATAGATGCCTGTGATTCTTGGCTACAAATTTTCTCGAGGTCTTTAAGTATAGCAATGTTTGTAGAAATTTGTGTGTTCGCCGTTTCGGTAAAAGCTTTTGGGAAATACTTATTTTATTTATTTATTTATACTTGTTTTATTTATTTATTATATTTTTATTTAAGTATTGTAGAAATACAGTGTGTAATATCACTAATCCGGCACTATTAAAACCGGAGGGTGCCGGATTATTGGAATGTTCGGATAACTAGATTATACTGAAAAAGTCATAGGTAAGGAATAAAATAAAGCATTTCACAGAGGGAATAAATGTATGTAATGTATTATTATAACATGTAGGTACATATGTAATTAACTAGTTTTAAAATAATCCTTAATTGAAGTCTGCTTTTGTGCAACTACAAGTCCTTGCTTAAAAACCTTTTCTCGCATGATGAGAGAGGCGTGGGCGGAGGGTGCCGGATTATTGGACGTGCCGATTTATTGAAGTGCCGGATTAGTGAGATTATACTGTACTTATTTTATTTATTATAGCAATGTTCTTGTAATGTGCAAAATGAATCCTAATAAATTTTAATTACAGTCTTTACTCTCACTACAAAATTTTGTGCACGCAAAAGTAAGAGCCAAAACAACTGACTGATCCAACAAAATGCCACGTGTCAGTCAGCTGATTGCGGAGTTGGCGCGCATTCTCTTGCGCTGGTTAAATTCAAATTTAGAATCATGGAGACAAACTTATCTGTCTGGCTAGGCTATGACGTCATATACGTGCCTTTGAAATCGTGTTATGTACTTACATAGGTACTTATTCCTTCTGAAGTGCTTATATAAAGTTGAGTGAGTGTGCCATTATTACTTGTCTCGTTTTAATGACTTGTGAATAATGTGAGGTTAGCGAGATAGGGTTAGCAACATCATTATTATTTTGAAAAAATAGAAAGCAAAGAAAAGAAATTGACACCTGAAGTGAGATCAGAAACGATCTATGTGTGCCTTAATTTCATTTTGTTTTTGAGGGTTCCGTTCCAGGTAACACGACCCTATTACTAAGCCTACGCTGTTCGTCTGTCCGGCTTTAAAAGGCCTTTGAACCGTAATAGTTAGCTGGCTAAAATTTTCACAGAATATATGTTATTATAGGCTTATTACAAAAATACGACTCACACTTGGCCAGTTTTTGGGGTTCCGTACCCCAAGGGTAAAAACGGGACTATATTACTAAAACTCCGATGTCCATCCGTCTGTCTGTCTGTCTGTCACCAGGCTGTATTTCATGAACCGTGATTATGATAGCTAGACAGTTGAAATTTTTACAGATGATGTATTTCTGTTGCCGCTATACCAACAAATAATAAAAATTAGAAAAAGTGAAGTCTCCATACAAAAATCGTGTTTTTTTAAACGGGAAGAAACTAGCGCCATCAAGTATGATGGTACGGAACACTTTGTGTGCAGTTCTGACTCGCACTTGGCCGGTTTTTTATTATTTGTTGTTTTACTTCAGAGTTATTACTATAATCATACCAAGTTTCACGCTTGTATGTTTACTGGTTTAAAGATAGAGCTAAATCAAAAATACTTATAAAAACATGTTATTGTATGGGAACTCTTAATTTTTTTTTTCTAATTTTTATTACTTGTCATACATAGCGGCAATAGAAACACAAACTGTGAAAATTTCAACTGTCTCCCTATTGATTACTGTTCATGAAATAGGTGACAGACGGAAGGACGGATATCGGACGCTTAGTAAAAGGGTCACCCTTAGAATGCACGGAACCCTAAAATATATATAAGGTGTAACAAAATTAGCTGAAACTATTTTAACTGGTGCTTCTACCTATGAAACTGAACAACTTTCCCCATGGAAACCATAGTCAAAACGCTAAAAAAAATTTGGCTGTCCCATACTAACTCGATCAACTGATCAGCCAACTTAGTATGGGAATTTCAATTTTTTTTTTGAGATTTGACTATGGGTTTCATGGGGAAAGTTGTTCAGTTTCATGGGTGGAAGCACCAGTTAAAATAGATTCAGCTAATTTTATTAGACCTTTTATATAATAAGTAGTATATAAAAAGTCTGAAAAAAATGAAAAAATAATTCTGCTGCTCACATTGATGTCTTTTGTTTGTATGTAATGTAAATAGGTATCATTATCATAGTTGTACGAAGAAGTGTTGCGGTACGGTACCCTCGGATTGTTGCGAAGGGGTTTGTGTGTCTCATGCAGAATTGTATTTTTTTTATTCCACTATTCAGAATTATACTTTTTATAGTAATTCAGAAATTCCCGCAATGTGCCTCAGAAAACACAAATGGTCTCAATGGGCTATGTAGTTTTACCGTGGCAGAGGTTAATCGATGATGTTCTGTCTGATATCAACATTAAGGCTCCTCCGTCCCTAAAATTAGCAACACGATTCACGATGTTTCAAACATCAAACGAAACAGGTTAGAAATAAAGTTCTTGTCAGCTCGTACTGCAACGTGGCTGATACGTCAATCGCTGCGGACGAATCGTGCGAAAATGGTAGTTTTTAATTCACTTTATATAAAATGGGAAATTATTAAAAGTAAGAAAACAATATCATTTTATATTATTTTGTTAAGAAGTTTATAAATTATCATAATGTTACGATTAAAATTACAGCAGTTCTATGGTTACAACTAGAAAAAAGTTTTTTATGTATTTCTGTATTATAGAATATAATTCGAGGAAATCAAAATCACTTCTCATATCCAGTAAGTTACAAATAATTTTTTTTTTCGATAAAAAATCTTCAAGGCGAGGTTGTTTCTGTCTTTTTCTTTACGTGTAAAGAGTAAAGAAAATAACACACTTTTTCAATGGTTTTTCGTTTCAATCAAAAGCTACAATGAAAGTATAAAAAATAGTAACATTACTCACTTTGTATTATCATAACAAATATTGATGCATATTTTTTAAAATTTATACTTCAATATATTACTCAAAACCTATCTGACCTATCTTTGGGATTTTTTTCTATCGAGCCAAAACTGCTCAATCGTGTTTCTAATAGCTTTTGACTTTAAGGAACATCATCAATAATTATTTTTATTCAACCTTGGTTTTTTTTATCGTTTAGGAGTAATGGACGTCAAAAATAATGAAAATCTGTAATATTACTCCCTTCATATCAGCTCATATACGTCCCCACCGAGGGGCTCGAGCCTACCCTGAATTAGGGCGATCAGGCCTCAGTCGACCACGCGGGCCCAGTGCGGGTTGGTCGACTTCACACACAACCTTCGGGTTTCTTCGCAGGCGTGTGCAGGTTTCCTCACGATGTTTTCCTTCACCGTTAAAGCAGTCGGTAATTACCCCCTTAATTGAAGCAAAATGTGGTTACAAAGTTGGTCGTTGGCGGCGAGCGTGGATTTATTAAGGCGTGTGCTTTATCAGCGTGGATTTATATAATTTGTCACAGGTGTAATCCATTCCGATTAGCTTGATATATCCGTATATGTTATCTCTTATACAAATCCGATTATAATGTTCCAAAATATCTGTCTGAGTCTCAAATCAATATCCAAACAAATTATAATTTTAGGTAGGTATTTCATTTTACTTTAGATAAGTATACTTTACGGAAATCAAAACCTGATATGATAACGTTTAGTTATATTCATCAATTTTTGAAGTGAAAACTTCTTTAGGGACGTTGGGCAATTTTTGAGATGGGAAAAAATCATAGAACTCGTGACGCTGTAACCTGTAATGTAACAAACACCACCAGGAACACTCGGAGGGTCCAAACGTATAAAACTGTATTTGAGATGGGAAAACAAAACAATTGAACTCACGATACTTTAACCTGTAATGTAAACAATACCACCAGGAACACTCGGAGGGTCAAAACTTATAAAACTATATTTGAGATGGGAAAACAAAACCATTTAACTCGCGACACTGTAACCTGTATTGTAACAAACACCACCAGGAACACTCGGAGGGTCAAAACTTATAAAACTGTATTTGAGATGGGAAAACAAAACCATTGAACTCGCGACACTGTAACCTGTAATGTAACAAACACCACCAGGAACACTCGGAGGGTCAAAACTTATAAAACTGTAAAATTTTTACACTTTTGCCCGCACTCCCGGAGTTGTTAGTTCTTATTTCTCAGAATAACTACCTGTTAATCTCAGTTCATCATCATATCAGCCGAAAAACGTCCACTGCTGGACAAAGGCCGCCCCCAAAGATTTCCACGACGACCGGTCTTGCGCTGCCCGCATACAGCGGCTTCCTGCGATCTTTACCAGGTCGTCGGTCCACCGCGTGGGAGGCCTGCCGACGCTACGTTTTCCGATGCGCGGTCGCCACTCGAGAACTTTACTGCCTCAACTGCCATCTGTTCTACGAGCTTGCTCTGCCCACTGCCACTTCAGTTTAATGAGTCTGTGAGCTATGTCGGTTACTTTGGTAATCTGATTTATATAGATATTATTATTATTATCCTGCGACATTTCTAAAGGATAGTCTGCCCCCGAATCGTCTGCGATATGCGCGACTTTTTTTACTTAAAATACTTGTAAAACACCCGTTTTTTCAAATCAGAACCTTATTTTTAATTTTTATTTATTTAATTTTTTATTATTTGTTGTCATAGAGGCAATAAAAAAATACACTCTCTGAAAATTTCAACTG
This sequence comes from Coleophora flavipennella, assembly GCA_947284805.1. Lineage (NCBI taxonomy): Eukaryota > Metazoa > Arthropoda > Insecta > Lepidoptera > Coleophoridae > Coleophora > Coleophora flavipennella. Next base: position 1,608,528 of record OX369260.1, read on the forward strand.
TCTACCTATTACGGTTAATGAAATACAGCCCGCTGAAAGCAGACAGACGGACGGACGGACAGCGGAGGCTTATTATCAGGGTACCGTTGGTCACTCTTTGGGCGTAAGGAACCCTAAAAACTGGCCAAATGTGGGTCGTACGCGCACGAAGGAGTCCGGAACGGAATAAAAAAAAGCATTTTTCTGTCGCTTGCGTTGATGTCTTATGTTTGTAATGTGAATAGGTATCATTCGCATAGTTGTGTGGGGAGGTGTAGTGGTATGGAAGAACCGTCGGAGCGCGAATCCGACTCGCACTTGGCCGTTTTTTCAAGGCTTTTTTGCCTCTAAAAGACATAAAAATGCTCTTGTGCTAATTTCTTGTACCTATGTATTTTTGGTGCTTCGCAGAATGTCACTCTCGCACTATGTAACAAAATGTCCCGTTTCAAAAAAGTCCTTAGCAAAATATACCCTAATCCCCTTTCTTTCATAAAGAAGAAATAACAAAAGCTGTTGTGAACTCTTTATTTTAACAAACAGATTATACAGTTATACCACACCCTAGACACTACATACAACGGGTCAGAAACGACATAAAAAAAAAAAAGGAATGACTTATACGTTCGACAACCAAACTGTAACTAATCTGTATCAATCTGGGTGATGACTAGGAGGTTAACTGACGGGTGTGTTTCAACCCCGGGCACTACATACAACGGTCTTGAAATTACATTTCTAAAAACAAATGTCGGAACAAACGAAATCGAGAACCAAACTATAATCAATCTGGGTGACGAGGGGGTGAGGTCGCAATCTAGAGAGCGGCAGGGAGTCTCCATACTGTATGTTAGTACTAACATATATATACTTTGGTTATACCTAGGTACATAATTAGGAATAACATGTACAAAGACGATAAGTCTGTCTTGTATGTACTTAATGGTTGACCTTAAAAATAGGCAGTACAAAAGGAGGAAATAAATAGCGTTTTTTTTATTAAGTTTTATTTTTTCACCTAATGAGCAAGGGGACATTTTGGGAAGGGGACACCGCAAAGAATATTTTTTTCTGCAAAAAGTTGGTACGCTTATCGCCGAGGTCATAGCGTAAGCGTGTCCTCTGAATAGTTTTCACATAAATCAAGCGGCAGGACAACAAGCCTGATTTATGTTTATAACTCAGCTAAAAGGAATCTATGCGAGCAAGGGTAGGAAAAACCGCCAAATGGCAGAGCAATATCGTTTGGTCGGCTTATACTTTGCATATTCGGGTCTATTTACAGAGGAAAGAAAATGGGTAACTGCGGGTGAATCAGAAATTAATGGTTTTGTACTACTTTCACAACACCCTGGACACTTTATACAACGGGCCAGAAATGACATTTTAAAAAAGGAATGACGGAACAAACAAAATGGCGGCGAAATCCTATACGTCCGACAACCAAATTGTAACCAATCTGTATCAATCTGGGTGACGAGGGGGTGAGGTCGCAATCTAGAGAGCGGTAGGGAGTGTCCATAATGTATGCTAGTACTAATATGTATCTGTACTTTGCTTTCACTGTGGAGACGTCCTGTGTGTGCGATTTTTAGGGTTCTGTACACCCAAAAGGTGAGCCACGGGACCCAAGCCTCCGCTGTCTGTCCGTCTGTCAGCGGGCTGTATTTCATGAAATAGGAAGAAATCGCTTAAAGCGATAAGTCCGCCTTTGCATATCATTGTATATTATTTTGCTAGTTAATATGTTTTTCATTTTTTTAGATTTGGTGTGCAATAAAGGATATTTATCTTATCTTAAAAGGTAGACAGTTGAAATTTTCACAGAATGTGTATTTCTGTTGCCGCTGTAACAACAAATACTAAAAATTAGAAAATGCTAAACTAAGGGGGGTCTCCATACAAAAAATAGGTCTTATAGGTCTTTAGAAGTATTTTTTAACAACAAATAATAAAAATTGGCCAAGTGTGAGTCGTACTCGCTCTAAGGAGTCCGAATTGAATGACAAAGAAACCATATTTTGTTCGCTCGCGTTGATGTCTTTTGATTGTAATGTGAATAGGTATCATTGTCATTATTCTATGTAGTTGTGTGGAGAGGTGTGGTGCTACGGAACCCTCGGAGTGTTAGTCCGACTCTCACTTGGCCGGTTTTGTATATTTGTGTGTTTCAACACGGTCATTACCTGTATAGCTTTGAACGGTTGTGGCATTTATCTCGACCGTTGCACGTTGGCGTGCTTCGCAAGACATGTTAAGAGGTTGGTGCCGTTGCTATCACTAGATGGTAGTCGTGAAGCCGTATCTCTGACACGGCGGGTTGAATACTTCTGACAGAAGCCTTCCAAGCTTCCTCACATTATCCATTTACTTAGCCAGACTTGCTACCCGAGTGTGGATTGTAGTGTGGCAACTAAACTATGTATGGCCTTCCTTCCCGATTTTGGGAACCCGATCCCAAGCAGGTGGTAGCCGTGGGGGACGTAATGGGTTATGAAATCAGTCCCGTTATATAAGTCTGTGGTCCCGTTCCATCTAAGGTCAATCAGACGCAAGGCGCGCTTCCACCCTCATGTGATGGTAGATATTCCACCATGCGAACGAAGCTTTAATTCAATTCAATATATTAATTCAAAACAGGTGCAAATTACACTATTTCTGATAGTCATAAAATTAAAATAACAATGTAATTTGTGAAGAATCAAGAAATAAACAATAATTAGTTAATAACGTCAAAATTCAATACTTGATATAAACCAGATTATGTCATTAGAACATGAAAACAATATGACACGAAAATTTATACATAAAAATCATTGAATGCATTTAACAAGACCAGGCCAGTTCACACGGACAGCACCCGGTCACGAGTATAACGCGAGAGTCAGCCGGCTCCCGATACGCCACCATCCGCTTCGATTCTTCGTTCTAATGCGTACCGCTGGAGTGGAATTCTTCGCCTGCGTCTGTGTTTCCCGAGATCTATATTGTGGGGATATTCAAGGCGAGAGTGAATAGGCATTCCTACACGTTCCACCTTCGTCGCTCCATCGTCGCTTAACATTATGTGATATTGGTTACAAACGCTCCCAAATGTACAATAAAATCGGTATAATTCGTTAGTTGCATAGTACCGGAATCCTAGTGTGGGCACAGATCATTTTGTTCGGGGCCAGATGACCGTGTGTGATTTGTCCCACAATATTTATCATCATCATCATATCAGCCGACGGACGTCCACCGCTGGACATAGGCCTCCCCCAAGGATTTCCATGACAACCGGTTCTGCGCTGCCCGCATCCAGCGGCATCCCGCGCCCTTCACCCAGGTCGTCGGTCCACCGAGTGGGAGGCCTACCTACGCTACGTTTTCCGGTGCGAGGATCACAATATTTATACTTGGCTCAAATATTCCGTTGTCTGTTCTTGTAGCAGCTGCTTCCTTTTTAAGGATCCGTATTTCAACCGACTTCATAAAAGGAGGAGGTTCTCAATTCGACTGTTTGATTTTTTCAATGTTTGTTACGCAATATCTTCGCAGATTGTGAACCGATTCTCATGATTCTTTTTTTGTTTAATAGGATATGCTCTTGAGTTTGTCCCATATAAATTTTATAAAATTCGATGTTCATTTTTTTTTTAGAAAATTAACAAAAACCAACAATAATAATGCAAAATAGTACAAAATAGTACTAAGTGGTTGCGATGGAAGTCGGTTTTTTTAACGTATTCAGCGTTTCCAGTTACCAACTGCAACCATGAGTACAAACGATGATGGAAGGTAAACGTTTGCGCTTGTTATTTTCTTCGAACATTGTTTCAGGAACAAAGCATCGTTTTTTTAATTATTCGACTATGGCAAAACCTAACGTAACGGTTACGAATCTCACAGGCTATCCTAAATGTGCGTGTGTTACTGAATCGATTCGAACTCAATAATAAGGTGTTGTTGGAACCTTATGCTTTAGAAATTAACTAGCTGTCTCCCGCGGCTTCACCCGCGTGGACAACGTTTCTATAACTGTTGGAGGGTGCGCAGTGTTGCGGCTCGCGAGCGTGAAAAAAGTAGCCTATGTGTTAATCCAGGTCCTAATCTGTCTACCTACCAAATTTCAGCCAGATCCGTTCAGTAGTGTTTGCGTCAAGAAGTAACAAACATACACACTCACAAACTTTCGCCTTTATACTATTAGTGTGATATCAAATCAAATATAAAAAAATATATATATAATTGGCATGATTTGCAACAGCTGTTTGTTCTCACGATTGGGCGTTTTTCTACTAGCGGGCCCGGCACCGGCCCGACATCGGCCCGGCCCGGCTGACAGGGAAGCAAAAATGTATATTGCCGTGCCATCGTCGTTGCCGTGATTTTTGCTTCACCGGCAGCCGCACATTATGTAGTTATTTATTATTTCATATGTAGTTATTTATTACGTAATATTGGATGGTATTTCAATAGTTATTTATGCCACTGCCAAGTAATGAGAGCCATTGTAACATGAGTGCTAGTGGCACAATAGACAGCACGAGTGTTACAATGGCTAATTGCGTGTAGTGGCATACAACACTTTTTCTACGGCCATGAAATAAATAAAAATACATTGAAATTTTGTCACAATCAGTATATTGAATTTTTGAAGCCGAAGCCATAAAAATATTTAAAAAGTTTCATTGTAGTACAGTTGTCTTGTCTCGTTTTCGTTCTGAAATGATCATTATTAAACGATTTGTAGGAATGAATACTTTTGTGATATGATTTGAGGTTATGTATGTATTAAGCAAATTACCAAATGGGAGTAGAAAAAACTTAAAAAAATATTTTCAAAACACTATCCACCCTTGATAATACTATGGCGATAATCAGACATGTTTTGTAGTCTCTGTGTCCCAAACTAGAGCGCAATCTGTGTATATATAGAAAACAGATTTAGGTGGAAGAGGAAACGGGACACAGAATACGTATTTCTGTTGCCGCTATAACAACAAATACTAAAAATTTTAAAAAGTGAAAAAAATAGTGGCGTCTCCATACAAAAAACGAGTTTTTTTATAGGTCTTCAGAAGCATTTTTTATTTAGCTCTATCGTAAAAACGGTAATACATACAAGCGTGAAACTTGGTGTGACTTTGGTACTAATACTGAAGTAAAACAACTAATAATAAAAACCGGCCAAGTGTGAGTCGTCCTCCCGCTAAGGAGTCCGAACTGAATGACAAAAAAGCATATTTTTGTAGCTCGCGTTGATGTCTTTTCTTTGTAATGTGAATAGGTATGATTGTCATTCATTATACTTTATAGTTGTGTGGAGAGGTGTGGTTTTACGAAACCCCCAGAGTGCTAGTGCGACTCGCACTTGGCCGTTTTTTTATCTATATATATAAAAATGAACCCCTATTTCTTCTGGTCATCGCATCACGCGTGAACGGTTGGTCCGATTTCGCTAATTATTTTTTTGTTGAGTTCGTTATTGTAAGGAGAAGGTTCTCATGTAGGGTAGGGTAGGGTAATGTAGTGTAGTATAGTTTAGGGTAGGGTAGGGTAATGTAAGGTGGAACGAAGTTCGCCGGGAAAGCTAGTTTGTAATATTTTCTACTTTTAACCAACCTGGCAATCTCCCTTCTGTCCAGTAATTAGTAAAAGGACAAGCGTCGTACCGGCACCGCAGTGCGGGCTCCACATCGATCGCATTCACTGTGGCCCAGGGCGCCGTCGGCCGGGTGGGCACAGCTGATTCTGCACCTGCGTCATTCCACACAAGTTCACTTACAGCCCTTAGGAAAAGGAAGGAAATACTTTCAATTTGTGTGGTTTCGCTTTCATTAGAGCCACAAGATTGTACACTACTTCATTTGCAGCTGATTCTGCACCGTGCGTCATTCCACACAAGTTCACTTACAGCCCTTAGGAAAAGGAAGGAAATATTTCCAATTTGTGTGGTTTCGCTTTCATTAGAGCCACAAGATTGTCCACTATTTCATTTACAGCTGATTCTGCACCGTGCGTCATTCCACACAAGTTCACTTACAGCCCTTAGGAAAAGGAAGGAAATACTTTCAATTTGTGTGGTTTCGCTTTCATTAGAGCCACAAGATTGTACACTACTTCATTTGCAGCTGATTCTGCACCGTGCGTCATTCCACACAAGTTCACTTACAGCCCTTAGGAAAAGGAAGGAAATACTTTCAATTTGTGTGGTTTCGCTTTCATTAGAGCCACAAGATTGTACACTATTTCATTTGCAGCTGATTCTGCACCGTGCGTCATTCCACACAAGTTCACTTACAGCCCTTAGGAAAAGGAAGGAAATACTTTCAATTTGTGTGGTTTCGCTTTCATTAGAGCCACAAGATTGTACACTATTTCATTTGCAGCTGATTCTGCACCGTGCGTCATTCCACACAAGTTCACTTACAGCCCTTAGGAAAAGGAAGGAAATACTTTCAATTTGTGTGGTTTCGCTTTCATTAGAGCCACAAGATTGTACACTATTTCATTTGCAGCTGATTCTGCACCGTGCGTCATTCCACACAAGTTCACTTACAGCCCTTAGGAAAAGGAAGGAAATACTTTCAATTTGTGTGGTTTCGCTTTCATTAGAGCCACAAGATTGTACACTATTTCATTTGCAGCTGATTCTGCACCGTGCGTCATTCCACACAAGTTCACTTACAGCCCTTAGGAAAAGGAAGGAAATACTTTCAATTTGTGTGGTTTCGCTTTCATTAGAGCCACAAGATTGTACACTATTTCATTTGCAGCTGATTCTGCACCGTGCGTCATTCCACACAAGTTCACTTACAGCCCTTAGGAAAAGGAAGGAAATACTTTCAATTTGTGTGGTTTCGCTTTCATTAGAGCCACAAGATTGTACACTATTTCATTTGCAGCTGATTCTGCACCGTGCGTCATTCCACACAAGTTCACTTACAGCCCTTAGGAAAAGGAAGGAAATACTTTCAATTTGTGTGGTTTCGCTTTCATTAGAGCCACAAGATTGTACACTATTTCATTTGCAGCTGATTCTGCACCGTGCGTCATTCCACACAAGTTCACTTACAGCCCTTAGGAAAAGGAAGGAAATACTTTCAATTTGTGTGGTTTCGCTTTCATTAGAGCCACAAGATTGTACACTATTTCATTTGCAGCTGATTCTGCACCGTGCGTCATTCCACACAAGTTCACTTACAGCCCTTAGGAAAAGGAAGGAAATACTTTCAATTTGTGTGGTTTCGCTTTCATTAGAGCCACAAGATTGTACACTATTTCATTTGCAGCTGATTCTGCACCGTGCGTCATTCCACACAAGTTCACTTACAGCCCTTAGGAAAAGGAAGGAAATACTTTCAATTTGTGTGGTTTCGCTTTCATTAGAGCCACAAGATTGTACACTATTTCATTTGCAGCTGATTCTGCACCGTGCGTCATTCCACACAAGTTCACTTACAGCCCTTAGGAAAAGGAAGGAAATACTTTCAATTTGTGTGGTTTCGCTTTCATTAGAGCCACAAGATTGTACACTATTTCATTTGCAGCTGATTCTGCACCGTGCGTCATTCCACACAAGTTCACTTACAGCCCTTAGGAAAAGGAAGGAAATACTTTCAATTTGTGTGGTTTCGCTTTCATTAGAGCCACAAGATTGTACACTATTTCATTTGCAGCTGATTCTGCACCGTGCGTCATTCCACACAAGTTCACTTACAGCCCTTAGGAAAAGGAAGGAAATACTTTCAATTTGTGTGGTTTCGCTTTCATTAGAGCCACAAGATTGTACACTATTTCATTTGCAGCTGATTCTGCACCGTGCGTCATTACACACAAGTTCACTTACAGCCCTTAGGAAAAGGAAGGAAATACTTTCAATTTGTGTGGTTTCGCTTTCATTAGAGCCACAAGATTGTACACTATTTCATTTGCAGCTGATTCTGCACCGTGCGTCATTCCACACAAGTTCACTTACAGCCCTTAGGAAAAGGAAGGAAATACTTTCAATTTGTGTGGTTTCGCTTTCATTAGAGCCACAAGATTGTACACTATTTCATTTGCAGCTGATTCTGCACCGTGCGTCATTCCACACAAGTTCACTTACAGCCCTTAGGAAAAGGAAGGAAATACTTTCAATTTGTGTGGTTTCGCTTTCATTAGAGCCACAAGATTGTACACTATTTCATTTGCAGCTGATTCTGCACCGTGCGTCATTCCACACAAGTTCACTTACAGCCCTTAGGAAAAGGGAGGAAATATTTCCAATTTGTGTGGTTTCGCTTTCATTAGAGCCACAAGATTGTACACTATTTCATTTAAATGTGTTACCTAATTTACGAGTATCTAGAATGTGTGGTGGTTGCCTTGCTACAATATTGTGACCTCGCCACAATATTGTGACCTTGCCACAATATTGTGACCTTGCCTTTTACTTGGACTAAACATAATGTGCAAATACAGTTGTAAGGTGTAATGTAAGACTTGCGTGGATGGTTCGATCAGGCAGGTAAACTTTTTTTTTATTCACAATTGGTAAGCCCTTGGCATCATCTCACCTGATGGTAAGTGACGATGATGCCGAAGTAAGAGCGGGCTTACCAAGATTTCCCAACGCAATGGAGAACTGGCTATCTTTTCTTCATGCCGGAACACATCAATGTTGTAAATACTGATGTTTGGCGGCAAGACTTAGATAATATGGTGTTAGGTAGCCAGACGGGCTTAAAAAATGCCCTACCACCAACCAAACCGAGTCTTACAAGTTGACCCCACGGGGAATCGAACCCGCGACCTCCTGGTGTGAAGCGAATGGAGTAACCACTACACCACGGAGGCGGTTAAAACTGACTTATGGCACGGTCATTACCTTTATGGATTTTAGTGTAAATGACATTTTCTCGACCGTTTCCATGCTTCGCAAGACACGTTAAGTCGTTAATGCCGGATGCTATCACTAGCAGTCGTTAAGCCGGACTTGGCCCCCGTGTGTGGAGTATGGCCTGACCTTCCCTACCTTGGGAGGAGACCCGCCCTTGCCCCAGCAGTGGCGATGTTTATGGGTTAAAACGAGGATTCGCCGGAGGGCGAGATATAGCCAGCGCGATTACGGGAATCCACCTTTTTTAGTACTGATGATAAGTGATAAACTTCTCTGGTGTTGCAGTTGCTACTTCTCATCAGGTCGGCTTTCAGCATTTTACTTCACATTACAAAATAAAACGGCCAAGTGCGAGTCGGACTCGCGCACGTAGGGTTCCGTACCATTATCTATAAAAAATCACGTTTCTTGTATGGAAACCCCCCTTAAATATTAATTTTACTATTTTGAAAGTGAATAATACAACTCAATATTCTGTGAATATTTCAAGCGTTTACCTGTTGCCGTTATGAATATGAAGCAAAAACGAGCAAAAAAATCACGTGTGTTGTATGGAGACCCCCTTATTTTTTCACTTTTTCATATTTTAGTATTTGTTTTTTTACTATCCAGCTCTCATGATTCATGAAATACAGCCTGGTGACAGACGGACGGACAGACAGACGGACAGCGAAGTCTCAGTAATAGGGTACCGTTTTTACCCTTTGGGTACGGAACCCTAAAAAAATAGCTTTTTTAAAGGGACGATAAATGTATTAAAAAAATAAAAAGCTGAAAAATTATGTTTAGTTATCATTGTACAACCATACATCGATCTTCTGATTCTCTGAATTGATGATTTTGAAATTTATGGACGTGAAACGTCTGAAATAAATGATGAGATTGTTATCTAAGTTTTGCCGCCAAACATCAGTGTTAACAACATTGATGTGTTCCGACTTGAACATAAGATAGCCAGCTCTCCATTGCGTTGGGGAATCTTGGTAAGCTCGCTTCCATCTTCGGCATCATCGTCACTTACCATCAGGTGAGATGATGCCAAGGGCTTACCAATTGTGAATAAAAAAAAGAGATCATTTTATAGCTAAGTTACTTATGAAACTGGAACTGGTTTCCGTTGCCATTTGGCTACAAGGCGACGTTAATACGATGTCCTTCCTTTGCTGCCACAGCATCGATCAATTGCCCACATTAAACGCAATTGGCCCTAATGACCTACTTGACAACTCACTATGAGGTTTGAGGTGCGTACGCATTGGGACAGTCTCGGGGTGAGCAGCCTCGCCACGCGCTGCCCACGCCGAGTGTGCTTCGGACGCACAGCGAGGCAACGCGCCAAGGCACCGTGCCTCGTTACCAGCTAAATGCTTTGGATTCTATCGACCGAGCTCCTTGTCGTAGATTGAATATCCATTCTGAGTTTCAGGAGATACATTGAATGCAAAGCGAAAACGGCTGCCAAAAAGCTTGGTATCATCTCAAAGGTGAGACGTTACTTCACACCAGAGCAGCTTCTAATAATATACCAAGCTAAAGTTCAGTCATGTATGGAGTTACTGCTCTCATTTATGGGTCAGATCGGCTCGTTACCAGCTAGATGCCTTGGATTCTATCGACCGACGCGCCAGGAGATTCATTGGCGACGAGGAACTTGTATCAAACAGGCTTCAAAGCCTCGAATGTCGCTGCAAAGTCGCCTGTCTATCGGTGTTCTACAGGATTCTTTCGGAGGTGCCCTGAAGCTTCACGACCTCATTCCCCCCTCTCCATTTTATCATCGGATGACCAGGCGCGGGGGCGGTTCCACCCCTTTTTCGTTAATGTTCCACCTTTACGCACGAATCGTTTTGTTTCATCGTTCATTATGCGAACGGCCAACGAGTGGAATTCCCTGCCGGCGTCTTTATTCCCCGATTCGTATAATTTGGGAATCTTCAAGTCGAGAGTGAATAAGCACTATTTGAGCTTGCGTGTCACATCCATGGCTGCTTCGGCACTTACCATCAGGTCAGGTGCAGCCAAACGCACTCAAATTTTTAATAAAAAGAAAGTCAAAGCAGATGCGGGCCGAGGGCCGAGGTCGTGGCATTTATAAAACAGTTGTCTCTGTTTTTTCCTTTACGTCTAAAGAGTCAAGAAAATAACCACACTTTTTCAATGTTTTACGTTGTTATTTCTTTTAAGACTTCAATTTAAAAACTAAAATTTAGCAGATTCTCTTTAGTACTTAAAAAGAAATATCTCCATATAAAAACTATGTGCAAATTTAGAAATTTTATTAATAAAAAAATCGTTTTACACTTGTTTTAGAAGTTTTAGATCTTTTTTTAGGATTTTTTATGATCTAGTTAAGTACACACTATCGTGTAACATATTAGGACATTCCTCAGACAATATCCTTTAAGTATGTCCAATATTTTTTGCAAGACCGATATTAAGTAGTAATTACCCAAAAATATGATCTAGCAAAAGGTTTTCTCCGCTTCTCGTTCTCCATCGGTGCCTCGCCTTAAGCAAATGCACAGAGGCGACCTGCTAGTCCGAGGCTGCGTTCGACGCTCTTTCACTTTCAGAAGTGTTATAATGTACTACGAAAATAAATCCCTTCCCTGAAACTGTGGGTATACAGTTTGCGAGTGGTACAAAATATACCTAGTTAGACAAAGAGTCGAAAATTTGAATATTGACCCTTAATAGGACGGGATGGGGCTTCTTACATCAGTCAGTTATACTCAGCGGGCAATGGACAAATGTTTACCACAAGCACACAATATTGCGTATTGTGGAAATCAATGGTGCAGTTTTTTGCTTAGGCCCGGTTTTATTAAAATTAATTGTATGTTATCGCATATTGCCCGGGTGGTGCTTTCAGTTTAGTTCTGACATGACTGTTCCACGGTCTGCCTACAAAAGTTAGCCGCAGTTCCCGATCGGAGCCTTCTTATACAGGGTGTTTTCTTAACACCAGCAAGGCTCTACTCATGAAACTGAACAGCTTTACCCAAGAAACCCATACTGTAATACTAATTGGGAGGGGGTGAATTTTTAAGTTGACGTGCCCTATCGTGTGGGACATCGTTGAATAGGTCTTTCAAAACACCTGAGGGTTGCTAAAGCTATTTTTCGGTTCAGGGATCGCTTTGCGAAATATTAAGCTTTAAATTGCTAAATTTTTGTTGGAGTCAAGGGCCCCCTGCCCCCTGCCAGCTTATCCGCTGTTTCAGGACATCTGAAAAACAATTAAATAGTAGGACATAATAATCAATTTAAAAGGGAAACTATCACGGCTAAGTAGGCTTTCTTAGTTAAGGAGTATAGTCGACCAACTTAAGATGTGCAGTTGGATTTCATTTGTATGGAAAAGTTCATAGATTTTCCTTACAAAATAGAAATAGAAAAACTTTTATTTAGAGCACAGTGCAACAATTTCCAGGTACAATTTACAGACGAAATGTTATAAAAAAAATATTATTATTATGTTAGCAAAACCTTTTTTTTTTTAATTCACAATTGGTAGACCCTTGACAACATCTCACCTGGTGGTGGTTCTATTGGTAAACTGCAAATATTTATGTGTGTCAGACAAAATTCACACAGTAAATTAGAAGAAAATCTTTCGGCCGCCGCGAAAAATCTAGGTAACAGTGTCGTGACCTAAATATTATTCTATTCCTGACCGATACGGTTCTACGACAGTTCTTTATGGAGGACTAAGAAAAGATCGCTATTCTGTGGCGATGTTATCATACTTCTTGTATAGATACTACGCTCTAAACTCAACCAAACCGAACCAAACAGATTCAATTCAATATATTCATTCAAAATATGTGCAAATTACACTCTTTCTAATAGTCATAAAATAATAATAACAATGTCATTTGTGAAGAATCAAGAAATAAACAATAAACGAGATTATGTAATTAGAATATGAAAACAATATGACACGAAACGTTATACATAAAAATCATTGAATGCATTTAACAAGAGTAGGCCAGTTCACACGGACAGCACCCGGTCACGAGTATTAACGCGAGAGTCAGCCATCGCTCCCATCAACCATATTAGAGGGAAAGGAAAGACCCGGCTCCCGATGCGCCACCATCCGCACGAACATTTAAGCGAGCCGAGCATGAACCAAAGTAACCGACATAGCTCACAGAACCGCTTAACTGAAGTGGCAGTGGGCAGGCCACATAGCTCGTAGAACATATGGCCGTTGGGTAGTAAAGTCCTCGAGTGGCGACCGCGCACGGGAAAACGTAGTGTAGGCAGGCCTCCCACGCGGTGGATCGACGACCTGGTAGTGATCGCGGGATGCCGATGGATGAGGGCAGCGCAGGACCGGTCGTCGTGGAAATTTTTGGGGGAGGCCTTTGTCCAGAAGTGGACGTTTTTCGGCTGATATGATGATGATTAATTTCTAAACTCAACATACGTCTTTTTAAGAGATCTTTAAAATTATTACGTTTATTTTACTACCCGACTGCGCCGCGCTGATCAGGATTATGTTTTTCGGGAGTATGTATGTATGTATGTTTGTTTGTTTGATGGATTTACGGCTTGATGGTTTTAGAGTTCGAGGTGTCGTTAGATGAGGCTAGCCTAAAAAAATGAGGTTAAGTTTTTATGCAGTCGTGTTTTTAATTTTTAATTAATTACTAAAGTTATTTTTAATGATATAGTTTAATTTCAATATAATTCTGCATAGTAATTAATTAATAATGTATTATACACTATTTTGGCTTACCGCGATCTTCACCAGGTCGTCGGTCCACCGCGTGGAAGGCTTGCGTTTTCCGATGGATGCGAGCAGCGCAGGACCGGTCGTCGTGGAAATTTAACCACCTCCGTAGCTCAGAGGCAAAGTTCACTGGCTTTACACAGGAGGTCGCGGGTTCGATTCCCGGCGGGGTCAACTGTAAGACTCGGTTTGGTTGGTGGTAGGGCATTTTCTAAGCCCGCCTGGCTAGCTACCACCATCTTATCTAAGTCTTGCCGCTAAATATCAATGTTGATATCATTGGTGTGTTCCGGCATGAAGATAAGATAGCCAGTTCCCCATTGCGTTGGGGAATCTTGGTAAGCCCGCTTCCATCTTCGGCAACATCGTCACTTACCACCAGGTGAGATGTTGTCAAGGGTTTACCAATTGTTAATAAAAAAAATCAAAAAAAAATCCTTGGTGCAGTCCTTTGTCCAGCAGTGGACGATTTTCGGCTGGTATGATGATATACTATTTTAATATTGTCTTATAAATATTTTTTGAAAAATGTAAAAGCTTTTTGGTACAAGTTATTATTAAAAAAAGTATATTTAAAAAGCCAAATGCTCAAATGAATATAAAAAATATAAGGTTCTATATAAAAAAATCAATGTTTTCCATACTCAAGTTTAATACAATTCTATTGTAAATAAAAGACGATTCCTGGGACCTTGATTCCACCTCCAAAGTTCATCATCAAATCAACTACAAAAAGGTTCAAGTGTCACCGGGAATACGGCTTCCTTCATTCCAAATTTCAGCTCAACCCCTGGAAGTCGCTTTAAAATCGATCGCAATTTTTGAACTAAACAAACATATATATAAGGTCTAACAAAATTAGCTGAAACTATTTGAACTGGTAACCCATGAAACTGAACGAGTTTCCCCATGGAACCCATAGTCAAATCGCAAAAAAAATATTTGGCTCTCCCATACTAACTCGATCAGCTGATCAGCCAACTTCGTATGGGAAGTTTAATTTTTTTTTGAGATTTGACTATGGGTTCCATGGGGAAAGTTGTTCAGTTTCATGGGTAGAAGCACCAGTTAAAATAGATTCAGCTAATTTTTTTAGACCTTATATACAAACATTGTAAGTTAAATAAAAGCTTTTAAAACTAGTGATACTAGATAATATGGAGATTCTTTTATTCTCTTATTGTTACTATTGAAACAATTAAGATTCACTTTTCCTGACATATCTAACTATACTCGTAATTACTAGGTAATACTCTTATTATTATCGTTTAACAGCCAAGTGTGGTGGTATATTGGGCGGTACTGGGTGGTACGCTTCGACCAATATAACGTTATAATATAACGTTATTGTATATGTATTGTACGTTATTGTATATTGGTCGAAGGTGGTGCGGAACCTTCTCGCCGGTTTTTATTTTATTTTGACATATTTTTTAATCAATCAAATATGCTTCATTGTACACTAAACAAATAATTTAAATTGTACAATTTAAACGGTCTTATTGCTTAAAGCAATTTCTTCTAGGCAACACAGAGATTGGGTACATCTAAAAAAAAGTTTTTACTAAATTGCAAAAGAAAATTTACTATTATTTTATTACTTGTCTAAAATCTAAATCATAATGAAACATGTGATGGAAATACTATACAAAATATAAATAATAATAATAATAAATATTGTAATAAAGGCGCAAGTGTTTCCTATCTAACTCCGTACTCCGTACAGGTCCACAAGTATTCGCACTTCGCAGTCTAGTCAATATTTTGTGCAGCCACAGAAATCGGTATGAAATAGGCACCAAAGTTACTAAAAAAAGAGGTTTCCAAGAACCGAATTAAGTTTTTAAAGAACCCAGTTAAAGTTGCACAATGAGCTGAACTTGTTAGGAGTTTATTTTTCGAGGTAGATATTTCAGACGTTGTTAGGCAATCGCTACGGGTTGTTAGTACTGGCTAGGTTTTCTTTTCGGGCTTTATTTTCTATTTAGTAAGTATGTATTTATATTTTTCGATTTAACTTCATACATAACCACCAGTAGGTACTCGTAGGTTCCGACTATATTGTATGGAGTGCTTTGTATGACCACACCTCGGTCACTGGCGATCAGAATGTATGAAACAAACGCGTTCCTACGCACACAGACTAAGCTCGTGTAGGTGCACGCGTACCATGCTTGTGTGAGTGAGATAAGACGTGCTAGGGTTGCTGGGATATAACTGAGCGGGGGTGAGCGCGGGTGGGCGGCACTTTCAACGAGGGACAGGGAGTGACCATACTGTACGTAGTACTCTTTATTATACTGTGGTATGACTGTAGGACCGGAGGAGAGACCGTCGAAATCTCAAAACAATAATTCAGTTTTAGTTCCAAAGGCCTACGAACAGTATCCTTACTAATATTATAAATGTGAATGGGTGTTTGTTTGTTACCTTTTTACGCTTCAACACCTAGATCTATCTTGATGAAATATGGCATGCAGGTAGCCTGTGTCACGAGGAAGGACATATTTTTATTCCGTAAAAATAGCATAGTCCGATGCAGTTCCTGAGGGAATTGAAAAAACACTCTTTTTTTGTTTTTTTTAACATTGCAACGGAACAATGGATTGAAGTGATTTTTTGTATAGAATTGGTTGGGGGGTGGGAAGTGACATAGACTGCTAATCAGAACAGTCCGATATAGAGTTTCTGAGGGATCTGGAGAAAACTCATGTCCACGCTTACGAGCCGCTTGCGGCTCGCGCACCACTCATCCTCAAGACAGTTATAAAAAAACGATGTCCACGCGGTCGAAGCCGCGGGCAAAAGCTAGTAGATATATACAGGGTGTAACGTAAAGGTGTGGTGATACTTTAAGGTGGGCTTATACACATCAAACTGAACAACTTTCTCCATGGAACCCATAGTCAAATCGCAAAAAAAAATTTGGTCCTCCCATACTAACTCGATCAGCTGATCAGCCAACTTAGTATGGGAAGTTCAAATTTTTTTTGCGATTTGACTATGGGTTCCATGGAGAAAGTTGTTCAGTTTGATGGGTACAAGCCCACATTAAAGTATCACCACACCTTTATGTTACACCCTGTATAGCAGCCACGTGTAGATACAAAAGCTTAATATAAACACTCAGATAAAATAACTGAGTTTATTGTAAACCAGTGCAATAAAGACACGAGTTTGTAAAATCAGTATTGTCGCCGCGCTGTCTAGTATACTTTAATCAGTTTATTACCTTACTAGTGGATGCCCGCAGCTTCGCCCGCGCAGATCAGTCAGTCAGTCACCTTTGAGTTATATATATTTAGATTCAGTTTATTGTGTTGGTAAGTACTGTAGAGATCGTATCTACTCAATATATTTGCAAAGTTTGAATTCAATCCGGCATGTAGTTTTTGTATCAAAGCGGAACTACGTTTGTATGGAAACTCGACCTCCTGGAGACTTAAAGCTGTAATAGTTTTTGAGCAACACGGCTGTGATATACCGACGCGACGGTGAGAAAGACGGACATGCCGAAACTGTAAGAGTTCCCAGTTTGTCTACGGGACCCTAAAATCCCGGTGACTAATTCTGTCTGGAATCAAAATCAAACTGACTAGCCGCTTGATTGAATACCATCGTCGGGCTGTAAGGTAAGGATACGTTTTCTCTAGCCGTAGTCGAACTTGCCATTTTGTTAGGTAGATTTCGTTAAAGATTTTGTGCTAAGATGTTCTTGTTATATTTTAGCGAGTGAGCACAGCTTAGTTGTGAAAGCAGTTGGTATTACGGTGTTGGCCTGTCGTTTCGACTGTCGGCCCTACTTGGCACTCAGATCACGAATTTGCTTTATTTTATTTCGAGTAGAAACTGAACGCTGATTCTTTCTTTATTCAAGATACGAGTATCTTCATTTGGATAAAACCATTTGGTTTTATTTCACTATTTGAACGACTTTGAACCTTTGAACTTTGTTGTATTTTTTCTTAAAGTGTAGTACCTGCCTTGGTCATTCAAATTTTGTAATAACGCAGACAATAAAGCTGTTTCTTTTATCTTCTTCTTCTTTGCGTGTCGATGACAAATTAAATCATTCCGGCCCAGAACTTAGCCACTTCGACTGCACTATTTCTTTTATCTATATATATTATATAACCCTCGACATTTCATCTCACTTAAATTACAAGAAAACACAGTAAATAAATTAAAACTTGTCAAATAATTGGTGAAATCTACACGTTCCTCTAGTAAAAACTTTGGATTTTGACTGCTTTTAGAAATCCAGAATCTACGAGTATCATCATATCAGCCACAAATCGTACACTGCTGGACAAAGGCCTCCCCCAAGGATTTCCACGACGACCGGTCCTGCGTTGCCGGCATCCATCGGCTTCCCGCGATCTTCACCAGGTCATCGGTCCACCGCGTGGGAGGCCTGCCTACGCTACGTTTTCCGGTGCGCGGTCGCCACTCGAGAACTTTACTGCCCCATCGGCCATCTGTTCTACGAGCTATGTGCCCTGCCCACTGCCATTGACGGGGCGGGACGTGACATAGACTATTTTTATTTTATCCCATAAAAATGATAGAAATCAACGGATCGCCATCGCAACAGATTAAAGTGTTTTTTGCAAAGAAATAGTTGACGGGGCGGGACGTGACATAGATTATTTTTATTTTATCCCATAAAAATGATAGAAATCAACCGATCGCCATCGCAACAGATTAAAGTGATTTTTGCACAGAAATAGTTGACGGGGCGATACGTGACATAGACTATTTTTTTTTATCCCATAAAAATAATAGAAATCAACCGATCGCCATCGCAACAGATTAAAGTAATCTTTGCACATAAATAGTTGACAAGGGGGGGGGGGGGGGATGTGACATAGAATACTTTTATCTCATAAAAATAGTTTTTAACTTGTAAGCGAAATCAATCGATCGTCGTCGCAAAAAATTAAAGTGATTTTGGCACAGAAATAGTTGAGAGAGTCAACTAAAAATAGCATAATCCGAAGCATATATAGTTCCTGAGAGATCTGGAAGAAACTCATTTCCACGCTAGCGCACGTCGCATTGGAACAACCGACTGACGTGACTTTTAACCGACTTCGAAAAATGAGGAGGTTCTATTTTGTGAGATAGACTACTAATTAGCATAGCCAGAGTTAGTTCCTCATTTCAGCCGCTTGCAGCTCGAGAACCACCCTCCCTAAACAGTCCACCACACATTCATAAAAACTATGTCCACGCGAGCGAAAGCTTGTAGATGAAAGAAGATTAGTTAATTCTTTTAATTTAATTAACAGTTTATCACTAAGTAACACTTAAGTTGAGCGTCGGTGGCGTAATTGCAAGGGCCGCTACCTCCTGTCCGGGAAGTCGTGGTTCGATCCTGCCACGTACCAATGTGTTTTCGAATTTCGATTTCATATGTACGTTTATCCTACTCTCTTATACGGTAAAGGAAAACATCGTGAGGAAACCTGCATACGCTTGCAAAGAAACTCGAAGGTTGTGTGTGAAGTCGACCAACCCGCACTGGGCCCGCGTGGTCGACTAAGGCCCGATCGCCCTAATGCAGGGTAGGCTCGAGCCCCTCGGTGGGGACGTATATAAGCTGATGTGATGAACACGTAAGTTGCATAAAAATTCGAAGAATACCTGTAAGCGATTACGTAAGAACACACGTGATTACAACTCCATAAAATCAGTTTTCCACGGACGTGTGAAAAACAAGTTCAACCGTCGATTTTTTGCGCCAGTCACGTAAAATTTCATGAAACGATTGTAAAGTTCAAGGTTTTTCCTAATGTTGGCCGGCCGAGATTCATTGTTCTCATATTTTAAACACAGCCAAACAAAAGCCTCTTTATCATGGCTGCCATATTATTTTTAGAGGATATCGTGCAAAAGTTTTGACGTTTTGTTCCTTCTAAATCCTGCATGCAGGTGATTTATTTTTGTGAGTAAACAAGCAGTGGTTCTTTATAACTTACCTAATTCAAAAAGTATTAAAATCCGACCTAATATAGCAACATTACAGCAAGTGGAGTTTTTGGCTTCAGCGCGCGTCATACTATTCTGACTTAACGCGCATTCTGGTTTTTTCTGTATTCTGAGGACTAGACATTGTAGTTATTCTGGTAAATACGGTATGTTTTCAATGGAAATATCTAGACTTCTACTCCAAACAAAGCTCGAACGCTGAAGATGTGACAGCATTCTTGTCACGAAAAATATTTAAATTTAAAATGTACGTTATAAATGACACGCGGTTAGAATAATTACAAAGGAGGTGTGATAACTTCATAAGTGAGTGTAAAGAGATGAGATATCTTCGCTACAGTACTTATTATTAGCACTATATTCACGTTTCATTTAATGAAAATTTGTTGGTAACTGGTTTTTTTTCTTGTATTTTCTTCATTGGGATAAAATACTAAGCAATTTTGAAATGACGTTCATCATTCATCATATCAGCCGAAGGACGTCCACTGCTGAACATAGGCCTCTCCTAGGATTTCCACGACGACCGGTTCTGCTCTGCCTACATCCAGCGGCTTCCCGCGACCCTCACCAGGTCATCGGAGGCCTGCCTGCGCTACGGTTTCCGGTGCGCAGTCTTCACTCGAGACTTTACTGTCCCGACGGACATGTGCTCTTCGAGCTATGTGCCCCGCCCACTGCCACTTAAGTTTAGCAATTGTGAGAGCTATATCGGTTACTTTGGTTCTCCTACGGTTCTCCTCGTTTCTGATTCGATCACGCATAATTGAAAGCAAAGTCCATTACCGCTTAGCTCTAAAAGGGCCTAATAGAATTGACTTTAATTCCTACCAACATCCCCTAGGCCCTGAATGCCCTTGACCCGGCCCTTCATACAATGGGTACTACAGTAGTTCGTACAGTCGCCATTAGATATATTGTAGCAAGGAAGGTGTTCAAATACATCTGAGCAGTGTTGAATTTCAATAATTTATGTACACTAAGAGTTGCTATCAATATCTGGACATATAATATGTCATAAATATCTGACCAACAGATTTTTCAATATGTAGCATTTTAGGAAAAAGTACGTTACGTCATTGTGTTTTTTTATTAAAAATTTGAGTGCGTTTGTGTATGTAGAACATGTTGAAAAATCTGCTACTCAGATATTTATGACAAACTAGCTGTATCCCGCGGCTTCACCCGCGTGAAAAACGTTTCTATGACTTTTCGAGGGTGCGCAGTGCGCTAGCGTAAAGAAAGTAGCTTATGTGTTAATCCAGGTCTTAATCTGTCTAACTACCAAATTTTAGCCAGATCCGTTCAGTAGTTTTTGCGTGGAGAAGCAACAAACATATACACTCACAAACTTTCGTCTTTATTATAATATTAGTGTGATTATACAGTCTGTAAATTTGCATTCTTGCAATATTCACGGTGGTTAATATATAGCTGATACTGAATACAATCATTAATAAAATCGTTACCTTTTTATTGTTTCTATTGTTTTTAATGTTTTTTTTAATAGACAATACTAAGTTCGAATACATAATTCATTGAAATTCAAAGAACACTGCTTTTGAACATCTCACCCGCTACGATAATATATGTGAAGGCGACTGTACGAACAGAAACTCGTCTGACCTTTGGCAGGCCTCCGTCACTCCATGTACTTGCGCGCTATAATTACCTACCGCCCGGCCCAGCGTTCTCGGGCCGTTTGCGGACCCAATTCAGTGCGGTTTTCACAAACGAAGCGCACGCACGTAGTTAAATTTAAATCGTTTCGTTCGTTCGTACGCGTACCTACGATGCCGTCTGGTGCCTTATGTGCAGTAGATGGGTGCAAATCAAGCAAAAGAAGAGATAAACACCTAACATTTTTCCATTTACTTTTTTTTTTTTTTTATTCACAATTGGTAAACCCTTGACAACATCTCACCTGGTGGTAAGTGACGATGTTGCCGAAGATGAAAGCGGGCTTACTAAGATTCCCCAACGCAATGGGGAACTGGCTATCTTATCTTCATGCCGGAACACACCAATGATATCAACATTGATATTTGGCGGCAAGACTTAGATAAGATGGTGGTAGCTAGCCAGGCGGGCTTAGAAAATGCCCTACTACCAACCAAACCGAGTCTTACAATTGACCCCGCCGGGAATCGAACCCGCGACCTCCTGTGTAAAGCCAGTGAACTTTGCCTCTGAGCTGCGGAGGCGGTTAAATTATATATTTATTTAGGCGGTTAATTTACCTGTCAATGAAGAAAGGTAAGTGATAAACTATTACTATTTTTTGTCGTTTTAAAATTATTTTTAATACTAGGTATACTAAGCATTAGCTAGTACTCTTTATTACACTGTGGCATTAGCTTGCCTTTCAAACACAGATTTACATTTTTTTGTTACATAGAAACGTCATACTTATCTTAAACACTATTTTAACAACGTTTAAAAAGCTATTTTTATTAAAATAAAATTGTGATAATATGTGAGTCGCAGGCGCGGCGACCTGTCTCAACTTGTCGTGCTGTTAGCGCACACAAACACTTGTGACATAAATATTTAGTAATCTGTGCTTGTGATTCGGTTTTATGCGATTTATAACCGAGAATTTAGAAAGGGTAAGAAATTAATAAAAAATTATATCAAAATAAAACACATGTAACTCTTAAAGATTTTTTTCATTTTACTTACACACTGACCTCTAAAATTATGTGTTATCTAGATGTATTGCACAATCAGCACCTTTTTAAAAAAAAAAAATATTTTACTAGCTGTTGCCCGCGGCTTCGCCCGCGTAGGGGTATGAAAAATAGATAAGAACCTATTCTCAGACCTACCCGATATGCACATAAAAATTCATAAAAATCGGTCGAGCCGTTTCGGAGAAGTATGGTTACTAACACTGTGACACGAGAATTATATATATATACTAGCTGTCCCGGCGAACTTCGTACCGCCTTACATTACATTACACTGCCCTGCCCTACCCTACACTACCCTACACTACAATACCCTACCCTACACTACCCTACCCTACACTACCCTACCCTACCCTATCCTATCTCTCAAGTTGGATCGAACTGCACATGGTGTGCGAATTTTATTATAATCGGTTAAGTGGTTTAGGAGGCCATTGAGGACAAACATTGTGACACGAGATTTATATATTATAATACTAGCTGTCCCGGCGAACTTCGTACCGCCTTACATTACATTACACTGCCCTGCCTTACCCTATACTACCCTACACTACACTACACTACCCTACCCTACACTACCCTACACTACCCTACCCTACCCTACATACACTACACTACACTACCCTACCCTACACTACTCTACACTACCCTACACTACACTACCCTACCCTACACTACCCTACCCTACACTACCCTACCCTACCCTATCCTATCTCTCAAGTTGGATCGAACTGCACATGGTGTGCGAATTTTATTATAATCGGTTAAGTGGTTTAGGAGTCCATTGAGGACAAACATTGTGACACGAGATTTATATATATTAAGAATAGCTAGTATATTATATATATATATAATAAATATATATATATATATATACTAGCTGTCCCGGCGAACTACGTACCGCCTTACATTACACTACACTACCCTTCCCTACCCTACACTACACTACTCTACCCTACCCTACCCTACATAAGAACCTTCTCCTGACAATAACGAACTCGACAAAAAAAGAATTAGCCAAATCGGTTCTCGAATTATGCGCTTACCAACACATTTTGCGATTCATTTTTATATATTAGATATATAGATAGATAAATGATACAATTTTAAACTACCACCTATAAGTCAAAACATATTCACAGTTCTCAATAACATAGACACAAAAAGTTATGTTAATTTAATTTTATCGAAGAGGCAGCCCTGCGATTGCTGTGGGATCGCGTGGTGTGAAGCAAGCTGACGCGATGGAGTAGGCTATTATAGCAGTAGGTATTGGAAATTTACTACTGAGTGAAGTATCTGTTACGTAGTAACTAATTAGTAATCTGTGCCTTTGGGACATCTCACTTACATGGGTTCAGGCGAAATAGTTGCTATAAAATAGCGCCCCAAGTCTGGGTCTGTGTTTAAAGCCCCACGAAAAAATAATGTTATAAGTTAGAAGCCTATATCTGTCTATGTGTCTGTTTAAGTCATCGCAGTTCCTAAACGGTTTTTTTTTTATTTGAAAGTTATAATAACCGAGTTGTTCCTAGCCATACTTGATAAAAATCCATTCAGCCGTTCGTGGAGGGAGATGGTTATATTTCCGCCAAAACGGTGAGAGATAGAGAAGATAAGATATGATAATTGTTTATTTGCAAGAATACTTTACAATTAGGTCTTAACATAATTAATAGGTAGTACTGTATTCAGCCGCCAAGAAAGCATGCAAATATTTCAGCAGGAACTTACAATTAAATTTTAAATTCTAAAAATTCTTTAAATAATAACTGTGGTTTAAGTAAGAGCCATTCTGTCAACTTATTTCTAAATAGGTTACCTTCTAACGTTTTAATTTCAACTGGAAGCTTATTAAACAGTGCGACACTCATATTAGAAATATTTCTTTTATACAGGGTCTTCGGCAGATGGTTGAAAATACGAAAATGGGGGATAGGTGGGGTCGCCTCCCACCTATTTTGAGAATTAAAAAAAATCTAGGACTTGTAATTTTTTTTACAGGATTTTTTTTCCTTTTTTTAGAAATTTTGCCATTTTTATACCTTTGAACACATGTAACTTTTTGTTTTTTAAAGCTAGCTCCAAAATCTTTTTTTTAATAGACTTTTATAAGATTGTCGGCTCTAAAAAAAATTATGTTTGTTTCAAGTTATTGCTAAAAACAAAAATGTGGGCCCCCGAACTTAAAAAAAAGTTGAACAAAAATTTAAAAGTCAACTTTGCGATGCATTTAAAAAAAAAAATAATGGGGCTGGAAGGCTTCTGTTTTTTTTAAAACATCTCTAAAGCTTAGGCTTTTGAATGGTATGTAATTTGTTTCGGTATCTTTTTTGTAACCGGAGTTGTTAATTTTTTTTACTCAATTGGACCATGTTGACGAAATTCCACTAGTTACATGTTTTGTGAAATGTATCAAATGCAAAGTTGAAAATAATGTAAATACTTACTGTTGGGACGGTTACAAAGAGCAGGTACGTTTTTTTACATTCTTGCACACACATAATGGCTATCTTTTGTCATTTATTGGCATATTGGAGTTAGCACTTCCATATGCCAATAAAATGTCCGCATATTCCGCATTGGTAAATTGAGCCATTTTAAACCACAACAAAGTCTTAACAAAACGTCTGATAATAACAAAAAGTGACAAACAACAAAAAAACTTAACAAAATCACAAACACAGCAAAGTGAAATTAACGAAAACAAAAAAAAACGTTAACGTTATTAACGTTTGTGATTTTGTTAAGTTTTTTTGTTGTTTGTTACTTTTTGTTATTATCAGACGTTTTGTTAAGACTTTGTTGTGGTTTAAAATGGCTCAATTTACCAATGCGGAATATGCGGACATTTTATTGGCATATGGAAGTGCTAACTCCAATATGCCAATAAATGACAAAAGATAGCCATTATGTGTGTGCAAGAATGTAAAAAAACGTACCTGCTCTTTGTAACCGTCCCAACAGTAAGTATTTACATTATTTTCAACTTTGCATTTGATACATTTCACAAAACATGTAACTAGTGGAATTTCGTCAACATGGTCCAATTGAGTAAAAAAAATTAACAACTCCGGTTACAAAAAAGATACCGAAACAAATTACATACCATTCAAAAGCCTAAGCTTTAGAGATGTTTTAAAAAAAACAGAAGCCTTCCAGCCCCATTATTTTTTTTTTAAATGCATCGCAAAGTTGACTTTTAAATTTTTGTTCAACTTTTTTTTTAAGTTCGGGGGCCCACTTTTTTGTTTTTAGCAATAACTTGAAACAAACATAATTTTTTTTAGAGCCGACAATCTTATAAAAGTCTATTAAAGAAAAGATTTTGGAGCTAGCTTTAAAAAACAAAAAGTTACATGTGTTCAAAGGTATAAAAATGGCAAAATTTCTAAAAAAAGGAAAAAAAATCCTGTAAAAAAAATTACAAGTCCTAGATTTTTTTTAATTCTCAAAATAGGTGGGAGGCGACCCCACCTATCCCCCATTTTCGTATTTTCAACCATCTGCCGAAGACCCTGTATATATCTGAGTGACAAGGAGGTTGATGCAATAGATGTATATACTGAGCCCTTTTTTGTCTTATGGTAACATCTCTCAGGTTCCTAAAGTATTCATTCTTGACAAATAGACAAACTTTCCTTATGTATAAGCAGGGCAATGGCAAAATTTTTAATTCCTTAAACAATGGTCTGCAGCTATCTCTAAACCAGGAATTACAAATGGCACGTATACACCTTTTTTGTAGCTTGAAACTTCTGTCTGAGTCGACAGAGTTTCCTCATAGGATCAAACCATAACTAAGTATTGACGACACATGTCCATGATACGCTGTAAAGCAGCTTCCTTTGATACAGTTTGTCTTAATCGTCTTAGTGCAAAGTCAAAGTGCAAGTGGTGGCTTTAAGAGCAGGCTCCCAGTACGGCACTAGCGTACAACCTGATATTTAACCTTATGGAATCAGCCTTACAGTTGAATTTCGCGTAAGTGTCTTAACGCGACTTACGTCCTTTACTTCGGGCAAAAATGCACATTTTCGTTTATTGCGAGCTAAGTCGGTATTTATTTCATGAGCCTAACTTATGGAATGTATGATAAAAATCTAATAATCTCTCAAAACTACATAGTTTTAGAAAATAAAAAGTATCGAGCGAAACATTGCTCGCTCATTTACAATTTTTAAGGTTCCGTATCCAAAGGGTAAAAGTGGGACCCTATTACTAAGATTTTGATGTCTGTCTGTCTGTCCGTCTGTCACCGGCTGTATTTCATGAACCGTGATAGCTAGACAGTTGAAATTCTCACAGATGATGTATTTCTGTTGCCGCTATAACAACAAATACTAAAAATTAGAAAAAGTGAGTCTCAATACAAAAAACGTGTTTTTTTTAAACGTGAAACAATTAGCGCAATCTAGTATGATAGTACGGAACCCTATGTGTGCGGTTGTGCCTCGCACTTGGCCGTTTTTTAATCAGTAGTTTTTACACAAACCGGAAAGAAAAGACACGAAAAGTTATACATAAAAATCATTGAATGTCATTGATACCTTTGACAAGAGTAGGCCAGTTCACACGGACAGCACCCGGTCACGAGTATAAAGCGAGAGTCAGCCATCGCTCCCATCAACGAGGGTCCTTTTACTTCCCGAGGGTCTCGTAAGAGGCGACTAATGGAACGAGCCGGAGGATGGGCAGCAGGATCATTTCCGTGTACTCTTCCACCACACTGCACAGCACACTGCGATCGTCAACCCGCCTGCCAGAATTGGCGATTATGGCACTTCGGAGGCCTGTGTCCAGCAGTGGGCATCTTTTTGCTGGTGTGATGATTGTCATCGTCATCATCATCACATGCCAAAGCAGGCTGATTATTAGCATTATGATGTACCATTTGGAATTAGTTTAAAAAGGAAGAAAACTAGAATATCAGAACAGAACTTTCCGTCTGGTACAGAGATAGTAGTCGGGTATTTAGTGTGTTGATTTGTATGGGAACCTTGCAAATCTTCAACAAAGGAAGCCGCTTGGCACAGGCATACCTAGTGGTCATCTGAGCTGATTTAGCCCTGTACCCACGTGGTACCACCCTGCAGGTAGGTGGGGGAGGGGGGGGAAAATTTCATCTGCCGCGCTGCACTCTTTCGTCCATATCTCCGTAAGTTTAGCAAACAAGTCGTGTTTGGTATCGTTTTCGTATAATTTAAGGACGACAAATTCATTTCTGGAACAATATTTTCACTTGTTCGTAGAAGAAAAAAAGATTAGGCCCAAAAATAAAAAAAATAGAAATAAAAATTCTTACAAAATCTTTGCCTACAATTAAACCAGGAGATTATGTTTTATAAAAAAAATATAATTATGTAGCCCTGTTTATTTTGATAATACATACATAAACTTTCTTAATAAATTTAACTTATAAATGTGTAAAAAAAAATGATTAGCGTCGCACGGCGGAGCTGCGTTTTAGCGGCTCGTTCAACTCGACCGCTGCGCGGAGCGCTCAGTGACCATTACACGCGTGTTCTCAGTTCAGTCGGTTCGCATCTTACTCAGTGATCACTACATAACGCAAGCACGTATTTTGAACTTTTGAAGTGTTTTCAGGAGGATAAACTATCAAACTAGTATATTTTTTTCATAGGATATGAGAATTGTAAGTATTTATTTAGATTTACTATGTTTTTAAACGATTTTATTTGACTTAACCCCGTATATATATTTACGCCTTCCTTTGTTTCAAATCTTGTGAAAGCTTTTTCAGTTGTACTGAATCGATTCTTATGAAACTTTGCATACACGTGGGGTGCTAGTAACGAAACAATATTATGGTAGTCTCAACTGGGCCTGATGATGAAGTCAGGAGGTGGACAGTGAAACTCTTCTAGTATTACTATTAACCCTCTTGAGTTTGGGCTCATTTGGATGGTTTTGACGAGTCCCATAAATTACACTAGGTGAGGAGGGTCCGATGATGGATTCAGGAAGAAGACAGCCGACCGGTTATCTTAAAAAAAAATACCATGTTTTGTTTCTACTTATAAGTTATTATATAGTAGGTACCTATCTCAAGGTCTTCGATCAGTGTGTGTTGCCAGTGATGACATACGGAACTGAGACATGGTCGCTTACTATGGGCCTCATAAGAAGGCTCAAGGTCACCCAAAGGGCAATGGAGCGTGCTATGCTCGGCGTTTCTCTGCGTGATCAAATCAGAAACGAGGAGATCTGTAGAAGAACCAAAGTAACCGACATAGCTCTCGGAATTGCTAAACTTAAGGGCTCCAGGACTCAGCAAAACTGCTGAAAAAGTATTTATACCTTTCGCGAACAGAGAGCTTGTCACTGTATCAAGATTAGATGTGATTTGGGACAGATACGACACTGACAGTCTCAAAAACGAGACTAAAACGTGGCACCGGACAAAGAACACGTTTTAATTCAAATTTTAGAATTCCGAAGGGTTGGGCAAATTTTCTCTGGGATAATTCCAATAAAGAGGAACTTTTCCATTTCCTAGCTACAGAATTCTTAGCCGGCAAAAACTTTTATACGACAGATGGACCCACAGTTTTCAGCAACAGCCCCAGTGATAAAAAAGCCCTGGAACCATGCAACCATGAGGAAGCAGATACGCGCATAATGGTCCACATTGGTGATGCTGCAGCCCAAGGACACAAAAATCATGGTGCGTACAGTGGATACCAATGTTGTTGTCCTTGCGGTTTCATGTGTGTCACAATTGCCACAGCTTGAGGAACTGTGGGTTCATATTGGCACGGGAAAAAATCAGTTCTTGCCATGCCATGCTATTGCAGCTTCATTAGGTAACCTAAATAAATATAATATATTTACACTTTAAAATCTGAAAGTAATTCAGCTATATACTAGTTTATTTTCTTTTAGGACCAGAAAAGGCAGAAGTATTGCCAATGTTCCACGCCTTTTCCGGGTGTGATACCGTTTCGTCTTTTGCTGGTAAAGGGAAAAAGAGTGCTTTCGAAGCTTGGGGCGCTTATCTACCTGCGACGGAGTGGTTCACAAGCGCTAAAGAAGGAAATGTGGAACAAGCTGTACCAATACTAGAAAAATTTGTCAATTCTATAAATGACAAGTAATTTAAGTGGTGGTTGGCTTTTGTGATTTGAAATAATTTAAGTAATTATTGGAATGCATGTTGTGTACAATTTGTTTCATTTTAGATCTGGCGCGTGCACTGATATCAATCAGTGTAGAAAACTACTATTTACGAAAAAGCACAGACAGCTGGAGAATCTTCCACCAACTAAAGATGCCCTGCGCAACCATATTTTGAGAGCAATTTATCTGGGAGGACATATATGGGGTCAACTTTTGCAACCTACACAAAACCTGCCATGTCCTGCTGACTGGGGTTGGGCAAAAAATAATGGCAAATGGGAGCCTGTTTGGACCACCCTACCGCCAGCAGCCGCTGCTTGCATGGAGTTAATACGATGTAAATGCAAGAAAAAATGCGCAGGAAGGTGCAATTGTTTAAAAAGAGAGATAAGGTGCACCGAACTGTGTGGCTGCAGCGGAAACTGTGAATCTTCTTCTTCTACTTAGCTTTGTCCCGACTTGTGCCATGGTCTTTGTCCGACATTTTCACAATAAATGACAGGTTTCAGGTATTATAAGGAGCGACTGCCGCCTGACTCCCAAAACCCCGAAGGTAACCAGTTTCGCCAGAGCCTCGTTTGTAGCCTAGCAGGGTGCACCACGAGCAGGTGAGGTCGGCTTAGATTCTAAAGATGTTTATTGGACCACTTACACCCGGAAACGGTCAATAAATTGTCTTATTTACTAAAATAGACCTTTTATTCTTTATTCCATTATTAGAATTAAAATAGGAATCCCTATTACAACTAACATGATTAAAATAAGCTGAAATTTAGGGTTATCTCAGTGATTATAAAACATTTATTTTAATGTTATGAACTCTAATATTATTTTTTAACAATATTTACTCTAGAGATTTCTTCAAGAATATTATCTCTAGATATAGATACTCCTATACTAATTAGTTTCATTGCTCATTATTTTAATAATTGTTTACAATTTAGTGTCAAATCCTATCCAAAAATACTTACTTCTCCCGTCGCAGCTCCACCGCACGAGGCAATAATTTTTTTTTGACACATTTACTAGTTCAATCTATTAAGAAAGTTTATGTTTATATATTCTAGATAAACAGGGCTACAAAATCATATTTTTTTTATAAAACTTAATCTCCTGGTTTAATTGTAGGCATAGATTTTGTAAGAATTTTTATTTCTATTTTTTCTATTTTTGCGCCTAATCTTTTTTTCTTCTATGAACAAGTGAAAATATTGTTCCAGAAATGAATTCGTCGTCCTTAAATTATACGAAAACGATACCAAACACGACTTGTTTGCTAAACTTACGGAGATATGGACGAAAGAGTGCAGCGCGGTAGATGGAATTTTCCCCCCCCCTCCCCCACCTACCTGCAGGGTGGTACCACGTGGGTACAGGGCTAAATCAGCTCAGATGACCACTAGGTATGCCTGTGCCAAGCGGCTTCCTTTGTTGACAATTTGCAAGGTTGGTCACACTAAATACCCGACTATAGTGACTTGTGAAGTTACGGCAGTTAAGCTTGAAGATCTGAATTATAATTGCAATATTGGAAACGCTAAACACGTTGAAAAACCGTTTTTCATCGCAACAACTTATTTTTTGGTTTTTGTTAATTTTCCAAAAAAAGTATAATACCAATATTGATAAAATTTATATGGCACCAACTTGGCAGCATACCCTGTCGAATAAAAAAAGAATCTTGAAAATCGGTTCACAATCTAGATATCGCGTAACAAACATATTTTTGGAAGTCGGTTGAAAATGAGATAAAAACAAAGCAAAGGATGAGGTAGCATTACAAGATAATGAGCGTCGCACACGCAACGCAAGCGGTTCAATGAACCAAGTCAAACGAATCAATCAGATGTTCCAGGAAAACACGAGAATATATGCTCGCGAACATTGATTCAACCTTCGCAAAGTCGATAGGTGACATCTTACGAGTAACATTGGGATAACAAGGTACTCACAGGCAAAAACCGCCTCAGTAGCTCAGAGGCAAAGTTCACTGACTTTACACAGGAGGTCGCGGGTTCGATTCCCGGCGGGGTCAATTGTAAGACTCGGTTTGGTTGGTGGCAGGGCATTTTCTAAGCCCGCCTGAGTAGCTACCACCATCTTATCTAAGTATTGCCGCCAAATATCAATGTTCAAATCATTGGTGTGTTCTGGCTTGAAGATAAGATAGCCAGTTCCCCATTGCGTTGGGGAATCTTGGTAAGCCCGCTTCCATCTTCGGCAACATCGTCACTTACCACCAGGTGAGATGTTGTCAAGGGTTTACCAATTGTGATCTCCTTCTCTCTTATTGTGTGCCACAATGAACCGTTCTGCCCAAGGGACAGACTGCGGTTGCCTGGTGTTGCACTTAGCATCATCCGCGATCACGTGTAGGGCATCGTGTATCACATATGCTATGCGACCTTTATTCAATCAGATGTGCAGGTTTCCTCGCAGTTTTCCGTGACCGATAGAGCAATCTGCTGAAGGTAAATTTATGTGTTTCGTGGAACTGATTGTTGGTGAATTACATAGGCCGTGCCCGGATTCGAACTCGAGACCTCTGCCTTTATGGACCCATATAATTTTTAATCAAAATAGGTGTCTTACTTTTATGAAAAATTAACAAAAACCAAAAATAATAATTCAAAATTGTACTAAGTTGTTGCGTTGAAGTTTGTTTTTAACCCCCGACGCACGCAAAAAGGGGTGTTATAAGTTTAACGCCAATGTCTTTGTGTGTGTGTCTGTCTGGCATCGTAGCTCTCGAACGGTTTTTTTTACTTGAAAGCAAGTTTCCTTGCGGTGGTTCTTAGCTATAATAGGGATGACGACAGCATCAGAAATAAATTATGAACTCTTGATCACTAAATTGCCCTCCTACTTACACTTCGGAAAAACTTACTCATTTTGTTTTCCATCAAGTCTTACATTTTTAATTCACCAAAATCATAAAATCTAAATACATATATATATATATATATATAACTCAAAGGTGACTGACTGACTGACATAGCGATCTATCAACGCACAGCCCAAACCACTGGACGGATCGGGCTGAAATTTGGCATGCAGGTAGATGTTATGACGTAGGCATCCGCTAAGAAAGGATTTTGGTAAATTCCCACGGGAACCGCAAAAATCAGGATCTGCGCGGGCGAAGCTGCAGGCATCCACTATTGAGTACATAAATGACGCTGCAAAACTATGACGTCACGCCTAGGTATTTCAAACATTTTTAGAACAAAATGTCGTTTTTGACAAATGATAAAAAGTAAATCAGATGACTAGCCCATCATCCCTCGTCATTCGTCATCCCTATGATAAAGATCTGTTCAGCCGTTTGAGGATCATCAGCTCTTATATAGGTGATGAAGGGATCTGGGCAACTTATACAGGTCTGATCGATTCAAAATTTGGTGCCCTGTTACTGTAATAATATTGCAAAACCATGGTAAACCTTGACCTGATGCTGGAGCATCTCCTATGGAATCTGCAAGATATCCAACTCCTCACAACTTACACCAGAGGCGTCGTATTTGGGCTCAATGGAATAGTCTCAATAGATAGAACATGGTAACTTAACCTGATGTTGCAGCATCTCCTGGAATCTGCAGGATACCCAACTTCTCGCCAACTTACAGTAGAGGTATTGTGTTTGGGCTCATTGAATTAGTCTCAATGAATAGTTGTTAGATAGAACATGGTAACCTTGACCTGATTCTGCACCATCTCTTGAATTCAGCAGAATAACCAACTCCTCAACAACTTACAGTAGACGTATCGTGTTTGGGCTCATTAGAATAGTCTTAATGAATAGGTGCCCATGTGGAGTCACCCCACAAACTATGACGCACTTATTGGCTTGCCCCGAGTGCCCGGACACCTGCACAATGGTAGACCTCCGGGGGGGCCACTGATAATGGCATACGCGTGGCTACCTATTGGGCCAATAAGATATAAAATAACAAGAGTCAATATTCAAACCATCGATTCGAAAAGAAGAAGAATGAATAGGTGTTAGATATAATATGGTAACTTTGATCTGATGCTGCGGCATCTCCTGGAACCTGTTGAAGCAGAGGTAAAAAAAGTGGAAAACTTCCACAGGTTCAATTGTGAAGTTTAGAGTTATAACACATTTAATTGCAGCTTCAAACGAGTTGAACAACTTCCACAGTTTTGATCGATTCAAAATAGGCTTGATTTCGTGTCACAATGTCTTTTCGTCCCGGAAATTATTTGTGTGAATGTGGGGATAGTATCGATTTTATGTAATAGGTATGTTAAGGTTAAAAAGCACGAAATAAAAATTGAATAAAAAATTTAAAAAACCCCAAACAGAAATCTCTAAAAAGTAAAAAAATAATATGTATTATCCCTTTGAGTTTAATTTAAGTAGTAATATTTTAATCCAAGAGTCGTCGCGTAGGGGGACCGCTAAGTAAATAAAATAAAAACAGAATACAACTAATTTACTTTACTTCAACTAATTACTAGTAATTTCACAACTTAGCGGTCCCCCTACGCGACGACTCTTGGATTAAAATATTACTACTTAAATTAAATTCAAGGGGCCAATACATATTATTGTTTACTTTTTAGAGGTTTTTCTCGGGGGTTTTTAATACTTTTAATTTTATGGCGAGTCTGTTAAATCAAATCAAATCTTGCATTTGATTAAAGACCGACTTTCAGGGTTCCGTTCGAGCTGAAATTCGGTCTGAAGCCGTATTTCCGGTGACAAAGGTCTTTTTGGTGTTTTAAAGTTGATCTGATGATGAACATTGGAGGTGGAAACAAGGTGCCAGGGTCGTCTGTTGTTTCAACAGTGTCAGTAGAATCGTAGACAGGTAATGTTACGCCTATTCATTGCGCTTTTTAACTTTCGAGCGACGAAGGAGTGAAGTAGGTACGTATTGTAATGGTGAGATTTTGATGGGGATCGATAGTCTTATATACACTAATATAGTTTTAAAACCTATTAACCCGCCGTTACTCACCTGGGGTCAATCAACAGTCAACGCTCCTCCTACATGATTTATGAAATATTTTGAAAACTGTAATTCAAATTTTGTTTTATTATTAGTTTTATTTTTTTATTTTTTAATATTTTAGGTCAAAAGGAAATTAAATACATTAAAATAGAGACATTTTAAAAGTTTTTGTGTAAGTATTTCAACGGTTTAGAACCTTCCTAACCTAGAAAAAAGTCTGTAAGAATTTTTTTTTAAATATTCCATATTTAAAAAGGCAAAGGCAGGTTAAATAAAAAAACTATGTGTGTGTTTGTGCTCCGTCCGGTACTCTGATGCCTAAACTACTCTGATTTAGGGAAAGTTTGAGTTGTGAGTATGTTTTTATTATGTACAGCAGTTTTTTTCGACCATAGTAATAAATTGTTTTTTTCTCAAAAAAGGCTCTAACGATTTTGATGAAACTCTGTACGTCAATATCACTTTGTATGATCTACTTTAAGGCGTCGTTCGTTTTCCAGGAAAAATCGAAATAAAGACCTCTCTACAAACTAGGCTGTTCTACCGATTTTAGTGAAACTTTGTGAAAAACTAGGACTTAAGACCTACTTCACTGGGTAGTAGTAGGTAGTTTGTTATCCAGGGAAAATCTCAATAAGGTAATACCCATACAAATGGAAATTATTCGTAAATATTTCATCAAGTATGATGGTACACTTTTATTCTTGGCTACTAAGTTGTTGATTTGTGTATGCCCGATTACGCTAAACGATATCGTTAGTACTAATATATATACTGTGACGATATGAATGCTTCGCGAGAAAGTATGCACAGCGTGGCTTTACAATTGATTTGGAATTAAGCATTTACTTAACAATCGGAATACTGGACATAAAAACTATTTTTAATAAAATAATATTTTCTTCTGTGCGGATTTGAACCCGGCACCTCTAGTTAGGAGGACCGAGTCGTTACCGGCTGAGCCACCGGCGCTTCAAATCCGGACGGCCAATGTACCAATGAGTTTCGAGTTTTTCGACGTACATATACTCACTGATTGCTTTAACGGTGAGGGAAACATCGTGAGGAAACCTGCACACACCTGCGGAGAAACTCAAAGGTTGTGTGTGAAGTCGACCAACCCGCACTTGACTAAAGCCCGATCGCCCTAATTCAAGGTAGGCTCGAGCCTCTCGGTGGGGACGTATATGAGCTGATATAATGAATATTTTCTTGGACCTGCTGCAGGGTCTGGGGTTTTCAATGGTCAGGTAATTTGTTTTTTAACATTTCACAAATTTATTTCGCAAAATAAGTTTATCTTCCAGGAAACAGAGCTCGTTATCGAAGAGCCTTCTCACACATAGCTACCTACACACAGCATTGTTACTTATCATTATCAGGCCCCAAAAAGACTCTTTTGACCACAGCGTTTCTATATATCTCTATAGAGAAGCAATTTCTTGTCACGGCTTGACGGAGAAGTGGAGTCTAATAACAGATTCAACGACGTAGCTGAGAAAATAAAACTGTATGAAAATTACACTATATCTGTCTCACTCTCACGTAATTAATCTATGACAGGAGTATGCCGTACGGCATAGCTAATAATACACAACATTGTTACTTATCAGGCCCCTAAAAGACTTTTAACCGCAGCGTTTCTATATATCTCTATAGAGAAGCAATTTCTTGTCACGGCTCGACGAAGAAGTGGAGTCAAGTAACAGATTCAAAGACGTAGCTGAGAAAATAAAACTGTATGAAAATTACACTATATCTGTCTCACTCTCACGTTATCAATCTCGGGTTCAAATCCGGACGGCCAATGTACCAATGAGTTTTTCAAAAAACTTACGTACGTATACTTACCGATTGCTTTATCGGTGAAGGAAAACATCGTGAGGAAACCTGCACATCTGGTTCCAGATTTGTATAAAGGTCGCGTTGCACACGTCCGTGGGTGTAAATCTAAATGCCCTACACGTGACCGCGGGTGATGTTAAGTGTAACACCAGGCAACCGCCGCCGTCTATCCCTTGGATAGCACGGTGGATTGTGCCACACGATAAGAAAGAAAGAAAGAATCTATGAGAGGAGTATGCGCCGTTACGGTATACTGAATCGTGGAGCCGATTACGCGACATAGAATTCCTCTCTGTAGATATTATAGAAACTCATTGCTTTTAACCTTTAAACGCTCTACGCTATCACAAAAAAATGACGCTACTGACCACTTATCTGTCGTCCCGCGCCATTATTCGATAAATATGTAGTTTAAGTAGTATTGACGGACGACGCCTCAATAGATAATCTTTTATCTGACTATTAAATAATGAGTGGCTGGGAGCTGTGCCCGCCGCCGCGCGCGCCGGTCACAACTGTCGCGACTGTGTGCCAATCTACTTCTCCGCTTTCCGTATGCGGACACGACTTATCATTTTTCTTCTTCATCATAGTTTTATTTTTAATTGCAACTGCTTCCTTCCTTGTAAGTGTGACCAGCCAGTTCAGTGTAGTGATCACCAGTGTTTCCTTTTTCTTTAATCGTGGTATAGAATCTTTTTTTGTGAAATGTGGTTTAAAAACGAATTGGATGTCGGCATGTGAACGTGTGGAGAGAGTGCCAGCATGACGTCACACGAGGTTTGTTTACATTCGACTTTTGGCTTCGAGACGTGTTTGTCACTTTTTTGCTTTCGAGCGATGTACGTCTTTGTGACTTCGTAATATTATTAAGGGTCGAAGGGTCGTAAGGAGTTTCCACTCAACGTAGTTCCGTTTTGAGACAAAACCTACTCGATGGATCTAATTCAAACTTTTGCGAATATATTGAGGAGACTCATATCCGATTAAAAGTAAGGACTCACAGCACAAGTAAAGGAATCATCCGAAAATAGTTAAATTGTAGTTACAACACATAAAAATATCCAAAGGTGTTTGGTACGAGACCCTCAGGGCGCGTGTCCGATTCGCACTTGGGTTTTTTATATTGCTCATTTTACCACTAATACTTCTCCTTTGTGTCCCACTCAACCTTACGATAATAGTCGAAAGTGTTCCAGAACAACCACCATTATCATTAGTCTATCCATTCTGTGTCCGAATAAAAAAAGAAAAAAGAATTGATGCTGATCTTTTATTTAATCAGCCCACACACTCTACACCTCTACCCGTTCGTATTTCATTTCTTTCTCACTTACTGGTTTGTTGGCAGAAAACTCTTACAGAGTTAAGCATACCAACTGTAAATCTTATGTTTTTTTTACTTATGTATTTCTCCTTTACTGTGTACAATAAAGAATAAATAAATAAAAGTCCATTGCTGGGTGCAACTTATCCTAATTGGTCTAAAGTTCAAATCAAACTGCTTTCATATACAAAAAATACTGCTACAACTATCTATCGGGAGCAAAAAGCCTGCAAAAGTGACTTTTTTATTATTCAATTGAAAGTTTGATTGCGTTTGACTACATCTCATCAGATGGAAAGTAACTTTGTAGTCAAGTAAGATACAGTCACGGATTCAAGATTCAAGATATTTATTCAAAATAGGTGCAAATTACACTCTTTCCGATAGTTATAAAATAGTGATTACATAATTTCATTTGTAAAAAATCAAGAAATAAACAATCATTAGGTTAATAACGTCAAAATCCAATCCGTGATTAAAAAAAACAAATTATGTCATTAGAACATGAAAACAATATGACACAAGAATTTATACATTAAAACCTTGAATGTCATGAATGCCTTTGACAAGTTTAGGCCAGGAATTTAAATGTTTAGCAGATAGTCTTTTTTTTAAATCCGCAATTGATAAGCCCTTGGCATCATCTCACCTGATAGTAAGTGACGATGATGCCGAAGATGGAAGCGGGCTAACGCAATGGGGATCTGGCTATCTTATCTTCAAGCCGGAACACATCAATGCTGTTAACACTGATGTTTGAAGGCAAGAATTAGGAAAGATGGTGGTTGCTAGCCAGGCGGGCTAAGAAAATGCCCCAGCACCAACCAAACCGTGTTTTACAAAGTTGACCCCGCCGGGCGCCGGGAATCGAACCGGGTGTGAAGCGAATGGACTAACCATTACGCCACGGAGGCAGTTAATTTTGCCGGTTTATGAAATAAGTTTTTCCTGTTTCATCCACTTTCTGTCCAATAGGTATAAGTAACGTCAAAGAAGATCGGAAGTTAAAGAAAAAGTTAATATTTCTTCTTCCGGGGTGAGACCTGTCATAAAAGCGTCGGTAGCTCAACCGGTAACGACTCAGTCCTCCTACCCAGAAGCAAAGTATATATATTAGTACTAACATACTGTATGGACACTCCCTGCCGCTCTTTAGATTGCGACCTCACCCCCTCGTCACCCAGATTGATACAGATTGGTTGTTATAGGATTTCGCCGACATTTTGTTTGTTCCGTCATTTCTTTTTTGAAATGTCATTTCTAACCCTTTGTTTGAAGTGTCCAGTGTGTGCCAGAAGTGTCGGGTTCAAATCCGGACAGCTAAAATGTACCAATGAGTTTTTAAAAAAACTTACGTACATAATGCACTTACCGATTGCTTTATCGGTGAAGGAAAACATCGTGAGGAAACCTGCACATCTGATTCCAGATGTGTATGAAGGTCGCGTTGCACACGCCCGTAGGTGTAAATCTAAATGCCCTACGCGTGACCATAACTAATTAGTAATCTGTGGCGTGACCGCGGGTGATGCTAAGTGCAACACCAGGAAACCGACGTCTATCCCTTGGATAGCATGGTCAATTAAATTCCGTGACAGTACAAGCAAACTCAAATGATGCCTATTCACTCTTGTCTCTCCCAAAGTTAACTCCATTGTCGCGCGCTGTGTAAAGTGGTCTGTGTTTGTTGTGGTGATTTGTAAAAAAATATAAAGCTATTTCATTAGGCCGATTACTTTTGGCCCACCTTGTATAAATTACAGAGGTAGGTAAAAATTTTGTGAAACAGCTCTGTGGCGATAACGTTTCGTCTACAAAAGATCATACTTGCTCGTTGCACGCTGAACATGTTTTAAACAAACTTCAATCACAACAACTACAATTTTGCTACAATCTGATGTTTTTGGTAATATGTAAAAAAAAATGTGAATCGATTTTGTTAAAATTTATATGGGGCCAACTTCGAAGTGTATACTCTATCCAAAAAAAAAATAATTATAAAGTTATGCGTGATCATGATCAATGATCGTACATAAAATATACAGGGTGTAACAAAATTGGTGTAGGACCCGTTAACTGGGGGTTCTACTCATCATACTGAACTTAACTTAACTGTCTTCTTTATTGAAAAGAAATGGGCTAATGAGTTGATAAATACAGTGTAAACTCTATATAGTGACACTCAAGGGACCGGGTATTTTGTGACGTTATTATGAGTTATTGTTATACAGAGAGAAATTAGCGTCAAGATGAACCAACTGGAACCAAAAAAATTTGACGTTTCAAAGAGTGAGTCGTTATATCGAGTGACGTTATACAGAGTTTACACTGTACTTTGTTCTAAGAATTTTGGTACTTACTAAGAATGTGTGAACGAATGGATGATAGTCAATAAGGCCCAGTAATAAGAGCTTCTCGAAAGGTCGACGTTATCTCTCAAGGAAAATGTGTTGCATACAAATGTTTCCAATTCAGATTTTAATTATGTACCCTTATCTGATT
The DNA here is from genome assembly GCA_947284805.1 of Coleophora flavipennella. Taxonomy (NCBI): domain Eukaryota; kingdom Metazoa; phylum Arthropoda; class Insecta; order Lepidoptera; family Coleophoridae; genus Coleophora; species Coleophora flavipennella. The sequence goes on from OX369260.1 coordinate 1,648,588, forward strand.
GCAATTAATTGTAATGTTGAAAATTAATTAGGTTCTTATCGACGAAATTTAAGTGTGGGTTTGTAAAATATTTTCCTTCTGTCATTGAAAAACTGATAAGAGCTAGTGTATATAGGTGTACTAAGAGCCTACGTCACAACGATAGGATGTTATAACATTGCACAGTCTAAAGAAAAGATTCCATAGAGTCGGCCAAGGGAGGGATGCTCGCTTAAATGTTCGTGCGGATGGTGGCGCATCGGGAGCCGGGTCGTTCCTTTCCCTCTAATATGGTTGATGGGAGCGATGGCTGACTCTCGCATTATAATCGTGACCGGGTGCTGTCCGTGTGAACTGGCCTACTCTTGTTAAATGCATTCAATGATTTATAAGTATAACTTTTCGTGTCATATTGTTTTCATGTTCTAATAACATAATCTGGTTTATATTAAGGATTTAATTGTGACGTTATTAACTAATTATTGTTTATTTCTTGATTCTTCACAAATGACATCGTTATTATTCTTTAATGACTATCAGAAAGAGTGTAACTTGCACCTATTTTGAATAAATATATTGAATTGAATTGAAAAAGGGAGACGAAAGAATCTATATAGTCGGCGAAGGGAGACGTCTAGACAGAGAAATCGGTTGAGGGGCGAGACGGGGGAGGTAGAGCCCAAACTGCTATAGTCGTTATTTGGGACAAGAGGAGGCTGCACAAGAGGTGAAGGTGACCATGTACTTCGGCTTGGACGCAAATATCAAAGGCCAATGCGCCCACGGTTTCTTCATCGGATCGTCTTACATACGTCCCCACCGAGGGGCTCCAGCCTACCCTAATGAGGGCGATCGGGCCTTAGTCGCGATAAGTTCGACCGAGCGGGCCCAGTGCAGGGTGGTCGACTTTACACATACAACTCCTTCGAGTTTTTTCGCAGGCGTGTGCAGGTTTCCTTACGATGTTTTCCTTCAACGCAAGAGCTTTGGATAACGTACATATGGAATCGAAATTCGAAAACACATTGGTACGTGGCACGATTCGCACCACGCACGACCTCCCGGCAGGAGGTAGCGCCCTTAGCCGTTACGCCACCGACGACGCTTCATCTTCTATCTTGTGTAATCTGAACATTTTGGCTATTATCACAAGCCCATAAACCCCAAGTCTAATTTTGCCCTGTCAAATTGGTCTATTGTGAAGGTAGCTTCATGAGTTCTTCCTTTAGTCACTACTTGTGGCGGATGTTCGTCGTTACATCCAGAATTGGCTCTTTCAGACCGACCAGTGCGGATTTGTCTCTGTTTTGGACCATGAATCAGCTGTTTCTTTAGACGATGTTGGCGAGGAACTGGAAACTTTAGTGCAGTTCGCTGAACTCGCTAACTGTTTGTGTTCTAAAGCGTGTGTTTGTAAAAGGCGGAAAACGTAATCTGATTGTGTAGAATTTTAGTGCAAATCCAAACTTTGAGGCATACTCAACTTTGGATGACCCATTTTCGTTAGTAACCCAACTACTGGGGGGCACTAGTCTCTTCTCGTGTAGCTGGAAGATACACATACGTTCTTAGCTAAGATTCCTTGTCCTACATATTGTATACAGTGTGTTTTTTTTAACACCGAGCAAGCCGTTAAAGGGTGGGCTCTACTCTTGAAACTAAACAAAATTCCCTTAGAAAACCATACTGAAACTACGAAAAAAAAATTGACTCTCCCATACAAGGTTGGCTAATCGGATTAATCGATTTCTATGAAAAGTAAAAAAAAAATTGCGAATTCAGTATGGGTTTATTAGGTAAAGTTGTTCAATTTCATGAGTAGAGCCCACCCTTAACGGCTTGCTCGGTGTTAGAAAAACACCCTGTATTCTACTTTCGAGCTAATGTCGCGTTTTCACATTAGGTGTCTGTGCAGCGCACAGCGCGACAGCCACGCGGCTTAGTCGCCCTGCTACATAAGCTGTTGCTACGCTACTATTATTTAATGCTAGCTTTTGTTGGCGGCTACGCTCCCGTGGACAACGTGCACGGCTCGCGAGCGTGGAATACAATAAAAATAAGTCCGTGTGTTAATCAGGTGCTTGATCTATCTACTTTCAAAATTTCATAGAAATTTGTTTAGCCGTTTAGGCGTAAAACTGCTACAAACAAACATACTTTCTTGTCTTTTTAGTCTTCATGATGTGATGTGATGAAACTCTGCCGCGCTACAGCCAGTCGCTCGGCCATGTCGTGCCATCTTAACTCGCCTGTCGTGGAAGCGCTCTTAGATATTGGCAACCCTGTGGTGTCGCGCTTCCGGCGTTGGGGAATCTTGGTAAGCCCTCTTCCATCTTCGGCATCATCGTCACTTACCATCAGATGAGATGATGCCAAGGGCTTACCAATTGTGAATAAAATAAATCGCGCTTTCATGATTCGCATCTAATAGATACGAATTTAAGAGCAACAACCTCGCACTACATGATTAAGGCGCTAAGATCACTCAATCCAAGCAGTTTGATACGTGTTTCGATAACATTGACCGTTAGTCTATTCATTTTAAGTTCAAATCAATGCGGGCTTCAACGCGGCTGTTACGTTGAAACCAAACACCCAATTCTCGATTTTTACATGTTTTTATTATTTTTCATCACTTTCAAATAAGTTTAAAAAAATGTGTTCAATTAAAATTAAAGGTCTTATTTATTCAATATTTACTATTTGTTATAGAGAAATTTTGAAATTAATGCGAAAAACAGGGTCTACACTACAGATAAATCGATTTTTATTACTTTAAGTATATAATATATTTTTTCCATGGTGATAGCTTTACAGTCTTTCAATAATTTGAATTGAATATTGTTATTTGACCCATCTTAAGGGCTTAAGCGGCTTCGGGGTGGTCGGGCAAGGGTGCGTTTGGTGAAAGTCTACGTTTGGCCAAGATTAACCAATACCAGTCAAGACTTAAGCTCAGTAATTAGTATGGAGAAACGAATTTTTGTATGCGAATTCACTGTGTTCTAAGGAAAAGTCGTTTACTATAACGAGTTAAAGCCTAAATAAATGAAACCAGTACAAGTACCCTGTACAGAGCGGCGAAGAAATAAAGTACTCGTCGGAGCATCTCCCTAACAAAGAAATGCTCGGAAACTAACGTTCGTACGACAATCAACTGTGTCTAGGTAGATAGACAAAGTTAAATGGTTTTTTAAGCTATTGCATAGCTTTTATCGCGGGCTTTGAGCGCGGCGACCGAATCAAGAAATTCCGTAACGAAAATAAAACCTAACACCCCCTACTCCGCCTACCATGTAGCTCGGCCGAGCGTGACGTAACGTTACCGCGTTCTAACAACTTCAGTGCCATCTATTAGCGATTTGCGGTACTAAAATGACTTAGTCAATTTTACTGGTGTAACTTTCTTAGTGTTAATTTATTACATAAACATCCCGCGCCCCAAGGACTATATGGTACTGGTAAATACTACATAAATAAAAAATAAATAAATAATTATAATTACATATGGATCAACCCATATTGGCTACTTTTTTCCACGCTCGCGCGGCTCGCGCACTGCGCACTCTCAAAAGGTCATAGAAACGTCCACGCGGGTGAAGCCACGGGAAACAGCTAGTTGAAAATGAATTTAATGTTATGAATAAGGTAGTTTAATGTGGATTTATAATTGGTATATTTAATTTACCATTTCTTTGTAAAATCGTAAAAAACACGGCGTGGTATACCTACAATTCGGACGCGAAACAAAAATGGGGACCGCGGCACATTACTAAGGTTGTCTGGAAGAGATCGCTTGTTAGCGCTAAGACCGCATATATGTACAACTTCCATAATCATTGTATCTTTTTTTTTTCTCTTATGTTGTGCAATAAAGTGTTTTCAATCAATCAATCATATCACGTCATGAAAATAACTTGAAGATCAACTGAGCTTAAATCTTGACTGGCATTACTTGGTATTGAAGTGCAAGGCTGGCACTTGGCACCTATTGTCTGAGAAGCGACCGTATATAAGTCATAATAAATAACATTGAAGCTTACGCACTTCACACAGAGAAACCAGGTCGGGATTGATTCGGCCCCATTACAATAAAAAGCGACATACTTAATATTTATAATGTACTAGTATTCCCGGCGACCTTCGTACCACCTTACACTACACTACCCTACCCTACATAAGAACCTACTCCTGACAATAACGAACTCGACAAAAAAAAGAATTAGCGAAATCGGTCCAGCCGTTCACGCGTGATGCCGTGACCAAGGGAAATAGGGATTCATTTTTATAGATATAGATAACAAGGGTACAAAGTTATATTTTGTTCCGAGGGCGTTTGAACTTAGCGAGGAATTCAAAATACGTCGTCCGAGAATAAAATATTTTAGTCCCCAGTTACACACACAATTTTTCATCACAGTTTATGAAAAAAAAGAAAGGAAAAGAAAGAAAAATGCACATGACCGTTTTTTTTTTCAATGCGCCTTGCCGCCAAAACCTATTCGACAGCGGACTAGTGTAACTTCTTCATAAATTATGAGTTCGATCTCTGCTAACCAACAAAGAGTTAGTATTTAAATACAAACTCCTTGCTAACCAATCGCAAAAGTGAATTTATCACCATAGAGAATTTAATGTTGGTTTGTGTTTTTTTTTACATTCAACTTTTACGAACGCGGACCAATCAAAAGAGAGAAACAAAACTCCCTACAGGAAGCAAAATAGAATTTTGTTCGCACTTGTCAAGGAACCAATCGTTGTTTTTGGATTAGGTGTGATGAAAATTTATTTATATAATTTTCCATTATTATTTATTATGTCTCATGCGATTTCCAGAATATTAAAAAAAGCGTCGGTGGCTCAACCGGTAACGACTCGGACCTCGATCCTCCTAACCCAGAAGTCCCAGGTTCAAATTCGCACTGTACCAATGAGTTTTTAGAAACTTACGTACGTCGTGAGGAAACCTGCACATCTGATTTCACATGTGTATGAAGGTCGCGTTGCACACGTCCGTACGTGCAAATCTAAATGCCCTACACGTGACCGCGAGTGATTCTAACCGCCGTCTATCCCTTGGATAGCATGCTTAATTGTGGCACATGATTAGAGAGAAAAGACAGAATATTCGTCACTTTTATTTTTCCTCGCCTGGGCATCGAACTGCGCTATCGGGGCTTCGGTCATGACCTAGGGGCATATGGTTATGACGAGTGAACGGTAGTTGTACACAGGCCAGCACATTAAGCTACACACTTTGGACTTTGTACCGTTCTTATGCCGTACGCTTATGGATCAGAATCGCACTACGTGTGTCTAGCTTGATGTGCTGCCCTCTGTACAATAAGTCCAGTTAGCTCTGATAAAACCGTCATTGATTGACTAATTAGCAGTTTTTTAAATAATGGCCAAGTACATGTCGGACCACGCGGAAGTAAGGTTTTCGTAGTCTTATACTTTTTTTTATACACAAAGTTATTTTTGTAGTTAGTATAGTTATAAAACATTTTATATGGGAAATCTATAATCTTTTTACAAGCTTTTTACAATTTAAATTGCAATGTATGTATGTTTGTTAGGGTGGAATCTTGCAAGTTAAATTTGACCCACTTCCTGGTTTCCGATTGAGATGAAATTTTGCATGCATATGTATATCGCGTGACAATGCTAAAAGCTTGTACCTAAAAGTTTTAAGGTTTTTCGAAAATTATTTCAAATCATTGTGAAGCTGCGACTTTTCATACGAACGGCGATAACGGTTTTCACCTCTTAAATGTTAACCGATTTAAACTAATTTTTGATTGGTTGTCAGTCAGATTAAAAGCTAGGCTTGTACGTTTTTGTTTTTTCGATAAAGTTAATAAGTGTAATTTTATTGTCGTTCACGTGTTTTTATAAAAAACTAATTACGGTCATAATTTTTTTTTATTCACACTTAGCCCTTGGCATCATCTCACCTGATGGTAAGTGACGATGATGCCGAAGATGGAAGCGGGCTTACCAAGATTCCCCAACGCAATGGGGAACTGGCTGTCTTATCTTCATGCCGGAACACACCAATGATATCAACATTGATATTTGGCGGTGTTAGTACTTCGACAAGACTGTTTTTCAGCTGAATTCAAATTATTATGGATTATAAATATGGGTTGGAAAATGGAGACTTACTTGGGTAATGGCAGGTGAGGAACCGGCGTCCCTTCGTATTTCTGATTCACCAATTGTTCTGTTGAAAGATCTTCTTAGTTTTGGAAAATATTCACTGAGGGCATGAATTCATGAATTTTTGTGGCCGGCCGGCACATATTTATATTTATTTTATTTTAGAATAGCAGACACAAACTTTCTTGATTTCTCTCGTTGATCGAAGCGGTAGTAGAGGGCGTTGTGTGTGTCGGATTGAATGTCATTGGTTGGGAGAAGGAAACGGACTGTGATTGGCTATTGGAATATGTTAGGAAATTTGAATTTGATTTTTATGCTTTAACAGGCGGCAAGACTTAGATAAGATGGTGGTAGCTAGCCAGGCGGGCTTAGAAAATGCTCTACCACCAACCAAACCGAGTTTAACAATTGACCCCGCCGGGAATCGAACCCGCGACCTCCTGTGTAAAGCCAGTGAACTTTGCCTCTGAGCTACGGAGGCGGTTAAAAAATAATCAGTAATTTGGTAAACGAATCACTTATCGAAAAATGATCTTGGATAGCCTTCAATAGTTTTGCAATACCTTTTTAACCTCACATGTTGGGGTATTAACAACACATTGAATAAGAGTAGCTCCTATCTTCATCGTTCCATTTGTCGACACTGTGACGTCACTTCCTACTGACTCCTGGCTAAAAGCCAAGAGATTTACCCCTACATTAACCCCTACCCCCACTTCAGTGCAGCCCATTTTTGTATACGGGTAACGCGTGGAGATGGTGTGGGCATACATATATATTTTCTAACTGTGATAAATTATGAGGTTACGATAAATGATGACCATTAATAAATCTCATTTATTTAGATGTTCCCAGCATAATATTCGTAATAAAAATTTTGGATTCTGTTGTCGTTTTACGCTCGACTTTGAGCGTTTCTAGTGAAACTCGGGCACAGCTGGTGGCCGACAATGTTGTTCAAAGTAAAGTTTACCTAGTGCCTGATGTCGTAAGGTTCTTAGTCGATTAGTCTAAACACACACTTCAATATGTCAGTTGGACTTTTTTAAAATTAATTGTGCCTTTTAATTGAAACAAAAAAAAACATTGAAAAAGTGTAAAACTTTAAACGCTTTACACGTAAAGAAAAAGACAGAGACAAATGCCTCGCCCTAACATAAGTGAAGACATTTTTCAAAAGGGATATTCTGCGAAAGAGCTATATAAATCAAACTGAAAGGTTTTATTACATAGGCTTAAACACGATAACATGTCCCACAGCTTATCACACTATTATTATAAAGGCGAAAGTTTGTGAGTGTGAATGTTTGTTACTTGTTCACGCAAAAACTACTAAACTGATCTGGCTGAAATTTGGTAGGTAGACAGATTAGGACCTGGATTAACACATAGGCTTCATAGAAACATTGTCCAGGCGGGTGAAGCCGCGGGAAACAGATAGTACCGAAATAAATGACGACCCAACGAGAGCGTGACAAGATAATAAACAATAGCTCGTGGCTCGTGGCACAGGCATGATAGAGTGGCATGCCATTCCGTGTCCCGTCTGATCGCGCAAGTGGATAATTTGATGCGGTGACATTGTGATGTTAGTGATGAAACAATGATTCGGGGATTGGGCTGAGACGCCGGCGCTTGTTTGCACACAGAATAGCAAAGTGAATCTTCTTGCATTGAAATAATTGGCATCCTTCAGATATAGATGTAGGAGTCCCTAATTGAAGAACCCGTAGGAAACATGCAAATTAAGTTCAGTATAGTCATCTTCTCTTCGTGGATCCTCTAACTCCTTGCGGAGTATGGGACTTCAAATATAGCAGTTAGATTAGTTTAGTTAGCTAGTTTAAATAGCTCAGAGAGCTGTAAACGAATACCGTGTAACTGTTTCTTTATAATACCAAGACGGGTATACCCATCCAGAAACACGTGTATCCTTACTAATATTATAAAATGCGAAAGTTTTTTAATGTATGGATGTTTCTTACTCTTTCACGCAAAAAACTACTGAACGTATCTGGATGAAGTTTGGTAGGTAGACAGATTAGGGCCTGGATTAACATATAGGCTTATAGGCTTGCGGCTCGCGCACTGCGCACCCTCGGAGACGGTCATAGAAACTTTTTTTATATCACGGATTGTATTTTGACGTAATTAACTAATGATTGTTTATTTCTTGATTTTTTACAAATGAAATTATGTAATCACTATTTTATGACTATCAGAAAGAGTGTAATTTGCACCTATTTTGAATAAATATTTTGAATCTTGAACTATTTTCACGCAAGCGAAGCCGCTGGCAAAAATTAATACAAGTGTGTTAAGGTCTTGATAAGACTTCTGACAGGCGCACAGGCGCAGGTCATCGGCCACCTAGACCGGTCAAGTCAATCGAATCAAGTGATGTTTTTTTATATTTTTCCGCATATATTTGGATTTAGAAACCTTTCCAATGGAATAACGGTTTTATTGGGACGCCAGACTGGTTGTTTCCAAAACGATTATAATAAACAGCAGCAGTTAGTTATACGGTGACATCAGTCAGACTAAGTATATCTCCATTTCGTGCACACTGTGTGCCAAATACTCATTGACGGATGAGTTTGGGCATCTTGTACAGCTCGGACATACCCCGGACACTTCATACAACGGGCGAGAAATGACATTTCAAAAAACGAATGACGGAACACACAAAATCGCGGCGAAATCCTTTAGGTTCAAGAACCAAACTGTAACCAATCTGTATCAATCTGGGTGACAAGGGGGTCGCAATCAAGAGAGCGGCAGGGAGTGTCCATACAGTATGTCAGTACTAATATATGTACTGTGGCCTGGAAGTATTCACTACGCCAGGAGGGTTGTTTTCTCCAGTCTACAATAATGGTTGTCCATAAATTGACAATTGCTCACAATGTGTCTTCATTTGTATCATTCTGGCACTTACCCAGATCATTAATGCCATTTATAAACGCGAAAATATACACCACTGTTGATATACCCATTTTGAACATTGTCCAAACGCATATGAACGTCCCCATTATTTATAATGTAACGTTTGACGTAAAACCATAGGCTAAAGCTGTGCCAGTAGGCGTTGTTTTGGTGTATTTCTTACGTAGTTGCTTGCCAGAAAATACGCTCAATGACACGGACACTAATAATTGGAACAATTGTGTCTACAACGCATGTGCGAATCCAAAATAAGGCGCTCGTCTAAACTTAGTTAAATCGCGGAAATCTTATGTAATCAAGGTCCAACTACAAGGTGATTTGGTGACTCGATTTCGATATAACAATTTTATTTTATAACTAGCTGGTGCCCGCAGCTTCGCCCGCGCAGATCCCGATTTTTGCGGTTCCCGTGGGAATTTCCCAAAATCTTTTCTTAGCGGATGCCTACGTCATAACATCTACCTGCATGCCAAATTTCAGCCCGACCGTCCAGTGGTTTGGGCTGTGCGTTGTTAGATCACTATGTCAGTCAGTCACCTTTGAGTTATATATATATTTAGATTAAAATTTACAGATATTTCGTTTGTGCTGTAAATCATGTTAACTTTTATTAATAGATACACGTTACATAATTACATTACATTTAGTACTTAGTACTTGAAGATCAGATAGCCAGTTCCCCATTGCGCTGGGGAATCTCAGTAAGCCCGCTTTCATCTTCGGCACCTTCGGTTGAAATTTATATCCTATGTTACTTTCCTGATCAATTCGAATCTAAAAAATACCTCGCACTCCAGAATCCATTAAGCCGTTTAGTCTACAGGCTCAGCCAAAGAAACAGACATACATACACACATATTATACATATGCCCGAAAAACTTTAACCTCCTTTTTTTAAATTCACAGTTGGTAAGCCCTCAAGGGCAACAAAAAAATATTCACCTGATGGTAAATGACGATGATGCTGAAGATGGAAGCGGGCTTACCAAGATTACCCAACGCAATAGAGAACTGGTTATCATATCTTCAAGCCGGTACACATCAATGTTGTTAACACTGATGTTTAGCGGTAAGACTTAGTAAAGATGGTGGTAATGAAAATGCGCTATCACCAACCAAACCAAATCTTACAGTTAACCCCACCGGGAATCGAACACCGACCCCTGGGGTGTAGCGAATTGACTAACCATTACGACACGGAGGTCTTTTTCGGCTATTGGGTAAAAACCTACCTAAACCTTTGAGGCCAGATGACCGTGTGTGACTTGTTAATGCGAGTACATTGTATTTATTTATCTATATTGTAATGCTTATTCAATATTTTGAGCTATTTCGCCCTCAATAGGACCATAATCCAACACGAGGTAATCGCTTTCCGCTTCACTTAAATGTGCCAGCAAACAACAAACGCTTGTTCTGTTAATTCCCGCAATGTATCTCACTGCAGCTTTATCCTGTGACCTGTTTCCCGGAGAGCAGGTCATCTGGATCGAGAGCACACTAGCATAGTACAGCCAAGTTCCTTTGCCCGGGAGAGTGGAGGGGAGTTGAGGCTGTTGGCTTACGTACTCTCACTTTACGAATACAGTTTGTATCAGTATGACTAGAACCCCGGATTAAAACCTTAAGGCTCCTCCGTCCCTGAAATTAGCAACTCGATTCACGATGTTTCAAACATCGAACGCAATAGCTTGGAAATAAAGATCTTGTCAGCTCGTACTGCAACGTGTCTGTTACGTCAATCGCTGGGGATGAATCGTGCGAAAATTGTGGTTTTTAATTCATTATAAATAAAATAAGAAGAATTTCCATAAAGTAAGAAAACAAAATCATTTTAACTATATTGTTTTGTTAGGAAGTTCATAAATTATCGTAATGTTTCGATTAAAATTGCAGCAGTTCTATAGTTACAACTAGAAATGAATGAAAAAGGGTGCATTAGGATATTTTTTATTTAGTTCTGTGTATTATAATAGAATTCGAGGAAATCAAAATCATTCCTTATATCCTGTTAATTACAAATATATTTTTGTGTGGACACTCGAGCCTCCTGGTATCGAGGGCTTCGTCGACCTTTTTTTTCGGAACCCTGCGCCATAATAGAAGTAAACCTGCGTAGTATCTGGCTTCTATTATGGCCATTAGTACGTAATTTTCCGGTTAAGCGATCCAACTATGACCACTGCGTTGGCAAAGGGTTATCGGCTCAGCGTTTGCATGCTATCAAAATATGCATGGACTGCGCGGTTGCATTGAACTTTCTCTGTAGCTTGCATTGGAACGATTCGTCGTACCAGCGATTCATCATAAGAGCGTCGGTGGCGCAACGGCAAGGGCCGCTACCTCCGGCACGTACCAATGTGTTTTTGAATTTCGATTTCATATGTACGTTTATCCGACGCTCGTACGGTGAAAGAAAACATCGTGTGGAAACCTGCACACGCCTGCGAAGAAATTCGAAGGTTGTGTGTGAAGTCGACCAACCCGTACTGGGCCCGCGTGGTCGATTAAGGCCCGATCGCCCTAATTCAGGGTAGGCTTGAGCTCTCGGTGGAGGCGTATATATATGAGCTGAATTGGAACGACGTATTCATAAATTTTGATACCACATTAAATAAACTAACCAGAAATATAAAAAATAAATCTTTTATATTTCTGGTTAGTTTATTTAATGTGGTATCGAAATTTATGAAAACGTGCCGGTAGATAGATACATCACTCTGTTTTGAAATGAAATTTTCTTAAGGCGCGTTTGGAATTTTTTGAAATGGGGGAAAAACCATTGAACTCGCGACACCGTCACCGACTACGAACCAGGAACACTCGCAGGGTCAAAACTTTGTCAACCTAGTCGTTCGCTAGGAACAATCGGAGGGTCAAAACTTATAAAAATGTAAAAAAGTTTTCACTTCTGTCGGCACTTGCGAAGCGGTTATTTTTTTTAAGTGAAAACTTCTTTAGGCGCGTTAAGCATTTTTGAGATAGTGAAAAACCATTGAACTCGCGACCTGCCGTTACCATCACCGTCACCTGAAGTGAAAACTTCTTTAGGCGCGTTAGGCATTTTTGAGATAGTGAAAAACCATTGAACTCGCGACCTGCCGTTACCATCACCGTCACCTGAAGTGAAAACTTCTTTAGGCACGTTAGGCATTTTTGAGATAGTAAAAAACCATTGAACTCGCGACCTGCCGTTACCATCACCGTCACCTGAAGTGAAAATTTATTTAGGCGCGTTGGGCATTTTTGAGATGGGAAAAAACCATTGAACTCGCGACCTGTTGCCGTTACCATCACCTTAAACTGAAGTGAAAACTTCTTAAGGCGCGTAACGCATTTTTGAAATGGGGAAAAAACCATTAAACTGGCGATACTGTTACCGTTACCATCACCGTCACCGTCACCTTACCATGAACAACTTATAAAACTGTTAAAATTTTTCGCTTCTGTCGGCACTCCCGGAGTAGTTTTTTTTTCTATTCACAATTGGTAAGCCCTAGTTTATTCCACTTTTATGCCTAAACGGCTGAACGGATTTGCATTTTTGGCAGGTAGATAGATCAAGCACTAGATTAACACATAGGCAAATTTCCCGAAAAAATCATGGTTCCTGTAGGATAGCTATAAATAATAACTAATAGAGCTTAAAGTAAAACGCGGAAAACAAAATAAGACACATTGTAGGTATTCCAGAGAAATGGATGTTTCCTAAATGATCTGGAAGAAGCTTAATTTCCACGCTATTCGCTTTCTGCTCGCGCACCGTGCACCCTCGATTACAGCCATAAAAACGACGATATCCAAACGGGTTTTCGAAGGTCCTAATCTGTCTACCTACCAAATTTCAGCCAGATCCGTTCAGTAGTTTTTGCGTGAAAGAGTAACAAACATACATCCATACATTCTTAAAAACTTTCGCTTTTATAAATATTAGACTGAGTTCAATAGGTACTTATATGCTCTTTGGGGCTTGTAAGGATGGAAGGAAAGAAGTACCATTTATATTTCATTTCTTATTCCTAGTTTATTTATAATGACCTTTTAGAACAATGGAACTTCTGAAGGGTTTATTGTTATTTCAGTCATAAAGGATAATTACTGCGAGTTTAATTAACTGTTCAGAGTGGACTTCATTTTTGGCGAGAGCTTTCGTAACTACGGCAATGGCGGCGAAGCGACGCTGCGCCATGTTTGTTTTCATAACATTTGGCGCGAAAATGCTTTTCGACGCGACCCTGGGGAAATCAGTATTTCAGTAGCTTTTTTATGAGATTTTTAACCTTTGTGTAAAACGTTTAACGTGCAAAATATGTATTTTTTTAATTCACTATTGGTAAGCCCTTGGTATCATCTTACCTTATCTTATCTTAAGTGACGATGATGCCGAAGATGGAAGCGGGCTTACCAAGATTCCCCAACGCAATGGGGATCTGGCTATCTTATCTTCATGCCGGAACACATCAATGCTGTCAAAATTGATGTTTGGCGACAAGACTTAGATAAGATAGCCAGGGAGGCCCTACCACCAACCAAACAGTCTTACAGGTTGACCCCACCGGTAATCGAATCCGCGACCTCCTGGTTTGAAGCGAATGGACTACCCATTACGCCACGGAGACGGTTAAGACAGTAATGCATAATAATAACGATACAAGAGAGAAGACCGGCAAGTTTTTCAAGCGCCTTCCAAAAAGGAGGAGGTTCTCAATTCGTCTGTATTTTTTTATGTGTGTTACCTCAGAACTTTTGACTGGGTGAGCCGATTTTAATTATTTTTTTTTATTTGAAAGCTAGTGATTCCCGTGTGGTCCCATATAAATTTTATCAAAATCGGTGTAGTACTTTATTAGAAAATTAACAAAAACCAAAAATAATAATAATGCAATAATAATGCAAAAATGTACTAAGTTGTTGTGATGGAAGTCGGTTTTTTAACGCGTTTAGCGTTTTCAATTATTATATTTGTAGTAATTTCGACGTACATGGGCCAGCAATCATTGGAACAGATAAGAAAATGTTAACACAAAAGAGGTGCTCATAAAAACTAATGAGGCACGTGTCAAGACGCTATTGTAACTGGCAAACAATGGTTCGTTAACTATCACCCTCACGTTGGCTAGTGATGACTATACAATTGATAAACCATACTCATTCGGAGCGCTCTCTTTCCATTTTAATGATGTTTACTGTAATGCAGTGGTTTTACATCATTTGTAAAACAGTTGTCTCTGTTTTTTCTTTACTCGTAAAGAGTCAAGACAATAACCACACTTTTGAACTTTTTCAAAGTTTTTCGTTGTTATTTCTCTTAAGAGTTCAATTTGAAAACTTAAATTTAGCAGGTTCTCTGTAGTACTTAAAAAGAAATATCTCCATATAAAAACTATGAGCAAATTTAGAAATTTTATTACTAAACAATTCGTTTTAGACTTTTTTTTTAAACGTTTTAGACCTGTTTTTGGGATTTTTTATGATCGAGTAAAGTACACACTATCGTGTAACATATTATAACATTCCTCAGACAATGTCCTTAAGTATGTCCAATATTTTTTGCAAGACCGATATTTAGTAGTAATTACCCAAAAAAATTGATCTAGCATAAGGGTTTTTCCGTTTCTACCGCTGCCTCGCCTTAACGGTGAAGTATAACATCGCGAGGGCACCGGCACATCTGACAAAGGTTTATTTCGTGTACTATGGAGGTCGTGTTGGTTAAAATCTATTTGTTTGGAAATGGCCAAACATTTTAACAAAAAATTTTATTATTTTAGCATAATCATCTTACATTTGGGCATCGAACATGAGCGATGGCTGACTTTCGCGTTATATCGTGACCGGGTGCTGTCCGTATGAACTGGCCTACCTACACTTGTCAAAGGCGTTCATGACATTCAATAAATTTAATGTATAACTTCTCGTGTCATATTGTTTTCATGTTCTAATGACCTTAATAAGTTTTTTTTTTATATCACGGATTGGATTTTATTTTTTAACTTTATTAAATAATGATTGTTTATTTCTTGATTTTTTACAAATGAAATTATGTAATCACTATTTTATGACTATCAGAAAGAGTGTAATTTGCACCTATTTTGAATAAATATATTGAATCTTGAATCAAGCATTCTATTCACGTAATTACTGTAGGTAAGACATAAATACCAATTAAAACTAGTTTATTTTTAAGAAAACACTTTAGGTTTTGTTTACATGTTCGGCTATTTCCAAGCAAATAGACTTTACCACAGATTACTAATTAGACTTTACGCCTTTAGATGCATTCTGCAATGTCAGCCACACGGATAAGATAAATGAGGTGGGATTGGCAATAGTCAAAATAGTTTTGTTTGAAAACCAGCGTCGCCGCCTGTGTCCCACCCATCAACTCCACTACACAAGCAATAATAATACATATACACGAATGCGCACACTAATAAACAAAACACACTTGGAACACAGGGCTGCAATTGTGTCTCACACCATTTCGAGAGTCTGTACGTTACTACACACAACCACTCGCAAATAAAAAGTTTGAACGCGTGCTTCGGTTATGTATGTATGATTATCTAATCATACTTGGGGCGCGCCTGCCCAGCGCACATTTCCAATCCAACCTTATTTATCTGATCCGTGGTCCGCCACATGTAGCCGCTGGGCGGGTGGAGTTCCAGAGCAAAAAGCCGCCGTACTATACCTTCCTTGTATTTTGATAGTGTAACACCGTTAATATGTTCCTGTGGTTGCAATATACATTTATAAATTAACTAGCTTTTGCCCGCGGCTTTATGTTCATTGTTTGTTGTTAATTCCATGTTATTCGCCTTCTCCCTCTTCTCCGCTTTCCTTCCATTGTGCCTTTTATTATGTTTTTCAGAACGTTATATCTTTCATGTCTGTATATATGTCCAAAGTATGCTGTTTTACGTTTTTTGATCGTTACTAATAATTCTAATTGTTTCTTCATTGTGTTGAGAACTTCTACGTTTGTTACTCTATCTCTCCATGAAATTTTTAACATGCGTCTGTATAACCACATTTCGAACGCGTTAATTTTTGATTCAATGTTTCTATTTAGGGTCCAACCCTCGGCACCATACAAAAGCACTGAGAGAACGTAACACTTCATCATTCTCCATCTCAGTTTGAGTTCGATATCCTTGTTAGTAAAGAGTTTATTCATTTTCATGAACGTACTCCTGGCGATTTCAATTCTGATACGGATTTCTTTTTCAGTATCCCACACTTCATTCAACCATCAGCTTCCCAAGTATCTATACTGTTGAACTCTCTCTATGGTCTTATCACCAATCCTCAAAACGTCTGGCATCATCTCATTCTTGTTAATGATTATATATTTGGTCTTCGATATGTTCATATTCAGGCCGTATTCACTAGAATACGGCCTGAATATGAACATATCAACAAGTGTACTAACACTTCTGTTCAGGCGATCAAGTAGATATTGTAGGTATTCGAGTGAGTGAGCAAGAAATGGGATGACACAAATGTATGTAAGGTCCAACAAAATTAGCTGAAACTATTTTAACTGGTGCTTCTACTCATAAAACTGAACAACTTTCACCATGAAACCCATAGTCAAATCCCAAAAAAAAATTTGAACTCCCCATACAATGTTGGCTGATCGAGTTAGTATGGGAAAGCCAAATTTTTTTTTTGCGATTTGACTATGGGTTCCACGGGGTAAGTTGTTCACTTTCATAGGTTAAAATAGTTTCAGCTAATTTTGTTACACCTTATATAACAATAGAAGAAGGCTAAGACAGTAAAATCAGTTTTGCACAACTTGCAACTCTCTCCCCTTCCCCCGACCCCTCCCCCCGACCCCTCCCCCAGGGCCTGGCATCTTAAGCCGGCGGCGGATATGTAAAACAGATATATGAAGATGTTAGTAGGTGCTACGACATTTCACGGCGATCAAATATGATTCCCAGATTTATTTTGCCGCCGACGCTGCCACTGGCCATGCGGGCCCTCACAAGGAGTGTGCCATCATCCACATATTTCTGTCAGACCACATTTCCAACACATCTTCTTCAGACGCATTAAAGTTCGCGTCGTTGCCCCTATAAATAGTCCAATAGCCTTTAGCACGAAATCGGTCCATTGTCCACCAATGAGCGCGGTCAGTGCAAGTGATTTAACACTTGACACGTCCGCTGCAGGTAGATCTTCGGTTGTTGACAGATTGTGTGTGGCGGTTAGATTATTTGTTGTAAAGTGTGTAAGTGCAAACACGCCCCTGATGAATTCTTCGGAGAATTTAGCGATATTCAATCTTACTGTAAATACAGTTCCACTCTCAGGAAACAGTGCCTTCAAAACTGCAATAATTTAATCATATCAGCTCATATACGTCCCCACCGAGGAGGTCGAGCCTACCCTGAATTAGGGTGATCGGGCCTTAGTCGACCACGCTGACCTAGTTGGTCGACTTCACACACAACCTGCGAGTTTCTTCGCAGGCGTGTGCAGGTTTCCTCACGATGTTTTCATTCACCGCAAGAGCGTCGGATAAACGTACATACAAAACATAAATTCGAAATCACATTAGTACGTGGCAGGATTCGAACCACGACCTCCCGGACAGGAGGCGGCGGCCCTAGCCGTTACGCCACCGACGCTCTTATCCTATACTTTAATGTTTTCAGTTTAAATGGCCCATGTACGGGACCAAAATTGTAATATTTTTTCTTGATAGATAATGTTTAACGTTGCTGTTTCTTTGTTTCAGCATGAGGTCACGGCGGTGTTGCAGATCCCGCATGGAAGACCGGCGGGCTGGTGAGATTGCGCTGCACCCACTGCGCGCGCATAACCGCCCCGCCTTGCCGGAATGGACCGCGCGATCCAGTCGCCGCCGCAAGACTGCTCGGACCGTGGGCCGCTCCAAAGAGGACCCGGCGAAACCGGCGATACCCCGGCTCAGGGCCCCGAACAGGCCCTGAACGAGCCGGAGCCCCTGCGGCAACACGCGCCGCGAGCGCTTGCCTCCATCCCTGAAAGCGAGCCACTACTCCGCGACCCGATCGCGGCCGCGCTCGAAACGAGAAAGCAAAATGGGAGACCGCTCCACGTCAAATTTGACGCACAATCCCCCCCTGCACCGGACTCCGTTGGGTCGAGCTCCAGTTCTAGTAGCAGCGATGATGAAGACCTATCCATCGCTGAAGCCAGACCACCCGACGGTGGCTGGGGTTGGGTCGTCGTGTTCGCATCTTTCATGGTTAACCTTATCGCGGATGGCATCACGTTTAGCTTCGGCGTGTTTTACCCGCATTTCCTGGATTACTTTGGCGAGGGGAAGGGAAAAACGGCCTGGATTGCCGGCATATTCATGGCGATGCCGCTCCTATCAGGTCCTATTGCAAGTTTCCTCACCGATCGCTACGGCTGCCGCCGGATGACCATATTTGGCTCAATACTAGCCGCAATAGGATTTGTGATATCAGCTTTCGTAGATAACATGGAAACTCTGTTCCTCACGTTCGGAATCATGGCCGGATTCGGGCTCAGTTTGTGCTACGTTGCAGCTGTAGTTATAGTAGCTTATTATTTTGAGAAGAAACGCTCGCTGGCGACTGGAATATCAGTTTGCGGAAGTGGCATTGGAACATTCATATTTGCGCCGCTGACGTATATTTTGTTAGACGAGTATGGGTGGCGTGGTACTACATTAATAATGGCTGGACTGTTTCTAAATATGGCTGTATGTGGCCTGTTATTCAGGGACCTACCGTGGACTGCGACAATGAACGAAGAGCGAGCGAAAGAAAGAAAACGTCGTCGTGAAAGGAAGCGAAATAAGCGATACGGGTCTTCCGCAGATAGTTTTTCAGACAGCAAAAGCAGCGCTGTCGGCTCGACAAAAGTAGCTGAAGCTGACAACATAGAAGTAGTAGCTTCACCAATAGTACCACAATTTAGTTCCTTAGTAGATTTACCAACATTTATGACTGGAGGCGAAGGTGTATCGTTAGAAGTATTCGAATTGATGTCGAATCGAGGTCGAGCTTACGCGATGCTCGCGCAAAACTATCCAGGGGTGATGTTACCTTCTAGAAGTTTTAGTGATAGTGGACGATTAAACGAACAGTCTCCTCCGCGGGCTTTGATGTCACCCGGGGTTTTGTCGCCAGGTGCGATGTCGCCGACGTCAGTGCCGCCTGCGAACGGGGTATCATCTAATGCTCCAAATATAAACGACAAGGCGGCTTTATCCCTTTGGTTGCGGAGGCAGGCGGCTAGTGGAGGCGCTCATAAGAAGCCTCCAGCGTTTCTCAAGGATCTGCGAGTGCATCGTCACTCGCTAACGTATAGGGGTGCCATGCTCAACATAAATCGGTACAGGCTAAGGGCTTCGTCCTGTCCGAACATCTTTAGGAATTCTATGACCACCATTGCCAAAGAAAAGGTAAGAACAACAGTTGAATTATTGATCAGTTTTAGAATAAAATACTATGGCTTCAATATTTTTCAAGACTGGCGATATTTGACTCTGCTCAGATATGATATTTTTTATACTGTTTTCAGTATTTACAAAACTTTGCCTTGTCTTTCTTTTACAACTCTTATAACATACTAGCTGTCCCGGTGAACTTCGTACCACCTTACACTACACTACACACCCTACCCAACCCTACCCTACACTACACTACACTATCCTACCCTACCCTACCTTACATAAGAACCTTCTCCTGACAATAACGAACTCAACAAAAAAAGAATTAGCGAAATCGGTCCAGCCGTTCACGCGTGATGCGATGACCAAGGGAAATAGAAATTAATTTTTATGTATAAAGATTTTATAGTACAATATTGACACTGCTCTTATAAATAGAACTGTAACTTCTAAGCCAAGGTTCGATTCCTATCCCAAAGTATTATTAGGCATTATGGATGTATATAATGTTCAGGTTTTCTTGGCACAGATAAGCCTCTTTTGGTGGTCAAATGTTTAACATCACTACCCTTTAAATTTAACCCCACTATCTCTTATTCCAGGTCCAATGGTACGCCGGCCTCTGGGACTTCTGGGACCTCGTGGTGGACGTCCTGGACTTCTCCCACTTCCGGAACCCTGCGTTCCTCGTTTTCGCGATGTCCAACTTCCTGCTGTACATGTGGTACGACGTGCCGTACGTGTACATCGCGGACAACGGCATTGGGATGGGCTTCAACGAGTCCCAGGCGTCCATGCTGATCTCCATCATTGGGATACTCAATATGTTTGGAGAGGTGAGTTTGTCTGAATTTTTATGAAATTTTATGCATAGATTTAAGAAAATTTGCGCAGTACCCACTAACTGGGCCTTCTACTCATCATACTAACCAATTTCCTCAAGAGACCTATAATAAATTTGAAAATTTTTGTATAGAGTCCAAATTTGTTTTTGAGAATATCGATCAATCACCATATTAGTTCCGCAAGGAATGTTGTTCAGTTTGACGAGTGACGGCTCCCAGTTAACGGCTACTGAACTAATTGTCTGGGTAAATGTATCGGTCATTTCCACAAAGTTGCTGTCTTGGGGCAGTATTACATAATGCAGCAGTATTACGATATAGGCCATATTGTAATGCTGTGGGTAAAACGTTACGGTGTAAAGCATAATAGAAATTTAGTACATCGCGAATAGAAATGTTTGGGAGCTCCTAGACTAACTAAGAATCTGAACGCGGTTAAGGATCTGTGCATGTGGCGAGTCTTGGAGGAGGCCTATGCCTTGCAATAGACTAATACGGCTGATTTGATGATTTATTTTATAACTGGGTGGACTCCAACTCGATAGACCCACGACCTGGTGAAGGTCGCGGAAAGCCACTGGATGCGGGTAGCGCAGGACCGGTCGTCGTGGAAATCCTTGGGGAAGGCCTTTGTCCAGCAGTGGACGTCTTCCTGCTGATATGATGATGATTATACAACTGGGTGTTGACGACGATTGGTATGCCCTTGGCGAACGTATATTTACGTTTAGCGGGGAAACGTCGAAATGATTTTTCACCAAGCAAAAACAACACTACGGCACACCCCGGACACTTTATACAGCGGGCAAGAAATTACATTTCTAAAAACAAATGACGCAGCAAACAAAATCACGGCGAAATCCCATACGTTCGTTTGTTCGTCTCAGTGGGTGAGTTGACCAATCTGTATCAATCTAGGTGACGAGGGGGTGAGGTCGCAATCTAGAGAGCGGCAGGGAGTGTCCATACTGTATGTTACTCATATATATACTTTGACTACGGAATTATTTGATTTTTGAGCATATTTTGTGGTATTAAATAAATAAATAAATAAAAAATAAATATTCTGGGACAAATCACACATGGTCATCTGGCCCCAAAGTAGGATTCCCTGTGTTATTATTGCATGAAACTAGTTATAGCCGAATAACAGTTTCCTCTATGCAATGATTTTATCACAGTACTAATAGCCTCACGACAAGCGGACTAAAGAGCATGTGTAGACATTACATAACTAACTGATACAATGATACATAAATTATGATAAAGTACATGTGTATGTATGTGCACTTAACGATGTACAATCGGCTACAAAATGCCTTGACAGTATCTCTAACATTCCTACTGCCTCAAATGAGTCAACTGTATACTTCTGTACATCAACTAACACTTGTTTATTTCTATTATTTTTGTGTGAAGGGAGTTAGATTTCCGCAAAATGTTACGTAAGCAGGTATATACCAAGTAAATACAAAATGAAGGAAGTGTATATAAAGCAAACAAAAATCTATGATTCAAGCGCTAGTAATCAGCATCTTGTTAAACACGTGTGTCGGAGTATTCCACTTAGGGCACCTATTTTAAAGGCATCTATCCGATGGCACCAAAGTATTCCACTGAGGACACCGATTTTAAAGGCACCTTTTCTAATGGCACCAAAGTATTCCACTGAGAGCAACGATTTTAAAGGCACCTTTTCTAATGGCTCCAAAGTATTCCACTGAGGGCACTGATTTTAAAGGCACCTTTTCTAATGGCATCAAAGTATTCCACTGAGGGCACCTGGCCTTGGTGCCCTCAGTGGAATAGTGAAACATTAATATTTCATTCCACTGAGGGCAGTACATAGCTAGAGATGGGTACTAGTGCAGATATTCGGAGCATTAAAATTGAACAAAAAATTGTATAGACATTACAATCAAGATGTTTTTATTAACTTAAAATTTTAAAAAAGTACATTTTAATACTAATTAAGCATCTCTTCATTTATTTGGCGTTTTTCGTATAAGAAAACAAGTAAGTTTGTAGGAAATTAATAACTTATTTACTTATCTATTTATTTCAATTTTACACAAATGAAATATTTAAGTAAGTGACATATTGCTTGCTCACAGTATTTTTTCTTTAAGATCAAAGCTCTCTTATCTCAAGAAAAGCAATTTTCAACTCTTCCTGTCATCAGACTACATCTTGTTCTCCTGATTTCATCATTGTCTCATAAAATATTACCACCCGACTGTAAAAAAAGAAGGATAATGTTTATCCTAATATTATGGCTTTTTTGTCCGACGCTCTTACCACACCTCGGTTACTGCATACAAATGATCGTGAAATGATATTTCTAAAAACAAATGACGGAGCAAACAAAATCACGGCGAAATCCCATACGTTCGATAACCAAACTGTAACCAATCTGTATCAATCTGGGTGACGAGGGGTCGAGGTCGCAATCTAGAGAGGGGCAGGGAGTATCCATACTGTATGTTAGTACTAATATATATATACTTTGCTCTTACGGTGAAGGAAAAAATCGCGAAGAAACCTGCACACGCCTCAGAAGAAACTCGAAAGTTGTGAGTGAAGTCGACCAACCCGCTCTGGGCCTGCGTGGTCGACTAAGGCCTGATCGCCCTAATTCTGGGCAGTCTCGGGCCCCTCGGTGGGGACGTACATGAGCTAATATGATGATGGTTTTTGTGCAATGAAGAGTAAACAAACAAATGAAATATGAAATACAGTGTAAACTCTATACAGCGACACACAAGGGACAGGGCATTTAATGACGTTATTGAGAGTTTGCGTTATACAGAGAGAAATTAGCGTCAAAGTAAACCAACTGGAGCCAGAAAAGTTCGACGTTTCAAAGAGTGTATCGTTATATCGAGTGACGTTATACAGAGTTTACACTGTACTTGATAAACTCGTGGAAACTAAACATAAAGCAATAACTCCGCCTGAGAGTACGTTGCTCGTATCTATCACAAACGCCACCTATTATCATATCAGTAGTGGCTGTGTGAGACGCGAGCTCGAGCGCTCTAAATATGGGTCAAGTTAACAATACTCGAGCAGATATCAACCATTTTGTTACCGGGCGATCAGCTATGGATGGTATGAGTATCTCTGTTACGTAGATGGGGAATCACCAGAGATTTGTTACCCTAGATGGGTTATGCACTAACAAACAACATTTGAATATCAAATCCATTTACACACACAATATTATAAGGTAGTGCGCTTCCCTTGCATCGAATGCTACTAGGAGAATTGATGCCAATTGGCATCATTTATTTGCTTCACTTTACGACGCATATAACCTATCTACCTCCCTTATATATAGCACATCTCTGGTAATCACACTAAAGGCGAAAGTTTGTGAGTGTGTATGTTTGTTACTTCTTCACGCAAAAACTACTGAACGGATCTGGCTGAAATTTGGTATTATATTTGAAATTAGGACCTGGATTAACACATAGGCTACTTGTTTGTCACGCTCGCGAGCCGCTTGAGGCTCGCGCACTGCGCACCCTCGAACAGTCATAGAAACGTCCACGCGAGTGAAGCCGCGGGAAAGTGGGCTTGCTAAATGCTTATTAACCACCTCCGTGGCGTAATGATCAGTCCGTTCGCTTCACACCAGAAGGTCGCGGGTTCGATTCCCGACGGGGTCAACTTTGTAAGACTCGGTTTGGTTGGGGTAGGGCATATTCATAGCTCGCCTTGCTACCTACCAACATCTTATTTAAGTCTGGCCGCACAAACATCAGTGTTAGCTACTTTGATGTATTCCGACTTGAAGATAAGATAGCCAGGTCTCCATTGCGTTGGGGAATCTTGGTAAGCCCGCTTGTATTTTTGGCATCGTCGTCACTTACCATCAGGTGAGATGATGCCAAGGGCTTATCAATTGTGGAAAAAAAGGGCAAATAAAGAGAATTTCAGCTTTGGTATTTTAAAATGGCTGACATCAGTTCTGCGAACTTTATAGCCTTCCCTGTCCATGGCCAGTTCAATCTGGTTATTCTATTCGCTATATCGGTGGCATTAGGTCTATGGATCTCCTAATTTCGGATCTGATAACGTCGAGAAACCCGGCGATACGGTGATCTTAAATGAGGAGATCCGTAGGAGAACCAAGGTAACTGACAAGGTTAACGGAATCGCGAAACTTTAGTAGCAGTTGGCGGGGCACAAAGCTCGTAGAACGGATGGCAACAGTCAAAGGTGGTAGAGAAGTTTTCGAGTAGTGACCGCGCACTGGAAGACGTAGCGGTAAGCCTCCCGCTCTGTGGACCGAACTGAAATGATGATGATGAAAAAATCCAAGCATAGTTCTGCGTTTAGTCCGCTAAGCGACTTCGAGCTTGTGAATGAGGCCATCATGTACGATTTCTTTATGATATTCCTCAACACTTATTTTACACGCTGTTTGTAATTTACTATTTAATTTAAAACATGTGGGTTCAAATCTGGACAGCCAATATACCAATGAGTTTTTCAAAAACTTACGTACATATACTTACCGATTGCTTTAACGGTGAAGGAAAACATCGTGAGGAAACCTGCACACGCCTGCGAAGAAACTCGAAGGTTGTGTGTGAAGTCGACCAACCCGCACTGGGCCCGCGTTGTCGACTAAGGCCTAATCGCCCTGATACAGAGTAGGCTCGAGCCCCTTGGTGGGGACGTATATGAGCTGATATAATACTAATAAAAAGCTAACCCTCATCGTCACATCAGCCGAATGACCCAAGGATATCCCCGACTGGTCCTGCGCTGCCTACATCCAGCGGCTCCCCGCGACTTTCACCAGTTCGTCTGTGCACCGAGTGGGAGGCCACTTTATACTCCGTCTTCCGGTGCGCGGTCGCCGCTCTAGAACTTTAATGCCCCAACGGCCGTCCGTTTTACAAGCTATGCGCCCCGCTCGCTGCCGCTTAAGTTCAACTATTCTGTGAGCCATGTCGTTTACTTTAAATCGTCCCCATCTAATTCCAGATAATCCTCGGCTGGGTGGGCGACTGGGAGAGCGTGAACCCGTCCATCGTTTACGCTGGCTGCATGGTGTGCTGCGGAGTGGTCACCTTCGTGATGCCCCTCCTGTCCAGCTACGCGAGCCTGGGCGCCGCCGCCGGGGCCTTCGGCGCTTTCATAGCGGCCAACTACTCGCTCACGAGCATCATACTGGTGGAGCAGATCACGCTGGAGAAGTTCACCAACGCGTACGGGCTGTTGCTGCTGATGCAAGGAGTTGCCAATCTGGTTGGACCGCCTTTGGCAGGTGAGTTTGATTGTTCGTTGCATTAAAAGATTCAAGAAATTAATTCAAAATAGGTGCAAATTTCACTCTTTCTGATAGTTATAAAATAGTGATTACATAATTTCATTTGTAAAAAATCAAAAAATAAACAAAAATTAGTTAATAACGTCAAAATCCAATCCAAGATATAAAAAAAAACAAATTATGTCATTAGAGCATGAAAACAATATGACACGAGAAGTTTTACATTAAATTTATTGAATGTCATGTATGCCTTTGACAAGTGTAGGCCATTTCACACGGACAGCACCGCCCGGTCACGAGTATAACGCGAGAGTCGGCAAAAAAAATAACAAAAGATTAACAGTATATAGCAAAGGCGGAATTCTCTCTTTCGGGATCTCTAGGGAGTTTAGTAACTTTAACAACTGTTTTAAAACATGCGCGCAAATATTTTTATTTTATTTTTAAGGAAAACTAGGTTGCGTAATATAGTGAATAGCAAAAAAGTATGAGATGTTGTAAAATTTCCGCCTTTAGTTAACGAATAAGCTAGATGGACTTGCGATAACAATTTCGAACAGGTAAAGTGCAGTAACGTCAAAAAGAACAGTACAACAATCAAACGTGAAGAGAAAAAAAGAGCTGAAACAGTGCTTTGCAATAAAAAAAAACGGCAAGAAAGAGATGTTACAAGATTAATTGAGATTGAGAACCATAGATAGATAAGTCACTATTACTGTATCGCGTTTCAAATTTGGACTAATGCAAAATGTCTATATTGAATTTGGAGATTAAAAATCATTCACAGTGCACGGTATGATCATTACGTTCAAATAAACTCGATGGCCTCAGTAAAGTCTCTCAACAAGTGGGTCTTAAAATGAACATGGACAAGACGAAAATAATGTTAAATGTCCGCGTCGCACCCACCCCTCTAAAGGTTGGAGACTCTACTCTGGAAGTTGTTGACGAATGTATACTTGGGACAAACAGTCCAGCTAGGTAGGTCCAACTTCCAACTCGGCTGGGCAGCGTAATTAATTAAACTCATAATCGACCATTAATTGCTTCATTCCGTCCCTCAGCAATAATGTACTAATCGTATTTCATATCGGGGGAAAACAATTGGAAATAAACAAACAAACTTACCAAGTAACGTTCTATAACGAATGGCGCAGCATCCTTCTCCTTCTCCTTCTCCTGAAGCCGACCTTGGAGAATCTGAAAAGTAAGATGAGTTCTTTAGTTTAGCTGGGTGTGCTCGAAACTTTGCTGTCTTTAAATAAAATGGACAATTCAATTCAATATATTTATTCAAAATAGGTGCAAATTACACTCTTTCTGATAGTCATTAAAGAATAATAACGATGTCATTTGTGAAAAATCAAGAAATAAACAATAATTAGTTAATAACGTCAAAATTAAATTCTTGATATAAACCAGATTATGTCATTAGAACATGAAAACAATATGACACGAAAAGTTATACATAAAAATCATTGAATGCATTTAACAAAAGTAGGCCAGTTCACACGGACAGCACCCTGTCACGAGTATAACGCGAGAGTCAGCCATCGCTCCCATCAACCAAATAAGAGGGAAAGGAACGACCCGGCTCCCGATGCGCCGCCATCCGCACGAACATTTAAGCGAGCATGCACCACTCATGTCAATGCTAAGATACAAATATTTATTAAATATTATGGACTCCTATGGATGTACCCAACACAAATGCAATCGCAATTAAATCGTCGTCGTACGATCACAACCACAAGGCTATCATTATCTGTATTGGCAGTATGAATTCCGAACGAAAAAAAACGTCCCCGCTAGGCTTACGGAATAGGGGATCGGACTGCATCAAAAATAAAATCTGAGATATGATTTCCTAAATTGCTCTCCTCTTGAAGTTTCAAAAAACTTTACTTGTTTTGTTTTCCCATTACGTCTTCAATTTTTAATTGATCAAATTCACAAAAAAAGTTCGTCAATCACGCTTAAAATCTATGACGTCACTTGTGGTACATTTGTAGAACAAAATTTCGTTTTTGACAGATCATAAAAAGTAACTCAAATGACTAGCAATCCGATCCCCTATTCTGAATTGGGATTCCGCATTAGGAAAACAAAAACGGAGATGGAATATGTGCCGCCAAACTTAATTAGTAAATTTTCAGAGTTCCGTAAACAAAAATGTAACAAAGGACCCATATTACTAAGCCTACGCTGTCTGTCTGTCTGTCTGCTCTTAACAAGACCCTTCCTCTTGAACTGTAATAAATAGCCGCTGATTTTTTTTTACAGAATTTGAGTTTACAAATCATAAAGATAAGAAAGAAGTTTAAAAATACTTACACTTGCGGCGAATTTTATGTTTTTTTTTTACTTTAGGGTACGTTTTTTATAATCACATCAAGTTTGAAGCTTGTGTGTATTGTTGTTTCAATGATGAAGCAAAAACAAATAAACTTTTAAAAATACGTTAAGGTCCCAATTAACGTATTTTTAAAAGTTTATTCGTTTTTGCTTCATCATTAAAACAACAATAATAAGGTCCCCATTAACGTATTTTTAAAAGTTTATTTGTTTTTGCTTCATCATTAAAACAACAATACACACAAGCATCAAACTTGATGTGATTATAAACAACGAACCCTAAAGTAAAAAAAAAACATAAAATTCGCCGCAAGTGTAAGTCATACTCGCGCCAAAGAATAAAAACTATTTACTACGTAAAAGAATGTTAACTCAGCAAAATCATTTGAATGAATGGCGACTCTTGCTACGACACAATAAAGTGCAAATTCAGGTCGCACAGCGCTAATAACCTACAGTTATATTCACCTACAAGTTGCCTCTCTTTCTATCGCGTATGTCTTATCTCTTTTGACTACTGAACTTGCCCCATTCATGAGCCGCGCGGCGTAGGCGTTGGTATGTACTAATATAATATATACTTTGGCGTAGGTACATTTTTATGCCTACAACGCGGAGTGCGACAGGCCTGCTCGCGCTAAGGATCCCTAACTCCGAGGTCCGACTCGCACTTGGCCGGTTTTTTAAATTGTAGTATAGATTACCCCTTACAAAACAAATTTTATCTCTTTGTGCAATAATATCAATCGTATAACAATTGTATATCCCGATCACAGAAATAGGGAAAAAATATTTCACAGGTTATGTTAGTATGTATGTATTAAACCATAATCGTCAGGTACTAGGAATTCCAGTTTGGAGCCAGAAGACCAAGTGTGATTTAAACATACGAAAGTTTCTAAGAACTCATTGGTACATGGCCGTCCTCAAATTCGAACCCTTGCCCTCTGGTTAGGAGGACCAAATTGTTAACCATTGAGCCACCGGTGCTCCTTTCCGTAGTGGAGTTTGTATCATTCTGTCATTTGAAAAGTCACTCTATTTCAACACCATCTTTATCTTCTTCCAGGCTGGGTGTTCGACATGACAGGCTCATACGATCTATCCTTCTACCTGGCCGGGGTGTTCATCGGCATCTCGGGCCTGGTCCTGCTGATACTGCCTCTGCGGTCCATGCGCCAGAAGTACGGGCCCTGGAGGAGGACAGATGCTGACATGGAAAACGGAAAGACCAATGGGGAAGTCAAGCAGAACGGCCAGCTTATAGCTTAAGGGTAGGATTTAATAAATTATTAGGACTTGGAACATCGACCTCTGTGGTATGCTCTCGTTAGACTTAGAAGTTTTGAAGTTACAGTTTATTTTGACGTTGCCATCAAAATGCTAATATACAGTTGTAACGCAATCGGGTAAGACCCGTTAACAGAGGCTTTTACTCATCATTTATCGGTAGTTCAGAAGACGGTGGTACCCATAAAATTCGTCTTCTTCTCCGTCGGTACACTCTTGACAGTTCGTGGTCGTCAATCCATGTTGGTGGCACGCTTCACAATCCGTCGCCATTCCTTTCGGACGGATGCTTTCCTTAGCTAATTTTACACTGTCTGCCCCGGACGCAGTTAGGCGCTGGTTGCCAGGCGGGTCACATGGCCACCTCTGTATCTTTGGTTTTCTTTTCATGGTGACTTTCTTGGAAATGCCTACCGTGCTTTCGTTTTTTTTTCGATAAGCGTTTGTGTTACCGGTACTTCGGACAACGGTAGCAGCGATGCCAGAAGTACGGTATTCTTAAGCCTTGTACGGTAATTTGTAATGATGCCAAACACTAGTGAATAAGTTGAAAAACCAATAAACAACAAAGCGACTTTTCATACAACCAACGTTTACGGTAATTTAGGGGTGCATTTTACAGTAATTCTGGCAACACAGTCTGGCAAAGCTTCAGCTTGTTCACGGTTGTGCCTAAAATAACGGGCTATTGATCATATGCAAGTACTGTAAAGCTATTTCCAAGAAAGCCGTAGCCAATTTGCAAAAAAAAAAGACTTTCTGGCGAATCGGTCACTTTGTATAGGAAGTCCAAATCTTTTCTTGCGAATTGACCTCAAGGTTCCTTGAGGGGGAAAGCCCTTCATTAAAAAGATTACAGTTAGAAAATTACCTCCCTAAAGGTAAAAAGATGCGTGCGCTAGGAAGATGAAATTCGGTCCAAATTTTTTCAAGGCGTTCCTTGGAAAGTGTAATAGCCTCTATTATAGGGCATTTTTACCTGTATATTATGCTTTTTCACATGTCGATGAAAAACTTGCTAGAAAAGGGTTTGATCCCTTGAAAGATACAAATTGATAAGTCCCTAAGGTTATGAAAGGCAACCCTACACTACAAGTACATTATCAATATTTATGTATTATCACATTGAAATTTGAAAAAAAGTTTAAGTGCGCGACTTGATCTTGTTGTGTTCCAGCATGAAGATATAAGATTTCTTTGGGGAGATAAGATATAAGATTTTTTTTCTTTCTTGGTAAGCCCGTTTCCATCCTCGGCATCATCGTCACTTACCATCAGGTGAGATGATGTCAAGGGCTTACCAATTGTGGATTAAAAGAGAAACTGTAGTAGAGTAGAGACCACTGACCACATTTTTTTCGCTCGTCTTGTTTTTTCCAAGTTGGTACTCGATGACGTAGGGTTGCCTACCGTCCCCTCACGGACGGATTCGATATTCAAAGGCTAGGTTTGAGGCAATATAATAGTGTTACTACTTTGTTAATGAATGAAAAACATTGGTCGAATATTAGAGTAGATATAAATAGGAATTTTGAAGTTGTGGTGTCACTTATACAAATAAGGCACAAGTAGTGATGTAACAGAATAAAATAAGGATAATATTACACTGATTGGCGAGTGTCAAGTGGTTCCTGATAGTATTGGTGGAGATCTTATAATAACGATTTAAGGTAGACTCCCGTGCCTTGCGGTGTATTGCAGCCGCAATGTGGAAATATAGGGTCTTAACAAAGGTACGCACTTTTTTTTTAACCGCTCCGCTGGCAAGCACTTGAAAATCGTTACCCGCTCAACTGGCAAGAAGTGACGACGTTCCTGCTATCAAAACATCCGTCAGCTGCCAAGCGGTGACGCTGTACCTTGCTAGCTGTCGTCACATATTTCATTGTTTTGCTAAAAAGAAACGGAACGTGTCGTGAAAATAGAATACAAAACGCTCCTATGATAGACAAAGACAGAGCCGCTCCACTGGCAAGAAGTAACGACGTTCCTGCTATCAAAACGAACGTGATTTCCTAGTACCGTTCCCGAGCGACGGCAGTGCTTGTGAGTTCGTGGTTTATTTTTGTTATGTTAAATGTATCTTTTGTGGTCTTTTAGGTTAAATTAAAGTAAAACAATCTTTTCTCTTTTCAAATACATAATTATTTCATTGAAACGTTTTTATTTATTAGATTTTTGGGTATTTATACAAAAAACCGGAAAAAAAAAGTCAACCAATATTATAGCTAAGGATTGTCACAATTACAAAATCTATCTTGTATAGATTATTCTACAACGAGTTAGCTTGTTTCATAACGAACTCGGCGTTATAAGTTACACACTTGTAACATTCATAGTACTTGAGAAATCAAGCATATTGTAACCGGAGTCCGCGAACAGGTGCGCCCCCCCGACGGGCTGTGGCAGCTGACGGTTATACGATTTTCAAGTGCTTGCCAGCGGAGCGGGCTTTTGATAGCAGGCACGACGTCACTTCTTGCCAGCGGAGCGGTTAACTGGAGCTTGTACTCATGAAACTGAACAACTTTCCCCAAGAAAACCATCATCAATTCGCATTTATTATTTTCAATTAAATTATCAACTGCTCAGAATACAACTCCTAGCTGGTATCCGCGTATTGACAGTTCAATGACCGCGCCGGCCCGCCACGCCGCCGCGGCGTATTCTGGCGTATTCCGCGCAATTTAATAATTTTAATTAAAAAAACAAAAGCGAATTGACCATGGGTTTCTTGGGGAAAGTTGTTCAGTTTCATGAGTACATGCTCCAGTTAAAAAAGTGCGTACCTTTGTTAAGACCCTGTATATGGGCCGCTTCCGAGGCCTGCGACAACCGCCGGCGGCCGATCGGAAGCGGCGCCATGCAACGGCTGCAATCGGCCACAAGGCACGGGAGTCTACCTCTAGAGGTGAAAGTCGAAGACCAAACACTCAAGAGGACTCGAGCGTGCTCGAGCTGTGCAGCGAGTATTTTTTTGGTTACTATAACATGTATGATTGATAATGCTAGTACCTATTAAAATTTAAAATTGCCTAGTACGAGAATTATAGTAAAACAATTACAATCACCAAAGACTGCCTCACAATTTCGAAAACTGTATTAAAAAAAAAAAGATCTTCCTATAGTTAAATTAGGTGTAGACTAGACTCAATCTGTGGTTCCTTCGACTACTTTCAATATTTTTTTTCAAGTTATCGTTATCGAAGTTACTGTGATTGATTCAGTAGTCAACGACCTTCGGGTAGATGGTGATCACGTCGAGCAATCAATATGTTGTACATAATCGAGCGATCGGAAGTAGTTTTAAGATATAAACAAAAGAAAATCGTTATTAATTTTCAATTATGTACCAAAAAGTTTAGCGTTCATTGAATTCCGTAGATGTAGGAATAAGTTATTAATTTAAGTAGTAAAATCCTTCACGCGAGTTTTTCACTCATCAGTAGGTGTAATCATTTAACAAAACGTCTAAATCAGAAATCACTAATAAGAAATTTCGAATATTTAACTTTTGTTTATTTGTCAATAATTTGTAATTAACAATAGTTCGATATAAAATTTATAAACACTTTCACTGTAGAGGTATTTGTTAATAAACTGCCCCATGACTTTTATCATTGAAGAAATCGCAAACTTGTGATATTTTGTAGAATTTAATTGAGTAGTTTTTAAGAGTTAGATGCAGAATACTTGTTGCCTATGTTTATTTTTGTCATTACAACACAAGTACCTATCTAAATATCATCACAAGCAGAAATATTCAATAAAAATGTTGATTCAGAATTTTATATTATTGCAAATCGGATATCAGGCATGATACGTACCTAATATAACCACTTACCGACTTTTTCTGTGTAAGTATTGATTTTTATTTCAGACAAAAATATTTGTTACAATCAAAAAAAATGATTGTTTTTATTCCGAACTGGATATAAACGGGTATATGAACGTATTATGTACATTTTAAGGCACAAGGACGGTGTATGTTTTGTCTAGTAAATTTCTTTAAATTTATTTTTTTGTTGTTTTATTTTGTTTTACATATTTTCCTTATTTTTACATATTTTCACCCTCTGTTCCCTGTGCGTTCTCCTTAGGTAATTCAAAAGCAATGTCTCAGTGATTTAACTGTAGTATATTTAAAAATGAGAGGGGTCTATCTATCCATACCAGACTACCCCAACTGGCAGGGGAAAAATTTAACTTTTACCTTCTTAACTGTAGAACGGATAAAGTAAAATGTATTTTCCATCACACCTATTCGAAAAACGACGATTGGTTCTTCAATAAGAGCGAACAGAATAGGGATGACGAATGCTAGTCATCTGATTTATTTTTTATCATCCCACAAAAACGACATTTTGTTCCAAAAATGTTTGAAATACCTAGGCGTGAAGTCATAGTTCTGCAGCGTCAATAATGTACTCATTTTGTGATTTTGATGAATTAAAAATCGAAGACTTGATGGAAAACAAAACGAGTTAGGTTTTCCGAAGTTTAAGTAGGAGGGCAATTTAGTGATCAAGAGTTCATAATTTATTTCTGATGCTGTCGTCACCCCTATTTTGCTTTGCTCCCTGTAAGGAGTTTTGTTTTTCTCTTCTAATTGGTCTGCGTTCGTGCTCTGATCCTCATGCGGACCAATCAGAAGACAGAACGTTCAAACCAATATCAAGTTCTTTTTGTATAGGTACATGCTTGTACTAGTTTCTTTTTCTCATACGTTGTGATGAAAAATTGTGTGTGTCACGCGGGGCCGAAATATTTTATTCTCGGGCGACGTACATTAATTCCTCGCTCAGAATTCAAACCAACGCCCTGGGAACAAAATATTACTTTGTCTCCTTGTTACACTAATAACTATTACATACTGGTTGAGAAGAGTGGAAAAAAAATCATTTTTTCCGTATCAGTTGGAATAGTCCACTATAGATAGATGGAACAGGTGGGTTTCGTGGGATGTTTAGGCCATCCTATAACACATACCGGAGAACTCGACCTTGCTAAAGAATGTACAAACAACCCCGCGTGACGTAAAAAAAAACCGCTTGCCCTTGGCTGCACGCAATCTATTTTAGTCCTAATGTATAAAGCTTTCAGGGTGCGGCTACTTTTCCTATTGTGCCAGGCGCTTTTCTTAGGAAACGTGAGGTGTACTATTTAAACAAGCAACCCAAAAATGCATCTGACTCTTTATCTATTTGAGAGTCTATCAGTATTAGGAAAATTGCCATATTGTTTGTAAAGTTTACATTTAGCCAATACCAGAACTACTCACTTACCACCAGGTGAGATGTTGTCAAGTGTCAAAAAAAAAACTGGTTACAAAAGTACGCCTCGGCTTAAAGCCCGCGTGACAAGGACTACGTCATAAGCTAGAAAAGTACATAATGTTGTACCAGCCCAGAGCCAAAGTATATATAAGGTGACTTATTTAGTTCTTGATAGCAAAGGATATGAATGTACTCGTGATAACAAACAACTTTTCCCAAGAAACTATATGTGAAATATGAAAAAAAAATTGTTGGTCTTTCATACATTTTTGCCGATTTGATAACTTATTATGTATCGAGGACCAAAAATTTTTTTCTGATTTGTCGTATAGTTTCTTTGGGAAAGTTTTTTATAATCACGAGTACATGCATATCTTTTGTTATCTTTTGTTATCAAGGACTAATTAAAAGTCACCCTATATATTAGTACTAACATACAGTATCTATACTCCGAACTCACCCGCTCGTCACCCAGATTGATACAGATTGGTTACAGTTTGGTTGTCGAACGCATAGGATTTCGCCTTTATTTTGTTTGTTCCATAATTCCTATGAAGTGTCCAGGGTGTGCTAGAGCGCTGTCAATGTTGCTATGGCGTGGCCCGAATGTATGAACGTAGCAAAAATCCTTCATCGTGCTTGAGTTAGGGCTTACGGTTGCAGTAGCACTTCAGAATTTTTACTATCTGTAAGTATACCTATTTTAATTATAATAAATCTTTTTCGTATTTTTGTGTGATGCTGTTGCAACCAATCTCTCCAACATTCTCTGCTAAGTTGGCAGTTACTCTTAGAGCCTAGTAATTAGATTTGACTTTGATGAATTGTCTATGACACGAATACATAAACAATAATAGTGCCTAGTTGAATTCTTAATAATTAAATAAAATAATAATGTGATACAAAAAAAAACAAAGTATCATTTGACATTTCGTAGTTAAGAGAAATACTGATTGAAATTATTAGAAATTCCCAAATAAAATTATATTAGGTAACGCATTAATTATGTACTTATTATTCGTAGGTAGGTATTTACCTATTTTTTTAAAGTAGGTATGTATGTGCCCAACTTATGCGGAGCTCTTTTTGGATCCAAAAGAAAACTTTACAGAGACGTTCTACAAACTTTTGCTGAATTACTAGAAATATTTTAGAAGTTCCCATACAAAGGCCAATTTAGACACTATTTGAGTTTTCGCGATACATGCTCGGTAGCATCCACACTTACCATCATCAGGTGAGGTGCTGCCAAACGTACTCAAATTTTTAATAAAAGATTTGTACGTAGCCATACTGTATGGGAAGAGGGGCGTTATTAACAGTTAAATGAGGTCATATGTTGGTAAATTGTCTTGACGTGTTCAATTCGGGGGGTGGTGTCTTGACCTCTAATCCCCCCCCTCCGCCTTTCCCCCTCGGACCGCCACTGTTTGTATGTAAAGTTCAAATTTTTGCTTCTTCAGCTATGTTGTAGAACATTAGTCATGAGTTCAAGCCACTGTGAAGTTTTGGTGGGGGTCCAATAACAGCCATGAATTTTGTTATTAATTCAATATAGTTATGTAAATCTAACAATTATCTCTTTTACATAAAACAATTGAAAGTATAACTATTTATGTACTTAGGTGTAAGTCGCACTGTTACACTTTAACATTTAATTTATTTATTTAGGACACGAATAAAATAAAACTTGTCTAATCATGAAGTCATCGTGACTAGAGTTTTTAGTCGTTAAAAATCCTAACGGCAAGCCCGCGGACAGCGGTGGGTTTTTAGGGTTCAAAAACCCCCGAAAACCCGACCGTTAGTCAACCTACCAATCTTAAAAACCAGTTTTATATTAGGTCTTTACTTATGAAATTACCGATAATATAAAAAAAATAAAGCTGAAAATTAATATGAAGAAATAGTGGTTAAAACAAAATTCTCAAAATAGTATTAGACTATTAGAAATTAAATGGTGGTAAACATATGCCTATTGTTTAGATATTTTGAGAGCACGGTGGCTTTAAACCCATGAAGTCGGGTTTTTTCACCTGAAATAATTTTCGAAAAACCTATAAACTTGTATAGGTACAAACTTTCAATATTGCATTGTCAAGCGATATACATATGCATGCAAAATTTCAGCTTAATCGAAAACCAAGAAGTGGGTCAAATTTAACTTGCAAGATTTCACCCGAACAAACATACATACATACATTGCAAGTTAATTAAAAGCTTGTAAAAAAAATCGCCTTTATTGAGGCAAAAAATACATATTTTTAATTTTAAAGCTCTAAAGTTATCGCAGCTGTTTCTTCGTTACTAATGTCATATTTGGGATTACCCCGCATAAGATTTCGCCACTTTCAGGAAAATTCAAGAAAATTAACTAGTCTAAAAAATTGCCCCATCTGACTACTAAGAAAACGCCTTTGTTCCATTCAATGGTATATAGATCAGGGGATTGGAACATGAAAGATATACCACTAGTTATTTATAAAAGACCATAAGTAGTGTCACCATAAGGTCAATAATAAAAAAACAATAACTTTTTTATTTTTAATAAAAATTGGCATCGAACTTCAAAAACTGAATCCGCAATTTTATAGGTAAAGACCTATTATTAACCACCCTCTTAAAGACCCGAAAACTTTTCTGGATCACTTTGCCCGCCTATGTCTTGCTTTACGAAGCCCTTCGCAACAAATTGATTTCCAGAGCAAAAGATCAGCCTTTGATGAAGAAGCGATATCTATTGTAAAATTTTCGGCCATGCGTCGCTCGCCCATTTCTTGTGTAGTGAGCATCCGTGTGGTTGACAGGGCACATGCCAAGCCCTGGGCGTTATCCAAAGAGAGTAAAATTCACCGGAAACTCAATTATGATATGAAAATTTTCTTGTTGTTTGTTGTCACTTGCTGTCTCTCTGTATAAGAGTTTATTAACCTCCGACGATGTAAATTCCTGGCTACGGCCACGGTAGCGATTTTATTATTCTAAACTGGCACTAGTATAACCTAGGTTTTATAAAAAAGTTCGGCCACTCGTCCTATGGTCATAAAAGTAAATTAAATACCTCACTATTAAAATTATAATAATTTAAAATTCGGTCACGAGACGAGACCTTTTAAATGTAAAATATTAAAATGAAATAAAGAGCATTAGCTTGATTTAAGTTATTTCATTTAAGATAACACCTAGTCCTCTAGCGTTCACTGCCTCTCTCACGGATATACACAACGATCAGTCCTACGCTGCCCGCATCCAGCGGATTCCCGCGACCTTCATCAGGTAGCCCGTCAAGCGAGTGGGAGACCATGCTATGCTACGCTGCGTCTTCAGATGAGCGGTCGCCACTCAATATCTACAACCCCAACGGCTGTCCATTCTACAAGCTATATGTCTAGCTCACTGGCGAATTATGTAACCAATGTGTTTTTGGATTTTCGATTTTATATGCACGTTTATCCGACGCTCTTACGGTAAAGGAAAAACATCGTGAGGAAACCTGCACACGCCTGCGAAGAAACTCGAAGGTTGTGTGTGAAGTCGACCAACCCGCGCTGGGCCCGCGTGGTCGACTTAGGCCCGATCGCCCTAATTCAGGGTAGGCTCGAGCCCCTCGGTGGGGACGTATATGAGCTGATTTGATTGATGATGTGTCGGTTAGCTCAGAACATCCGACCACGTACTTATCGCTCGCTCAATCATCTTTTGGGTGCCCTTTGAGCCTTCTATGAGTTCCATAGTGAGCGACCATGTCTCAGTTCTGTCTTCCGTATGTTCATCACTGGCAACTGAAGCTGAAGCGGTAGCGGTAGCGGGCGGCGGGGCACAGTCTAGAAAACTCCGCGAGCAACCTAGAATGGGCTAGTACCAACGCCGGTGGCGGCATCGTGCGCCATCAAAGGCGTTGCGCTACTGTGAGCCATGTCGTAATACTGTGCCTATGTCTTGGGAATATTGGCACGGATGGTGAGTTACGATGGAAGGTGGAAGCCTGCTTTTACTAATCTAAATTCCTAAACACGGGGAGCTCTTATTTAAGGTTCCGTATTTTGTGTAAGTTCTATCTTGTGTCGATCTTCTGTCTAGAAGTATTCCTAGTGGGTAAGTACCTAAATAGTTTAATAAATTTAACAGTAATTACACAGTTTTTAAACTACTGTACTTCTAAGCTTCATCATTATCATATCAGCCGAAAACCGGCTAAGTGCGTGTCGGGTCGATCAAGCCTATTTTTTCGAAAACGGAACCCTAAATTATAAAATGGTCTTAGAAGAGTCACAGCTATTTTTTAAGCTCTAACCTACGATACCCCACGAGTGGGTGTGACAAGAAAAAAAATCATCCCCACTTTACTTGTAGGGGAGGTACCCTTAAAAGTTTTTTTTGTTCTCCGCGTTATTATTATATATATCTTTGCCAAATTTCAGCTCTTAACTACTAATAATCTAGAAGCTAGGCCGCGGACAGACAGACATGACGAAACTATAAGGGTTCCTTGTTGTACTACGGAACCCTAAAAAATTAGTTGTCTGTAAAGTCGGTTTACGGACGATAGTTTAACGTGACAACGTTATAAGAAAATAGTGATGGAATGGTTTCATAATATCGAAAGAATCATTACATTTATCGCCGCAATTATCGTAGCTATAAACAATTGACACCACATTCACTTTTCACTGCACTTCATACTTGACAAAAACATGTAAATGTATTAATGTATAGCAGCTGTCCACGCGGACGCATCGCTCACTCAAGTAGGAGAGAGACAGATGTCGAACGCTGCCGAACGCGGAGGCTGATTGTGCCTCTTTGTCGCTCTGTAAAATTAGAACTATGCTGGATTATCAATATATATTATAACCATCATCTTAAAGTAGCACTAATCTCTCATTATAACACCAAATAATATATTAAACCCCGTTTATTTAATTGTAATTAGCCTAATTTAGTCCATTACGTCATTTTCGTGTCTTTTGTCGTCTTAATTTTTTCTTTAATCCATTGTAAATATGAGTTTTCTCTCCAATTTATACATTTAAAGAAAAGTATAGCTGTTTAGCTATATTTTAAATGTAACATCTTTTAATTTATTTCAATTGAAATCAAAATATTTAAATTTTCTCAAACCACAATAATGGGACAGTTTCGTAATAGGAATTATCATGTTATGTAATGGACATGTAAAGGCATGTCTAAATGACTAGAAGAAATGGTTACTGCAACAAAATAGTAAAACAACTTTTTGCACTGAACTGTTTTATTACTAGTGAGACCACCGAAACGATTACTTAGTTACCCGTATTCGTTAACTGTATAATTATACCTTCTAAGTAAAAGATATTTTACACATGAAAACATGAAAAATAGGATACATTAATATGATATGGTAGCCATGTTAATACAGGCCCTAATCCAAAGCTATTCAGCCGTTGAGGTGTGAAGAAGTAACAAGCACACACACCACACACACACACACACACACATACGCACAAATCAAATCACATCGAAATCGTAAATTTTGTAAAAAAATTGGCTAATCAGTTGGTCGATTTGCATGAGAAGTCATTTTTTTTGCGATTTGGCAATGGGTTCCTTGGGGAAAGTTGTTCAGTATTACGAGTAGAAGCACTGACAAAAATATCCGCATCTAATAAAGTTGCATGTAATATACCATGTTTTGATCTAGATATATTTTTTGGAAAAACATAACCTCTTTTTCAAAGTCGGTTATTGCAATAGGAACTAGTCCTTATAGTTCCATTACGTCACTTTTTTTGTCCACTAATACATAACGTTCTGTAATGGACGTGACGTATTATGCCGGTAAGTATTTCATTCTAGATATTTAGTTTGTTTTTAACACTAATGGATAGGATATAGCAAGTTCACTAATGAAATAGTTAATTACGCATTATGCGAAATGACTAAGAATTATAAAACAAACCTTACCTTTGTTTCGCAGCAAACGTTATGGACAGAATTTTTTGACCACTGAAAAACTGTCTTACCCACATCGCGTTTTAAGAGCAACTGACACTGTATTCAAATGATGGCGGCTTCCAGAGACAAAATAATGTTGCTATTTATTAAAATCCGAAATGCTTTTGGTTTTTTTTGCGGCGTAGTATGAAAAATGAGGCCGTTACGTGTGATGGACAGTCCACTATACCAAATTTTGAAGACAACACAATATTATTGTTTAATCGGGTTTTTACTTTAAACGAAGGTTAATAAGGTTTGCAATTGAATGCCAATGTATAAAATCTTTCGAATGACATAATAAGTTCTCAGCAAAGAGCACGCATTGATATTATTATAGCTTTGCGAACTTGAGAAGATTTGATGGGACATGCTAAAAACGCACATTTTGAGTGTATTTATTTACATTATTTACTAGAAAATAATGTTATTCTACGGTTTCGTACGCTTTTCCTAGACAAAAATAGATACTTAAGTGTAAAATACCGTTTCCAAGCCGCCAGAAACATCAATGGCTTTGGTATAACCGCTCAAAGTTAGAGGACAAGGCGTTTTAGCCCTAAGCAAAAAAAAATATATATGCCCAGCTATAAACAATTGACACCACATTCACTTTTCACTGCACTTCATACTTGACGAAAACATGTAAATGTATTAATGTATAGCAGCTGTCCACGCGGACGCATCGCTCACTCAAGTAGGAGAGAGACAGATGTCGAACGCTGCCGAACGCGGAGGCTGATTGTGCCTCTTTGTCGCTCTGTAAAATTAGAACTATGCTGGATTATCAATATATATTATAACCATCATCTTAAAGTAGCACTAATCTCTCATTATAACACCAAATAATATATTAAACCCCGTTTATTTAATTGTAATTAGCCTAATTTAGTCCATTACGTCATTTTCGTGTCTTTTGTCGTCTTAATTTTTTCTTTAATCCATTGTAAATATGAGTTTTCTCTCCAATTTATACATTTAAAGAAAAGTATAGCTGTTTAGCTATATTTTAAATGTAACATCTTTTAATTTATTTCAATTGAAATCAAAATATTTAAATTTTCTCAAACCACAATAATGGGACAGTTTCGTAATAGGAATTATCATGTTATGTAATGGACATGTAAAGGCATGTCTAAATGACTAGAAGAAATGGTTACTGCAACAAAATAGTAAAACAACTTTTTGCACTGAACTGTTTTATTACTAGTGAGACCACCGAAACGATTACTTAGTTACCCGTATTCGTTAACTGTATAATTATACCTTCTAAGTAAAAGATATTTTACACATGAAAACATGAAAAATAGGATACATTAATATGATATGGTAGCCATGTTAATACAGGCCCTAATCCAAAGCTATTCAGCCGTTGAGGTGTGAAGAAGTAACAAGCACACACACCACACACACACACACACACACACATACGCACAAATCAAATCACATCGAAATCGTAAATTTTGTAAAAAAATTGGCTAATCAGTTGGTCGATTTGCATGAGAAGTCATTTTTTTTGCGATTTGGCAATGGGTTCCTTGGGGAAAGTTGTTCAGTATTACGAGTAGAAGCACTGACAAAAATATCCGCATCTAATAAAGTTGCATGTAATATACCATGTTTTGATCTAGATATATTTTTTGGAAAAACATAACCTCTTTTTCAAAGTCGGTTATTGCAATAGGAACTAGTCCTTATAGTTCCATTACGTCACTTTTTTTGTCCACTAATACATAACGTTCTGTAATGGACGTGACGTATTATGCCGGTAAGTATTTCATTCTAGATATTTAGTTTGTTTTTAACACTAATGGATAGGATATAGCAAGTTCACTAATGAAATAGTTAATTACGCATTATGCGAAATGACTAAGAATTATAAAACAAACCATACCTTTGTTTCGCAGCAAACGTAGTGGACAGAATTTTTTGACCACTGAAAAACTGTCTTACCCACATCGCGTTTTAAGAGCAACTGACACTGTATTCAAATGATGGCGGCTTCCAGAGACAAAATAATGTTGCTATTTATTAAAATCCGAAATGCTTTTGGTTTTTTTTGCGGCGTAGTATGAAAAATGAGGCCGTTACGTGTGATGGACAGTCCACTATACCAAATTTTGAAGACAACACAATATTATTGTTTAATCGGGTTTTTACTTTAAACGAAGGTTAATAAGGTTTGCAATTGAATGCCAATGTACAAAATCTTTCGAATGACATAATAAGTTCTCAGCAAAGAGCACGCATTGATATTATTATAGCTTTGCGAACTTGAGAAGATTTGATGGGATATGCTAAAAACGCACATTTTGAGTGTATTTATTTACATTATTTCATCATATCAGCCACAAATCGTCCACTGCTGAACAAAGGCCTCCCCCAAGGATTTCCACGACGACCGGTCCTGCGCTGCCCGCATCCATCGGCTTCCCGCGACCTTCACCAGGTCATCGGTCCACCGCGTGGGAGGCCTGCCTACGCTACGTTTTCCGGTGCGCGGTCGCCACTCGAGAACTTTACTGCCCCATCGGCCATCTGTTCTACGAGCTATGTGCCCTGCCCACTGCCACTTCAGTCTAGCGATTCTGTGAGCTATGTCGGTTACTTTAGTTCTCCTGCGGATATCCTCGTTTCTGATTCTATCACGCAGAGAAACTCCGAGCATAGCACGCTCCATTGCCCTTTGGGTGACCTTGAGCCTTCTTATGAGGCCCATAGTAAGCGACCATGTCTCAGTTCCGTATGTCATCACTGGCAACACACACTGGTCAAAGACCTTAGTCTTGAGACACTGCGGTATTTGGGACGTAAAGATATTGCGAAGCTTCCCGAACGCTGCCCAGCCGAGTTGGATTCGTCGATTGATCTCTTTCTTGAAGTTGGACCTGCCTAGCTGGACTGTTTGTCCCAGGTATACATATTC
This sequence comes from Coleophora flavipennella, assembly GCA_947284805.1. NCBI lineage: Eukaryota > Metazoa > Arthropoda > Insecta > Lepidoptera > Coleophoridae > Coleophora > Coleophora flavipennella. The sequence continues at coordinate 1,692,050 of OX369260.1, forward strand.
GTCAACAACTTCCAGTGTAGAGTCTCCAACCTTTAGAGGAGTGGGTGCGACACGGACATTTAACATTATTTTCGTCTTGTCCATGTTCATTTTAAGACCCACTTGTTGAGAGACCTTACTGAGGCCATCGAGCATTGTGCTTAGGTCTTCCATAGTCTCAGCCATGACCACGATATCGTCAGCGAATCGGAGGTGGGATATGTACTCGCCGTTGATATTGATGCCGAGTCCACCCCAGTCCAGAAGCTTAAAAACATCTTCCAGGGCGGCGGTGAACAGTTTCGGAGATATAACGTCTCCCTGTCTCACCTGTCCCTGTGAGACAGGGAGACGTTACATTATTTACTAGAAAATAATGTTATTCTACGGTTTCGTACGCTTTTCCTAGACAAAAATAGATACTTAAGTGTAAAATACCGTTTCCAAGCCGCCAGAAACATCAATGGCTTTGGTATAACCGCTCAAAGATAGAGGACAAGGCGTTTTAGCCCTAAGCAAAAAAAAATATATATGCCCAGCTATAAACAATTGACACCACATTCACTTTTCACTGCACTTCATACTTGACGAAAACATGTAAATGTATTAATGTATAGCAGCTGTCCACGCGGACGCATCGCTCACTCAAGTAGGAGAGAGACAGATGTCGAACGCTGCCGAACGCGGAGGCTGATTGTGCCTCTTTGTCGCTCATTGCGCGCTCTCGCTTGCACTTCAAGCCTTAAATGGAACGCCTCAAAGCGAGGTAACGCCGCATGCGTCATGTTTTTTCGTTGGAACGCCTCAAAGCGAGGTAACGCCGCATGCGTCATGTTTTTTCGTGCGCGCAGCCGGCTCCATCGAATTATAAGACGTTATCACGTCAAAAAAAATATATATGCCCAGCTATAAACAATTGACACCACATTCACTTTTCACTGCACTTCATACTTGACGAAAACATGTAAATGTATTAATGTATAGCAGCTGTCCACGCGGACGCATCGCTCACTCAAGTAGGAGAGAGACAGATGTCGAACGCTGCCGAACGCGGAGGCTGATTGTGCCTCTTTGTCGCTCATTGCGCGCTCTCGCTTGCACTTCAAGCCTTAAATGGAACGCCTCAAAGCGAGGTAACGCCGCATGCGTCATGTTTTTTCGTTGGAACGCCTCAAAGCGAGGTAACGCCGCATGCGTCATGTTTTTTCGTGCGTGCAGCCGGCTCCATCGAATTATAAGACGTTATCACGTCAAAACGTTCACTGCTGGACAAAGGCCTCCCCCAAAGATCTCCACGACGACCGGTTCCGCGCTGCCCGCATCCAGCTGCTTCCCGCGATCTTCACCAGGCCTGCCTACGCCATCTGTTCTACGAGCTATGTGCCCTGCCCACTGCCACTTCAGTTTAGCGATTCTGTGAGCTATGTCGGTGTTACTTTGGTTCTCCTGCGGATCTCCTCATTTCTGTTTCGATCGCGTAGGGAAATTCCGAGCATAGCTCGCTCCATTGCCCTTTGAGTGACCTTGAGCCTTCTTATGAGGCCTAAGTAAGCGACCGTGTTTAAACTTAAAATAAACTTATAAACGAAATTAAGGTATTCTGTTACATAAAAGATAACGCATTTAAAATTTTAATTAAAAAAAAAACTTTCTTAATTCTCATTTTGTCGTCTGGCAGCTCTGTCAGCGACAGGGCGCGGAATTAAATCCCACTTGCGGCTCGCGGGCTCCACTTATTAAAGTCTGGCCGAAAAACCGCTCTTTTCGGGCACAATGGGTAATCTAGAGGGTGAAACGCGGCGTGCTACACACTGCATGGTGCAAGGCACAGGTGATTCATTGGCATGCGTGCGTGCGTCTGGAATGTTCGCGGAGAATAGGGTTGACGATTTCTATGCTGTGTTGCGTAGGTCTAAAGCATCATTCCATTCCACATAAGACTGATCAAATGTACGAACAGTATAATTGTTGCTGTGTTCCGCACCATTTATATGAATCAGTTCAACCTGACATTGAGCTGTTAAACTATATCATAATAATTATTTTATTATTTTGACATTTTTTATTATTTTTATTTTGACATTAATCCTTCTATGGGTAAAACTTTGTGCGTAATATTATGCACTACTGTGCCTGAATAAATATTTATTTATTTATTATTTCATTTCATTTATTTATCTGTGATTAACAAAAATTAGCACTTTAAGAGTCTCCAGGAGACTCGAGTTTCCATAAAAACGTAGTTCCGCTTTAATACAAAAACTACATGCAGGATTGAATTCAAACTTTGTAAATATATAGAGTAGACACATATCGATGTTTGTAATTAGCTTTCCTCGTAGTAAATTTTAACGTAACTAAACGATGGCTTAATTTAGTTTTGTATTGAAAGTTTGAAACTGCTCTTATTTTTTCCGTTTTATATTAGTACAATGAAAACTAATTACAAACATTGATATGTGTCTCCTCAACATATTTGCAAAGTTTGGATTAAATTTGGCATGTAGTTTCTGTTTTAACGCGAAATTACGTTTGTACGGAAACTCGAGCCTCCTGGCTGAATACATTGATTTTGTTCAAAAAACGGCACAGTTTTAATCACAAAAATTACGTTACTTAAGCTGCCTAAAAGTTTGAATCTATAGCAAATTTTGAAAAAAGGAAAAGCTATAAACCTAGTCATTCATTGTGTCAATAACATACTAAAAAATCATGGTGATTGGAAAATATTTAGAAGTGGAAAAACGTTTTCTCTTTTTGTATGGACGAGCACGTACTATTCTTCCCTCTTAAAGCTAAATTTTTCCGAAGTACAGCTTTTAAGTATTGGACAGACAGGCATCGCGAAACTAATATAAGGGTTCCTTATTGACTTCAGAATCCTAAAAATTGACTCCTCATACTAATTGTCTATGATTGATCAGTAGATCTGCAAACTTTGTGTAGAAAGTCTACAATTCACACAGTCAAATTTTAAATGAAAAAAGAGTCAAATTCACAGAAAAAAGGAAAATTTTATTGTTGACCGCGAGTGGCCTTGCCACCGCGCACATCCTGGACACTTCATACAACGGGCCAGAAATGACATTTCAGAAAGGAATGGCGGAACAAACAAAATGGCGGCGAAATCAAATTTGTTCTACAACCAAACTGTGACCAATCTGTATCAATCTGGGTGACGAGGGGGTGTGGTCGCAATCTAGAGAGCGGCAGGGAGGCCATGTACCTACTTAAAGTTATAGTAATGTACTGAGTTTCATTAAAATCGTTAGGGTCATTTTTGAGTAAAAAAATAATAAGTCATAGTGGCAACACAAAAAATTTGACAAAGAATATTTGTAAAAAAAACGGCTGGAGACATAAAAATAGGGACTAGAGCACCGGACGGATCTTGGCAGGACGCACAGATGTTTTTTTGTTTTTATAGACTACTAGCTGTACCGGCGAAGTTCCTTCCACCTTACACTACACTACCCTACCCTACCCTATCCTACATTACCCTACCCTACCCTAACGTACACTACCCTACCCTACATACACTACACTACACTACCCTACCCTACAGTACCCTACCCTACACTACACTACCCTACCCTACATTACCCTACTCTACCCTACACTATCCTACACTACCCTACCCTACATTACACTATACTGCACTAAACTACACTCTACTACCCTACCCTCCCCAAAAACCAATTATTTTTGACTGATATTTTGTTTATTGATGGATATCATATTTTAATACTTATTATTACATAGGATTTATTTGATGACAAAACTTGTCTGAAATCTGACCATTTTTTTAAATAAATAATTTCCATTCAAAATAGATGATCCCTAACCTAGTCAAATCATATGCTAATTTTATGTCTATCAAACACCCACTAGCTTCTTAGCTTCTAGCTTCTTGGTACCCAAAATACGTGAACTGGTTGAGATAGATCAGTTGAGATAGATCAGTTGGTTGATGGTGAATGTACTTACAATCCGTGGATGACAGAACTTTGGGATTTTCCCTACTCTCAAAACAGGATGTTTTTCTGTCAGATAACGACTGTAACACACACATTATATTAGTTATGTGAATTCCCGAACTAAAAATATGTAAACATAAAACTTTTTAGATAAGAGTGGTCAGCATAGGTACATCGCATTTATTAAGGAAAACCACACTTCAATAACAAGAGATAAATAGCTTACGTGGACATTTGATAGTTGTTTGAAAAACGGTCTTAAAAATATGCAATTTAAAAGTAAAAAGGACCCTAGGTCAGTCGGGCCAATGGAGAAAGAAAAGATAAGCGAGAGAGAGGACTTACTTGGAATCTGAAGATTGTCTGAAAATTTCATCGAAATCGGTCCAGCCGTTTTGGAGTCTATAAGGAACATTTTTTTTCCTTCACATAGCACAGAGATAGACTGGATTCAAGTGCTAATAACTACAGCCTCCCTGATATAATAAAAGGATTTGAATGTAAATCACATGTTAAACGCTCATAAGAATTAGAAATGATTTGAACGATTAAAAATTATTCAAAATGATTACAAATCAAATCATTTTTAATCCTTTTTAATGATTTTGTTTAATCAGGGCTGTGATTAAAATAACTAAAAAAGAGATTATAAGGTTTTCTTATTTGTTTACTTAGCTTAAGTAATAAAAATATGTATCGTTTATTTAAGTAAATAAACTTTAAACAAAAAAAAATGTTCTGAGGACAGGTTATAGCGGTGAATACTTATAACCTGTTTTGTCCGTTAAATTTGGAACCATATTAAAATAAATAAACTCATGTGAGTCCAACTATGTAACTTAATTAATTAATTCATTAACTTTAATTATCTTAACGTTAGTTAAAAAACACTATAATATTAAGAAATTATAAAGTCACATGAACAATGCGTTCATAAATCTTATTATTGGTCAACTGACAGCCAAAACCGTGTGCTAACACTGGTCTTATGTACAGTTGGTAATATTACAAATTATACAGTCAGTCATTCAAATCACCTACCCAGATAACCAGGGTTGTCAATTTTGAACTACATAAATATAATCATAAAGTTTAAAAGACACTTACAATTACAAATTTTGAAATTACATGAATACAAACGCAAATTTAAATTTCCAACTAATTAACCAAGAAAGGGTAACAACGGTACTTTTTAAAGATTATTTTAATTTAATTAAATCATGGTAGATCTTATCTATGGTTTCTGTATCTTTCCTTTTATTAATTAAATCTTGATGCCTCTCCATTTACATAGATTCCATAATCAGACGCTTTTTATAATTATGTTCTGTATTTAAAATTTTTAATATTTTAAGATTTTAGCCTGCTTACCCTCGAGTAGGCTTTATCATTACAAAATACAAAAGCTTTAGCTCAACCTTTTTTTTTAAAATAAAGACAAAAATAATATAAAACTCATGGCATTTAAAAAAACAGAAACAAAACGATTTACAAAAAGTATTGTATCATATAACACTTGACAGCCCTACCAGCACATCACACACCAGAAACTATGCACTCGCGACTTAGCTTGCTCAATAGCAAGTAAGTGGTTGTAGCATCGTCTTGAATTCATCCAGGGAAGCAGCAGTTGAAACAGCAGGTGGCACAAAGTTCCAGAAAGCAACTCCAAGGACAAGAAAAGAGCTCTTGTACATTGATGTACCCGGAATCGGCGATAACAGCGTATAGTCCGGTTGTTCTCAGATCATTGCAGAGTCGGATCGATAATAGCTACATAATTTTTTTAAAAAAATGTTCCTTATAGACTCCAAAACGGCTGGACCGATTTCGATGAAATTTTCAGACAATCTTCAGATTCCAAGTAGGTCCTCTCTCTCGCTTATCTTTTCTTTCTCCATTGGCCCGACTGACCTTATCTAAAAAGTTTTATGTTTACATATTTTTAGTTCGGGAATTCCACTATTAATAATACGTATGGTGCAGTCGTTATCTAACAGGACAAAGTATTATTTTGAGAGTAGGGAAATTCCGACGGAAGTACGGTACTGCTATTAGTATCTGGCAATTGCATGACACCACCTCGTGGTCAAATAATATAAGTAAAATAGTCTTTTTCTTTCTAATTTAGAGGTAAGGGTTAATTTTAAGGGTCTTAGGAAATGAAAATGTAAAAAAAAATACATAAAAGTTATGCAAATTTAAAATATGCGACATTAATACCGTAGATAAGTTTATATAGTTCAGGATCGTGTATAAAGATATGCATAGAGCTACTGTTTCGTAATTAATTTTTTACTTAAGAAGAAATAGGTCATAGATATAATTATAGAGTAATTTAGGTTTCTTCTTTGTTTGCTAGTGAAAACTGCCAATGTTTTTATGTTATTATTTATTATCTCGAGTTGTAAAAGGATGTCTTTGTTTCTGAAACTTTATATGTGTAATTAGACATTATCTTCATTAAGTTTTTATAGAGTGTATAGACTTCATTTGTGACATTTGATGTGTATTTTCGTTCATTCTCTAAAAAGCTACAAAATTTGCGAACTAGTCACAGATTTGTAAGCTCTCAGATACCATAAAATTCACTATTTATCAACCATTATGATTCAGCATAGAACGATCGCCATCCAACACAATAAATGGTCATTCTTTAGCGCCTCCATGTTTTAGAATATCAAAATCCACTGAATATATGTTATGAACCTGATGTGATGTCTTGTTTACGAAAATGCCATTACTCAGCCATAATAAATCATTTCGGATAACATCTGTGTTTCATTTAACGCTCCCTGTACAATTATAAACAGTGCGCATGGTTAAATTTTTTATAAGAATTTTCTAGTTGTTTTCTTCTAATCTTTTGATGCGCACTCACAGAAAATCTCGTCGAGTTTAGTTAAGTCCTTACTTTTGGATCCGAATAAATTCTGAGTTATCCTATTCCCGACGAAGACAAATGCAAAAACACAAAAATCTTAAAAACTGGTCCAGTCGTTCTTGAGTTATAAATAGTGTAACTAACACGACTTTCTTTTATATATATAGATTAATGTAAGACAATCGGTGGCTCTCAAAATCTCAACTTACATTTTTTTTTACCATCACAATAGCTTCTTCACTCCTTATTCGCCTCGCTCCTCAGTTGCTCGAAAGTCATGTCAATGATTGATCAGTCTTTTTGCAAAGTTTAGACGTGACTTTGTTTCTCCGATTGTATAGATTGCTCGGGGAAAGCTTTTCAGTTAAGAAGAATTTATAGTTTGCCGCTATTCAGCAAATTAAGTCATCCTGTCTGTCTGTACGGTCAAGAGTACCACACACCCAGTAGGATACTTCTACGAAGTATAATCAGTTTGTTGGTTAAGTTGAGTGACTCTGTGTTTGGCCAAATGTAAGAAAATCAAACTCTATGCTTGGGAAACTCCATGCATAGCTCGCAGAACTCGCTCGCTCGTTGGGGTAGTAAAGTTTTCGAGTGGCGACCGCGCACCGGAAGTCAGCTTAGGCAGGCCTCCTACTTGGTGAATCGAAGACCTGGTTAAGGTCGCGGAAAACCCCTGCTAGCAGCGCATGACCAGTCCTTGTGGAAATTCTTGGGGAGGCCTTTGTACAGCAGTGAATGTCTTTCGGCTGATATGATGATGATGCTGCTTAGAAAAAGGTGTATTTAAATTTTGAATTAAAGGTAAGTAATATCAATCAAGTGTTGTTTGTTTGTTTCTTTTTTTTAGTATTATGTGTAATATTATCTAATATATAAAAATGAATCGCAAAATGTGTTGGTAAGCGCATAACTCGAGAACGGCTGGACCGATTTCGCTTATTCTTTTTTTGTCGAGTTCGTTATTGTCAGGAGAAGGTTCTTATGTAGGGTAGGGTAGGGTAGGGTAGTGTAGGGTAGGGTAGGGTAGTGTAGTGTTGGGTAGTGTAGTGTAGTGTAGGGTAGTGTAGTGTAGTGTATGTAGGGTAGGGTAGGGTAGTGTAGGGTATGGTAGTGTAGGGTAGGGTAGTGTAGTGTAGGGTAGAGTAGTGTAGAGTAGGGTAGTGTAGTGTAGGGTAGAGTAGTGTAGGGTAGGGTAGTGTAGGGTAGGGTAGTGTAGTGTAGGGTAGGGTAGTGTAGTGTAGTGTAGGGTAGGGTAGGGCAGTGTAATGTAATGTAAGGCGGTACGTAGTTCGCTGGGACCGCTAGTCTATAATATAAAAATGAAACGCAAAATGTGTTGGTAAGCGCATAACTCGAGAACGGCTGGACCGATTTGGCTAATTCTTTTTTTGTCGAGTTCGCAATTGTCAGGAGAAGGTTCTTATGTAGGGTAGAGTAGGGTAGTGTAGTGTAGTGTAGTGTAGTGTAGTGTAGGGTAGGGTAGTGTAGGGTAGTGTAGGGTAGTGTAGGGTAGTGTAGGGTAGGGTAGGGTAGTGTAGGGTAGGGTAGTGTAGGGTAGGGTAGGGTAGTGTAGGGTAGTGTAGTGTAGGGTAGTGTAGTGTAGTGTATGTAGGGTAGGGTAAGGTAGTGTAGGGTAGTGTAGTGTGGGGTAGAGTAGTGTAGGGTAGGGTAGTGTAGGGTAGGGTAGTGTAGTGTAGTGTAGGGTAGTGTAGTGTAGGGTAGGGCAGGGTAGGGCAGTGTAATGTAATGTAAGGCGGTACGTAGTTCGCCGGGACAGCTAGTATATATATATAAAAATGAATCCCTATTTCCCTTGGTCACGGCATCACGCGTGAACGCCTGGACCGATTTCGCTAACTCTTTTTTTGTCGAGTTCGTTATTGTCAGGAGAAGGTTCTTATGTAGGGTAGGGTAGGGTAGGGAAGGGTAGGGTTGGTTAGGGAAGGGTAGTGTAGTGTAGTGTAAGGTAGGCTGTGTAGTGTAGTGTAAGGTGGTACGAAGTTCGCCGGGACAGCTAGTCGCTTATACTTTGGACAGTCGCCATTGCTTTAGTATTAAGCGATGTTATTAATTTAATTTCGGGGTAGGTGCTGCATGGCCCGCGGCGTCGGATCTGCGGCACTCAGACACTTTAAAATAAATCTATATGTTACGGTTATTATAATAAATCCGGTTTATATTAGTAATTACCGACCGGTATTAATAATAACCGCATCAAAAGGTTAATGTAATTTTTGTCGGGGAAATAATATTTTTTGTTTCGGTTAAAGTAATAAACGATTTTTTTAGATATTGTTTTTTATTTACTCATTAAAATTTATAAAATTAGAATTTATTTATTTTGGCATGATAGACTTTTGTGACGTTTAGAATTGCACAAAATATGTGGTTTTAAATTAACCTAACCTAACCTTACACGAGCCAACGTAAGAATTTTTCAACGAAATAATAAATAAACATGTTTATGATATGAAGCAGAGTCGCTTCTGGCGCTTCGCCGGCTGCTGGACCCAGCATGCTGGCTTCACTCGCTTGGCTTCATAGAACCTAATCTACAAGTCGTAACCACCCAACCACATAAAATGACCCAAAAAATTTCGTCAACATAATGCCAATGATGCTTCCAATTTATTAAATTTACCAAATGAATGAGGGAATTACTATTACAAACTGGTCAATGCGATTAATAACCAATAATTAAGTATTAATAATTACTAATTGATAACATTGACTGTAACATAATATAAACTTACATAATAAGATTCCTCCTTTAAATTACCGGGTAAAATGTAAACTGTTAAGAGCATGTTAATATACTTTGAGTAAATTAGGTAAGTGTAATATTATAATGTACCTACCTACCTACAGGTTGGTGCTGCGTGGTTGGTGTGATGGTATACCAATGACAGACTCAGGCAATAAGGGACGTGAAAAGATCTGGTACTGATACCCAACTCCCCTCTTCTAGTCTCAAAATGGTTATTCACCTTAAATCTAAGACTATATTATTAAAAAAAAACAAAAACCCTCTCTAGATTCCGGTAACCTGAATACCTAAGACAGGCGTGTTATTCCTTGTTCCTTCTCTAACTTAACCATAGTTGAATAAAAAATACTTATTTAATGGATCATCTGGTTGACAAGCTGCACTCGAAAGCTTACATGGATACTTTTTCTCGGGGTCAGACGTCTTATTTTATACAGGATGTAACAAAATTGGTGTAGGTACAGTTAACTGGGGCTTCTACTCATCACACTGAACAACTTTTGTCCTACGACTTTGGTGAAAACGTAAAAAAAATGTTTTACTCTTCATACAAATTGATCAGCTGATCGACCGTTTTTGTGAATTTCAGTATGGAGGGTCCAAATTTTTTTTTGAGAATTGACTATGGGTTCCTTGAAGAAAGTTGTTCAGTATGACGAGTAGAACCCCCAGTTAACGGGACCTACAACAATTTTGTTACCACCTGGATATTATCAAATGTTAACGCAACTCAGCTGACTCTGTGAAACACTTGTGATGGTGTATTTGGTTAATTTTGTATTGAGGTGAATAAAATTGATCGATTTATTTTATTTAAAAGAACATTTCAGTGGCTCAACCGGTAACGACTCGGTCGTCCTAACCAGAGGTGCCGGGTTCAAATCCGGACGGCCAATGTACCAATGAGTTTTTCGAAACTTACGTACATATACTCTCCGATTGCTTTAACGGTGAAGGAAAACATCGTGAAGAAACCTGCACGACACATCTGCGTAGAAACTCGAAGGTTGTGTGTGAAGTCGACCAACCCGCACTGGGCCCGCGTGGTCGACTAAGGCCCGATCGCCCTAATTCAGGGTAGGCACGAGCCCCTCGGTGGGGACGTTAATGAGCTCACATGATGAAAAGAATATTTACGAAAAAACCGTTTTTTCCAGATCCCAGGTTTCAGTCATGTCTAGATATTAGTTGGATATTTTCGTGTTTAGTTAATAGTTAGTTATAAGTATTTAATAATTAAAGTTTGCACATCAACTTTTATGCTTTAGTTTTGTTTGATAATTTTAACGGAGACAGTCATAGAAACTATGTTTACGCGAGCGAAGCCGTTAGCAAAGTCTAGTGATATATGATGTTGCGTTATGCTGGTCGCCAACGAAGGTGTCGACCTTTCAATAATATCTTAAAAACTGATACTCTCTCATATAATAAAATGATCCATTTTTTTTTCGAAAGGACAAGCTTGTTGTTGGTCGTTGGGGCCTTTACAACTTCACCGGGCAGGGGAGGCGAGTACGGAAGGCACTCAACCTAGTGCAAAGCAAAAAGATGCAACTGCCTAAGGGCGCCCAGGTGGGCACGGACCTCGGCTTAGGTCGTTGCTTGGACGTGGGAGGATCGGAGAGAAGCGGCCTGGTATATGCCGGTAGCGCTGGTAAGCGCCAGAAGCGGGGGGACGCCGCCCTCGTCGGCGAGGGCAGAATGTCGGTGCAGTGTTTCTCTGTGGGTTAGGGGGCGGGGTCAGGGCAGCTACGGCTAGCGTGGTCGGGTCGTCGGGGTCAGTGAGTACATGTCTGGGGCGTCGGATTACGCGAATGGGGTTCGCGGGTAGCTCGTAAGTCGTAAACGGCGGCGTAAATTAGATCCTCATTTAGTGAAGAGTCGTTAGCGCGATCTTAAATACTGACAGCGCCATCTACACCCGCTTAAGTGATTCAGATCAGCACTCCAGAAAAAAGATTATCAAAACTAACTAAAAATCTAAAAATAATTTTCGAAAAATCTAAAAACTTTTAGGTACAAGCTTTTAATATTGCATTGTCACGCGATATATACATATGCATGCAAAATTTCAGCTCAATCGAAAATCGGGAAGTGGGTCAAATTTAACTTGCAAGATTTCACGCGAACAAACATACAGACATACAATGCAAGTTAAATAAAAGATTTTAATAATGACAGGAGAGGTAGTCATATAATTTAACTTTTATCACACCTATTCGAAAAACGACGACTGATTTCTCTATAAATGATAACAAAACTCTTCTTTGTTCCCTAGGGAGTTCTGATTTCTCTCTTCTGATTGATCCACGTTCGAGCTGTAGTTTGAGCTATCTCTCTTGTGATTGGTCAGCGTTCGTGCTTCTGTTTTCTCATAAGTAATTAAGTAGTATATAGTGGAATATTAATGTTTAGATACAGAATACTAGCTTACAAAATAAACATGATGAGGTACTTATTTAAGTTACATCTTGGTGGTAGCTTTGTAATTAAACTCTAACTCTTCCACTAGGATTCGCTGTGTCGGGAGAGTCACTCCTTTCCCAGTAGTAGTAATTAAAAGCTACAAATAACGGTATTGACTATTGTCAAAAATAAAATATTATAATTTAATACACGAAACAAAAAATACAAGGTAAAACCTATAAGAGAAGTTTCAAACTTGCAGTACAAAACTAATTTAAGCCTTCGTTTAGTGATGTTTCAATTAACTGCGATAAAAACTTGTACAGACATCGACATGTTTTTTTTTTTGTTATTAAAAATTTGAGTGCGTTTGACTGCAACTCACCTGATGGTAAGTGATAATGCAGTCGAGGATGGTACACGCAAACTCAAATAATGCCTATTCACTCTTGCCTTGAAGATCCCCAAATTATAGGAATCGGGAAACACTGACGCAGGCAAGGAGTTCCACTCCTGCGCTGTACGCATAATAAATGAAGAAGCGTAACGAATCGTGCGAAAAGGTGGAACATCAACAACAAAGGGGTGCAACCCCTCCCTGCGTCTCGTTGACCGACGGTGAAATGGAGCAGGGGGAATGAGGTCGTGAAGTTCTTGCGCGCACTCTCCGAAATGAATTCGATAGAATACCGATAGACAGGCGACTTTGCGGCGATGCTCAAGGCTTTGGAGCTTGTCATTGACTAGCTCGTGGTCACCAATGAGTCTCCGTGCGCGTCGGTCGATGGCGTCCGAGGTATCCAGCTGATAGCGGGCTGATCCATCCCATAAGTGTGAACAGTACTCCATACATGAGCGGACCTGTGCTTGATACAAGGTAAGCAGCTGTCCAGGTGTGAAGTACAGTCTTACCTTAGAGAGAATGCCCAGCTTCATTGCAGCAACTTTTGCCTTGGACTCAATGTAACGACCGAAGTTAAGATTGGGTGTTAAATCCACGCCGAGCAGTTCCAGGTGTTCAGATATCTGAATTGGTTCATTCCGGAGAGTTGGAGTCAAGGTGAATGGACTCCTTTTGGCGGAAAAAAGACACGCCTGTGTTTTAGAGGCATTAAACCTTACGAGGTTAGAATCACCCCATTCAGACACTGCCTGAAGTGATAGGTTAATGCGCTCTATCATGGCCTCTCTCAGAAACAGCGTATCAGCGCTGTTAGCTCGTGCACTGGACAGGTATCTTTCTACAACCGTGCTATCGTCTGCATAACCAATTATACCGGGTTTCAGCAGATCGTTTATGTGAAGCAGAAATAGTGTTGCGGAAAGAACAGATCCCTGAGGTACCCCGGCATCAATCGCCAATAGGTCTGAGGAACAGCCATCAACGACCACTCGAATAGACCGTTCCCTCAGGAAATCAGCTACCCAGTTACACAATCCCAAATGAAGACCATAAGAAGGAAGCTTGCCAATAAGGCTAGCGTGCCAGACCCTATCAAAAGCCTTCGAGATGTCGAGTGACACAGCGAGAGCTTCGCCATGCTTCTCGATGGCCTCGCCCCATATATGCGTAGCATACACTAGAAGATCTCCAGTAGATCGACCTCGGTGAAATCCGTATTGTCGATCGCTAAGGAGGTCATTGTCTTCTAGGTATGCCAGAATGCGGGTGTTCAATACACGCTCCATAATCTTACAGATTACGGAGGTGATTGCTATAGGGCGGTAGTTTGCGGGATCGGCACGACTGCCTTTTTTGGGCACCGGCTGCACGTTGGCCAGCTTCCAGGACTTTGGGACTATACCCGTTTCAAGAGAGAGGCGGTACAGACGTGTCAGAACAGGAGACAACTCAGGAGCGCAGTTCTTTAGCACTATAGCTGGTATACCGTCAGGTCCACTGGCTTTGTTTACGTCAAGATTGCGAAGTGTTTTGAGTACCTCCTTTTGCTTGATACGAATAGGGGGCATTGTAGTATCGCAAGAAGATAACTGGGGTGGTATTCTATTCGCTGTATCGAGACGTGAATTTTCGGCAAACATAGAGGCAAACAGACTAGCCTTCTCAGTTGCCGTGTGAGCCAATGATCCATCAGGTTTCAGCAGTGGAGGCAAAGACGAGCGGCAAAAGTTCGCCTCGACCGATTTAGCCAAGGACCAAAACGCCTTACTCCCAGAAGGGTAGGAGGCAAGTTTTGATCCGATACGGCTTATATGGTCGAGGCGTGCCCTACGCAGCGTCTTTTTGTAGGACTTGGCGGCTTTATTGAAGGCTTTCTTTTTAACTCGCGTGTCCGGAGCTTTACGATTTCGAGCATCTGCCCAAGCCTGGTAAGCTGAATGCTTTAGTGCTTCGGCCACTGAGCAATCAGCATTAAACCACGGGCGAGCTTTGCTCTCGAGAGGAATGTCAGAAAACGGGATATAATATTCCATCGCCTCTCGAGATTTCTGTCGCACAGCTCGACGGATCACTAGAAGAAAAGCACATTTGCCGCCAAGGATAAGATGCTAAGAAGTGGCGCATCTCATCCCAATCTGCTGACTTGTACTGCCATACCCGTCTAGAACCCCTAGGGCTGGGATCAGGTGGTGAACAAGACAGTACCGACTTCACCGACAATGATCGGACGTACCCAAAGGTGACGATACTGACACGTTATATCGGTCTGGTTCTGTTGTCAGCAGAAGGTACAAACAATTTTCCGTTTCGCCTTCAACGTCCGGCACACGCGTCGCCTGGTCTACCAGCTGGGTAAGATTTAGCGACAAAGCGAGTTTGAGCGCTTCTCTCCCAGCATGGTCGGTCTTCTGGTATGGGAACAGCCACTCCTTATGGTGAGCATTGAAGTCCCCCAGAAGGACCAGTTGTGCTGACGGGTACCTTAGTTGAGCCTCATCGGCGGCCTCACACAGATGTTCAATTAACCTGGTTGTCTCCTGATCTCCGCTGTGCGATCGGTATACACAAGCGTAGACTATTTTGTCTTCGCCGGTGTCGACCAACACCCAGAGCGTCGAAAATGAGGAGTTTTCAAGGTTACGGAGACGCCGGCAGCAGATGTTGTCGCTGAAATAGACACAGACACCGGCGCGCGCTTTGAAATTGTGCTCCAGGGTGTACCCTGGGTACTGCAAGTAAGTCGCGTCTGCCGGGCGTCTGATTTGCGTCTCTGTAAGAAAGAGTATCTGCGGCTTGTCGGTCTCTAGATGGTAGTGGACCGCATCGAGATTTGAGTGCAACCCTCTGATGTTGTCGAGGTGCACTTTTAATGGGAGGAAGTGCCGCCGCTGTAAAACTCTATTTCTTTTCTTGACTTTTTTCATTGTTGTTTAAAGATGTGAATAGGCAAGGAAGGCGGAAGTTGTACGAGGCACCGGTCAGAAACTAGTGGTGAACACAGAATCGCTGCACTGAAGGATAGACTAGTCTGGAGACTGCGGAGACGCCCGAACCCCCCCGGAGATGGCCATCGGGTCCTCCCGTCCAATCGCCAATTGGCACGATGGAGCATTCCGGGATTTTTCGTGAGGTGGCGGGGCAGCCTTTCATAGGTGGCTAGCCCACTACTTGGGCCCCCTACTTCCTACGGTCGGCCAGCGGTGCACCGTGCTTCGGATCCCGCTACCCTCCAAGACTAGCCGCCAAGTGCAGCGACACTCTGACATCGAAACAGCATACTGACTCAGCGCAACTGTACAGACCCGCCTTCACTAATGGCTTCTCAATGCACCATACCGGAACACGTCTGGGACGCTTGGCGGCACGGCTTTGCATTGAGGGTGGTGACAAGCCTCGGTCGGAGCCTACCACCTGAAGTGACGCCAGAGCCTCGTTAGTTGTTTAGCAGGGAGTACCACGTGCAGGTGAGGTTGGCTTGGGTCTCTAGTGATATAATTGGACCCCTTACTCCCCATATGTATATAATTATATATATCTTCTTTATATATAAAAATGAATCGCAAAATGTGTTGGTAAGCGCATAACTCGAGAACGGCTGGACCGATTTCTCTAATTCTTTTTTTGTCGAGTTCGTTATTGTCAGGAGAAGGTTCTTATGTAGGGTAGGGTAGGGTAGGGTAGGGTAGTGTAGTGCAGTGTAGGGTAAGGTAGTGTAGGGTAGGGTAGGGTAGGGTAGGGTAGTGTAGTGTAGGGTAGTGTAGTGTAGTGTAGGGTAGTGTAGGGTAGTGTAGGGTAGTGTAGGGTAGTGTAGGGTAGTGTAGGGTAGTGTAGGGTAGTGTAGTGTATGTAGGGTAGGGTAGGGTAGTGTAGGGTAGGGCAGTGTAGGGTAGTGTAGGGTAGGGTAGTGTAGTGTAGGGTAGAGTAGTGGGGTAGAGTAGTGTAGGGTAGGGTAGTGTAGGGTAGGGTAGTGTAGTGTAGGGTAGAGTAGTGTAGGGTATGGTAGTGTAGGGTAGGGTAGTGTAGTGTAGGGTAGGGTAGTGTAGTGTAGGGTAGGGTAATGTAGGGTAGGGTAGGGCAGTGTAATGTAATGTAAGGCGGTACGTAGTTCGCCGGGACAGCTAGTACTCAATATATTTGCGAAGTTTGGATTCAATCCGGCATGTAGTTTTTGTATTAAAGCGGAACTACGTGGATCCAAAGTCGAAGATTCAACTCGTTAGAGTTACTTTGACATCATTTTATTTGACCGACACAATTCTTATTTAATATTATAAATGTGAAAATGTGTTTGTTTGTTTGTAACCTTGTCACGCTTCTACACCTCAACCAATATTGACAAAATTTTGCACACAGGTAGCCTGTGTCGTTAATTGGTAGCAATAATACGATTAAGACATCCCAACCTAAATTTGTGACATTTGAGATTTCTAAGGCGGTTCCTGTTGCTATAGTGATTATTCTATGGTCCACCCAGCCTGACCTTGCATTAGATGTCCTACAACTAGTCATTCAAGTCACGCACCTACCTATTCAGGAGAATATTTCATCGGCCTGCCTAATTAACTGGAATTACGATTGGCAGTTACAGCATCATTTTTCTTCTAAATTAAGCCTAAACGCGTTGAGTTATGGCGCGAATTTTCGGATTGGAAACGATAAATCTGCCTTAGGCTTGATGCATAGCTATTGAGGGCCACCAATTGATGGTGGAAGTGCTTGAAGTCAGACCGCCGCAGGTGTACGTCAGTAGTGCAGCTGAATAAACTGCAGATGTCATCCGTAAGCCTATACCATCTTACCATCAGGTGAGATGATGCCAAGGGCTTACCAATTGTGAATAAAAAAAAATAAAATAAAAATAAAGTACCTTGTTTTTAGGGTTTCCGCTGTTTGTCTGACTCTGTCCGTCCTTCAGCGGGCTGTATTTCATGAACCGTGATAGCTAGACAGATGAAATTTTCACAGATGATGTATTTCTGTTGCCGCTATAACGACAATTACTAAAAATTAGAAAAGTGAAAAAATAAGTGGAAACTTTATACAAAAAATGTGGTTTTTTTTAAACATGAAGAAACTAGCGCCATCTAGTATGATGGTACGGAATCCTATGTGAAAGTGTATGTGTAGAATAAGTACAATAATATATCTGTTACCGTGTGTTATTGTATGGAGACTTTCACTTTTTTAAATTTTTAGTGTTTGTTGTTATAGCGGCAACAGAAATACATCATCTGTGAAAATTTCAACCGTCTAGTTATACAAATACGACGGACAGACGAACGGACAGCGGAGTCTTAGTAATAGGGTCCCGTTTTTACCCTTTGGGTACGGAACCCTAAAAAGTAGAAAAAACGAAAAAAAAGTTTGTGTTTGGGTCTTTTATTTTTATTTTGCTCTATCATAAAAACGGTAATACATACAGGCGTGAAACTTGGTGTGGTTATAGTAATAATACTCAAGTAAAACAACAAATTATAAAAATTGGCCAGGTATGAGTCGTACTCGCGCTAAGGAGTCCGAACTGAATGACAAAAAAAGCATATTTTTGTCGCTCGCGTTGATGTCTTTTGTTTGTAATGTGAATAGGTATCATTTTCCTTATGCTATGTAGTTGTGTGGAGATGTGTGGTGGTACGGAACCTTCGGAGCGCTAGTCCGACTCGCCCTTGGCCGATTTTTTACTTACTGAGGTATTAATTCGACACATCACTTGTGGTAACTAATACTTCTTTAACAACACACAAACAAAGGTTAGGCCATTCTCCACACACTGGAGTCGAGGGTTAGTGAAGAACCCCCAAGTTTTTTTAAGCCGCCTGTAAGGTATCTCTGACACAGCTAAACAGCTGCCATCTATTTAGTGACACGAGGACCGTTTGGAAGCTTCGTAGCCTAACTAGGAAAATAAATCACTATATTTTTTAAATTTATTAATTTTTAACGTTTTCTCCTACGAGTTCAATACACTTTTTCCATTAGCCTAGCAACGCTTATATATCAGCTTTAACAAATCTTTATCTAAGCCCTCGAAATTATCAACAGCAGACAATTGTCAATTCATTATCAATTCTGTATCGACAGCAGCTTTGTCCTATTCATTAGTGGTACATTTTTGACCTGCCGAGTGGTTTTTAAACTTTGGAAATAGATGAAAGTCTGGTGGAGCTAGATCAGGTGAAACGGGGCGTGGGGTAACATCGATATGTGTCTACTCAATATATTTGAAAAGTTTGAATTCAATCCGGCATGTAGTGTTTGTATTAAAGCGGAACTACGTTTGTATGGAAACTCGAGCCTCCTGGGGACCCTTAAGTGGCAGTGGGCGGGGCACATAACTCGTAAAACAGATGGCCGTCGGGGTAGTAAACTTATTGAGCGAAGCTATTGGTAGTTCATAGATAAATAGGGTGTCAAAGGACGCTGATTGACGAGATGTATCAGACAGTGAAGGAATTAAAAAAAAATTGAAATTCAAAAAAGTTATGGTCGTAAAACCGGTTTTTTTGGTCGAAAATTTTTGAATTTTTTAGACTTTAGGCCCGGATGTCTCGAGAACTAATTTGAAATTTAAAAAAATGAAAAAAACGGTCCTAGGGTATTTAGTTGGCTGTCGAATGAGATCAAAATTTTGAAAAAAAAAAAAAAAAATTACGGGCTGTAGGTGCGCCCTCAAAAAAGTACCTCGGCGAGTGAGTTGTAGCGCATCATTGTTAACAGTACTGTGGTATGGAATTGGGTGTGTATGAGGGTTTATATTGTTGTATGTGGTGAATTTTTGGAATACTTTGAACTTTTTTCGAATTTTTTTGAAAATTTTTGGATTTTGTAAAATATATTTTTTTTTTAATGAGTACGGGGTATTGGGAGTTATGTAAAAAACGAATTGTTGATGGATAGTGTGAAGTAATTTATGTTACTTATTGTTTGTCCAATTAGGATTTAGGATTAGGATTTATATCTGTATTCTGCTACCCAGATGGATAGATCCCGTTAAATTATAATGTAACGGTTTTTACAATTTCACGGTGACATTATACGTATGTGATTGATATTGATACAACGAAAACTAATAATGTTCATGAATTCCATCTATGAAAGATAAATTCTAACTGTTTGATTGGAATGATGAGTTGTATTGGTTTCGTAGCTGGAGGCCTGCCTATCTGCTTGCCTACTTAGCAGATATTTCAATATAATCTTCATATGAACAATAAGGAGCGTCACATTTACGAGAAATAATGGTCTGTGGTTAAGAGCCTGACGACACTACGTGCAGAGTTATGTACGTATGTATGAAAATAAGTACATATTTGTGTATGTATGTGTGCCTGTTTCTGCTTGATGGCTTTTTGAGTGCGAGGCGTCGTCGATAAGTTAGTTTGATCCCCTGAGTGACAAAGGAATAAAATAAACTTTAGACAAAACCAATGAAATAGTGTTTAAATTGGTGTTGATAGAAAAGCGATTGCGTTAGCTAATTAGTTCACTATAGGTTTTATACAAAATTATCAAAAAACAACGTTTCTATTTGATTATAAGCGGAGCGCGCTCTCTCCGCTTACATTCAATGCCCCACTTAAGGCCTAATACGCCTAGGAACAGTTGTCTCTGTCTCTTTCTTTACATTTAAAGAGTAAAGAAAATAACCCCACTTTTGCAGTTTTTTATGGTTTTTTTAGTTTTAATTTAGACATAGGCATTTTTGCTAAAAAAGTGAGAGCTACAATATGTCAAGATTTTATTGAGGAATAAGAGAGAAAAATAAATAAGGGGCTATGTCTAACTGTAGTGAAGTAAAGCTGGTTTTTGTCGGCTAAAACATTGCGAACTTTGCAAATTTTTTCTTTTTAGAAAATTTTATCAAATCGTGTTTGGCCTGCTTCACTTCGTAGCGGACATATTGCAATAAAATTATAAAAAAGTGATAAATGTATTGCAGTTTCAACCGCAGAAAAAATACTTTTTCCAACCCCCGATTTCAGGGTTTACATTATTTTCTGAAAGGGTTTCGCCTTAAGCACGGGCTATTGCCTTTGATATGCACGCTAAAAAGGTAATAGGGAGAATGATATTAGTAAACCCTTCTTAGTTTTGAAAGACCTATTCAACGATACCCCATACGATAGGGTAACTAAACAAAAAATCACCTCCACACGGAGGGAGGTACCCTACAATGTTTTTTACAGATTTTATTGCGTAACTTTATTAGGAGTCTCAAATTTATACAGTACTAGCTGTGCCCGCGACTTCGTCCGCTTCGTCGTTTATAAGTTTTGAGTAACGATATTTACACGATAGTAAAATAGAAAAAAGAAAACAGAAATAAAAAAATAACTGCATGTCGCTGAGAAAAGCGGCTGTGGCATACGGACAGACAGACAGATAGACGGACATGGCGAAACTTTAAGGGTTACAATTTAGTCGGTACGGTAGTAAACAAAATCATATTTTCATGTGTACATAGTGCCCTTATATTTGATGTCCTGTAAGTCTCCTTTTTACCATTTTCAAATTTTGATCTCCCATTTTAGACCCCTTTTTTCAGCGGGGTTACCCTACCCTCCGTATCGAAAAACCAAATGAACGACGTCCCACGTAAAAACCACCTGAGTGGCGTAATGGTTAAGTCCATTAGCTTCACATCAGGAGGTCGCGGGTTCGATTCCCGTTGGAGTCTAACTTTGTAAGATACGGTTTGGTTGGTGTAAAGGCATTTTCTAAGCCCACCTGGCTAGCTACCACCATATTATCTAAGTCTCGCCGCCAAACATCAATGCTGACAACATTAATATGTTCCGACTTGAAGATAAGATTTCCAGTTTCCCATTGCGTTCGTTGGGGATTGTTGGTAGGCCCGCTTCCATCTTAGGCATTATCGTCACTTACCATCAGGTGAGATGATGCTAAGGGCTTACCAATTGTGAATAAAAAAAAAACATATATTTAGTTTTCTTATAATGGCACATGACAAGACAGTGAGCAAAGCTCGGACGCCCAGGTACTCAACAATCGATGGCGCTGCATCATCGAGCAAAGTTCAGTGTCGCCCGGGTACTGTCATGTAAAATGCATATAAAATCAGTAGTCTGAATGTGGCTATCTTGTGTCTACCTATAAATAACAAATCTCGGCCAGGGCCAGAGGGAATGTCGGGTCATCCTTACACGGGCCAAATTCATACGATACTGTAAATAAATACTACCTAAAAGCTTCGTGATGTAACTGAAAATTTGGCATCGGAACTTTGGTCGGGCAGTGTTGGTTGGTTCCCTATTCATTGGTTTTTGGTCGACATGGCACCGAATTGTAGATTTTCCCGTTTGGGTTTATGCCAAAACGGACAGGAGCGGAATTAGGCGGTCAAGGGCCCCGGTGCGAACTACGCATGTCATGCACCCTTTCAGATCAGATTCTGACTGTCTATTTCTTAGGACGTAGGATATTCGTTATTGGATGAATTCATTTTCATAGGTACAGTTTTACAAAAACTGATATATTTTTTACAATTTCGTTACGATCGCCATCCAAACTAACATGTTTCGCTTACCTTAAGATATGTGCACCGAACTCTCTTACGACAACTCCTCCACATATGAAAAAGTCAAAAAAATAAAGTTGAAGGATGTCTTGTCCAAGTACTAAAGACTATGGGAGCCTTAAATCCATTGCTCCACATTATCCCTGCCACAACATTCTGTACTACTCGGCGATATAAGTAGATAGATTTTATAGGAGAATAAAGAGAAAGGGAGACGAAGAGAGCTCCGCTCGGAGTATCCGACGTGATCGATAAGAAATAAGACGATTCGTAAGAGAACTCAAGAAACCGACATACCTCACAGAACCGCTAAGCCCCAGTAGCATTGAGAGAGCCACATAGCTCATCGAACGGAAAGGACGGCCGTTGGGGCAGTAAAGTTTTTGGACTGACGACCGCGCTCCGAAAGACGCTGCGTAGGTAGTAGACGGATGAACTGTAAAGGTCACGGGCAGACAGAACCGATCGTTGTGGAGAATTGTGACTGATCCGTTGGTCCAGTGACAGTACTGCTGCCTGCTGGGCAGAGGGTCGTGGGTTCAATCCCCACCCAGGGCAATCATTCGTGTGACGAACAGGTTTGTTTATTCTGCGTGTGGGTATTAAATATTAATATCTACATGTGTATGTATTTAAACGTACATATACAGAGTGTAACAAATTTGGTTTAGCTCCCGTTAACTGGGGCTTCTACTCATCATACTACACAACTTTTGTTCCATGACTTTGCTGAAAACGCATAAATTAACTCTTTATAAAAATCTACCAATTTTGTGCATTTTTGTACGGAGGGTCACATTTTTTTTTAGAGAATTGATGAAAGTTGTTTAGTACGATGAGTAGAACCCCGTGTTAACGAACGCACCACGAATTTTGTTACACTCTGTATACATAAAAGTATGCATATCAGTCTTTGGGTCCCATAGTATCTACATGGAATCCTAGTTTAGGGCCAAATGACCGTGTGTGATTTTACCTGAATATAACATTAAAATTGGAAATCCTCTGTTTACCAGTATTTTTGTATCTTTTATTGTTTTTGTATTTCGGCGGATATGATGATATGAACATTTCGTTTTTTTTTATTCACAATTGGTAAGCCCTTGGCATCATCTCACCTGGATGGTAAGTGACGATGATGCCGAAAATGGAAGCGGGCTTACCAAGATTGTAAATTGGTAATTGGTAAAACGTAAAACTCTTTCTTACCTCAGACTGGACGTGTCGCTCACGCATCGAGCGAACATTTTGCTAGGTAACACTTGAGTGCCCTCTCTTTTCTAAGCATATACTGGCAAGGGAGGGTAGTTTAGAATAGATGACCCTTCTATATACAGTTAAGTGTGCACAGTATTGGCGTGCTTGTCGGTTTTGTGGTGTTGTCTTGTGGCATGGTAATTACTTCTAATCACCGAAAATTTGAATAAGAACCACAACATGGATGTTTTGTAGATTATAACAATTTACCTAACCAGTTTGCCATGCCCTAGCAGGGCCCATATACCATGCTATAGTTACATTTGTAAGACCTTATTTTTGTACAGAATTGCACGCGATAAATAAATGAAATGAAATAAACATACAACCACTTCACAAGTTTCTAACATTAACAACAAAATAGTGACCTATCAAATTATATCCGTTTGTCACCACGCGCAGACTTAAAGATTATCTGGCGAGCACTCTAGTTCTAGTTGCCCCTGCCTAGCTCCACCCCTGTCCACTGCACGATATTTATCAGGCAATAGCGCAAGTATCTGCCATATTGCGTCTTGCCACTCGAGACTGCCATATTGACTTCAATTTGCTGTCTCCTTACTGCCAATACGTAATTTGATATCAGCTTTCTGCGATGGCCTTATTCTTGTAACGGAATAGCTGTTTCTGGGTAAATGTTTTTGTTAGGTAGGTTGCTGGCGGCATATTCGCTCCAATGTTCGTGCGGAGGGTGGCGTGTGGCGTATCGGAAGTCGGATCGTTCCTTTCCCTCTAATGTGGTCGAGGGAAGGGACGACGACTGACTCTCGCTTTGTACTCGCGTGACCGGGTGCTGTCCGTATGAATGGGCCTTGGCGTTAAGGGCAAAAATGAAAAATTCAGTTTGACAGTATATATGATATTTTTATTATAATGTTTAAAAATGTTTCTTTTTACTGCCATACGACTAAATCAATGAATAAATGAAAAAAACTACAGTTTTAACGTGTTTTTATTTTATTTTTAACCGACTTCAAAAAAGGAGGAGGTTCTATATTCGACTGTATATTTTTTTTTAATGTAAGTATGTTCACCGATTTTTCCGTCAATTCATTTCATTTCATTTATTTCAAGAACAAATTACATTGTGTTTGAAAGTACACAAACAATTACAAAATATAAATTAATAATAATAGCTAATACCTAAGAAAAATACAAAATGTCAAATTTTCTAAAAGAGTTAAATAATAATAAAAAAAATGTCATATAACACAATGTCGTAATGAAATTCACAAATAAAAAAATAAATAAAAAAATATTAGCATGTCATGTCAATTGTCAAAATTCATTTTTTATTCGAAAGAGTATACTCCCGAGGGTTTTTTTTTTTGAGGTAGCTGTCAGCAAACCATCGAATCTAAAACATTTGATATGTATAAGTAACGTTTGCTGACACCGACCTCAAAAAAAATTTAAAGTCCCTAATTTAATTTGTACCCACCTTTGATTTCGTTATTGTTGGTTAATGTTGTGTATTTAAGTACAATAATATTATTTCACACTTTTGAGTGAATTTCATTTTGAAGTCGGTTTTTGGTTTTTTTAAACTTTTATTTTTTGTGTTATATAATTTGTCGTATCATGTTGTTTTTATGTTCTTGTGTTATTTGTTTTCATGATCATATCAGCTCGTATACGTCCCCACCGAGGGGCTCGAGCCTACCCTGAATTAGGGCGATCGGGCCTTAGTCGACCACGCGGGCCCTGTGCGGGTTGGTCGACTTCGCACACAACCTGCGAGTTTCTTCGCAGGCGTGTGCAGGTTTCCTCACGATGTTTTCCTTCACCGTAAGATCGTCGAATAAACGTACATATGAAATCTAAATTCGAAATCACATTGGTACGTGGCGGGATTCGAACCACGAGCTACCTCCCGGACGGGAGGCGGCGGCCCTAGCCGTTACGCCATCGACGCTCTATTTGTTTTACATAAATTATTTTATTTTGACGTTATAAACGAATAATTTTGTTAATAAATTTTTCACAAACTGAAATTGTTTATAATTTTTTTGACCATCCAAAGCGTGCAACTATGAATTCACTTTGGATAAATATTTTACCTAGTGTTAGGCAGCTACTAGTATATCTAGAATGCTGATGAGTTTATTTCTAACTACAGTTCCGTTAAAAACCCGTAAACATGCCCACTGCTGGCGCACGGGTCTCTTCCAAAACTCGGGAAGGTCAGGTCACATTCTACATACGGGGGTCAAATTTGGCAAGAAGCAAAGTCTCGCAGCACAGGTAAAGAAAAAAATACAAAATGGTTATATGCATCTAGGTGGTTAGAAACTAGCAGATGGATGGTGGTTTTTACTAGACTGAATGCCTAAAAATATTGCAATATTTTTATGAATGGAAGATAAGATAAGATGTCTGTTTCTTTTGCTGAGCCTAAACGATTTCATGGATTTTGGAGTGCGAATAGATGTCGTTAGATTCTCTTGATCCCCTGTCTATCACAGAGACATTATAATCAGTCGAGTAATTATTTTTCAACCGATTTCCATAAAGGAGGAGGTTCTTAATTCGACTGTATGTTTTTTTTTATGTGTGTTACCTCAGAACTTTTGACTGGGTGAACCGATTTTGATGATTTTTTTTTATTCGAAAGCTTGTGTTTTCCGCGTGGCCCCATATAAATTTTATCAAAATCAGTGTAGTACTTTATCAGAAAATTAACAAAAACCAAAAATAATAATGCAAAATTGTTCGAAGTTGTTGCGATGGAAGTCGGGTTTTTAACGTGTTTAGCGTTTTCAATTATTTAAATTAAATTGTTTACGTTATTTACTTATCAAATACGAGTAGGTTATTAATATGCGCGCCGTGGGCAGGTTAATAAATATAATGTTATCTCACAATTCCTTACCCTACAACAGGAGCGGCTTTTATACGGATACAGACTCTCGAAGCGCGGACTTAAGGTGTATTTTGACTCGTTATGAGCGCCCCTACTCAAGTTAGGCTAATATAACGAAAGATGCATCCACGCCGTGGAAGATATTATGAACGTTAGCAGCGTTGTAAGTAAGTTTAAATTCGCATGTTTGTTATCACAAAGTTATCTCTCTTTACTGGTTATAATCCTTACTCTTTGCCATGAAAGTCGTTTACTTTCACGAGTAGCCAGCAAAGTTACACAATGAGTTGGACCCGAAGAAAGACCGACTAGTGTGACACTCCACTCAATGCTCTCTTCAGCTAATGAAGAATGCAGGGGCTCAGATCCTGAGTAGTGGAGAGGGGGGGGGGGGGGTGCAACCAACGACTCACTCCATGCTCCTCGACCCAAATGTTTACAGCTGTACTACGGTGACATTTGGCATTGTCGTCCATAAGCCTTACCCGGTGTTTTCTGTTGTAGCTTGTGCCAACATAACCACAAATTGTTCGAGACCTGGAGACTCTGGTCGAGTCCAATTTTTATTGCTCTGTAAAACTTCACATAAGCTCATATATAAGTCCCGACCGAGGGGCTCGGGCCTACCCTGAATTAGGGCGATCGGGCCTTAGTCGACCACGCAGGCCCAGTGCAGGTTGATCAACTTCATACACAACCTTCGAGTTTCTTCGCATATTTCTTCTTCTGTCTGTGTCGCTTATCTTGGTTTTTTAATCTTTTGTTTGCTTTTTATACTTGATGGTAAATGTGTACATACTTTTTATGTAACAATAATAATAATAATAAATAATAATAATAATGAGTGCAGGTTTCCTCACGATGTTTTCCTTCACCGTAAGAGCGTTGGATAAACGTACACATGAGATCGAAATTCAAAAACACATTGGTACGTGGCAGGACTCGAACCACGACTTCCCGGATAGGAGGTAGCGGCCCTTGCCGTTGCGCCACCGACGCTCTGAACTGTAAAACTTAATTATAGTAAATCCCACTGAAGTCCAACGCCAGTGTCCAGTACCAGTGGATACTTTGGTCCGTGTCTCTCTGCTCGAGTTACACTAGTCGGTCTTTCTGCAGGCCCAACTCATTGTGTAAGTAGCTCCTTTTCAGGTGGCCGGTAAATATTTTCCATGTTTCGTCAATAGCAACGGTGTGCTGCAACTGACTTTTCTGTTGATCATCAGAGCATTGAGTAAAGTGTCACATACTGACCTTTGTTTTTTTATATTCATAACTGGTAAGCTCTTGGCGTCATCTCACCTGATGATAAATGACGATGAGGCCGGATTCGTTCCTTAAAAACTGCAATCGCGAATGAAAGCAGGTTTTTTTTATTCACAATTGGTAAGCCCTTGGCATCATCTCACCTGATGGTAAATGACGATGATGCCGAAGATGGAAGCGGGCTTACCAAGATTCCCCAACGCAATAGAGAACTGGCTATCTTATCTTCATGGCGGAACACATCAATGCTGTTAATACTGATGTTTAGCGGCAAGACTTATATAAGATGGTGGTGTAATAGCCAGGCGGGCTATGAAAATGTCCTACCACCAACTAAACCGAATCTTACAAAGTTGACCCCGCCTGAAAACGAACTAGCGACCTCCTTGTGTGAAGCGAACGGACTAACCATCACGCCATGGAGGCGGTTAAAGTATATTAATATGTTCTTGACAAACTTGCCAACTTATGAATGATGTTACTCCCAGTATCAACTTCCATATTTATTTTTTTACAATTTTACATTTTATTACAATGATATTATTCTAAACGTCTACCTAGTTCTTGGAGATATTATTCATTTATTTATTTTCCTAATTTAGGAAACAGTCATAAATGTAGGATTACATATAAATTTTGAATTAAAAAGGATCTGGAGTTTCAATTATTAACAATAAAACAAGAAATGTACGAGCCCTGTGACAACATTAATTGCACAACTATTTTTACTTAAACTATTTATAACAGTTTATTTTATTTCTAATCGCACTTTTAAATGCTCCCAAAGTAGTATTAAAGATGTGTACATCAGAAAAGTCATTATTAAAGTTGCGTGTCGATCGTCTGAAGAAACTTTATTGTGCAATTTTCGTCATTAACAACGTAAAAATATAGTTACTGTCTTAATTTATTATAAACAACATTGAGGTAATTTCTTTAGTGGGTATTTGTTTCACCTGTGTAACAATTAATCACCAGATTTAACGGTTTTCTTCTTAATCAACAATTGATAAGCCAATTAATATAAAAACTACATTCAGGATTGAATCCAAACTTTGAAATTATATTGAGTAGACACATATCGATGTTTGTAATTAGTTGTCATCTTAGTAAATTGAGACGTAACTAAACATAGGCCTAAATTAGTTTGTACTGAAAGTTTGATAGTGCTTTAATTTTTTTTCGTTTTATATGAGTACATCGAAAACTGATTACAAACATCGATATGTATCTACTCAATATATTTTTAAAGTTTGGATTCAATCTTGAATGTAGTTTTTGTATTAAAGCGGAACTACGTTTGTACGGAAACTCGAGCCTCCAGTTTGACAGTAAAAAATAAATTGCACCATGGAGATACATTCCGCAAGATTAATCTATCACAGGCTTACGGCCAAATTGAATTAAATGAGTAGTCAAAAATGTGGTCAGTTATAAACACGCAAAAAGGTTAATTCAAATATAATATGGTCTAAGGTTTATTTGTCTCAGATAAAGTAAGTAAATGCCCAACCCAAGCCTTACAAAGTTAGACCCAGCGGGACATTATCGTGTGAAGCGAATCTATTACGCCACAGATGCAGTTAAATACGCTAGAAAATACTTAGTATTTAACTGTCTCTGTGGCGTGTCTGTACAATTTATTTTATTACTTAGGCACTACTAATTATTACTGTGATAAGTTTTTCATACTTGTGAGAACCAAAAATTTTTCTTACACTATATATGTAGATACGCTAGTACTCTTCATTTTACTGTGCTAAAGAAGTGGCGACTTCTTTTTTTATTTATTTTTTATCCACAATTGGTAAGCCCTTGGCATCATCTCACCTGATGGTAAGTGACGATGATGCCGAAGATGGAAGCGGACCTACAAAGATTCCCCAATGCAACGGAGAACTGGCTATCTTGTCTTCAAGCCGGAACACATTAATGCTGTCAACATTGATGCTTGGCAGCAAGACTTAGATAAGATGGTGGTAGCTAGCCAGGGGGCTTAGAAAAATGCCCTTTCACCAACCAAACCGAGTCGTACAAAGTTAGACTCCGCTGGGAATCGAACCCGCGACATTATCGTGTGAAGCGGATCTATTACGCCACAGATGCAGTTAAATACGCGAGAAAATAATTTATCGCGTATTTAACTGCCTCTGTGGCGTGTGCGCACGCACTGCGTGGCTCTACAATTTATTTTATTACTGCACTACTAATTATTACCGTGATAAGTTTTCATACCAGTGAGAACCAAACATTTTTCTTACACTATAGAAGTGGCGACTTCGCGTCATTTCTGTCTTAAAATACCCTCTTTTACATTTGCCTTCCTCAAAAGGGACCTTTGGCGAAGTTAAACCAACAAACGGCAAAGAAAATATACAAAATTAGCATTCCCTTGACGCGTTTATGGGGAAAATGTCTCAATAGAAAGTTCTCAAAGCCGCCGCGTCGCCGGGAGCCAACGGAAATTGGGAAAAATTGTTGGACACGTAGTTATGTAAATACAAAAACGGTTATGTGGTTACGGTTGGAGAGCGATGACTGCCCCTAACTAGAGCTGATTGCCCTCAACAAGGAAAGTTTCTTGCTGCAGCCTGTGGATGGATATGGGGTGACTTTTAATTAGTTCTTGATAGCAAAGGATTTTTTTAACTCACCTGATGGTAAGTGATGATGTAGTCGAGGATGGTACACGCAAACTCAAATAATGCCTATTCACTCTTGCCTTGATGATCCCCAAATTATAGGAATCGGGAAACACTGACGCAGGCAAGGAGTTCCACTCCTGCACTGTACGCATAATAAATGAAGAAGCGTAACGATTCGTGCGAAAAGGTGGAACATCAACAACAAAGGGATGCAAGGGGATATGAATGTACTCGCGATTACGAACAACTTTTCCAAAGAAACTATATATCAAATATGAAAAAAAACTTTTGGTCCTTTATACATTTTTGCCGATTTGATAACTTATTATTTATCGAGGATTACATTTTTTTTCTGATTTGATATTATAATTTCTTTGCGAAAGTTGTTTGTAATCACGAGTACATTCATATCATTTGCTATCAAGAACTAATTAAACCTCACCCTGTTTATTTGCTCCAATAAGTTGGAGGAGTAAAGTTTTTCGCTCTTTGGACTTACGGAATTGGTCATCCACGGACCGAGAGGGGGGAATGGTAAATTCTAGAAGGACGTACTTACAATATCCTCCTTAGGTCCTTGTCTAACTTAAAGGAGAGTCTATTTTTGAACAACTCACAATTTTTTCACTGCGGTGGCACGGGTCTCTTGCCAAACTCGGAAGGGTAGGCCTTACTTACTCCACACATGGGGGCCAAGTCTTAGTTGGTGGAGTTTGTAGAGCAGAAGTTTGTAGAGCAGAAGTAAGTATAGCAGAAGCACACCCCGGACACTCCATACAAACGAGCGAGAAATGATATACATAATTATAACTGACGTATCTATAGGCAAGAATGCAGGTAGGGTTGAATCACACCGGCGGTATTGGTCACGAAATGTTTGTTAGTTATTTACTGCATGCACACTGCAAGATATATATATACTGTGCTGCAAGCAACAATCAACAGTTATCTTACATGATTAAGTAACTTACATGGATAACATTGTTCATTTGTTCTTCAAACACAGGAGCTTTTGTCCGTGAAACAATCTCATTTAGCAACCTACAATAATAGTCAATCTCAATCTATAATTCCGAGATCACATTTTATAATATCACACCACTAGATATTTCTATAAAACTCATACTTTCACACCATCTAATCAAATTATTACAAACAATCATCATTTTAAATAAATAAAACGAACAAAATATCTCACAAGCCACAATAACAAACTGACATCTGACATATGAAAAACATAAAGGAACTACATTTCTAAAAAATAAAGATACAGCTAGTATGAAGATTCATAGGTACTGATTGTTCTTAGATTTGGTCGTATAATATTGGTGGTCAGCCAATCATGATACGAGGCATGCTGAGACGCCGCGGCCGCCTATTGGCGTCGAGAGGTGAGCGGCGCGCAAAGTAAATATAAGTGACGTTAATCGCGCATGCGTAGTTCGTCCTTTACGTTCGGTAACTAGTTGCTTTTTATTCCGGTGTACAAAACTGCCGTCCGTTAGCTAAAAGGTCGTTAAGCCTCAGGGGGTAAATTTTGATTTTTAGATGCCATCATACATAGAAAAAAATTCTCTATCGATCTGTATTGGAATCATTTTGCTAACGTTTATAGTTCAGGAAATACGTCTAGCATAAAAGCCGTTAAATACGATTAAATCTAAGTTTTGCGCAGCTAAAACGACGTCAACCATCAATACTTGGGTGAATGGTCACATTGAGCCTTTAACGCCATCATCATATCAAAATTATTTCACTTTTTGCATAGCAAAACAGACGTTATTCATTTTTACTTCACTATACAGTCGTTACGATACTTTTGAGATCTTTTAGTCAAGGGTCATTTAGTTAAATTGCGTCGATAAACATACGCTAAAAAGCAGTTATACAAAATACTATACTTTAACGTCATTAAACTCTCTTAACGCCTTTCTAGCTTAGGATTTTTCAAATAATATAGTGGTATTTATTTTTCGCAAAAGCCCTATCAGCCTTTAAATATATTAATAAATAAAAATTATCGAATGAACCGTAAGCTATAAGGACGCTAAGCCACAATACTTCGCTAAAACGTCGCAATCTGCTCTCGCGTCTCACCCCGCCCGCACCCTTTGGAACATATTCCTAGTGTTGCCTAGGCCGTCACTGTAGGTGGACGCGCGCGCGTTGCTGGCCGGAAAGATTCCCGCCAAAGTGTTATTATGGCTGAGAGGATAAGTAATAATTATACACTATTTTGCTAATAATGGTTCTCTCTTAGATTTATGTATAGCCACATTACATACAGTATGTTGTTTCGGACGCTTTGTTTAATTATTTACCTATGCCCGTTTTTTATGTAAAAGCATGATAGGGATGCTCACTGACTATCATAGCACTTAAAAGAAAGTAGTAAGGGACGCCAAATTATTCTAAATGTATTTGTTTTCTTACAGAAGATCGATGAAGTCTTTTCTTACAGAAGATCGATGAAGTCCACTGTAAAACTCGCTGTTTTTTTTTTTTTACTTTTGTCTCAAGCACTGTATTTTTTCGCACCCAACAATGTAATATCAGTTTCCTCATCTGACAATACTGAATGCTGCCCTTATCAATATGAATAATCCATCCTGCGTGTATCCTACGACACCGTCGAGAGGTACACGCTTTCAAAAATTCCTATATAATAAAAAGGTTTCTAAACGTTAAAGTATTTTTACGTCTATCACCTAGGAACTCTACACTTCGATAGCGCGTTTTATTTTCATAGTAGTGCCATCTAGTGAGCTTACTTAATACTGGCTTTGAACCTGCCAGCGACGCCACAGATTACTAAATAGTTACTTCGTGCGACGCGACGTGCTTCATGCGATCTTGTCTAAGTTCGTGTTACTTTCCCATAGAAACAGATGTTTGAAATCAAAAGTAAGGACACGCTATTGTAGGCAGTGAATTGTTTATGTACGTGAACATGCGCCTTTACGGCGATATCTACCAAGTGATATTAATATCACCCATATGCACAACGATTTATGTGAAAAGTATCCTAATCAAACGGTGTCATATGAGTTGTATCGAAAACATGTTAAAAGTATGAATATATCGTTCACACGCCTCGGTAATGAAGAGTGTGAGGCATGCGAGTCTTACAAGTTGCACAAACAGCAAACTTCACACGATGTAACTGCCCAGTTGGTGGCAGAATGTAACAATTGTGTACAGTTTGCTAAACATCATGATAGATATACAAAAGCCAGGCAGCTTTACACTTTTCACAAAACCTTTTTACAATATGAGAAGAAAATATTTTATACTGCTGACTTAGAAAAAGTTATCATGTTACCAAGGATGGAAACATTTAAGGCAGTAATTTTTGCTCAACGACTCGTGGCTTTTAACCAGACTTTTGCGCCAGTTGGAAAAATCACCACTCAAAATAAACCGAAAGCTGTTATATGGCATGATGGCATCGCTGGGCGTAAGCAGGAGGATATAATGAGTGCATTTTATACATTTTTAATTCGCAACCGTGATATCTATGAAATAAACATTTGGCTGGATAACTGCAGTGCCCAAAACAAAAACTGGCTGCTGTTTTCAATGCTTGTTCACTTGGTAAACTCAGATATGATCTCTACTACGAACATCTCACTCTATTTTTTCGAACCCGGGCACACTTTTATGAGCGCTGATCAAGTGCACCAAGTTGAACTAGCGATGAAAAAGATGGGCAAACTGTACGATTTTACAGATTTTAAAGAAGCAGTTGCATCCATAAATAATGGTAAAGTGTCAGTTGAGTCACTGGAACCACAAAACTTTATAAACTCACCTAATTACATCTCTGACAGGCGCATTCAAAAATCGAACCCCAGAGCATACCTAAAAGACATGGCCCAAGTATCTTTTCGGCGTAATAACTTCAGTCTTTTGTATAAAAATGATTTTGATGATGAATTTACGTCATTGCAGTTCATGAAGGACAACTACTTGAAAAATCCAAGTGCAATGGCTATAACTTTCCGAAAATTTCCAAAAGGTCTGGAACCACAAAGAAAAGCGGGTATTATAGACAAATTAGCCACTCTATTACCCCCACACAAACTGCTATTCTGGAAAAAATTGCCAACAAGCGGGTGGTTGATAGAAGTATTTTCCAAAATCTTAATTAAGTATTTCGGTACGAGTACCTTACAGACTGATTAAACTGCCTACACCTACATATCTAAGAGACTGAGATTAATAGAGAAATAGTAAAGGTATTTTAATAGACATAAGAAATAACATAAGGAGATCCTAGATCTTAAAACTTCCCTAGTTTTAAGTGTGATACACAAAGTCATATTGTGATAAAAAGATTCTCATAATTTCTAAGTAGGTTCTAGGTATTTTAAATACCATTTAAGCGGAAAACATAGTATATTTGGCCGTATAACGTACACGTGATTTCTTAAAAAAAAATTTGGATGTTTTTAACTTTATTGTAATTTTATAATGAATATTTGTTCCTAAATAATCCTATTTAGATTTGTTTTATATACAAATTTTGTTACTGAAAGATGTTTGTAATTCTAAGCAATGCCTGTTAAACATGTGTTAATTTAGGTTTAGGAACTAGTATCCAAGCCGTAGGGATTTGTTACTTGTGATAAAATTATTCTTATAATTTCCTAGTAGGTTCTAGGTATTTTAAGTACCATTTAAACGAAAAACATAGTCTATTTGGCCGTATAACTATGTGATATCTTAAATTTTTTTAGAATGTTTTTATTTTGATTTCACATTACTGTAATTTTGTAATGAACAAAGATTTTAATAATTGAACCATTATGTGAATATTTTTTCCTAAATAAAACTATTTAGGTTTGTTTTTCTACAGATTTTGTTGCTGAAATATGTTGGTAATTCTAAGCAATACCTGTTAAATATGTGCTAATTTTGATTATGCTACTGTATCTAGGGATTTGTTACTTAAATATTTAATTTAATATTTAATTTTCCCTAGAATTTTTGAATGTTTCCTTTAATAAACGATTTATTTTATAAAATCGTTTCTCTAAGGTTTCGTACGTCACTTGGAATATTCGGTCCGAAATACATAGCTAAAAAGTCGTTTTGTTGTAATGTTTCAAGCTTAGCTGCTTTATAGTGAAGTAACTGTAGGATCAAATCCTATTAAAACAAAACAAGAAGACGCTAAAGTTCAAAAGCTAGTCTACAAAGCAATTAAAGTATTTTAGTGACGTTCTAGATAAGGTTTAATTGCAATAAAACTAATCAATACTTAACTATACAGTCGTTTAAATACTTAAGCGTCTGTTTAGTGTAGGTATTGCAAATAATTATTTTCCATAAAAAACGAGACACATATTTATATACAAATCCTAGACTATAAAGTCGCTGTGGTATACTTAGTGACCTTTTTGTAAAGTATTTATAGTAAAAAAAACAACTTTTACACGACTAGAAAGCCAAAATAGATTTTTCCCTATTTAAAACTAACTATATCAAATCAATATAATCGCTATTCGATGGTAAATAAAAAGAGCTATGTATACATATATTAAAGTTTTTTATGCGTGTAATAGCTATAAAATTACATCAATTTTAATTTTTCCCCGCCTTTTTCGCTCGTATCTGACAATTTGGTTTCGTGGTTTAGCGGCCTTATAGTTAACGGAGGGCAGAAAATCACAGCGGCGCGCAAAGTGAATATAAGTGACGTTTATCGCGCTTGCGTAGCTCGTCCTTTACGTTTGGTACCCAATCTACATCCAATCTGAGTGACGGGGGGGTGAGGTCGAATTTAGAGAGCGGCAGGGAGTGTCCATACTGTACGTTAGTACTAATATATATACTGTGGCAGAAGTTTGTAGAGCAGAAGTTTGTAGAGCAGAAGTGAGTATAGCAGAAGTTTGTAGAGCAGAAGTTTCTAGAGCAGAAGTTTCTAGAGAAGAAGTCTCTGACATGGCTTAGCGACTACTTTCTAGAGAGTAGCTAATAGCAACCGGAAGTAGCAGTGATCCATAAGGATAATAATAGCCGAAAAACGTCTACTGCTGGACAAAGGCCTCCCCCAAGGATTTCCACGACGACCGATCCTGCGAAGCCCGCATACAGCGGCTTCCCGCAATCTTCACCAGGTCTTCGGTCCACCTTGTGGGAGGCCTGCCTAGCTACGTTTCCCGGTGCGCGGACGACACTTTAGAACTTTACTATCCCAACGGCCATATGTACTACGAGCTATGTGCCCTGCCCACTGCCACTTCGGTTTAGCGATTCTGTGAGCTACATCGGTTACTTTGGTTCTCCTGCGGATCTCCTCATTTCTGATTCAATCGCGTAGGGAAATTCCGAGCTCATTTATTGCCCTTTGTGTGAACGCAGTAGCAGTAGTAGTACCTTATCTTGCGTAGCACATAAACTGTCGAGATAAACACTGCTAAGAGTAAAACCCATCCATGTATTCATCGTACCAATGGTCAGTTAACCTACTTGTTTAACGCGACCACGCAGCACTGAGCTAAGACCGCTTAAATTGGAAGCTAGATATTATCTCTGTTGCAATAAGGTTGGAAATTCGATCAGCATCAAATTCTTAACTAGTTTGTTACTATGATAACACGTTACTTCCTCACTACTTCGTCCCTCGAAAGTAAAAAGGTAGTCGACTAAGTCAGGGAATTTAAAGTCAAATATCAAATTAATTTATTTGTGATCATAAGTAAATATACAGGTGTTAAACACAATTGATGTGCTTTATGACCTATCCTTTATGACGTAGGTACAAAATTAGAATGCAAAAAAAAAACAGATGAATCATGGATAGGCACACAATCTGGTTCAATAAAAATAAATTCAAAGTAAAATTTCAGAAAACAATATAAAGTAATGGAATATTTTCCCTACGCGAACGAATCAGAAACGAGGAGATCCGCAGGAGAGCCAAAGTAACCGACATAGCTCACAGAATCTCTAAACTGAAGAGGTAATGGGCAGGGCACATAGCTCGTAGAACAGATGGCCGTTGGGGCAGTTAAGTTCTCCAGTGGCGACCGCGCAACGGAAGACGTAGCGTAGGAAGGCCTACAACGCGATGGACCGTCGACATGGTGAAGATCGCGGGAAGCCGCTGGATGCGGGCAGCGCAAGACCGGTCGTCGTGGAAATCCTTAGGGGAGGGCTTTGTCCAACAGTGGACGTTTTTCCGCTGATATGATGAAAATCAAAATAAATTCCAATATCATAGTAAACCTAACCTAAAATTCAAAATAGTAAATCAATCGATTTGTCAAAGTAATATGGTAAAACTATGTCTAATATTTGGCGGCAAGACTTAGATAAGATGATGGTAGCTAGCCAGGCGTAATCTGTGGCCAGGCGGGCTATGAAAATGTCCTACCACCAACCAAACCAAGTCTTACAAAGTTGACCCCGCCGGGAATGGAACCCGCGACCTCCTGGTGTGAAGCGAATGGACTAACCATTACGCCACGGAGGCGGCTTTTTCGGAAAAAAATGTACGTAGAAAAAAAATATCGCCATCTAGGCACTTAAATATCTAGGTTAATTCCTAGTAAGCCACACAACGGACATATCTTTTTACATTTCCTGGACTAAATAACCAACAAAGGAGGTTGGTCATTACGCGAGCAAAGTCGGAACGCGGAGGTTGTATTACTGGCCATACATCGCAGGAAGGGGAAGTACGCCCTAAATGTCCTAGTGGTTGAGAAGCGTTGGGCAAAGCGATGAACTTTTTAAAGGCGACGAATTGGAAACTTTGGTCGCAGGGATCTCGATTTTTCTCAACAATTACAAAACATATGAAAGTTATATTTTGTAACCTGATTCTTCATTTCAATGACTTCATTTTGTCAGTTGGAGAAACACGATTCGTTAACTTTTATATTAACAGAAAAATATATATCAAAGAAACCTCTTTTAAAACAGAGATTTGCATTCTACAGGGAAACCAGACAGAAAGATTTAGTAAAAAAAAAAGTCTCTAAATTTTCTTAGTCGATTAGACTAAACACACACTTCAATATGCCAATTGGATTTTTCAAAATTAATTTAAGTTTTTAATTGAAACAACAAAAAACATTGAAAAGTGCAAAAGTGTGGTTATTTTCTTTACTCTTTACATCATTATCATCATTACAGCTCATATACGTCCCCACCGAGGGGCTCGAGCCTACCCTGAATCAGGGCGATTAGGCCTTAGTCGATCACGCGGGCCCAGTGCGGGTTGGTCGACTTCACACACAACCTTCGAGTTTCTTCGCAGGCGTGTGCAGGTTTCCTCACGATGTTTTCCTTCACCGTTAAAGCAATCGGTAATGATATGTACGTAAGTTTTCGAAAAACTCATTGGTACATTGGCCGTCCAGATTTGAACCCGGTACCTCTGGTTAGATGGACCGAGTCGTTACCGGTTGAGCCACCGTCGCTTTCCTTTTACTCTTTACACGTAAAGAAAAAGACAGAGACAACTGCTCCAATCAATGCCTCGCCTTAAATGCTGTAGAAACAGTAATGCGAGTTCCCTAATAAAAACATGAAAAATACAGGGGTTCAGGCGGGTGGGGCGAGATAGCCAGGGAGATTACTTTCTATCAGGTGGGCTGTTGACATTTTTTTTACCTTTTTAGGGTTCCACAGTCAAAATAACGTCACGTACAAAGCTTACCAAAATTTATGGGCCATTTTTTTATAAAACATTTATAAGTGTTTATTTACCATGGTGGCAGTCTCGCAGTTTAGACGCTAAAGTACCGGATTGACTTACATACGTACACACATAAATATATTTTATATTTTTTAGTCTCTATTAATGTAATCCTTACAAATATTGTACATGTGAAAATGTGTTTGTTTATTTGTTACCTTTTCACGCTTCAACACCTTGACCAAACTTTAGCTTGTGTCACGGGGAAGGACTGAGGCGAATTTTTATCCCGTGAAAACAGTATATAGTCCGATGCAGTTCCTGAGGGAACTGGAAAAAAAACTCTTTTTTTTTGTTTAATCACAACGGAACAATAGATTTTTGTGATATTTTGCACGGAGATGGTAAGAGGATGGGAAATGGCATAATTTACTAATAAGCATATCCTGATATAGTTCCCGAGGAATCTGAAGAAAACTTATGTCCACGCTCGCGAGCCGCTTTCGGCTTGCTCACCACTCACCGTCAAAGACAGACATAAAAACGATGTCCACACGGGCGAAGCCGCGGTCAAAAGCTAGTACTCAAATCGCAACTTTGATTGTTTCTGCCATCAAAATACATTCTTGTCTCGCTTTCGTCATTTCCGCTCTCGCTCACATTTCCCGCCACATCCATAAGGAGTACCTACGTACTTCCGGCGAGTGCCCTTCTGCGCTCATAAAATATATAAACCGCCGTTTCGAGATTGCCACTAAATCACGTAAAAAATGTACAATCCATCGAACGACGATGATTTATCAGTGGGTAGGTGTCTATATTGAAGAAATTCCCTCTCGTATATCTACCAGATACGCTAAACTACCAGGTTTATGATATAGCGTCCACACTCACCGACAGCTAGGTCATAAAGTGACGGCCGCTATTCCTGCCAACACCATAAGGTGAAGACAAGGACCAGTTGTCTTGCCGCCAAGACGCTTGTCCCGGTACTCTGCAAGGCGAGTGCCTCGTGGAAGAGAACCACTACCTACTGTCCAGGTAGGTCCCGGAGCTGTAGGCGCGCTCATCTCCCGCGGCTTTCGCTGCTGGCGGTTCGATCCCCGCTCGGAACGTCAGAGAAGCTGGCTCCCACATCTCCAGTGTGGTACCGGAGCTGTAGGCACGCTCACTTCCCGGCGCTTATCACACCTGTCCAATAATATTGAAGAAATGTCGAAGGTAATCCAAATAGTAATAGCTTCGAGGAGTTATAGTATTTACGTAATAGGCACTAATTTTCATTATGTTTGTACCGCCGCCAACGACCAACTTTGTAACCAGTTTTTAATTTAATTAAGAACTTTTTATCGAAAAAAAATTGTTTTGCAATTTACAGGATATGAGGAGTGATTTTCATTTCCTCGAATTCTATTTTAATACACTGAACTCAAGAAAAAAATATCCTAATGCATCCTTTTTTTACAAGATTTTATTTAATTTGCAATGTATGTACGAGTATGTTTGTTCGTGCAAGTTAAATTTGACTCACTTCCCGGTTTCCGATTGAGCTGAAATTTTTCTTACATGTATATCGCGTCACAATGCAATATTAAAAGCTTGTACCTAAACATTTTTAGGCTTTTCGAAAATTATTTCTAGTTGTAACCATAGAACTGCTGCAATTTTAATCGAATCATTATGATATTTAAATTACGAACTTCTTAACAAAACAATATAAAATGATTAAGTTTTCTTAATTTTTGGAAATTCTTCTTTTTTTATTTACAATGAATTAAAAACCACAAATTTCGCACGATTCGTCCACAGTGATTGACGTAACAGCCACGTTGCAGTACGAGCTGACAAGAACTTTATTTCCAAGATATTTCGTTCGATGTTTGAAACATCGTGAATCGAGATGCTAATTTTAGGGACGGCGGAGCCATAAGAGCGTCGGTAGCGTAACGGCCAGGGCCGCTACCTCCTGTTCGGGAGATCGTGATTCGAATCCTAACACGTACCATATGTTTTAGATTTCAATTTCATATGTACGTTGAAGAAGAAAAACATCGTGCGGAACCTGAACACGCCTGCGAAGAAACTCGGAGGTTGTGTGTGAAGTTAACCAACCCGCACTGGGCCCACGTGTTCGTATAAGGACCGATCGCCCTAATGCAGGATAGGCTCGAGCCCCTCTGTGAAGACGTCTATGAGATGATATGGTGTCAACTTTTCATTAAATAAGGTATGTCTTCTAGATTCTAGATAGACCACTTTGAGATTAACGGATAGGGTATGCTTCTAACAGTCGAACCCTTCAGTGCCACCCGTTCTACTGGAAAATTAACAAGCGTGATCTAATCGACTACACAAATCGCAATTTTTTTTAAACTAGCTTTTTCCCGCAGCTCCGCCCGCGTGGACATAGTTTTTATGACTATCTTTAAAGGTGATTAGTAAATTATGTCGTTTCCCACCTACCCAACCATCTCTGTGCAAAAAATCACAACAAACGAGTATTTTTCTTAACTATTGTTGGTGCCCAAGATACGGGCTGTGCCTAGTTTGGGACCGATAGGTACACATATTTTGTAAATAACTGTTTTAAATAAATTATTTGTATTTGTATTTGTTTTTCTATTTGTATTTGTATATCTATTTGTATTTGTATTTTTTAGTTCCCTCGGGAACTGCATCAGATTATGCTATTTTCCCGGGATAAAAAGTAGCCTATGTCCTTCCCCGAGACACAGGCTACCTGCGTGCCAAATTTTTATAGATTCGTCAAGGCGTTGAAGCATGAAAAGGTAACAAACAAACAAACACTTTTTTACATTTATAATATTATAATAAGGATTTTCGTCCGTTGCAACGTAGCTACTCCTGGCCAATTTACCCACACCACATCCTCCAAGAATTAGCATAAGCGCTTTAACTATTCTCGGACTACCGAGTTTTTAGCTGCAATCTATGCTAATACCTAACAAAGCTCGGGACGAACACTTACCATAGCAAGTGGTAAAATCTATAAATTCCTGCACGTCAAGCCTTTACATATTATGCTTTGAAGTTTTAACCGATTAGCAATTGAAATAAGAATGAAAATGCTTTTTCACGTGGAAACCACACCCACTTTGCATCTCTTTTATGTGTTTTTTTTTAGAGAATACATACTTTTATACTATATAAAAAAGCGTCGGTGGCTCAACCGGTAACGACTCGGTCCTCCTAACCAGAAGTGCCGGGTTCAAATCCGGACGGCCAATGTACCAATGAGTTAATATAATATACTCAACGGTGAAGGAAAACATCGTGAGGAAACCTGCAGACACCTGCGAAGAAACTCGAAGGTTATGTGTGAAGTCGACCAATCCGCACTCGGCCCGCGTGGTCGACTAAGGCTCGAATGCCCTAATTCAGGGTTAGTTCGAGCCCCTCGGTGGGAACGTATGTGAGCTGATATGTTGAACATAACTTATCATAAGTGGGTCAACTCAAAAATTGACCCAAAAGGCAATAGTGAAATTTGTGTTTAATCCCTAACTGGTAAGCCCTCGGCATCAATTCACCTAATGGTAAGTGACGATGATGCTGAAAATGTAAGCGAGTTTACTAAGATTCCCCAACGCAATGCGGAACTGGCTATCTTATATTCATTCCGAAACACATGAATTCTGTTAACATTTGATGTTTGGCGGCAGGACTTAGATAAGATAGTAGTGGTTAGCCAGGTGGGCTGAGATATGTGTTACCGCCAACCAAACCAAGTCTTACAATGTTAGACCCTATCGCATCCTCCTGGCGTGAATCGAGTGAACTTACCACAAGGAGGTGGTAAATTGTGTCGTCTTGTGATGTGTGAGAGCAAGGAAGGCTTTTTGGCTAACCGTCGCACATATTGATCCGACAAATGTTTATATTTACATTTTGACTTATTCTGAAAAGCGACAAATGTGTATAGTTACATGGTGACTTATTCTGTTGACTTATTCTGAAAAGCAACAAATATGTAAAGTTACATGGTGACTTATTCTGAAAAGGGACAAATGTTTACAGTTAGAGGTTAACTTATTCTGAAAAGCCACAAATATGTATAGTTACATGGTGACTTATTCTGAAAAGGGACAATTGTTTACAGTTACATGGTGATTTATTCTGAAAAGGGAAAAATGTTTACAGTTACAGGTTGACTTATTCTGAAAAGCGACAAATGTATAGTTACGTGTTGACTTATTCTGAATAGCGACAAATGTTTATAGTTACAGGTTGACTTAATATGAAAAGCGACAAATGTGTATAGTTACATCAGTTTGACTTATTCTGAAAAGCGACAAATGTTTATAGTTACAGGTTGACTTATTATGAAAAGCGACAAATGTTTATAGTTACTGGTTGACCTACTATGAAAAGCGAAAAATGTTTATACATACAGGTTGACTTATTCTGAAAAGCGACTAATGTGTTTAGTTAAATGCAGACTTCTTCTGAAAAGCGACTAATTTAATACACATTACTCATCAAACCGAACAACTGTCCCCGGGCACCTGCATAGTGCATAATCGGAAACAAATAAATTGTGACTTCTCACTGACTGTCGTTAACTGATTTTGACTTTTTACGTTTCTGTACCTTAAAAGGTAAAAAGGGAACCATTCTAGGATCACTCGCGTGTCTATCTCTCCGTTCGTTTGTCACAGCCAATTTTCTCCGAATCTACTGTAGCGATTGAGTTGAATTTTGGTACACATATGTAAATTGGTGATCGAAAGACGAACGTGTAACGTGAATAAATGTTTTTAAACATGGGGCCGCCTTTGGGGGGTAAACTGTAAATTAGAACATTTATATTGTTAAAAAAGTTTTCACCCTTTATCGTGTTGCAAATTAAATAAAAGGGCTTGTTGTGAGAATTTCAAATATATTTTGTTATAATTGTTAAACAAAAAGTTTTAAATTTAAGAAAAACACCTCTAAAAAGTAGAAATAATATGTTTTGAACCTATAAGTTTTATATAAGCAGTTATATTTTGATCTAAGAGTCGTCGCGTAATCTGTTGGCAGTACGTGAAACTATAATTGCATTATAAGCATAAACGCATGACAATTCATTTTAATTTCAAGTCATATAATTCACATTAATAATAGTTTAAATGAGTGCCACTTCAGTAACAGTCTACTAATTAATGAATATCGCAGTTTCATAAGAAAAGCTTGAAAAGTCGCAAATAACACCGGGTACAAAAAAAACAAATTAAAACATTTTCTTAAGACCTTAAGATGAGTCAAATGACAATACTAAATTAAAATTATTGAAATACTGTATAAAACTATCACTATGGAAAAAAACACAATACACTTAAAATAATAAAAACGATTTAATTGAATACAATTTTAAAAATATTACGACTTTGATGTAAAAAAATATACGGTAGTTTTTGGCATTAATTGCAAAATTTCTCGAAAACAAATAGTTAATGTTGAATGAAACGAACACACAAAAATCGGTGACTTTTCGACCTTTCATCTTTAATATTTTCATATTTAAAAGCATAGAAAAGTAATAAAAACATGATCAAAGTAACAGC
Organism: Coleophora flavipennella; assembly: GCA_947284805.1. NCBI lineage: Eukaryota > Metazoa > Arthropoda > Insecta > Lepidoptera > Coleophoridae > Coleophora > Coleophora flavipennella. The sequence continues at coordinate 1,736,258 of OX369260.1, forward strand.
CGCGTTGAAGCCCGCATTGATTTGAACTTAAAATGCAAAGACGTACTTTCGATATTATTTTAACAACGTATCAACCTGCTGGGATTGAGGCATCTTAAAGCCTTAAAACATCACGTCACGTTTTGATATGAAAAATCAGCATATTTTCATCTATGATTACAGATGCGCGCTGGGTTTATTTTTCAATTTTGTCGTTTGTGATTTGTGTTTTCATTGTAAATCACAAATCACAATATTATTTTGTTGTTGCTATTAAGTTGTGAGAAAAGGAAACTGTAGCAAATGTGTGTAATACAGATTTAGAGAAGTAAGATAGTTGTACTGTTTACATTCGTTTTAACAAGCTTTTAATTAACTTGCAATGTATGTATGTAACTTGTTCGGGTGAAATCTTGCAAGTTAAATTTGAACCACTTCCCAATTTCAGATTGAGCTGAAATTTTGCATGCATTATGTATGTCGCGTGACAATGCAATAAAAAACGTGTGGCACTCGGGGACTGCCGCGGTAAAGCTATTGCATAGCATTTTTTTATCAACTTATGCAATTATAATTATTTATTTATTTTTTATTTATGCAGTATTTACCAGTACCATGTAGTCCTTAGGGCGCGGGATGTTTATGTAATAAATTAACACTAAGAAATTTACACCAGTAAAATTCACTAAGTCCTTTTAGTACCGCAAATCGCAAACAGATGGCACTGTAAGTTTTTTAGAACTCGGCCGAGCGTGGGGTGTTAGGTTTTATTTTCGTTACGGAATTTCTTGATTCGGTCGCCGCGCTCAAAGCCCGCGTAAACTACAACAACAATTTTTACTTATAAGTTCTAAAATTAGACTAAGTTTATTTTGATTAATAATGTACATAGTGTAAAATTGTGTAGATACTTACTTTATCGTGTCCTTTAAAAAAGGGAAGGAACTGGTTCCCAAAATACAGTCTAACGACTAGTTGGGGAAATAGGGCTGCATCTTATTGTTTGTAACTTGTAAGTGTTAATAAACTATTTTTCCATTTCTATTTTCTATTGTAACACCATGTATATCTTCCTAGACAACTTAATAACGTTAGCTTTTACTCATAAACACGCACAAACGAGAACAACTTTACCCATCCGTCGTGTCACGCAAATCTCCGGTGACAAGTATAAGTCGCGCAGCTTACGCACTCACACACTCACACACACCGACACACGGGCCGCACGTACGTGATTGTACTGGTAATAGAGCTACAAACAAACACTATGCCGAGGGAGTGTGATGGAGTTCGGGGTTTAGTTCCACTTGGGTCCACAGTTTTAGTTTTAAATTTAATTTATCGTATGAGGCACAATATTTTATGAAGCCCTATTTTCGGACATCCTCTATCTATTACAAAAATTGATAAATACACTCCCGGACACTTCTATCGGCCCACTTAGCGTTTTCAACTTTCACGGACAGTAGCTTTAAGAAACTGTTTGGTGAAGTAAAAAGTTTTTATGCCGCTTTTAAGCTGGACCACCTTTTTAAATTCCTTTTGTTCAAAATTTGAATTCAGGAATTTGCAAAACAAAAGAAAAACGGAACAATATGTCAATTGTTCTCCAACAAGGAGACACCAGGACAATTGTTTCAACAGTATAATTTGTTTCATTTGTCAATTTTTGGTTTTAACTACCGCAAGATAGCGAATCCTGAACTCTGCACTGAGTTTATCAACTTAGCTATACCAATATTATCGATACCCCGCCTGAAATAGGCGCTTCAGGCTGGGCTTAGCCCGAGAAATATTCGTAAACAGCTCCACATAGGCTGTACTGCTGTTCGTAGGGTGTACCACAGATATAAAGAGACTGGCGGGTTCATTCGTCGTCGAGGAACACCACGAAATCGCGTTACAACTAAAGAGAGGGATTGGTTTATCTTCGTGACCAGCTTAAGAGACCGTAACCTAACATCAGTACAGATACAAGAACAGCTAATGGACTCTCGGTCTGTAAGGGCTCCATCTGTAAGAAGGAGACTAAAGGGACGGGATATGGTACCACTTAAGCCAGCCACTGGGCCCAAACTGACGCGAGCTCACCGAACTGTGCGCCTTCAATTTGCGCGTAATCATTTGCAGTGGACTAAGCGACAATGGAACCAGGTACTCTGAACATTCACATATGAATCGAAGATTATGCTTTATGGTAATGATGGAAGGAGAAAGAGATACCAAACGAAGGTAGAGCGTTTTTCGCAGTGCTGTATCGAAGAAAGGGTTAGTTTCAGTGGAGGATCTTGGACAGTCTGAGGAGGAATTTCCGCGGAAGGCAAAACAGGCATCGAGGTCGTCACGGGTCCCCGATTGCCTACACTTGATGGCGACCGATACATTGCGCAATGCCTGGAGCCTCATGTGATGCCATACGCCGACTTTGTGGGCGAAGATTTCATGTTTGTGCATGAAAATGCAAGAGCCCACACTACAAGTATCATCCGTGAATAGGCACCTTCGAGACATCAATATTGCAGTTATGAACTGGCCAGCGCAAAGATCGAACATCTATGGGATTAGCTGAAGAGGCGTGTTCGAGCTCACCAACCATCTCCACAGACGATGCAGGAACTGAAAGTTGCCATATTAGTGGAATGGGAGACCATCCCACAGCACGTCATAGTGACGCTGATCAGTTCTATGCCTAACAGCACGAGGCCCTTTGTGGATGCCTTTGGAGACAACACAAGTTACTGAATAAAGTTTTATTAAATTAAACCAACTAAGTGGGCAGATAGAAGTATCCGGGAGTATATAATCATTTAAAAAGCTAGAGTAGAACACCCGACCGAGTGGCAAGTGTACTTGGTTATTCTTTTAATTTTTTATTTTTTTATTATTTATCCGGATTATTATGAAAATAATTGCTACACTGTAAATAAAAATAATTTCATCATTATATCAGCTCATATACGTCGCCACCGGGGGGCTCGAGTCTGCCCTGAATTAGAGCGATCGGGCCTTGTCGACCACGCGGGCTCAGTGCGGGTTGGTCGACTTCACACTCAAACTTTGAATTTCTTCGCAGGCGTGTGCAGGTTTCCTCACGATGTTTGCCTTCACCATAAGAGCGTCGGATAAACGTACATATGAAATCAAAATTCAAAAACACATTGGTACGTGGCAGGATTCGAACCTCAAAAAAATTTGAACACATGGAATAGATAGTTTAAAAGTACATTTAAGAGGTATTAGGAGCCCTGTAACTTTCTCCAAACTTCAGATTTATAATTTATTATAGTATCCGGAAAAAAAACATCGTATCAGCTTATAAACGCCCCCACCGAAGGGCACCGGAAAACTCGTTCAGACTAAAATTAAGGTGTTTTAATTTCCTACTTACAAAAAAAATAAAATCATTGCGTGGAGTCTAGAAGTTAGGATTTATTAAATTTCAGTAAAAGTTGTCACACACTTAAAAATTACAACATTTCACATTTTGTACAATAATTTCACAAAATATGACTACAGCAGTATTCTTTGTGCCATTTGTCAGGTTTCTACCCGTCCTCCGTCCTCCGTACGATGTGCGAGCCGGCTTTAATCAGACTCCGTTCAGATTCAACAAATTCAAACAACATAACCCAGTTATTCTGTCGTGTGTGACCACCTTTATGATGAAAAATCCTAATATAATAAAAAAAAACCGGCTAAGTGCAAGTGAGAACCGCATACATATGGTTCCGTACTATCGCAAAAACTATCATACTAGATAGCGCTAATTTCATGTTTCAAAGACCATCATACTAGATGGCACTAGTTTCATGTTTCAAAAACGATCATACTAGATGGCGCTAGTTTGTTTCAAAAACCATCATACTAGATGGCGCTAGTTTCATGTTTCAAAGACCATCATACTAGATGGCGCTAGTTTCATGTTTCAAAAACCATCATAGTTTCTTCACGTTTATAGAAAACACGTTTTTTTGTATGGAGACTTTTACTTTTTCGAATTTTTTCTAATTGTTGCTTTGAGTATACATGTTGAATACTCTAAGATTTGTTGTTATAGCTGCAACAGAAATAATCTGTGAAAATTTCAGCTGTCTAGCTGTGATAGGTTCATGAAACAGACGGACGGACGGACAGGGGAGGCTTAGTAATAGGGTTCCGTTTTTACCTTTTGGGTACAGAACCCTAAAAACGCTGTAGTATCTACATTCCACGTGATCCGGATGTGATTATTTTGGTAATTAGTAAAATAAGATACCTTAATTTTTGTCTTTATAACTTTTCCGCGTACGACGGATGCACGGAGAAAAAAATATGAAAACGTATTATCAAAAAAAAAATGTATATCTCTAGATTCAAGAAAATTACAAGTCTTGTAACAGCTCTTAAACGTGAAGCTTAAACAGACAGACAGACAGACAGCGGAGGCTTAGCAATAGGGTGTCTGTTGGTCATCCGTTGTAACTTTTGAACTATCTACGAGTATCTATAATATAATAAAACTGTAACGGGGCCGCGTCTGTACATGAAATATTTTTGGAAAATAATAACTGTGGTGGACATTACTAACGATACAGAGGCCAAAACAACAACTTTTGGAATTTTTGTCTGTCTGTCTGTCTGTATGTTCGCGCATCACGCAAAAACTACCAGGCCGATTTTGATGAAATTTTGTATGGTGGTTCCTTATAGCCCGGGTTAACATATAGGATTACTTTTTATCCCGGAAAATTCAAGAGTTCCCGTGGGAAAATCAAAAGTATTCATTTATATCATGGCTCACCACGCAAATTTGGCTTGACCTATTACAATCAAATTTTACACGTTGATACCCTTATCGCAAACTAAAACTGGGACATTGTAAATCCCAAAAAAATTAAGGGTTCCTGCAGGAATGCAAAAAAATTGTATCTTTAGATTGGCTCAACGTAACAATATGAAACCTTTACATGGGTTGTTTTGACCGTCATTGTATAGTCGGGTATTCTTTATCCCGGAAAACTAAAGAGGTCCCGTGGGAAATTATCTATCGATACTAACAATAATAACAATAGAGTACTTTTTCCACATATTAGCTACACATACCATTATAATCATAGCAGCAGAATGTCAATAGATGGCACTGCAGGGATAATAGAACGCGCTTAAGTTGTATTAAAACATTAAAAGATTATTTCATACTTTTGAGTGTATTTCTTTTATGTATTTTTCAGCATTACGCTACTTTACACAACTCTAACTCTGGAACTATGGTACGTAGCAATGTGTTTCATAAACGAACTGATAGGTACTTTTTTACAGATTCCAATCGTTTAAAAAAAATTAAAAACACATAAATCGAGTTTACATTTTTTATCAGTAGGCACAGATACGGGGACTCTTCTGACGACGACTATTTGCGTGTGGCAGTTGCTCTCCGCCCGCAATATCAATATCTGTGAATCTCATCAATGTATTTGCGGGTCCACGGTGGAGGCAATTGGCCATCACTCACTGAGTTGTGGTCGTTGTTTGTGAAGATTCCCACGTCACCAATTCCTTATTGACCTCACTCGGAGGGCACTGGTCTCGGCCAGATGGAATATTCCATCTTTGATGCAGACGCCTGGCTTTAGTCGATCTGATGGCAAAAGGCCGGAGGGTGTAAACAAGTCCTATGGCAGAGAGGAACGTGCCTTCTTTTGGACGCCACTTTTTCTGCCTCACACCTCACCCGTACGGTACTGCTGCTCAATTTGCGGCGAGAAAGAAGCATAATAAGTACTCGGTCTTGGAGGCAAATTACTGCTTTGTGCCGCTGGTCTGTGAGACAACCGGCTGCTGAACCCTCAGAGGCTTTTGCTTTCATTAAGGAGATTGGCCGTCGCCTTCGAGATAGGAGATATGACGCCCGCTTCGGGTCCTACCTGCTGATAAGGTTGTCTATTGCCATCCAGCGCAGCAACGAGAAGTGCGTCATGGGCTCCTTTGGAAGTGATACGACTCGAGGATTTGACCCATAATAATATTTTTAGGAAATTTTGTTACTAGATTGATATAATGATTGGAATAAGTTTTTTAATAATAGAGGAATATGTGTTATTTCATCATATCAGTTTTTTTACGTTCCCACCAAGGGGCTCGACCTGCCCTGAGTTAGGGCGATCAGGCCTTAGACGATCACGCGGGCCCATTGCGGCTTGAATGACTTCACACATAAGCTTCGAGTTTCTTCGCAGGCGTGTGCAGGTTTCCTCACGATGTTTTTCTCACTGTAAGAGCGTCGGATAAACGTACATACCAGTACGAAATTGATATTCGTATAGATATTGGTAAGTGGCAGGATTCGAACCACGGCCTTCCGGACAGGAGGTAGTGGCCCTAACCGTTCTGCCACCGACGCTCTGTATGTTATTTAAGATTTTAAAATCCTTACTCAATATTATCAATGTGAAAATGTGTTTGTTTGTTTGTTACATATTCATACTTCAACACCTATACCAATCTTGATGAAATTTGGCGATCAGGTAGCTTGTATCACTGGGAATGAAATAGTCTACTTTTTATCTGTGGAAATTATCATAGCCCGATGCAGTTTCTGAGGAAACTAAAACAATACTCTTTGTTCGTTAAGTTATTTAAAATCGTACCGAAAAAATGATTTTTAGCATAGAGATGAGGTGGAAAATGATATTATTTACTATTAAGTATACCCTGACATAGTACCCAAAGGGATCAGGGGACAACTGTTTTCTACGCTCGCGCACGTCGGTGGCGTCGCAACGGAGCAACGGATTAAAGTGATTTTTTGTATAGAATTTGTTGAGGGGGTGGGAAGTAACAAAGACTGCTAATCCGAATAGCCCGATACAGTTCCTGAGGTACCTGGAGAAAACTCATGTCCATGCTTGCGAGCTGATTGCGGCTTGCGCACCACTCACCCTCAAAAAGAGTCATAAAAGCTATGTCCACGCGGGCAAAAGCTAGTTTCAAATATTTAAATTATTTTAAGTTTCAGGGTAGGATATTTTTTTCAGTATCTTCTGGATTAAAATTAATCCTTTTTTTTAAATTTACCATTGATAAGCCCTTGGCATCATCTCACCTGACGGTAAGTGATGATGATGCCGAAGGTGGAGGCGAACTTAACAAGATTACCCAACGAAATGGGGATCTGGCTATCTTGTCTTCAAGCCGAAATACATAAATGCTGTTAACACTGATGTTTGGCGGCAAGACTTAGAAAATATGGTGGTAGCTAGCCAGACGGGTTATGAAAACGCCTTACCACCAACCAAAACGAGTCTTACAAAGTTGACCCCGCCGGGAATCGAACTGAAGCGGGTGTGAAGCGAATGGACTGACCATTATGCCACGGAAGCGGTTAATCTTTTATTACATATTAATCAAATTTTAAACTTTTCTTTCTAAGTATTTAAGCATATTTATTACTCGGAAGTTCAACTCTAGTATTTTACCGATGACCTGATGAAGGTCGCAGGAAGCCGCTGGATGCGGGCAGCGCAGAACCGGTCGTCGTGGAGATCCTTGGGGTAGGCCTATGTCCAGCAGTGGACGTTCTTCAGCAGATTCATGATTATGATTTTAAATGATTGGAACTATGATTTTTTGTAATAAAAAGAGGTTCCGAAAAAATGGCTCTACAACATGCTGTGAAGTGGTCCTAGCGTAGTCCAGTGCGACTTGCAAAGTTAGGTCGATCACGCAGAACAACTAACCGGAAGCTCGGTTTTCACTCGGATTGGATGAATGTTAGTGCAATTTTTTCTTAACTTTCTCTGCGTTTTACAAGGCACAGAGTGCTACTTCGGTAAAGCAAGCATCGACACTGTCTAGCATTGTAATTTGTTGCTTGGTTGTTAAAGCAACAAAGTTTATTTAATGCTAGATACATTTATTTAGTTCTCGAGTGGCGACCACGCACCGGAAAGCTTAGTGTAGGCAGGCCTCCCACTCGGTGGACCGATGACCTGGTGAAGGTCGCGGGAAGCCAGTGGATGCGGGCAGCGCAGAACCGGTCGTCGTGGAGATCCTTGGGGGAGGCCTATGTCCAGCAGTGGACGTCCTTCGGCTGATATGATGATGATGACATTTATTGCTAGTATGCCCTAATCAGAATTTTTTTGCTCGCTTGAGTAATTTTTGAGCAACAAATTACAATGCTAAACGGTGTCAATGCTAGCTTTACATCGCTGGGTGCCGGCACAGTATTACAATATGGATTACAGTAGCGCAACGCATTTGATGTCGCACGATGCCGCCACGGCATAGGTACTAGCAGTACTAGCCTGTAACCAGCCAAGCTGTGCCCCGCCGCCCGCTGTCCCCCAAGCACCCTTCCGTTGATCTGCGTAAGTACATTTGGTGCACTACTGAAAGCCGCTATATTGTAAAACTGTGGTGCCGGTTTGCCGCCAGCCCTACAACCTCCACCAGCGCGGACTTGCCCCCCCCCCCCCCTGTGTGGAGTACCTAACCTCCTAGTTTGGGAAATGACCCGTGCCCGAGCAGTTTGTGGATTGTTGACCAAACGATACCTATAGAGCAAAGTGAAATAAACCAAATTCAGGAGTAACGTTCGTCCCCGGCGCTTTAAGAAGTCACGTTGTCAATTTGCCAGGCCCTGAGATAATATCCGTGCGCGGAGTACAGTCGCGCGCAAAAGAAAATTAATTAAATTATTTAGCGACTCGACGACGCGACGACGTTTGAAAGCAAAGCACGACTCTCGCTACTGTTTTGTTTTACTTCCGGTTTTACATTCAGGTAGAAAAGTTAATTATAATCAGCATCAGAATTAGGGTTTTTGGTTGCTGAACTTAGTGCGGTGAGGACATCTGTTGTGTTAATTTTACGATTATTTTCGTTTTAGAAGAGTTAAAACGTTATTTCATACAGCTAGTAGAACAGATGGCCGTTGGGCTAGTCAAATTCTCGAGTGGTGACCGTGTAATGGAAGGACGCGAAGGTAAAGGTCGCGGAAGGCCGCTGGTTGCGGGCAGCGCTAGACCGATCGTTGTGGAAATCATTGTGGGAGGCCTTTGTCCAGCAGTGGACGTTTTTCGGCTGATGGCTGATATGCATATAATAAAACTTTAATTGTGATGTTGATTTTAGTGAAAAAGTGGTTAGAAGGAAGATTAATTTGATAGGCAGCTTTGTTTTGATAAAAAAAGTTGTTTGGCCGAATGCCATAACCAGATGTTAAACAAATACAGAAACAAAAACTATTCTTGGCCAGAAATTTTACAGCGGAATAGCAAAAAATCATATTTGTTCAACATTTGCTCTGTTTTGAATTCCAGCAGCAAACCCATCGCGTGATCTATGTGCCTATCACGTATAGCCGTCACTTTCACTTGACTTTGACGTTTTGCCATTCAGACTATATTTTTACGATTTTTTTCTTATGAAATGGTCATCGAGCTTTATCAATAGAGAAGACACTCCTTAATACAACCGTGTTCCGCTAAAGATGAGTACATGAACCGCAACTCACTCAGTTATTCTCTAGCGCTTATTGGAATATGACTTGAGACCGTTTTCGCAAAAAAAAAGAATAAAACCCCGGCAGATTGTGTGCTCAGATATTGCACTAATCATTCACGAAAGGTGAACAAGTGCTAAGGAATAACTTTTCATCGTTTAGTAACTACTGAATGTATTATTTTTAATCAATAAATCCGAGTCAAAATTTTGACGGGGCGTGCTGCGTCATGTCTACGAAGACTAAAAATATAGAAGCGACACCTTGCACGGTTTTGGCAACATGCGATAACAATAAAACAGACATGACACACATACATACTCATGCTTACCCGAAAAACATTACCCTTCGATTGGGTGAGCAGTCGGGCTACTAAAGTTTTTGTGTTCAAATAAATTAGGCAGATATCTCCATTACAGTGGATGTCGCATCTGTTTGTTTATTATTTATGGAGTTACGCGATAGTCTTACTCCCGCGCACTCCTGCGGCCCCCGAGTGGTGCGCGATGTTTTCTTTGAATACCTGTTCTAGTGCGGAGGTACGTATTATTTCGATATAAAAGTTCGATAGTAAAACTGGCTGTATGGCTCCCGGCTTAGAATAGGGCCATCCTATTTCATCCAATAGGTGTCGTAAGAGCCGACTAAGGGACTCAAACCGAAGGATGGGCAGCAGCGTCATTCCGTGGCTTACAGTCAATCTGCAACAACACTGCGATCGCCTACCTGCCTTCCAAGCGTGGCGATTACAGCAACACCCCCTAATGATCGACACAAACAAAAAACGGCCCCTAGGCCCCGGCTGCCCCGCTATTCCTGGCTCCGGTAGCGGTCAAGGTAACAGCGGGGCATGGGGTGCGAAGAATGGATGCGGGCAGCGCAGAATCGGTCGTCGTGGAGATCCTTGGGGGAGGCTTATGTCCAGCAGTGGACGTCCTTCGGCTGATATGATGATGATGAGTAAAAAATGATTTGTACAGCCACGCTGTGCATACTTTATCGCGAAGCCTTCACAATGTGTTTAAGTCGGGTGGGCATACGCAAATGAATAATAAACATTATACTTACGTAGTAGCAAAGAATAAAGCTAGATTACTTTATGAAAAAATTACAAATGGTTGGGTTTATATGTGAGGTACCTTACTCAGATTTTTCCTGGATTATAAAAGTACCAGGTACAGTAGACCTTTTTAGGTCGTAATTGTTCACATAATTTTGTGAAAATCGTTAGCCATTTTTGAGAAAAATTAACAAACAATCTGGTTTTGTATGGGTGGTATCTTATTCCGATTTTTATTGGAACAAAGGACTACTGCGTACTTTAGGGTATATTTAGTCATAGTAACTTACCAAGTTTCATCAAAATCGTTACAACGATTTTGAAATAAAAAAGTGACTTTTTACTATGGTGGTAACTCTGAAAAATCACGATTGGGGAAATTTGGAAATAAACGCCTGGAGAAATAAAAATAATACCGCTCTAACCCAAATTTCACCCAAATTCGTCCAGTAGTTTGAGAACTAGAGCACCGGACGGACGTAAAGACATACTGCACACACGTTCTTTATTTTTTTGTTTTAGACTCTTTTAGTGTGAGACACTCTTTCCCCAAATCTCACCTTCGATTTTTTTGCCATCACAATACCGTTTCCTTCGTCGTCGCTCGAAAGTAAATAAATTGTACAGACACGCTGTGCATATTTTCGCGCGAAGACTTCACCGTCTATGGTAGTTAGGCCACATATTTCTCCACCTGACTATAATAATAATACACATATTGGTATTTAACTACACTTATTCCACATGAAACAAATAAAACTGCATTTATTACTTGTCAACGACCGGTTTCTAACACCATCTCCAGGCACCTGGTGGTAAGTGACGATGTTGCCGAAGATGGAAGCGGGCTTACCAAGATTCCCCAACGCAATGGGGAACTGGCTATCTTAAAAACTGAATAGGCAATTTCATAGGTAAAGACCTATTAGATACAAAATGTGTGTCTGCCTGAAGACGATGTTCGAAACCGTTCGCTGACAAATTATAAATGCAGTTTTATTTGTTTCATGTGGAATTAGTGTAGATAATATGCAGGGTGTAACAAAATGGGTGTAGTTTCCGTTAAATAGGGCTTCTACTCATCATACAGTCGGACTCGATACCATGGAGCTTAGGCGGAAGTTGCTACTTGGTGTCCATTGCTGTCTGCTGTTGCGGGGAAAAGTCAATAACTCTGAGGTGTTAAATAATATGAGTCTCTTTGTGCCACAAAAATACGTGCGCACGGGTCGGCGACGGCATCAGCTGTTTGCAACTGCAGCGCCGCGCACTGTTAGACGAGGTTTCACGGAGCTTGTTTTAAAAAAAACTTTATTGTTCAAAAACTAGATTTTAATTATAAAAATTCACAAATAAATCGATTTTTACAAAATGTGTGAGGAAGGACTGAATTGCGCGGCGGTCGGGGCAGGACTGGCTAGGAAGGAAGGTTTCGTCATACAGGCTTATGGAAAATGATGATTAGGCAAATGGAAGATGCATCTATGCGAATATATATACAAAGGAAAGATATAACAGCCCCCCGCGGAGGACTAAACTTACGCCTTTAAAAGCGAAGTTTATGGATAGGATGTTTATGGAGAATAAGACAGGAGAACTTTAGGACATTCGGATCCTGGGAGCTGGTACAGGATTTTCGCGCTCTGCGAGTTCAATGTCTGTCTCATTAACTTTGTTTCGTTTAATACACTTCTTGGCAGAACCACCTTTAGTAATCAGTAAATACAGTATTACACAGGCTATAATAAAATTAAATATTATCATTGAAATGGGATATCCAGAGTGGTATCTCAATAGAAATGGTTCGGGTTCTCTTTCGATTTTGTCCAAATTGTCAAAAATAATATTTGATGTTTTACTAAATTCTTTAAGTTTGTCCAAATTTACATTAGAAATATTAACTGGTTTTATAAGGGGAGAAAACGTCCTAAATTTAGATAAATTGCAACACGAGTCATTTATGAGATTGAACTCTGAATGTACTAAATTAAGGCTTAAACTAGGTTCATATTTGGCAACTAACATAATATCCTTATAATATGCTACACAATGATTTTTTAATTCTAAAATACCAGTACCTAACAATTTTATTTCCTTTAAATCGTCCTTGTTACAGTCTATTGCTATTTTGGATTGGTCAGATTGAACAAAAATCCATCTATTTCCTTTAAGCTTCTGCCAAATATCAATTTTACCATACAAAAATTTTGTATTACATAACTTGGGTAATGAGGTGACGACCTTGGCAATGATCTCGGTCTCACAGCTAGGGTTATTTGCAGTAGAGTACATGTTCTGATTATTACATATGAACAGCTGATTAGCGATTTGTTTACAAGAGCTCAAGTCTGTTATGGTATAATAAGTGGCCTTATCTTTACTTATGGCTATAAAGTTACTAGATGGGACAATCATCACAAATGAGTTGGGGTTTGCTAAATCTAATGGAATCGGTACTGGAATATTTTTATATAAATTATATTCCATGTGATGAACTAGTGGAATTTTGACAACAAATACAATTTTTCCATCTGAATAATAACAAATTATCTCCGACATAGAGATTAAGGGATGTATATTTTCTAAATCTATTGTTATAGGGAACTCCTTATAAGTAGGTAGGTATCTTACATTACTAACTAACTCTTCATAGAGCTGCCTCGGAGATATTATTGAAGGATGCAAGGTATGACTTTTAGTAAACAATATAGCGTTAACTAAGTCTTCGACCTTAAATGACAAGGTAAGTAAGTTAGATTCTAAGATATTTAACATTTGATTAATACTAGTTCTAACACTAATTTCATTTGTTATCACACTAAGATTCTTAAGATTTAAAGACAATTGATCAACGGCGCTATTCAATCGTGCCTCATTTACATTAATTATATTTATAGTTTCATTAAAGTTTGCTATTGCCGAGTTTGCTAGTAAAATATTTTGTTTTAATAAAGAGGCTAGATTTTTATTATTCTTATCTAGTATTTGAATAGCGCTGTTGTATTTGATAGCATCATCCTCGTCCATGGTTCCAAATATGTGTTTAAAAATTGTACCTATGCCAGAGAACCACGCGGCTCTTCTAGTACGAGATGAGATTAGATGAGATAGGGTGTCATATTCTTTAATAATGTCATTAAATCGTGCCACAAGTGGTTCTAAGACGTTATGGCATTCAGAGTCAGGAATAACAGTGTTCTGCTGACACAGGAACCGAGATGTGCCGATTACACTTTTTATGTTATCTATATGGGGCTTAATATAAGATATATCTACAGGGATAACTACACTAAAATAATCATTAACTAGCTTAGTATGTCCTACGGGGTCAAAGTAGATACCGGGGCTACTTTGAATCGGTGTGACGTACTGCCCATTGGTTTGCGTTACTACTATGGTGCAGCTGAAAAGATAAAGTTAATATTATAATAATATTAAGAGGCGGGTTTGACTTCATCGAAATGATGTTTAACGTGTCTCCTGTTTATAAGTAGTGTTAGGGTGTTGTTAGGGTGAACCTTTACTATCTTAAATGGTCCTTTCCATACAGGAGACAGTGCTTTTCTTAGACGGAGATGATTTTTAATATAGACGAGGTCACCGACCTTGTATTTGACAGGTCGTGTCCGTTGATCATAATATTGTTTAGACCTTTCTTTCGACTTGTTTATGTTTTCAATCGCCTTGTCTCGAGATAGCTTAAGGCGATGATGAAGCATTTTTACGTACTCGGGATAAGTGAGGTCTGGGCGTAGTTCATAGACTGAATCGGGTATGAATGGTTTATGCCCGAAAATAAGTTCGTAAGGGGTAAACTGTGTTGTTGTGTGGATAGTGCTATTATAGGCAAGCATGGCGGTGTAGACATATTTATGCCAGTCGGTTTGGTTTTCATTTACATAGGACTTGAGATACTCTTTTAGAGTAGAGTGACTACGTTCTAAAGCGCCTTGTGATTGTGGATGGTAGGGTGTTGACCAAATATTTTTTATTTTTAGAAATTCACAGACCTTTTTGAATAGGTCTGCTGTGAAATTGGTGCCTTGGTCGGAATTGATGTATTTGGGTATACCAAATACGGTGATAAAGTGGACTAGACACTCACATGTTTCCTCAGCTGTTGCATTGGATATTGGGTAGGCATGTGAGAATTTGGTCAGGTCGTCTTGAAGAGTGAGGATGAACTTAAGTTTAGCGGTGCCGGCTTCTGGTAGTGGACCCACTATATCAAGACTGATACGCTCAAAGGGGCGTGTCGATGTGGAAGTTATTTGCATAGGGGCTTTATTTATTTGACGAAACGCTTTGTTAGTTTGGCAAAGAGAGCATTCTTTAACAAATCTCTCGATATCTGAACGCATGTTTTTCCAATAATATTTTTCTTTTATCCTGTTGTACATGCGTGTAGACCCTAGATGTCCAGCTATTGGGATATCATGGTTTTCCTTCATGATTTTGATTGTCTCGCTTAGGGTAGGATATACAATAGTGTTGTGATATATATTTATTCTTATACCAGTATTGTTGAAAAGGTATAGCAGAATATTGTAGATTTTCAGGAATGTTGGATTTTCGAATGAGTTTTTGAAGTCAGATATCGCTATTTCTTCGATATCGGCTGTAACTATAAGTTCATTCCTTAAGTTTTTCAGGGATTGAAAAATATCTTGATATGTGCATTGGTCGAAGTAGTGTACCTTTGTGAAAAGGAAGTAGTATTTCCTTTCACCTGTGTTTAGGAGTTTGAAGGAGTGAAGGTTTCGCTCTTCGTCCAGAAGGTCTTGGATGTCACTGCTATTACTGAGAATAGTTTCTACATACGGATTGGATTCGTCAAGGTCAATTGATGTGGGGATTATTACAATTTTTGAGTTAGTCTTATGGATGTCTTCATTAAATTGCTGAATGTTTACATTTGATTGGAATTTCTTATCACATATGGATTTCAGGCATTGACTATAGGTTTCGTTATCGTTAACGCATTGTAGAGGATCTATTTGAGTAGGATTACGATTTGGACTTGGTGTAGGGTTTTGATTGGAGTTAGGATCATGACCTTGTGATGGTGAAGGGTTCACGACGTGACGAGGGATTATGTTAGGAATCGGATCAGGATTCGTCACGGGAATGTCAGGGATAGTACTTGGCCCTGGGGTTGGATCTTTGTAAGGATCTGGGTTAAGATCTGCAGTTAAATCGAATCCGCTTAAGGGGTCACTTTCATCTTCGAGATCACAAGCGAGAGGGTTTAGGTCAGGGAAAAGATCTTCATTGATAGTAATTTCTTCGGGATTTTGGGTTATACCTTGAGACTCATCCTCAGGCGTAATGGATATTGGGTTGACAGGATATCTAGAGAGTGCGTCGGCAGCACAGTTTAATTTGCCCTTGCGATAGACTATTTCGTAGTCGTATTCTTCGAGATCACAACGCCAACGTTGGAGTTTTGAGCTTGGATCTGTATGATTCATAAGGTACTTGAGTGGCCTATGATCGGTTACAATTTGAAACTTTTTACCAAAAAGATATGGTCTGAACGTTTTGCACCCGAAGACAATAGCTAACAGTTCTTTTTCTGTCGTACTATAATTACATTGAGACTTGTTTAGTGTAGTTGATGCATAGGCAATGGGATGCTCATTTTTTTGAGAACCTTGAGAGAGAATTGCAGAGATAGCGTAGTTAGATGCATCACAATCATGTGAGAATGAAAGGTTGTGTATAATCTGGGTATGCCAAGACCGGGGCAGAGATTAGTTTCTGCTTTAATGTTTCGAATGCGAGCTGCTGCTCATTGTCCCAGATATACGGCGCGTCTTTCTTTAGAAGATTTGATAAGGGTTTGGATATCTTTGAGCAATCTGGGATAAAACGGCGATAGTAGTTTACAAGACCTAGAAAAGCCCTAATGGCTTTGGTAGAAGTTGGGACTGGGAAGTCATTGACGGCCTTGACCTTGTCAGGGTTCGGTTTTACTCCTTCATTACTGATTTTATGTCCCAAGTATGAGACTTCCTTGCAAAAGAACTCACACTTGTCGGGTTGAAGTTTGAGGTTATAACCTCGAAGTCTATCAAACACATCATTGAGGTCTTTAATGTGCCTTTTAAGATCATAAGAGTAGATAACAATGTCATCAAGATAGACAAAGCATTTAATGCCGGTTAGGCCAGAGAGACAGGTGTTCATAAGTCTTTGAAAGGTAGCCGGGGCGTTCTTGAGCCCAAATGGCATGCGATTGAATTGGAAATGGCCTTGAGGCACAGAGAAGGCTGTTTTCTCAGCATCTTCTTTGGAAACTAAAACCTGATGGAAGCCAGAGGCTAAATCTAACGTAGAGAAATACTTGCTTTTCCCTAACTGGTCGAGGATTTCTGATATCTGAGGAATGGGGTATGTTTCCCCGATAGTGACATCATTTAATTTGCGGTAGTCTATCACTACACGCCATTTACGCTCACCGGATGCGTCTAGTTTTTTGGGAACCACCCAGATTGGCGATGACCAGGGAGACACAGATGGAACAATGATCTTTTGTTCAAGCATTTTGTTAATTTGTTTTTCCACTTCTGGTTTGTGGCATTCTGGGAATCGGTAGGTTTTCGTATGAATAGGAGTATCACTTGAGGTTCTTATCTTGTGTTGGATTTTAGAAGTATAAGTCAGTGGTTCACCTGGTAAGTGAAATATGTCTGCATATTTAGAGCAGAGTTCGATAAGGGCATCTGCTTCTTCCTTGTTCAGGTTAGATGTCCTTAGTTGGCGCAAGACTTCATTTGTCCTATCAGTAGCATTTGCGCAGCAATAGAGTTCTTTACTCAAGGGAATAGCAGTAGAACTAAGAGGTTCCAGTTGGAGCCTTAGGTCCGAACTAACAGAGATAGGTTTATCGGATGTGTTTACTAGTGTTATATTTACTCGGTTATTAGGTTTTACCTTGGTAATACAATTTGCCACTAGAAGTTCTTCAGAGATATGTTGGTCAGTTATTATACCTTCTTTAAGCTCAGGATTGGTAACTGTACATTCTATTACTGTTTCAGTTCGAGGAGGGATGGTATAGACTGGCTCACTGTGTTTCATTTTGATTACAACATTGCGGATTTGCAAGCTATTGCGATTATAGTCAATTTTGCAGTCTAGGTCATTCAGGAGGTCGCTCCCTATAATACCGTCATAAAAAAGGTTGATTTCTTTTACAACATGGAATTTGTACGAGATATCGGGCTCGGAATTTGGAAATAGGTTAAGTCTAAATTGACCTTGAGTGGAGACAGTACTACCATCTGTACTAATGCCCTTTAGTTGAATTTTTTCCTTTCCTAGTTTGGGCATATGTTTAATGGATTCTTCTTTCAGAAGGCTCACGCATGAACCAGTGTCAACTAATAGACTCAGGGGTCTGTCAGAGACGTTCGTTTTCAACTGTACGTGGGGTAAGTATCTTTTGTTAGAATTAGAGGATATCTCATAGATTTTGATGTCTATTGCATTTGAGGGATTTATAGGTTTAGAAGTCTCACGTTTAGTCTGGGTCTTTGATTTGGTAGACATACTTTCTTTTTGGGACTGGTTACCCTGTTGGTAAGTATGTGTGGATTCAGAGGACAGACTATCAGTTTGGGGCTGGCTACCCTGTTGGCAAGTCTGTATGGAAACAGAGGAAAGACCGTCGGTTTGGGGCTGGTTACCCTGTCGGTTGGCCTTATTGGATTTAGAAGGAAGACCGTCAGTTTGGGGCTGGTTACCCTGTCGGTTGGCCTTGTTGGATTTAGAAGGAAGACCGTCAGTTTGGGGCTGGTTACCCTGTCGGTTGGTCTTATTGGATTCAGAGGAAGGGCCGTCGGTTTGGGGCTGGATACCCTGTTGGTTGGCCTTTTTGGATTTACTGACGCCGACTTGTGCTAATGGATGCCTCGGGCGGCGTCTGATCGAGACATTTGGTAGTTTAAATTACTCTGAGAGGGCTCATCATCACAGGATTCGACTTGGTATGGGGTTTCGTTATCAATTTCCTCAACATGATGCATGGACCTAGGTTTTGAGAAGTTAGGACGATTGTTTTGCCTCGGTGCAAAGTTTTGTTGTCTCTGTCTGTTATTGTATTCGCGTTTTCGACAATTCTCAATAGTATGTCCAAAGATTTTACAGTACCTACATGAAACTGTATTTCCACTGCTATTAGGATTCACGGGGTTAGTGATCGCGAGTTGTTGAGATGTGTGGATAGAGGGTTTGTATGTGTGGTCCCTAGGACGAGGGCGATCACTACCACTAGGAGTAGACCTATGGTAAGCATTTTGATTTAGCTTGTCTTCAGAGACAGCAAAGTTGATGGCTTCATTAAGAGTTTCTGGGTCTCTGCACCTTACAATAGTAGACAGTTTAGAATGGAGGCCCATTACAAATGTATGCAGGGCTAGGTCCTGCATAGCGGCGACCCTGCCAGCCAATTCGCCTTTCTTTTTAGTAGGTATTGAAACATTGATTTCTGTTAAAAGTTTACTTAGACAAGACTCGACACGTAATGCGAATTGGTTGACGGGCTCATGGCTACCTTGTTTACATTCTTGCAATTCTGTTAAAAGATAAGTGTAGTGCTTCTTTTCTCCGAAATGATCTTTCAGGAATTCTTCTAATTGTGCCCAATTTTCAAAATCTTTTATAGAGCAAGCAGCTTCTGCTCTGCCTTCAAGTTGACTTAGAATGTATTTAAATAATATGCCCTGCTGTGAAGCAGAGGATAGGTTGATTGCATTTTTACAGTTATTCAGAAAAGAGTTAAGCTTATCTCGGCTGCCATCGAATTTGTTAATAAATTTTACTAAAATATTTAAATCTATTGGTTCAATGTTCATATTTGTAGTTTCGTCCTTTGGCATTTTACAATCTTAGAAGCTCAGTTAGATAGAATAAACAGAATGTAGACGGCGGAGTGACACTTGATACGTCTTCACTTGAATACAGCGCTGCGGGCGGGCTTATCGCGCAGGTGTTTAGTTAACGCGCACTGTTCGAGATAACGGTTCGGAGTAATGCACTGCTTAACACTGTGTTAGGCGGAGTTGAGAGTTATGAGTTCACTTAATTTCTTCCTTTTATAAGTTGAGATTGACTTACAAAATTGCAAGGAGTTTCGGTCCCATGGTAGAAGTAGAAGAAGGTGACTGACCACACCTTGGAGACAGGATTTGACGGAGATTTGAATGAGTCCTGGATTTTGAAGATCTTGAGATTGGATTATGGAATTAGCCGCACTTTTTATTTTGATTTATGCACTTTTTATTTTGATTTATGCACTTTTTATTTTGATTTATGCACTTTTCACTTCACTTCACACACTGAGGCGATCCGAGGACCTGTTAGATCCCTTTACGCTAGCCACCAAATGTTAGACGAGGTTTCACGGAGCTTGTTTTAAAAAAAACTTTATTGTTCAAAAACTAGATTTTAATTATAAAAATTCACAAATAAATCGATTTTTACAAAATGTGTGAGGAAGGACTGAATTGCGCGGCGGTCGGGGCAGGACTGGCTAGGAAGGAAGGTTTCGTCATACAGGCTTATGGAAAATGATGATTAGGCAAATGGAAGATGCATCTATGCGAATATATATACAAAGGAAAGATATAACAGCACGCAGCGAGCGCTACACCTTACTACGTATAGGGCAATACATTTGCTCAATGGATTCGTTGCCGAGATCCAACATATTGTCATTTTTGTGGATAGCATGCCTATAATAATTAAAAATTTATACATATTTTTAAACAACAATAATTTTTAATTGTAAATATATGTAATTTGTAATTGTAAATATTAACAATAGAGCGTCTTGGGAAACTGTAAGCTCTTATTGTAAATTGACCAATAAAGAAATACTGAACCACTTTCTCCAAGGAACCCATAAATTCGACGCTCTATACGAAGCTGCACGAAATTGGTCAATTCGCTGATCGTTTTGTATGAAGAGTTCAATTTTTTTTCTAATTTCAGCAAACTTGTAGAACAAAAGTTGTTCAGTATGATAAGTAGAAGCCTCAGTTAACGGGACCTACACCAATTTTGTTACACTCTGTATACCAATATGTGTGAAATAATGTTCCACCAAGAACCTACAATCAAAAGTATCAACTATAATAATAATACCTATTCATTTCCACCAAAAAACATAAACAAGAGCGACAGTAAAATGACTTTTTTAAAAATAATTTCAAAAATTTCTAAAAAATTCTTGTAGATTCTTTTTTTTAATCTTTTTTTATTTGTTGTTTTCCTGTAGGGTTTGTACTGTTATCACACAAAGTTTTATGTTTGTATGTTTTATGGTTTAAACAATCTACCTCAAATAAAAATAATAAACTTTACTGTCGTTTATTGCACACACAACCTATATTCAACAATACCAACTGTAACGAAAATAATTAAAATAGGTTAAATTATGTAATAAGGCAGTTATGGATTCGCTACATGACACGCAGAATTTAGATCAATGGCCTAAATATGAACTTCGCAAAGAAAATAATTTTTGGGGTAATATAGAATACTTTTATTTAATCAATAAAAAAGGTGAATTCGCTTAAAAAGGATTACCGTGAAAGTACAGTAAAACGGAATCATTTACTTCGGAATTAAACCTAAGTAGATAATTGATAGGTAAAAATTAAATCGACTAATTTTTATTGAAAGCTGGACAGGCAAACGATCGTCGCCCTCCAGTATTTATATAACCAACCAAGTACCAAACGTTAATAGAATTTAACTTTACCTATGTTCGGAATTTCCCCAAGGCTATAAATATAACCTTGGGAGTATACAAGACTCTTAATAATTTAAAATAAATAGTTTTTTTACTCTCTATTGGTAAGCCCTTGGCATCATCTCACCAGATGGTAAGTGACGATGATGCCGAAGATGGAAGCGGGCTTGCCAAGATTCCCCAACGCAATGGAGAACTGGCTATCATTCAAGATTCAAAATATTTATTCAAAATAGGTGCAAATTACACTCTTTCTGATAGTCATAAAATAGTGATTACATAAATTCATTTGTAAAAAATCAAGAAATAAACAATCATTAGTTAATTACGTCAAAATACAATTCGTGATATAAAAAAAATGTCATTAGAACATGAAAACAATATGACACGAGAAGTTATAGGTACATCAAAATTATTGAATGTCATGAACGCCTTTGACAAGTGTAGGCCAGTTCACACGGACAGCACCCGGAGAGTCAGCCATCGCTCCTCTCAACCATATTAGAGGGAAAGGAACGACCCGGCTCCCGATGCGCCACCATCCGCACGCACATTTAAGTGAGCGTGCACCACTCATGTCAATGCTAAGATAAAAATATTAATTAAAAGAAGTACAACTTATACTTGTCACGTCTTGTCGCTTTCACGTCAATTCTTAGTTTGATCTTCATTTTATTACTTTTTAACAGGATTAGTAGCGTTGATAAAAGAAACACTGTCTACCCATACATTTTTGTCATTTAAATATTCTGATGTCTTATAATAACCTTTTTTACAAAGAGTTCTTTTGACACAATTTTTAAACTGTTTTTCTGACAAATTTAAGACATCAACAGGTAATTTGTTATACATGAGTGTGCATTGACCCACAAATGACTAATTGATTTTGCTAAGTCTGGTATAAGTTACTTGAAGTTTATTCCTATTCCGAAGATTACGACCGACTGTGCCTGTCACTATTAAGTAAAAAGAGATGCAGATTTTTACGAACATACATTATATTTTCATAAATGTACTGACAGGGGAAAGTCAGTATATTAATATCTTTGAACTTATCTCGGAGCGACTCAAGAGAACGCATTCCATAAATCGCGCGAACCGCTCTTTTTTGCAGAACAAATATGGTATTTATATCAGCTGCATGTCCCCACAAAAGCATCCCATAAGACATAATACTATGGAAGTAGCTGAAATATACCAGTCTTGCGGTGTCTATATCTGTAAGGAGCCTGATTTTTTTAACTGCGTATGCGGCTGAGCTAAGCCTGCCTGCTAGCGTTTCTATATAAGGGCCCCATTGAAGCTTTGAATCAACAGTTAAACCTAGAAACACGCTTTGATTTGCAAATTCTAATATATTACCAGCTAAGGATTGTTTACTTCAATAACATTAGGTAATGTGAATTTAATACATTTGGTCTTTTTTGCGTTTAAGGCATTATTTATAGTAAAACAATTGTATACTTTTGAAAGAGTGTCGTTTACTTCGTCAGACATATCAGTTTTTCTGTCAACCTTAAAAACTAGCAATGTATCATCCGCAAACAACACAACTTTCGACAGTAATTCAACCATGAATGGTAAATAATGAATATAAACTAAAAAAAGGAAAGGTCCTAAAATAGAACCTTGAGGCACACCCGTCTTAACCCGAGAACCCATTGATTTCGTATTATTTATTTGTACTTTTTGTATCCTATTAATTAAATACGATTCTAAAAGATCTAGAGCCTTTTTTTTTTAATGGTCCAATTTTACAAGCAGAGTTTTATGTTTCACACAATCTAATGCCTTTGACAAGTCGCAAAAGATCCCTATCGTGTTTTGGGTTTTCTCAAAAGCATCATATATGTTTTTAATTAGTTCAACTCCCGCGTTCGTTGTTGAACGCCCTTTTATAAAGCCAAACTGCAGTTTATGGAGCAATTTATTGATATTAAAGTGAGTCAACATTTGGTTTAGTATATTTTTTTCAAAAACCTTACTTAAAACTGGTAACACAGAAACAGGCCTATAATTACTAGGGTCTTTCTTTTCTCCGGACTTGAAGAGTGGAACAACTTTACTAAATTTGTCCGGAAATACTCCAGTATCAATACAAGTGTTGAATAGATCGGCCAAGTAAGGGGCTAAAATTTCAATTACGGACTTTATTAAATTAACAGACATGCTCCAAAGATCATCATGCTCAAAGATCTTCAGTATTTTTTAGTTTCAATTACTTAAAAGCTTTTACAATCGTGTGTGGATTAATTTTTCGAAATGAAAAATCTTCTTCGCAGTTTGGTACATTTTCAGAAAGTAATTGATTTGCGAGAGTAGGCGACGACTGACGAGTCAAGGCTCTCGGTTGTTTTGAGTAGAACATTTGTAAAGAAAGATTCAAATTCTTCTCTTACCTTTGAGGTTTCAGAATAGAGACCACGATCAGTTTGCAAGACATATTGTTTCTCACGCGGGTTCGTTTTCCCCGTCTCCTTATTAATAATGTTCCAAACAGCTTTAATTTTATTTTCAGAATACTTAATTTTCTTAGAAATGAAGTTGGCTTTAGCTGCCAAACAAACTCTTTTAAATAATTTTGAATAATTTTTAAGATACTCAACAAACTTGAGATCAAAGTTTTATGTCTTTTGTTCGTAAAGCGAAAACAATTTTTCTCTACTCTTGTATACACCTACAGTTGCCCAGTCACTAAACCAGAATTTTTGATTTACATTAATTGTTTTTAATTTGAATATATTTTCAAACTCTGTACTGTACTGAGCACTTCAAAAAATAAGTTGAAAAAACTATTTGGGTCTTGTTGATCTAACATTGAGTTTGGTAGCTTTGGACAAGTACATCTTTGTACATCTCTAATCTTTGAGTAGTGACAGGTCTCGTTTGAACTGTAATTATTTCTCTACTTCTTTCACATGGAAATAGTACAAGCTGACCACTGTGGTCAGATTTTAAACAGTTTATGATACTTTTTTGTCTGTGTTCGCAATTACAGAAAACATTATCAAAACATGTAGCTGATGTTGCTGTCTTATCTATCTTATCTTCATGCCGGAGCACATCAATGTTTTTTTTAACACTGATGTTTGGCGGCAAGACTTAGATAAGATGGTGGTAGCTAGCCAGGCGGGCTTAGAAAATGCCCTACCACCAACCAAACTGAGTCTTACAAGGTGACCCCGCCGGGAATCGAACCCGCGACCTCCTGTGTTAAGCCAATGAACTTTGCCTCTGAGCTACGGAGGCGGTCAAATAGAGAGATAGAATGTTTAAGTTAACGGAGGTAAGTGTTTATCAGGACAGCAGCAGCGCTTGGTGGCAATTAGTAAGAATTTCGCAGTTGCCTTCAATATTTAACTGAAGTAAGTAATTTGTGTTTAGAAACCGCTATGCGTTTTTGTATGGTGCAGGTGCGAGCTAGATATTTATTTATGTCCGTAGGGCTTTCCACGTTACCCTCGAAGTTGATGTTCCCGAGGTGTCTATTGCTCCGGAACAAAACCAGCCCCGGGACACAGCAGTGCCATCCGCCAGTGTTTGTTTTTGCTGCACTGCGCATCCTACTGCCTGCGCGAAGGGAAGTCAAACCTTAATTATTAGTTTTAAATTCTGAGCGAATTTCTTACTAAGTGTCACCAAGCGCTCTTGCTGCCCTTTGAAATTCTTACTAATTGCCACCAAGTGCTGCTGCTGTCCTGATAAATACTTACCTCCGTTACTTAAACATTTTAACTATTTATTTTAAATTATTAAGAGTATTGTGTACCCCCAAGGTTATATTTTAAACCTTGAGGAAATTCCGAACATAGGTTAAGTTAAATTCTATTTACGCTTGGTACTTGGTCGGTTATATAAATACTGGAGGGCAACGATCGTTTGCCTGTCCGGCTTTTATTAAAAATTAGTCGATTTAATTTTTACCTATCAATTATTATCTACTTAAGTTTAACTCCGAAGTAAATGATTCCGTTTTACTGTACTTTCACGGTCATCCTTTTTTAGCGAATTTACCTTTTTTATTTATTAAATAAAAGTATTCTATATTACCCCAAAAATTATTTTCTTTCCGAAGTTCTAATTTAGGCCATTGATCTAAATTCTACGTGTCAGGTAGCGAATCCATAGCTGCCTTATTATATTATTTAACCTATTTTAATTCAATTACGCTGAATAACATATTGTTATTGATCCCATCAGACCTAAATGACTTTTCGTCTTTGTATTTTTACTCTAGGAATTCTTCGTCTTAGATGAAGTACAATGTTAAGTTTTATCCAAAACCCACAACGACAGCAAAATTTCAACAATACCATCTCTATTCCATCGACGAAACTTCTCCAGAGACCTGAGAGCAATGATATATCTTGCGCAGGCTTTACATTTTATCTTCCTAAAATATCGTACCATAAATTTTCACGATAACTTACAAGAGCGTATTTGAATAGAAATTTTAAAGTGTTCCGCGACGGAGCACTTTTGACGTCGAGTGTACGTCCCGGTAGACTGCAGAAGTGAGGCCCGCGGCGGGTGGCGGGTGGGGGGCGGAAGAAACGAACATGTTATGCAAAGGATGACATACTTGTACAGTGCACCTTTGTACACCTTTGTGGACCTATTCTTATTTTATTCACTAAGTACAGGGTGGGGCAAAATATATGCACCGGTTTTGAAGGGCCACAGAAAAAAAAGTATTTGATAAATATTGGCTCTGACGTTTTGACATTTAATCACGACATTGTGACAAATAATAATATAATCTAAAATTATCTATTAATTTATTTCCAAAACAACTGTGATACCTTGATTTGGGTGGAGAAATGGTTGTAAAATCATTATTGGACATTCAAATCAAATGAGGTATGTAAAATTAATAAAAAAAAGTGTGTTTTATTTTGAATATGTGAGGGTTTGTTTACTTCATTTTTAGTTGTAGTTTTACTGTAAAACAAGAAGATAAAGCTAGGTACTTTAATAGTTTCATTCAATAATAATAAACATATATAATTGTTCCTGTATCCCTAGTGATAAATTAAATATCGTTTTCAGATCGAAATGAATATTATTTTAAGGACCGGGTTTTATTAAAATTAGGTAACCAAGTAAGTCTGAACAGTTTACTATGAGTTATGACGGATGACAAAGCCAACATCATTTTTATTTTTGGCCACTATGAGCGCTGCGATCGATTATATTACCCCCCCCCCCACCTAGTACTTCGCACCCAGCGAATAAGTGCGGTTTATTTTATTCAAAAAAGCGTCGGTGGCTCAACCTGTAACTACTCGGTCCTTCTAACCAGAGGTACCGGGTTCAAATCTGGACAGCCAATGTACCAATGAGCTTTTCAAAACTTACGTACATATACTTACCGATTGCTTTAACGGTGAAGGAAAACATCGTGAGGCAACCTGCACACGCCTGCGATGAAACTCAAAGGTTGTGTTTGAAGTCGACCAACCCGCACTGGGCCCGCGTGGTCGACTAAGGCCTGATCGCCCTGATTTCAGGGTAGGCTCGAGCCCCTCGGTGGTGACGTATATGATCCTGATATAATAATTTTATTCAAGTCACTATGGAATGCCATTTGTTACCTCAAGTTTTTTAAACTTACACCAGCAGGATGGCGGCCATCAGCAGCAATGCACTGATGAAGGTGATTTTTCCCATACATTTCAATGGGTATGGCGGTTATTTCCTCCCTCATTTTCATCTTACCTTCATCCAAGATGTGAGGACGATGTTTGAATACTTCTCCTTCCCAAAGGAAGTCACAAATGCTCAAATCTGGCGAGCATAAAGCCCACCCCACGACACCTCTAAGAGAAACATTTTTTTCAATTTTACCATTGAAATTCGAGCTATGTGAGCTGTCACCCTGTCTTGCTGGAACCATGTGTAATTCTTCCAAATCTGGTAAAAAAAGTTTACCAACATCAAAATGTAACGCTCAGAATTTGCTATTTTTCATCAGTCAAAAGTCAGTTCAAAATTATGTAACAAATGGCATTCCATAGTGACTTGAATAAAATAAACCGCACCTATATAAATCTATTACTTTTTTTTCTACGGCCCTTCAAAACCGATGCATATCTTTTGCCCCACCCTGTACTTTGGTTTTCACCAGTTACATTAAGAGATAATGTCCCAAATAGCAATGGAAAGTCCTAAAAGTGTATTGCAGATATCTTGTATGCAAGAAGACTAATTCCAGCTGTAGTCTAAGACTCAAACATCAAAATGAACTTTTTTCTACAAATATAGTCTCTTCGAAAAAATAAATGGACGCCTATAAAATTTTAAACGAAATAAAATCTCGATAAACAATGTTCCAATTTCAAAAATACAAACAACATAATTCTTCTCTTTTACATCATTTTCGATTAAATTGGCGGCAGAAGGTTTATCTTGTTATAAAGTTTCTTCGTTTGTTGACTGGAATTTTAAGTTTTTGTGTTGAAAATTGTTTTATTTTTTATTTGAAACTAGCTGTCCCGGCG
This sequence comes from Coleophora flavipennella, assembly GCA_947284805.1. Classification (NCBI taxonomy): domain Eukaryota; kingdom Metazoa; phylum Arthropoda; class Insecta; order Lepidoptera; family Coleophoridae; genus Coleophora; species Coleophora flavipennella. The sequence continues at coordinate 1,764,040 of OX369260.1, forward strand.
AACTACGTACCGCCTTACATTACATTACACTGCCCTACCCTACCCTACCCTATACTACACTACACTACCCTACCCTACACTACACTACCCTACCCTACACTACCATACCCTACACTACTCTACCCTACACTACACTACACTACCCTACCCTACCATACCCTACATAAAAACCTTCTCCTGACAATAACGAACTCGACAAAAAAAGAATTAGCGAAATCGGTCCAGCCGTTCTAGAGTTATGCGCTTACCAACACATTTTGCGATTCATTTTTATATATTAGACTAGCTGTCCCGGCGAACTTCGTACCGCCTTACATTACATTACACTGCCCTGCCCTACCCTACACTACCCTACACTACACTACCCTACCCTACACTACCCTACCCTACCCTACATACACTACACTACACTACCCTACCCTACACTACTCTACACTACCCTACACTACACTATCCTACCCTACCCTACACTACCCTACCCTACACTACCCTACCCTACCCTATCCTATCTCTCAAGTTGGATCGAACTGCACATGGTGTGCGAATTTTATTATAATCGGTTAAGTGGTTTAGGAGTCCATTGAGGACAAACATTGTGACACGAGATTTATATATATTAAGATAAAGCATTGGCTTATAAGCGGTAATGCCACGCCGACATAAGGTTACGCGCTGTGGGCATGCTGGAAGCCGGAAGTACACAACGTCAAGTCGCAGATGCCGTCGACTCCAACCAGTCGGTAATTCGAAGGTTATGGCAACGACGTTATCGGCTCACCGGGAATACGGCCGAACGACATCCAGATAGATCACGTGTTACTACTGAGAGACAAGATTATGTCCCTCAAGATATCCCTCAAGGTTCTGTTATGTAAAAAAGGGCAGAGAATTTAGGAAAATTTTAGAAAGATCTAATACTACTGTAGACAGACTTTAACCCTACTTAAGAGTGTGGTTTTGAGTAGCTCCAAATACGGATTTCAAGATAACTTTAGAAATAAAAATAGGCTTGAATATATCTACCATTCCTAGCCACGTTTTTACTTTATGAAACTGTATTTTTAGAAAATAGGGTGTACTTTAATATTTATACTAAAACTGTTTAAAGATTAATGAAAATGGTGATTAACTCAACTTTACTACTCAACAATATATGTGGACGTATATAAAGGAAAAATTCTTAAAACGGCCAAGAGTGAGTCGTACTCGCGCACGGAGGGTTCCGTATCACCACTACTCAACAATATATGTAGACGACTTCCAGGTAACTCATAAACTTGAAATTTGGCATCGAGGTAGTTTGGTTGGACGTATAAAAAGGAAAAAAATCGAAAAACGGCCAAGTGTGTGTCGTACTCGCGCACTAGTTATCACCACTTCTGAGCCAAGTATACAGACCACTTCCAGGTAACTAATAAACCTGAATTTTTTTATCGACATAAGTTATTAGGCGTGTACAAAGAAAAAAAATCGAAAAACGGACTTGCGAAATTAGAGTTCTTTAACACTACTATTTATCAAATTTATAGACTACTAATGGATGCCTGCAGCTTCACCCGCGCAGATCCCGATTTTTGCGGTTCCCGTGGGAATTTCCCAAAATCCTTTCTTAGCGGATGCCTACGTCATAACATCTAACTGCATGCTAAATTTCATCCCGATCCGTCCAGTGGTTTGGGCTGTGCGTTGATAGATCACTATATCAGTCAGTCAGTCAGTCACCTTTGAGTTATATATATTTAGATTTCCAGGTAATTCATGAACCGTAATAAGTAGACAGTTAAAATTTTCACAGAATGTGTATTTTTGTTGCCGCTATAACAACAGATACTGAAAATTAGAAAAAGTTAAAAAATAATGGGGTCTCCATACAAAATCGTGTTTTAATAGGTATTTAGAAGTAATTTTTATTAAGCTCTGTCGTAATAAAAGTAAAATTAAAAATTTTAAAAACCCACCGACACAAAAAATGAATTCTTAAAACTAAAAAATAATATATTAAACCTATTATAATTACTATCGTCACATATATTATGTAAGTTCAAATATTTTATTTTCCAAGCGTCGACGCGTCGGGGGACCGCAAAAGTTTATAAAGTATTTTTCCAACAACAGATAATTAATCATTACTAATTACATTTAGGTACGATACGAGCGATCTTAAGTTTCATAGTTTCATATAATATAGTCTACGCTCTGCGCGCGAGCTCGGTGTGCGGTATGCGGCGCGGGGGTGGGCGTCACCAAGTGCGGCGATCCGAACGGGCAGACACGTGAGGGCAGACGACGTTGACGGTGGTGTCGATTTTGCGAATTTTTCGGAGTAAATTCTTTTGTTGCAATCTGCGACTACACCTGTTTTTCTCACTTAGCGGTCCCCCGACGCGACAACGCTTGGAAAATAAAATATTTGAACTTACTTAATATATGTGACGATAGTAATTATAATAGGTTTAATATATTATTTGTTAGTTTTATTTTAAGAATTCATTTTTTGTGTCGGTGGGTTTTTAAAATTTTTAATTTTACTTTTATTTTGTCCTTTTTACCCGACTGCGCCAGAAGGAGGGTTATGTTTTTCGAGAGTATGTATGTATGTATGTATGTTTGTATGTATGTATAATTGTTTGGCACGCTCTGCAGCCTGAACGGCTGGATGGATTTTGGCTTGAGAGGTGTGGTTAGATTCGTATTTACTGTGAGAGTGACACTGGGTATATCAAAATAAAAAAAATACAAAATGGCGGGTTTTTCGCGCCAAATTCAAATGTTTGACACGCTCTGCAGCCAGAACGGCTGCAGAATATAATAATATTATTATATCAACTGATAAGTTTATAATCTGCGTAATCTTAATGTGTGTCATGTGTATATAGGTTACTACACAAACTCATTCAATAATAAAACTAAAAAATGAATAAAATAAAATACGGTAATTTAAAAAACTAAAAAACCCGACTGCGTTTCTGTGTAATATGTAAATGAAAAACCCTAAAACAAGAAAGTCGTCATACCCAATTGCACTTAACTTAAGAAAAATTGTAGCAGTCGGGACCCATTATAGAAAGTCAGCCATGTAGTCAGTATATTGGAGTAATCTGCAATGTAATATAGGTATGTGCTCTCAATTCACTAAGCCTCCATTTCTAGAATGGGTCCCGACTGCTACAATTTTTCTTAAGTTAAGTGCAATCGGGTATGACGACTTTCTTGTTTTAGGGTTTTTCATTTACATATTACACAGAAACGCAGTCGGGTTTTTTAGTTTTTTAAATTACCGTATTTAAAGTACGTATTAATATTAGGAAGGTATTTATAGTGATTAGTTAGTTGAGTTAGTAACTTAGTTAGGTACTAGGTATCATTATTAGTTTCAATTTACTAGATTAAGTTTTAACTACCTACTCTAAGGTTAGGTTAGGTTGGGTCCCAATACAGGCACAAAGTTTGACCTTTCAAGGTCTTAGAGGGTATGGCAACATAGAAAGAATAATGTTTCCCATAATTTTAAGCTGGGCCGTAACAGTGCATAAGCTGCAAGGGACCACTGTGGATAAAGCTGTCGTATATTTAGGAAAAAGAACTTTCTCGAAAGGTCAAGCGTACGTGGCCTTAAGTCGCGTAAAAAGCCTGCAAGGTGTGGCTATTATTGAACTGGACCAGAGAAAGCTCTTCAATAATCCGCATGACAGATCAGCTTTAGCAGAATTGATAAGACTAAGAAGTAATAATACACATACATAAGGCTCAATTCCCTGTGGGGCAGAGTCAAAGCGACGCAGCGACGTCAGATCATCAACTATTAAAGAGCTGATGATCTTCAAACGGCTGATCAGGTCATGGTTACCTTACCATATACTTTCAATACCATTGAAGTAACACGGTACTAAATTTCGAATCGATCGGACATAAGGAAGTTAGTCAGATCCCCTCATCAACTAGAAAGGAGCTGATGATGTTCAAACGGCTGAACAGATTTTCATGAAACATGGCTAAGAACACTCGGGATAAAATTATCTATGACACCAAAAAAACTAAACGGAAATCGGTTCATCCGTTTGGGAGCTACGATACCACAGACAGATACACAGACAGACAGACAGACAGACAGACACGTCAAACTTATAACACCCCTCTCTTTTGCGTCGGGGGTTAAAAACGGTAACAAGCATAAAACTTAATGTGATTATATTATTAATATTCAAGTATAATAACTAATAATTAAAATCGGCCAAGTGTGAGTCGTACTCATTTGTTGATGTCTTTTTTTAAATTTAAAAATATTAAAAATCGGCCAAGTATGAGTCGCAATTATTTGTTGATGTCTTTTTACTTACAAATATTTTAAATCGGCCAAGTGTGAGTCGTACTCATTGGTTGATGTCTTTTTTACTTACAAATTTTTAAAATCGGCCAAGTGTGAGTCGTACTCATTTGTTGATGTTTTTTTTACTTTTTACGGTACGTACGTATACGTAGGGTAGAGGAAGTATTGTTATCGCGAAAAAATAAAGTTTTTCCAATTTTCTTGTAAATAGATAGATAGATAGATAGATAGATAACACGTTTATTTGTCACTGCAATCACACACATATTATTACAATCATACATAATATAAAACAAAACATAACAAATTAAAAAAACCAAAAAATAATAATAATATAAAAAATTATCGTCGGATGTGCCTTTGTAAATGTGTTCCATATCATTAACACATACCGAAAAACCGAATATCTCAATTCCATCCGTGCGTCCGTCCGTCACGATTGGCTCTGGATGCTATATCTTAAGTTCGATTGGGACCAAATATGGAACTTAAGAGTTTTAAATTATTATATCGAGGGATTATCAAAAGTTTCTTCATACCGTCAAACCTAAGAGAACCTGTCATACAACAAAAACTGTTTATTTTCGGCTGTGGGCAAAAGCTACTGTAAAAACATTGTCCTGCTCCTTGTGTAGTCGGGTAGTAAATAAAACAAAGACCCTCAAAAAGGCTTAACTTCCAACTCTCAAGTTTCAAATAAACCACAAACACTATTAGATCACTCGAATTCTTGGGGTTCGTACTGAAAACCGTTAAAGTTTTAGGACAGACCTAACTGCGGTGTCTGAATAGTTAGGAAGTCTGGAACCGTCAGATACGGTTAGAGAACATTCCTTTTCTCTTTGTTTGTTTTCGAATAACTCGTTTTTTAAATTGACAGACATAGTACTTGTCAATCTTTCAGCGTTAATGTGGTTTTTGTGTTAACCCATGGTATGCCTGGTGGATAAAAATCATAACGTATAAACTGGTCGGATGTGCCTTTGTATTTAAAAAGATGTTAGTGTTCCCGCTCGATAGTGGAATGGTAAATAGTATCGATAGCTTAGAACATGCTAATACTATCGATAAGTAGTAATAATATCGGTACTATCGATATTATTATTGCCCTGAAATAATAACTATCGATACAATCGATACTAACGATAGTATTAAAATTTGTAAAATAGTACTATCGATAGTATTGATAGTTTTGGACAATCGATAGTTTACCATTTTGCAATAGTTTTGTTACCAGTTAAATTATTTAATGATCAGTCAATCAAATTCACACCCGATTCTATATAGCATTTCAGTAAACTATCGACTGTCCAAAACAATCGAAATTCAAAATTCAAATATATTTATTCTAAATAGGTGTTAAACACACATTTTTTTTTGTAATATGTATTGAAAATTATGTCACAATTCAGATAACAGTCAGGTTATTTGTTATAGAATAGTTATAGAATCAACACAAAACATATATCTTTTGTCATTTACTTAATCTATTATTTTGTAATATCCTCTAGAGCACAAGCATTTTTTAACATGAGTATTGAATTGATAGAATCCATAGTATAGATGGTTTAACATTCATGAGCACCAATACTATCGATAGTATCGATAAGGTAAGATAAATACTCTTTATTGTACACAATAATAAAAAAAATAAACACAATGTAAAATCGATATTTAATAGACGTATCATATAGACAATGGATAGAATATCTTTATATAATACGTCCATAGAATAATCGATATAAAGTATCGATAGTATTTTACTTAATTAATATTGTTACAACACACCTAACTATTGATACTATCGATAGTATCGATGATATCGTTATTACCATTGATAGCAAAGATCTTTTTAGCTTCACTGTCGATAGTTCGGCAACACTAGTAAGCTGCACAAATCCAAACAAAACATATATATAGAAATAGTGTTGCCACTCGATAGTGGACTATCGATAGAGTATCGATAGTCTATCCATAGTAGACCAATAGAAGAACTATCGATAAAAAACTATCAATATATCACGCGCGCTCATCCGATCGGATGAGTTATTTGTCTTCGTTCAAGCGCGCACTCGTCCTATCAGACAAGTAATTGCCATATAAAGTTTTGACGCAATAAGTATACCTATACCGACTGTTTTGTCATATGTAAATTTATAACAATATAATACTATAAGGTGAGGATTTAAGACAATTATGTTTAAGTTTTTTTTTTCATTTTCATAGCATTTTTCCAGGGCGAAGGTTTCTAAACTCTTTCGGTGTCAGGTTTCATGCAAACGTTGACCCCTGACACCGTAGTTTGCAAAAAAATAGAAATAAAAACACAAAAACAATGGAATTGTGTTGTTATGGTTACATCCTGCACAACTACAATCGTAGAACAAATCTTAGAGACATACATAATGATGTCAGATAAACTACGATAATTACTCTCATAACTTTTGTCATTTGCGTCAAAACTTATTTCCAACTAATTTACTAGCGTAAACGAGGGCTAAAAGTAACATAACTGTTATTGGTAACAGTTCTAGCCGCTAACTAGCTAAATATCAGTTACAAAACTTCGTAATCAGGGAGCGATGGTCGAGCGTTCCAATTAACCCTTGCAGAGTGCGTTCGAAAACGCGCCGAATAAATAAAAAGAGAAAAATCGAATAATTATGAGTGTCAGAACCTGAGGGTAGGAGGTTAATTGGCATCCCAATTTGCAATCAGTGCAATGCAATGTAGACTTGGTTGAGGGTGCTTTAAAATTGGGAAAAAATGAATATTTTTGTGCTAAAACGTATCGACAATTTTTGATTTTAAAATTCTAGAGATACTTTTATTTTCCGAAACAAAAAGGTTTTTTTTCTCAAAATTCGAACTCGCATATCTCTACTACCTTTTTTTAATGAGCCGTTATTTTTGTGATCTAATTAAATATTTGTTGCAAACATTAGAGCGCCTTATAATTATAGACGGGTACAAACTACAGACTTTGTTATTTTCTAACTATTATCACTTGAGATTATTATTCTCTGTAACTTTTACTAATTTATGTGTGTCACGACGGGGAGGTGTAGGGTACGGTAAGTAGGTAGGTATGACGCAGGTAAAACTCCGTTCGTGCACACAGATAAATTTACTTTTGAAATAAAGACCTGGAAAGAAATATATAAGAACTAGAGGGTGCTCGCGGCTACGCCCGCGCAGTTCCCGTTTTTTGGTGTTCCCGTGAGAATTTCCCGAAATCCTTTCTTAGCGGATGCCTACGTCATAACATCTACCTGCATGCAAAATTTCAGCCCGATCCGTCCAGTGGTTTGGGCTGTGCGTTGATAGATCACCATGTCAGTCAGTCAGTCAGTCACCTTTGAGTTATATATATTTAGATTACAAAAAGATTTGAACACGTTAAATTTATATCACAAATAACAAAAACATAATTTTTGATCTCACCCGAGAAGGGTCTTTTAAGAAAGAATCAGGTATTAAATCTTATAGTACTTCATTTGTTTATTTAGATAAGAGAAAATATTCATGAATGGAAAAATAATGATTTTTGAATTAAATTTGTCACAGTTTATTAAAATTGTGACACAGCGCATGCGTAATAGAACAAAAAGATGGAATGAAAAAAGGCCGAATGAAAGAAGAACGAATAACAGCGTTACCGCACTACACTATGTGCCACATTACATCTTTTAAAGGTATGGAGGTGTTCGCGCGATCTTTCCCAAACGCAGCTCGGCAAAGTTTTTCGGCACCCTCCCCGGGCGTCAATTACAGCCTCAGCCTAATCAGCCGATGGCAGCTAATCGGCCAGCGAAACGTACCAGGGTGTTAACACAATTAGATGCGGACAAATCAGTTAGAGAGGGACGCTTGGGGGTGGTGTCATAATTACAGGACAGGACTCTTCTTTAGTCAGTAAGCGCCGACTTTCTAGCTACCTTTTACACTTATTTAATAATAATAATAATGGAACCTTGGACGTTTGTCTGCGTCATATAACCTCCGGTTGTTCCATGCTTGCCAACACTGAGTATTTGCACAGGCACAACCAAGCAGCCAGAATACTACACCAAGAGCTCGCTCTTAAGTATGACCTCATATCTCGGCGGTTGCCGTATTACAAGTACAAACCGGAGCCAGTTCTCGAAAACGACCGCGCCTAGCTCTACTGGGACCGACCCATCGTCACGGACAGGACTTTTCCTTCGAATAAGTCTGATATCGTGTTGATGGATCGGGCGCAGTCAAGGGTGTTTTTGGTTGATATCACTATCCCATATGACGAAATCCTCGGGCAGGATGATGCCGATAAAAGGAACAAGTACCTGGACCTGGCACACGAGGTTACTGATATGTGGCGATTGAAATCCACCGAAATCATCCCCGTAGTCCTAACCGTGAACGGGCTAATTCCAGCCGACTTTGAACGTCACCTAAGGCGGCTGGATCTCCAAGGCAGACCAATAATTGCAGCAATGCAAAAAGCAGTCCTCCTCGATAATGCCCGGATAGTTCGACGCTTTCTCTCGCCGTCACACTGAACTCCAGCCGACTGTGCTTCCGCTGGAGGTGCTCCTGCCACTTCGCCTCGTGCTAAGTGAGCAGAGAGGCTCTAATTTTATATTCGTAATAATAATAAAAATAAATATTCTGGGACAAATCACACATGGTCATCTGGCCCCAAAGTACGATTCCCTGTGTTATGGGAACCAGAGACTGATATATAAATACTTATATACATTTAAATACATATATAGATATTTAACACCCAGACACAGAGCAAACAAATTTGTTCATCACACAAATGCTTGCCCTGGGTAGGGATCGAACCGACAACTCTCGGATCAGCAGTCAAGAGCAGTGACCACTGAGCCAACAAGTCAGTTATTTAATAACTAGCTTTTGCCTGCAGCTATCGTTTTAAGACTTATAGCTGGTGCCCGTGAATTCGAGTGGTGGTTGGGTCTCTCAGTTGACAGTTTATTTTATAAAATCTGTGTAAGTCCGTTATCTCCAAAAAGTAGGTATATGTAGGACATGCTAAAACTCTTTTTACTTAATTTAGTAAAACGAGTTTTAGCATGTCCGATACACATCGAATTACCAAGACACCTATGATGTTCAACACGTCCAATCGAAAGAACATCAAAGGGTTCTTTCGATTCCCTCGGGAACCCCTCAATTTCCCGGGATCAGAAATATGATTCTGTAACTTTAATCAGGTGAATATGCCTAATCTAACAGTGAAGGTTTCATCTAAGTATACTGAGCCATGGCAGAGATAAATCTATTTGCTTTCCTAGCTGTGGCAAACCTTCTAAGATCCAGGATAAAAAATGAGATTTCGATGGGTGACATGTTATAATATCATCATGCTAAAACGTAAGGTATCACCAAAATTTGTTAGGTAAGAAGCTTTTCATAAATTTCGTTTGTAGGATTCCATAGTCAAATTAGGAACCCTTATAGTTTCGCTATGTCCATCTTTCTGTCTGTCTGTTCGTCGATATGTCACAGTCGTTTTTCCAAAGACTATTTCAGCTATAGTGCTGAATTTTGGAATAGTTATACAAATCTGTGACCCGCTTAAGGTTATGGAATAAAATCTGTCACATTTTTTAGGGTACCTCCTCTAGATGAAAAGTGACGCTCCATACATAAATGCACAAAATAGGTCATGTTTTGTGGTGCACGTTGGTCATTGAAAAGTGCTTTTTTGCGATTTCATCGAAGTCATATAATAAAGGTCCAATTTCAAGAAAGAGAATAATCGACGTATCCAACTCGGCTGGGCGGCGTTCGGGAAGCTTCGCAATATCTTCACGTCCCAAATACCGCAGTGTATCAAGACTAAGGTCTTTGACCTGTGTGTGTTGCCAGTGATGACTTACGCAACTGAGACATGGTCGCTTACTATGGGCCTCATAAGTAGGCTCAAGGTCACCCGAAGGGCAATGAAGCGTGCTATGCTCGGAGTTTTTCTGCGTTATCGAATCAGAAACAAGGAGATCCGCAATTTAGTTTTTGTAATTGTACAATAAAGCATATTTGATTTATTGATTGATTGGTTGAGAACCAAAGTAACCGACATAGCTCACAGAATCGCTAAACTGAAGTGGCAGTGGGCAGGGTACATAGCTTGTAGAACAGATGGCCGTTGGGGCAGTAAAGTTCTCGAATGACGACCTAGCGCCGGAAAACATAGCGTAGGCAGGCCTCCCACGCGGTGAACCGACGATCTGGTGAAGATCGCGGGAAGTCGATGGAGAGCACAGGACCGGTCCTCATGGAAATCCTTGGGGGAAGCCTTGGTCCAGCAGTGGATGTTTTTCGGCTGATATGATATAACAAAAGTTGTTCAGTATGACTAGTAGAATCCCCAGTTAACCGGACCCATACCAATTTAGTTACACCCTGTACAATAAGTGCTATTGATGTTATTGTTATAAGTCGTTAGTTGTCCAAAGTTTAAAAAAATGCAACGAATACTTGTCATGTTTCAAAAAGGCAGTTTAAAAACACGACACGGACCTGAACTTCGATACGAAATGGGCCGCTGATTAACAAACCAATCAAGACAATGTCTGTCAACTTTGAAAAGGAATTCCCAGCTGGGAGAGTGCTTGCAATGGATTGTTAACCCAGCGGGCAAAACAAGAATTGCTGCTCCCGAGCTACAGAAAGTTTCTGTCAAAGGCAAATGGGTGGTTTTGTTTTGTAGGAAAACTTTTAAATACTCTTCGTTTAATTTTAGTTTTTCAATTTTTTGTCAGGCATGAATATAAAAAAAAACTTTAACAGTAAATTTATAATGTTTAATAGCTAAATTTATTTTATTACACTCGATTATTGATTATGACAAATTGAAAGCGGGACTTGATGTTTCCTTCACCCCAAGAGCGTCGGATAAACGCACATATGAAATCTAAATTCAAAATAACATTGGTACGTGGCAAGATTCGAACCACGACCTCCCGGGCAGGAGGCGACGGCCCTAGCCTTTACGCCACCGACGCTCATTAGACTTAGACATGTTTAAGATTATTCCGTTAGTACTAAACCAGTAAACACATTTTGTATTGAGGATTTCATACATTTTGGCGCACACGATTACTATGGTATTGTCTGCAAAAAGCTCGATTAGACCTTGAGTAATGTAAGTAGGTAGGTCGTTTATGTAGGCCAAAAACATAGTGTTGCCTAATGCTGATCCTTGCGGTATACCAATGTTCAAGGTGATGGGAAATTTTAGTTATTCCATAGTATTTTAGTTTTTTAAATAGTAAATTATGGTTTATTACATCGAATGCTTTAGTAAGGTCGCAAAAGACACCAACAGTATTATACCTATCGTCTATGCTAGTGATAATTGCATCCGTGATCTGATTAACCGCCTAAGATGTGGACCTATTTTTACGATATGCATATTGCGTATCACTGATTAGGTCTTGAATTTCCAAGTGATTCTTAATAGATGATGTGGACACTGTTGGGACTATTGTAATTGGCCTGTGACTGCCAACACTTGTCTTTTCATCGTTACCCTTGTTTATAGAACAAACACGCGTGCATTTAAGAACATCAGGGTATATACCGTCGTTGAACATATCATTGAATATGTTTACCAAAATATTTGATATAATTGGCCAGACTCATAACAATATATTGAACGACATGTCGTGTACGTCGACGGTTCTAGAGTTCTTCAACTTTGGTTTTAAAGTTTTATTTAGTTTAAAACAAACTCCTGAAAAAGGGATTCTTTTAAATGCTTTTCTAGAAGTTTGATTGATTCCTCCCAGTTTGGAAGTAAGTTAAAGCCTTGTGTGATATCAAGGAAAAAGTAATTGAAACGATCCGGAACTTTTACCTCTGATCCCACGTGACCCTGCTCCTGGAGACAGATATTTTGAGACTTCGATTTACTCAAAGTTTCCTCATTAATGATTCGCCACATTTCTCTAGAAGAGTTATTTGCTTGTGTAAAACGGGAATCTACACCTGTACTTCGATCACGCAACGAAAGGGATTTTATAAGTTTTGAATAATAGGATACACATTTATTTATATAGTTTCATTTATAGGATATTGTCACTTCATTTCGCAAAAAGTATTAAATTTATTAATATTGAGGTTTAATTCATCTGAAAACCAATAAAAATTAGATTAAACTTTAGATATAATTTTTTAATCAGAAAATAACGTCCAATGTAAAATGATAAGATTCTGAATAGTTTACTACATTTTTCATTAATATCAAAATTCTAATTAGAAATATACATTAGTACTAGCTGTCCCGGCGAACTACGTACCGCCTTACATTACATTACACTGCCCTACCCTACCCTACCCTACCCTACACTACACTACACTACACTACCCTACACAACACTACCCTACCCTACCCTAAACTACCCTACCCTAAAATAAAATAGATGTTGGCCAATTCTCAGACCTACTCAATATGCTCACAAAATTTCATGAGAATCGGTCAATCCGTTTTGGAGGAGTACGGGAACGAACATTGTGACACGAGAATTTTATGTATAAGAAAGATAATAAAAATATACATTCGTAATTAGAAATGTCAATGTAAAATAATTTTATTCGTTCCGCTGTGTATAGACGTCGTTGAGTATAGTTATTCTGTCGTTGCGTACTCACTTTCAATGTAAATAGTTGTGCATCGTGATCTCCTATAGCTGCATAGATGGGGCATGCTGTGACGTCATCGGCGTCTTGAGAAATCAATCCACAATCGAGCGACGAGCAACTTGTGTCAGTGGTACGCGTTAGAAAATTTAAAATGTTCACAACTCAGAAACTTTGTAAAAGGTCACTAAGTCGAAATCTTTGTACGTTATCTGTTAAAAAATCAATATTTAAGTCACCGGCTACAATAAACCTCTTGTTCTCGTCAATAATTTTACTTAAAAGGTTTTCAAGACTGTCCATAAATAACTGAAAATCGCCTAAGCCTGTCCTATACATAGATATAACAATAATGTCATGAATTTCTATGGCTTCTTCTTCTATGGCACAAAACTCAAAATGATACTCGACGGTAAGCCCGTGCAGGTCAGTGCGCTGTTTATACTTAAGGCAAAGTCTAAAATTATACTAGTACTAACTGCAGCATAATTTGATTTAAAAGGGGTTAAATAATATAATAGAGATGCTACATGATACGTAGAATTTTTACTCCTGACCTAAATAAGAATTTCGGAAAAAAAATTAATTTTAGGGTAATATGGAATACTTTTATTTTATAAGCTTAGAAATATTTGGGTAAAGATAAAAACCAGTGGATAAATAAAGATGTAAAGAGTGAATGACATTTAAAAAATAGTAACAAATTATTGGTATAACAAATGGTTGACCGTGGAAGTAGTTAAATATAAAAACAACACATTACCTAATTTTAAAATATAAAAAAAGGTTAGGTAACGATCGATCGTCCCCCCGGGTATATAAAATGATCTGATAAATTCCTAAAAAAGTAAATCAAGTTCAATTATCAGCTGTCGAAATTACCCTTCAACATTATACGTAAAAAAACTTTGGGTGTACCATACTCTTAATAAATTTTAAATCAAACACAAAGTTGTAAGGGAGACAGGATAACACGCAGGCCAGCAGCTGCGCTTGGAGGACGACAGCAGAAATTTGTCGGGCAGGTCGTAATGCTTGATCACCAGTAAGAATCAAGGCCAATGGGCCTTAAATTAGATATGAACAAAAGTTTCACTTCCCTTTTGGTAAGCAGCAGGCAGTTGCTGATCGGCGTAGTTAGCAATACTCCGGGGTATAGTGGTAGTATGCTGATATGTTCGGTCCGTGTGGAAGACCCTTGTTCGGACCGTGTGGAAGACCCTACAACGATGAAATAAAATTTAGTTCGCAACGGCACTAAATAAAATTGGACAGCTATCTCCAAGCATAAATCACTTACCCCAGTGAAAAATAGGAGGTCTTGAAAATAATAATAATATTTATATTGAAAAAACCTATTTCGACGGTCAACACTCCTCAATTGTTTTCACTCTTTTCTTGTTAAAAGCTCGCAATCATTTCCAAATTCTATTTTCATAGACGAACAAGATCAAAAGAGAATTTAATTATGAAACGCAAGAAAGAAGATCGGCTCGAAACGATAGTTTGCGTTTCATAACATACAGTACAGACACTCCCTGCCGTTCTCTAGATTGCGACCTCACCCCCTAGTCACTCAGATTAATACAGATTGGATATAGTTTGGTTCTCGAACGTATGGGATTTCGCCGTGATTTTGTTTGCTCCATCATTTGTTTTTAGAAATGTCATCCCACGACCATTTCTATGCAGTGTCCGGGGTGTGCCCTAGGTCATCTTTTACGTACAGAGCCACCCCACCGTGTTCTCCGCGCGTGCGACAGAATGGTGCGCACAAACCTACGCGTCGAATATCGTTGTCTCGGCTCCAGGTTTTGGAAACAGCCAGCACGTCCGGCTTATGTAATATTTTATAATCCCGTTTTCCCGGTAATTGATTGAACATTTTGATGTAACACGGTAAAGTCGAACATAGCTTAGTTTTTACAATATTTTACTTAACTTGCAATGTATGTACGTATGTTTGTTCGGGTGAAATCTTGCAACTCAATTTCGAAGCAGATATATTCAACAGATTGAGCTGAAATTTTGTATACACGTTCAATTTGGATGACAATGCATGGTTAACTGTGTGACGTTATTCTAAATCCAACATGGCGGCACACTCAAGATGGCGGACTAGTTATTTTTATTGCACTCCTACAATATGGGTATCAAATGAAAGGCTTTGCTGAGAACAATACGAAATTATTAAAATTATTTTCAAATTAAAGCTTGTACCTAAAAGTTTTTAGGTTGTTTGAAAATTATTTGTCGTGTGGTCTTGGTGAACTTATTTGATAACATTGTTTACAATGTTAAGGTTAGGTTGTGATTCATTTAATCGTTATAAAACTCCACATGTACTTCGTCTCCTGGGGCTAACTTGGAGTGTCTTCTTGCCACATCGCGTGAACAACTCACACAATACTGACACGTAAAATATTATGTTCTTGAGTTAGGATTCGTCACCCTCCCGGGAATAGTTGCGCAATTTTAGGGTCGCAGTTTTGTTCACTTTGCATAGCCGTTCAAGAACATTATAAATTAATCGCACAGACATCATCATATCAGCTCACATATACGTCCCCACCGAGGGTCTCGAGCCTACCTTGAATTAGGGTAATCGAGCCTTAGTCGACTGCCACTCGCTCTTCAGTCCTTGAACCGTTTCAAAGGCTTAGTAGACTCTCATTTTTTGTTATATGGATGGCTTGAAAACTTCTAAGAGGGGTGTCTGCCACTAGTCCTACAACCTTCATCAACCCAAGCTTTGCCTCGTGTGTTAAGTATGGGCTTTGGACGTTTATGTGTTGTTTAAGAATTGGGGACCAAGAGATAGAAAGCACCTCTTGATAATGCAGATATACGTTTTATATTTTGTTCGGTAGGTGCAGATTGAGAATGGACGAAACAACTCAGTAAAGTGTTTTTATATACTAATGTTAATCAAGCGCCCTCTGTGGTATTTTTGTGTAAGACTAATGAACTTAACATACTCGTACATCGATAGGAAGGTTGGCGTTACGAGACGAACATAGAAAAGGAATTACAGGTTAGATGGCGCTGTCACAGTTGTTAACAATGAAAGACCCAAAAAAAATGACCTCCCATACGGTCGGATTAAACGCTAAACATTTTTGCTCTGATGTGTAGGTTCCTTGGGGAGTAGTATTTTATGTAGCATCTATCTCTTGTCGCTTTTCAGCAATTAAAAAGTTTTTTTTTTAAATTTACAATTGGTAAGCCTGGCATCATCTCACCTGATGGTAAGTAATGATGATGCCGAAGATGGAAGCGAGCTTACAAAGATTCCCTAACGCAATGGGGATCTGGCTATCTTATCTTCTAGCTGGTACACATCAATTCTGTTAATACTGATGTTTGGCGCTAAAACTTATACATATAAGATGGTCGTAATGTTAAGTATATTTCGTGAATAGCTCTTCGTAGTAAGAGTTTTGAATAGGAATAATGATTTTTTTAAACTTTGTTTTGATGTCACTACGTCCCGTTTAATATTGCAAAGCCACGAGAAAAAAGCAAGTCATAATATAAAAGTGCAGATTATGATATCAATAAATCAGCTAAATTTAAAAAAAATAACTACAACAATCAAGGCGTCATCTAGTTGAGCGTCGGTGGCGCAACAGCCAGGGCCGCTACCTCCTATCCGGGAGGTCGTGCCACGTACCAATGTGTTTTCAAATTTCGATTTCATATGTACGTTTATCCAACGCTCTTACGGTGAAGGAAAACATCGTGAGGAAACCTGCACACGTCTGTGAAGAAACTTGAAGGTTGTGTGTGAAGTTGACCAACCCGCACTGGGCCCGTGTGGTCGACTAAGTTCTGATCGCCCTAATTCAGGGTAGGCTCGAGCCCCTCGGTGGGGACGTATATGAGCTGATATGGCATCTAGTTCAATCAACTTACGACTACCTGGAATATCATTAGCGTTTTTGCAACTGAAGTACCTACTACGTACATCAAGTATGCGCACGTAGCGCTACGCCGCTACGCCGTAGCACGTAGTACAGCTTGACATCAAAACGTTTTCATTAAAAACTTAATTAATTAGAAACACGTCAGAGAGAGTTTCACTAGTCCTGCAATTGCCTATTTTCTAGCCTTTGCAATAATTTAAGCAATGTGTACCTATAGTCATATTGAGAGGAGTTTACGTAAAGTAAGGGTAGAGTTGTCTTGTTAAACTAAACTGGAGACGCTAAACACATTAAAACAACGTGTACCTACAGTTGAGAGGAGTTAACGTTAAGCAAGGGTGAAGTTATCTTCTTAAACCTAACTGGAAACGCAAATCACGTTAAAAAACCGACTTCAATCACAGCAACGGATTACAATTTTGTTAAAATTTTTGGTTTTGTTTAAAGTATTGAACCGATTTTAATGAAATTTCTATGGCACCAATTATTCCTTCTAAAATAACTAAAAATGGTGATTAAGTGCTGTGATGAAATTAATTTTTGAATTTAAAAAAAGATAAAAAAGTATCATTTTTTTAAGTGATTTTCAGAATAGAATAACGTTTTTGACAGCTGATAAAAAATAAATGATTTGTAAGTAGTAAATACTGTATGATCTACTAATTAAATACTTCAGGAGGGCGGACTCGAGAAAATTTTAAAGTTTTTCAAAAGAAAACTTTTATCTATTCATTAAATTTGTAATTCACTCTTGATCCACCTTACATTGTGTTACTATTTACCATTTAATTTTAACACAACGTTTAGTGCGTAGTAAACTTTAACGCCATTTTATCATCACTTTGCTTAGCGCTTTTACCCTTTACATTGTTTGGAATTTATTAAGAATGGGGTTAATGGATCTGTTTTAATATTTATAACGAGAGCTCAAAGAATTTTAAAATTTAAACACTTTTTGACGTTGGGCAACCCATGAATTTCATTTAAACAACACAATATACATAATGTGAGCAGCTTTATATTATTTATACATATATGTCACCGGGATATTGTGAAAACCGCGATATTACGATTTCATTAGTTAGATTATGATTTAACGAAAAATTGTGAATCGGATCACAATGTCACGGCCTATTCTTGTACCTCCAATTAAAACCGATGATTTCATCTGCTGCGAAGCATTCTGCTACCCAGGGGGAGGGGGGGGGGATGTCACTAGTGAAATTGTAAACAATATGTTACAGTTCACAATCTCGCGAATAATTATAATTACAATAATCTAACAGAATTTGCAATCTTACGGTGACATATATAAAATTCTGGTGTGCGTGTGTTTGTAATTCTTCTCCTCCTAAACGACCTGACCGATATTAATGATTTTCTTTCCTTTACTGACTGTATGGTTTAAGCTACAGGTAGTTGGACGCGGAAGGTGGCACTGTAGTTGATATCCAGAAAAAACGCAACCTACCGTAAGTTCATCAGGCCGTTCAGGAGATTTTCTTATGTTTGTTATTCTTTTTCGCCAAAACGGCTTGACCGATTTTAATATTTTTTTGTATATTTTTATGTTCACCTGGATGGTTTCTAACTATAGCACGCCCCGGTAGGTGGTGCTATTGTCAAGATCCATATTTTTTTAACAGCGCCATTTACGGTGTCCAGCTATAGCATATACCATATGACCATATAAGTACAAGAAAATCATTAAAGTCGCACACGTTGAGGAGAACAATTACAAAGACACATACACCAGAATTTTATTATCCGACCATATTCATAACGCGGGCAGAGCCACGGGGCATCTACTAGTAATTTACAAAGGTTGGATTCACCTATGTCCGAACACAAATATTAAATTTAAATTAAACTTATTTTAAATTATTCCGTGCTTTGCAAGCTATTGGTGCCGGTTGCTATCACTCGATGGCAGTCGCTGAGCCGTGTCAAATAACTATTAGGTGGCTTGAAAAATTTTGACAGCCTATTAGGCGGCTTGAAAAATTTCGACAGTGGAGTTGGCCACTAGCTCCACAACCTCCACCAACCCGGACTCGGCCCCCGTGTGTGGGCTATGGCCTACCCTACCCGAGTTTGGGAAGAGATCCGTGCCCCAGCTAACCTGGTGCAAAATTTCAGTTTTGATGAGTCAGTTTGTGAGTGGGTCAGGTCTTTTAATTTTTACATATTGATTTTTTAATGTTTTTTTTTCAGACTATCATCATCATCATCATGATATCAGCCGAAAAACGTCCACTGCTAGACAAAGGCCTCCTCCAAGGATTTCCAAGACTACCGGTCCTGCGCTGCCCGCATCCATCGGCTTCCCGCGATCTTCACCAGGTCGTCGGTCCACCGCGTGGGAGGCCTGCCTACGCTACGTTTTCCGGTGCAAAGTCACCACTCGAGAACTTTAGTTCCCCAACGGACCGTCCTTCAGACTGTGTACAATGAAAACCCACAAACGAAACAAAACCCGTTCTATTACAAAAATAGGTGTTGTTTGCTAATCCAGTACAAATGCCCCAAACTTCCCAAATGGAATGCGGAAATGCAGAAAAATTCAATTATACCCGAAACTAATTCCCCAGGGACATGTAGAGGGTGGGCACGGGGAAGGGAAGGGAAGGGAGGGGGGGGGGGGGGGAGGGGAAGCGACCGGGCCTGTATAATTGCATCGCCGCTTTTGCATCTGCATATAGATGGTATGGCCTGTTTTGTTTTTCTAACGACGACGGTATGCTCTGTGTTTGTTAGAGATAAACCAGACCCTACAGCACTCCCTGGACACTTCTTACAACGGACCAGAAATGACATTTCAAAAAACCAATGACGGAACAAACAAAATGGCGGCGAAATCCTATACGTTCGACAACCAAACTGTTACCAATCTGTATCAATCTGGGTGACGAGGGGGTGAGGTCGCAATCTAGAGAGCGGCAGGAAGTGTCCATACTGTATGTTAGTACTAATATATGTACTTTGCCTATAGATATGAACTCTACAGACACTGAGTCAACAAACTTGTGCGTCGCTTGAATGTTTGCCCTAGATGGGCATCGAATCCACAATCCTTGTCTTAGCAAACAGGAGCGACAACCACTGCACCACCAGGTCACACCCTGGACACTTCATACAATGGGCCAGAAATGAAAACGAATAACGGCAGAAATAAAATGGCGGCGAAATCCTATAACATGACAACCAAACTGTAACCAATCTGTATCAATCTGGGTGACGATGGGGTGAGGTCGCAATCTAGAGAGCGGCAGCGAGTGTCCATATTGTATGTTAGTACTAATATTTCCCACAGATATGAAACACTCAAGACACTGAGTAAACAAATCTGTTCCTCGCTTGAATGTTTGCCCTAGGTGGGGATCGAATCCACAATCCTTGCGTTAGCGTTAGCAAACAAGAGCGCCAACCACTGCACCACCAGGTCACACCCTACACATTTCATACAACGGGCTCGAAATGACATTTCAAAAAACGAATGACGGAACAAATAAAATGGCGGCGAAATCCTATACATTCGACAACCAAACTGTAACCAATCTGGATCAATCTGGGTGACGAGGGGGTGAGGTCGGAATCTAGAGAGCGGCAGGGAGTGTCCATACTTTATGTTAGTACTAATATACTTTGACCAGGTCAGTTAGTCAAGTTAGGTTTGTTGTTAGTTTGTTTTCTTAACAAATCCTTAAGCTTTACTCTACTCATATTTCTTAGATAATAGAGTAATTTGTGTTATGTCAAACGTCCGTGTCGCACCTACTCCTCTGAAGGTTGGAGGCTCTACACTCGAAGTTGTTGCTGAATGTGTAACCTGGGACATATAGTCCAGTTAGGTAGGTCCAACTTCGAGGAAGAGATCAATCGACAAATCCAACTCGGCTGGGCACTTTTCGGGAAGCTTACCAATATATTCACGTCCCAAATACCGCAGTGTCTTAAGACCAGTGTCTGTGTTGCTTACGGAACTGAGACATTGTCGCTTACTATGAGCCTCATCAGAAAGCTAAAGGTCACCCAAAGGGCAACGAGAGAAAGAGTTTCTCTGCGCGATCGAATCAGAAACGAGGAGATCCGTAAGAGAACCAAAGTAACCGACATAGTTCGGCGGGGCACATAGCTCGTGGAACACATAGCCGTTGGGACAGTAAAATTTTCGAGTGACGATCGCGCACCAGAAAACGTAGCGTAGGCAGGCCTCCCACTCGGTGGACTGATGACCTGGTGAAGATCGCGGAAAGCCGCTGGATGCGGGCAGCGCAGAACCAATCGTCGTGGAAATCCTTGGGAGAGGCCTATGTCCAACAGTGGACGTCCTTCGGCTGATATGATGATGAGAGTAAATTGTTAGATAATGTTTGTTTAGCTATTTACATCTCTCTAGAAACTCCATTCCACACAAAATGGCCGATAAATCTGCAACATGCAATATTTCATAGTAAATGGAGCCGAAAATGAAGCAATGGAGCGTTTATGTTCGTATAATGTACGTGGTTAAATAATTTGGATTGGATGCATTAAAATTATTGATTGGTTTGGTATTGAATTAAATTCTAGGTGAAAGTAAAATCGGCAAATTATATACATACGATTTTTTTACAAACTAGTGCATCTTTTCTTCTCAATATTTTATGGAAGGAATATTTTATGCTAACACTTGCTGTCCCGGCGAACTTCTTACCGCCTCACACTACATTACACTACACTACACTACATTACCGCTACCGCTACACTACTACTACCAGTACCAGTACCACTACCACTATACTACCACTATACTACCACTACCACTACAACTACCACTACAACTACCACTACCACTATACTACCACTATACTACCACTACCACTAACACTACCACTATCACTACCATTAACACTACCACTACCACTACAACTACCACTAACACTACCACTACCACTGCACTACCACTACCACTGCACTACCACTACACTATACTACTTTTTGTAGTTATTGCAGGAATTTTTTGGTAATTTTTTACATCTTGGTTTAAGGATCTCTAATTTTTTGAAAATATCATATATAGCATAAAGCAACCGTGGATAGTGTAGCTTCTTAACGATGAAAGAATTTTTAAATCGGTCCAGTAGTTTTGGAGCCTCTTCAAAACTAACAATCAAATCTTTCCTCTTTATAATATTATTATAGAATAAAGATATTTACAAATAGTTTGACCATAAAATGTTCTCTCTGAAAAAGCATTTATAAAATATTGTTAAGCGTTAGAGGATTTTCGGCACGTTAACGTTCCAGGTTTACATAATATAATCTTTGTCAAGCTAGGTAGGAACTATTCGTTCGCTAAATTTGCTGCACCTTTGATTAATGCCGCTCGCCGCTGGCGGCTCACATCAAACGGTTGCGTCAAAGGGCGCCGCCCCGATTTCATTCGCCGCGCCGCCGATGTTACATCCGCACGGGGTCATGTGAATCTAGTTCAGTCTTTAACTATTAAAATCCGTTTACTGAATAAAGTGCACCTTTGATGGCTTGCGTCAAACACTCCGTCAAAGGGGCCGCCCTGTGTTCAGTCGCACCGCTCGCCCCGCCAAAGACGTTGTCGGTGCCTAGATTTAACTCAGGGCGGCCGCTTTGACGGAGTGTTTGGCGCAAGCCGGCAGCGGCGAGCGGCATTTTTCAAACGTGCCGCTTACTCAGCAAACGAACTATAATGTAGGCGACGATTCTGAAGATACTTCATCCAGCAGTGAAAGTGAGTGAATTACTAATAAGTTGTATTAAAAAAAATACGTTTTTTTTGTAAGATTGTTTTATTCTTCTACACATTTCCAGAACTCCGTTCGGATGTACTGCAGCTATTTTCCTGAACGCACATACTTGACAAGACTAAGAACTTCAGGATTTGTATAGAATACTATAATTTTATTCGCCATTTTAGACCAGCCTAATACTATTTGTGTATAGAAATTCCTTGCTAAAACGTTAATAATCTCGAAAGATTAAAACCCACTGAAAAGTTTATGTTATTTACCTGCGAAGGCTTCAACCCGATGAAAAGGTTTTGCGGTCGTTTCGACGCATGCGCAGTAGCTGTCCGCAATTAATGAGTAAACACCGTTACCAGGTGAAGGGGAAAACCCGACTACGGAATACGAGAACACATGTAGCGCTGTGCGCATTTATTCAATCTTCTTTCATTCGATCTTTTTATCCCATTTATTTCTTTTTCGCGCATGCGTCAATCCATCTGACAACATCATAAAAAAACAAAATTATTTTCATCATACTTATATTAATCACTAATTAAAATAAATTAAATTGTTCTCTCTATTATAAGACCCATTTTGGGTCTTATATTTTATCCCTCAATAATAAATTAAATTGGTCGCATCGGCATTTTTTAGAAAGAACCCACTCCCTATCTACCCACCTAGCTACCTGCCGTGCGACACACATTGCATTCTTAGTGTCGTCATGTAGCCCGGATCATTCAGGATCCAGCTCCAACTACCAAAGAAGTTTGACGCAGGTTGTACCTCTGAGAGGGAGCGTACAAATACGCAAAGCTAAAAGGCGGTGAGAGATCACAACACTTCTGTCCGCCGAAATACTTAGCCGAGAGCTTACCAATTGTGAATAAAAAAAAGAGATGCCTGAAGGCATTTCACTAGTTTGTTCACTAAGTATTTTTATGTATTTTTTTTATAAATACTATAAACTTTATCCAGCAGAGGACGTGTTCCGGATGATATGATGACGGTGATGATGATTCCATAAAGAATCTACAAAAATAAGTTAAAGTAAATTTAAGCACACATCGATTTTTTATCCCACTTTTTCGGCCATAATAACACAAAACATAAAACGTATGAAAATTTCAACATCTCTTGAACCGTAATAGTATGGTGCAAGAGATACAACCCTGTAAATTCAGACAGACAGACAGACGCACGGACGAACGGGAAGTCGCCGGTCTATCGGTGTTCTACAGGATTCATTTCGGAGAGTGTGTCCTGGAGCTTCACGACCTCGTTGCCCCCTCTCCATTTCATCATCGGACGACCAGGCGCGGAGAGCTGTTCCACCCCTTTGTCGTTAATGTTCCACCTTTTTGCACGAAGCGTTTTGCTTCTTCATTCGTCATGCGAACGGCCAAGGAGTTGAATTCCAGCGTCTGTATTCCCCGATTCGTATAATTTAGGCATCTTCAAGACGAGAGTGAACAGGCACTATTTGAGCTTGCGTGTTACATCCTCGGCTGCATAGGCACTTACCATCAGGTGAGGTGCAGTCAAACGCACTCAAATAAAAAAAAGGGACTTGCGGACAACGTATAAATAATCTTAATAAAAGGTTCCCCTAAATATGAAGATCTTGTTTTTTGACCTACTAGTGGGTGCTCGCGGTTTCGTACGCGTGGATATCAATGGTTTGCGGCTCGTAGCGGCTTGCCGTGCTTTTCTTATAACCTTTCAACGCAATCAGATAATCGGTATGGCAGCGCATAACATACAAACAAACATTGATTTTTAATTTATAAGATTATGAATACAATTAATGATTTCTGGTTCTGATTCGTAAGGACCTGCCTATCACGCACGGGTAAAGAAGTATGACTCCGTTCAGTTCCGTTTAGGTTCCTTCGGAATTCATTTCGGAGAGTGTGCACAAGAATCCCTCCCTCCCTCCTTCCAATCACAGCTCCATTCCCCCTTGGGTCAACGAGACGCAGGGGGAGGTTCCACCCCTTTGTTGTTGATATTCAACCTATACGCACGAAGCGTTACGCTTCCTCATTTATTATGCGGACAGCGATGAAGTGGAACTCCTTGCCTGCGTCTGTGTTTACCGCCTCATACAATTTGGGGATCTTCAAGGCGAGAGTGAAAAGGCATTATTTGAGTTTTCGTATACCACCCTCGACTACATCGTCAATTACCATGAGGTGATATGTCGTCAAAAACACTCAAATTTTTAATAATAAAAAAAGGTTCTTCCTTGACCCATTTAGTTACAGCCTTTATTGTTGTGAGGAGATGCTAGCTAGAATAAAAAGCAAAAATTTTTTTTTTTTAAAACCCACGTCGTTTAAAATGAAATTGAAAAAGGATAAAAAAATTATAAACTCCGACTTAAAGAATTTATGTAAATAGTGATAATTAACTTGAAAAACTTTTATAAGAAGATTTGATCTCTCGCAGAGTTGGACATATGAACCTATTTGGTTCCGCAAGATGTAGATGTGGCAATTAAATTTTCAACTCCCTATGAACTTAATAAAAACCCAAGAAAATCCGTCCGGGGCTGCCATTAAAGGAACTGCTTTTGATGATATATAGTAATTTGGAGATATTTTATTGCTCTACTTATTTATATTATGTTAAAATTTCAAAGAGTTATGGCAGCCCCCGACGGATTTTCTTGGGTTTTTACTAGGGATGCATCCGATACCGATACCGATATATCGGCGATACTTCGGGTTTGCCGATATATCGGTATCGGCGATATTTTTATGGCAGATTCAACGATACTTTTCAAATTTCGCGCTTTAAAAATGTAATGTAAACGTGCGTGTTGTCCCATCTATTTCGTTGCAAACGAGGCATCTGTCGCATCTGAGAGACTATTTTCCACCGCAGGTCTTATTCAAACAGACTTGCGAAATCGCCTTTGCCCGCAAAACTCAAGAATGCTTTGTTTTTTAAATAATAATCTTATAAATGTTAATTTTGATTACTAAAACTATTAAATAATTGTGTTTTATTTATTCTACCTTCCTTTTTGAATTCAATAAGCGTATCGGTATCGGTATCGCCGATATTTTTATAAGAGTATCGGTATCGGTATCGTATCGGCAAAAAGGCGTATCGATGCATCCCTAGTTTTTACTAAGTTCATAGGGAGTTGAATATTTAATTGCCACATCTACCTACATCTTGCGGAACCAAATAGGCACGTAGGGAAGTGCTATGAAAACTGATACTCTGTTGATCATATTTCCGACTCTGCGAGAGATCAAATCATTATCATTATTATATAATAAAACTAAGTTGATAAAATGTGCGTGCCGATAAAACTTAAAAAGGAGTCCCGGCACGATAAAGGGACTTATATAGTGTGATAGCCCTTTATCCCCCCTCGAACAAGAAAGTTCCCGTTTTAACCTAAAGGGCGTTGTTTTAAAGATATATGGGCTTTTCCAACTTTTCAACTTGGAAATCAAGTGTAGTGGCGCCATCTGTTGTCGAGTATTTGAACTTCATTCAGAACAACGATTATATGGGTTGCATTTCGAAAGGCGCTGCGAGCAATAATGGCGCGAAATTTAAAATTCCAATTTCAATCAAGTATTAAATTACATTTGTTACTTTAATAAAGTTATTAAATTTTGTTTATTTATACAGCAGTAGCTTACTTATATTTTGGAGTTAAAGCGACATAATTTTAGTTATTCAAATTAGTTCTAAAAACATTTTCAACTTGGAAATTAAGTGTAGTGGCGCCATCTGTTGTCGAGTATTTGAACTTCATTCAGAACAACGATTATTTGGGTTGCATGTCGAAAGGCGCTGGGAGCAATTGCAGCATGTGTAGTAATGGTGCGAAATTTAAAATTCCAATTTTAATAAAGTCTTAAATTACATTTGTTACTATAATAAAGTTTTTAAATTTTGCGTATTTATACAGCAGTAGCTAACTTATATTTTGGAGTTAAAGCGACATAATTTTAGTTATTCAAATTAGTTCTGAAAACATTTTAAAATTGAAGCTTTTAAATTTCGCGCCTTTACTTCGTATGCTACAGCTGCAGAACCTATTGTTACGGCGAACGATAATGTCGAGAACATTCTAGAAGGTGTGAGAAAGAAAATATTCTCAAACTTTTTCGAATATCCTAGAGCCTAGCTCTCTGAATATATAAGAGCCCCGTGTCGCCCGCCAGAGTTAGTTCGATTTGAACAGCGAAACAAGTACAAATATAAAGTTGTATAGTATGGATGTTTGTTACTCCATCACGCTTCAGCCACTGGACGGGTCGGGATGAAACTTGGCACACATATAGGTTAGATCCTGGAATAGAACATAAGCTACTTTTTACCCCGGGAAAAGTCTTATACTCACAGGAAAATCAAAAACAACGCGGGCGTAGCCGCGGCCGGACGGCTAGTGTTCTTATAAAAGGTTTTTACGTTAATTATCACTAGTTACATAAATTCTTTAAGTCGGGGTTTTTAATTATTTTATCCTTTTTCAATTTCATTTTAAACGTCGTGGGTTTATTCCAAATTTTTAATTTTGTTTTTTATTTCAAACTTTTCAAAGAGCATAGGTATATACTGCAGTGCCTCAGGGATGTTTGCTGACGCCCGCACTGATGATTTTTATGCGATTATGCGTAAAAAAGTAAACTCCTTGATGGTAAGCTTGCGGGGTAGCACCAACGGGATTCTGAAGATGATTGCTGATAGGTGTGAGGGGCCTCCTACGCAGTCCGTATGTCTGCATCAGAAACTAACTGTGATCCGTTTGACTCAAAATTGTATTTGCTTCTAATAATATAGGTTAAGTTGTGTTCTTACTAAAAAAAAATATGGATCTTTGGTCTGAAAATAAATGAAATTATTATTATTCACAAATATAAAATTAGAGCCTCTCTGCTCACTTGGCACGAGGCGAAGTGGCAGGAGCACCTCCAGCGGAAGCACAGTCGGCTGGAGTTCAGTGCGACGGGGAGAGAAATATTATTATTATTATTATAGATATAGGGTAGGCTAGAGCCCCTCAGTGGGGACGTATATATGTCCAAATCGGAGTAGTAATTTTGGTTTGCACAAAAAAATGTTAACTGCAGCACCTCCTGGTGATTTTTCATCGTAAACATATAAGAACATGCACAAATCAAACACGAACCCATCACTGAAAAGCCTATCATAATTAGAGTAGCAGTTTTGGAGATAAATGGCGAAATTGCTTTGTACAAAAAATGTTTACTGCAGCGCCCACTGGTGAGTTGTCATTGTAACACCTATCGAAGAACTTATATAAAAGAACATGCACCAATCAAATCCAAACCCGTATCCAAATTGTATTAGTAGTTTTGGAGATAGATAGTAACATTGGTTTGTACAAACAAATGTTTACCTGCAGTGCCCCCTGGTAAGTTGTCACTCTAACACCTATCTAAGAACATGCACCAATCAAATCCGAACCCATCACTGAAAACCACATCAAAATCGGACTAGTAGTTTAGGAGAAAATGGCAACATTCGTTTGCACAAACACCCTCTCACCCCAAACGCATACACCGTCACCGTTCCGTCGCGGGTAAAAAAGCCGAGAGTGCGCTTCCAATATCTTTTGTACAAAGCTATACCCTGTTATCATCATCATCGTCACATGAGCCGAAAGACGTCCACTGCTGGGAAAAGGCCTCTCCCAAGGATTTCTACAACGACCGGTCCTGTGCTGCCCGCTTTCAGCGGCATCCAGCAACCTTCACCAGGTCCTCGATCTACTGAGTAGGCCTACCAACGCTACGGCGTTTGGTGTTCGGACACCATTAGAGAACTTTTATACCCTACCAACAGCCATTTGTTCTAGAAACTATTTGCTTCGCCCACTGTCAGTTTATCATATCAGCTCATATACGTCCCCAGCGAGGGGCTCGAGCCTTCCCTGAATTAGGGCGATCGGGCCATAGTCGACCACGCGGGCTGACTTCACACACAACCTGCGAATTTCTCCGCAGGCGTGTGCAGGTTTCCTTACGATGTTTTTCTTCACCGTAATAGCGTCGGATAAACATATGAAATCTAAATTTGAAATCACATTGGTACGTGGCAGGATTCGATCCACGACCTCCCGGACAGGAGGCGGCAGCCCTAGCCGTTACGCCACCGACGCTAAATATCTCATAATAATATAATATTAAAACAAATAAAGATTATACGATGTTATTTTTGTCGAGTGAACTTTATTCCATTGTTAAGGAGCCAGGCACTCAGGTATAATCCAGCTTATTTCCCCACATCAGATTGGCAACGCTCGTCGCTAGGCTACCTTTCAACCCTGAGACCCTGATACGTTATAAAAGGAATCTACCTAACAGAATTATTTATGTAACTATCGTAACCATCCCACCTTTTTTTATCTTGAGTCCTTTTAAATGGTGGTTATTATGCTGCGTGCGCGTGAGGAGATCCGAAACAAACTATAAATCACATGGTATTTCGAGTGTCCCATCACCAGATATAAGGGACCAGCTGAGGATTTGAAAACCGCCGATTTTAACCGCCTCCGTGGCGTAATGGTTAGTCCATTCGCTTCACACCAGGAGGTCGCGGGTTCGATTCCCGGTGGGGTCATCTTGTAAGACTCGGTTTGGTTAGTGGTAGGGAATTTTCTAAGCCCGCCTGGCTAGCTACCACCATCTTATCTAAGTCTTGCCGCCAAACATCAGTGTTAACAATATTGATGTGTTCCGGCTTGAAGATAAGATAGCCAGTTCTCCATTGCGTTGGGGAATCTTGGTAAGCCCGATCCCATCTTCGGCATCATCGTCACTTACTAGCAGGTGAGATGATGCCAAGGGCTTACCAATTGTGAATAAAAAAAAAGCCTGACTAAGGCCGCGAGTTCATATCTGCGGAAATGCAATTTAAAGTTTTTTATTTTTTTTTAATCTTTTTTATTATAACCAGTGTGTAATATGAATGCCATACGATAAATAAATAAGTAGCTTAAATAAAAAAACGGCCAAGTGGAAATCGGACTCGTGCGCCGAGGGTTCTGTACCACAACACCTCTCCACACAAGTACGCTAGATATCACATCATGAGCTAGCCACGCGACGACGCCATGCGCGATGTGGCGTACGCGAGGCGCGTTTACAGGCACCACTACCTGTTCATCTCAAATTTTCAAACAAAATACATCAACGAGAGCGACAGAAAAATGTTCTTTTGTTATTCAGTTCGTGATCCTTAGCGAGAGTATGACTGAAAAGTGGCCAGTTTTTATCTTTTTTTTTTCATACGTTAAGGTTTGCTGTAAGTACTTTAATAGTCATAATAGTCATTTAACAACAAGTTTGACGCTTGAGATATGTGTTACCGTTTTAACGATAGAGCAAAAAAAATTGCTTGACAAAATACGTTTATTGTATGGGGGATCTCTTATTTTTTTACATTTATTTATTTTATTTATTTTATAGTTTATTGTACACAGGATACACAAAATATAGATTCCAAAATTTAGGTGATACAAAGGGTACAACTTATTTCTAAAGAGATTTCTTCCAGCAGACCCGGGAAAGGAGAAAGTTTTGACTGAGATGGCAGACGTGTACACAATTTAATCAAACAAAAGAAAGTAATACTTAAAGTAATATTAAATAAATACTAAATTTTAGCAAATATAGACAACAAATACAGAAAAATACATATACATTTTTAATTATTTGTTACTTAATTCCCCATAATACATATTTTTTGAAAATTTCAACCGGCTTACTGACACGGTTCAAAAGATACAGCCTTCTAAAGGTCAAACGAACAGATAGCGTAGGCTTAGTAATAAGCTCTCGTCACTTGGTATGGAACCATTAAAATATGTGTCCCTGTCAAAGAATTATAGCAGTTGACGCGAAAATTTCAGGAGTTGCGTGGATATTGCAGCGCAGGCAACTCTCCCCCCTATCTTATCACTCCGGCCTTTCAGTACGTGTTCGACCGCGGTGGGGGAAGGCTGCATCGTTGTCGGTCCACCGCTATTCGCATACGAAGTGCGTGAAAAAAATATAAATTCGATTTTTTAAAGATCAAAAAGTTTTAAGTGTTTTAGAAACAGTGGAAGTTCTATAAAGAGATTTGATTAGAATTCTGTAGGTTTGTGAGTGTGGATTTCCGATAAACATGTGAGTGCAGTGACTTATTTTCGCAAAAATGGTGATTTTGTTAATTGTGGGCATGTGTGTCGGTAAGTTTAGTTTTTGTTAATAAAACAGTAGATTAGGCAATTAATTAGCAAGTTACCCTGCTTTTATTTTCACGCGGTTGTGTTAAAGGAATTTCACGGTGAAAAATAACTAATGTAGGCTCACTACACATGTATTTTTTTTGGTGTAATTTAAGTGTAAATAAATAAATAAACAAATGAATAAATACAAGTACTCAGTAGAATGCAAGACATATAGGTAGGTACGAGGTAAGATTTCGTCTTTAATATCCCAGAAACGTCCTTATTTCGTCTTTAACCTTCGTTTTTCAAACGTCTTTTAACCGCCTCCGTGGCGTAATGGTTAAGTTCATTCGCTTCACATCAGGAGGTCGAGGGTTCGATTCTCGGCAGAGTCTCACTATGTAAGACTCGATTTGGTTGGTGGAATGGCATTTTCGAAGCCCGCCTGGCTAGCTACCACCATCTTGACAAGACTTAGATGTCTTGCCGGCAAACATCAATGTTAACAGCATTGATGTTTTCCGACTTGAAGATAAGATAGTCATTTCCCCATTGTGTTGGGGAATCTTGGAAGCCCGCTTTCATCTTCGGCATCATCGTCACTTACCATCAGGTGAGATCATGCCAAATCCAGGATTTAGATTAACTAAACATAATTTTAAAATGCTTTTTATTCCAATTTTTCAACTTGACAAATGTCACTGGAAAACTACCAAAATCTTCCAAATAAAAGTATGAATGGTAAATACGGACCGAGTCAAAGTTGCGTCGCGTTGTAACTTTACTTTGATTTGAGGCAAAGTTGGCTAATATACTCAAACCGTCAGTCGCCGGAGTTTAAATCTAAGAAAAAAAGTAACACATGCCTATTCTTGAATAGTAAAAGATAAGCATCATCATTATACCAGCCAAAAGACGTCCACTAGTAGACAAAGGCCTGCCCCAAGGATTTCCACGACGACCGGTCCTGCGCTGCCCGCATCCAGTTTTTGAATAATTTAAATCGTTACATTTTAACTGAAATTTAGAAAAAAGTGGCCGATAGCAGCCGCCGACGAATAATATTGGATTTTTTCATTTTTTTCTTGTTTCTTATTTCCCTTTAGCCGGAGGACTTTCAAAGAAATCTTCAATCAATTTGCGATTACGTATTAACGTCCGGCGCGGCGTAGCCTTTTTAAAAATAATTTTGAATTTTAAACTTTTTAGAATGTTAAAAAAGTTATCCTTCCCATTTACAGCCTTTAACTACACACACACACACACGCACACACACACACACACATACATAAACACACATGCAAAACCAACCCTGACCCCAAACTTTCCGTTCAGTCGGTCATCGTCATGGGTAAAAATAGTTGCAAAGATGTCAATGTTAAAAGATAAGGTGAAAAGGTTTCTGTAATTACTTTCTGTAATTAGAGTTCTGTCAATAGAATTGAGGCGTCGGTGGCTCAACTGGTAACGACTCGGTCCTCCTAACCAGAGGTGCCGGGTTCAAATCCGGACGGCCAATGTACCAATGAGTTTTTCGAAACTTACGTACATATACTCACCGACTGCTTTAACGGTGAAGGAAAACATCGTGAGGAAACATGCACATGCCTGCGAAGAAACTCGAAGGTTGGGTGTAAAGTCGACCAACCAGAACTGGGCCCGCGTGATCGAATAAGGCCCGATCGCCCTAATTCAGGGTAGGCTCGAGCCCCTCGGTGGGGACGTATATGAGCTGATATGATGATGATGAATTAGAATTCATATCTCGGAAATGATTGAATATAGCGAAATTGGACCACGCGCAAACGATTTAAATGGGGGGCGACACCATTGTTTTTAATCCTTTTTTTTTACGAATTAATGTCCTCAATTTCCAACTTTGGTGCTCCGGCAGGGAGGTGGGGCCCTGGTTCAGAACTCTCCAATTCCTTCTACTAACGAGCGTTGCTCCATAACGCAACGGAATATTTGGGCAGTTTTTGCATTATTGTTAGTACTGACAGTACAACTAGTACTTTATATCTTACTCAGCCATTTCCCTTATCGTTTTTTTTGGTCGAAACCGATCCCTGAATTGAAAAATGGTTTTTGAAAACCTTTATTAGTTTTAAAAGTTCAATGAGACCCCTCGAGATAGGGTATATCAACAAAAAAAATCATCCCCTCTTTACATAAAAACTTGAATATAGTTTTTGTTTTCAAGATTTTGTCGGCGTGGTAAATATGTATACCCATGCTAAATTACAGCTTTCTAGTACTAATAGTCTCTGAGCTAAGCTCTAACTAACTCTATCTTACTCCTACAGTTTGGAGAATAGGCATTATTTGAGTTTGCATGTACCATCCTCGACTACATCGTCACTTACCATTAGGTGATATATATATTATAGTCAAACACACTCAAAAATTTAATAAAAAACAGACAGACAGACATAAGGGTTTCTTGTTGATTTCGGAACCCTAAAAAACAATATTCATTAAGACTTGGGCGACACAGGACAAGGTTGTGTTTTGTCAGTTTTTTCTCGGCAAGGCTTGTTTGGTCAACGCTTTTAAACTGAAGGTTGCGTTTGTAAAAATATGCAATGATATTTACAAAACATTATAAACAAGTATAGGTTTTTAACCACCTCCGTGGTGTAATGGTTAAGTCTATTAGTTTCACATCAGGAGGTCCCGGGTACGATTCCCAACTTTGTAAGACTCAGTTTAGTTGGTGGAAGGGCATTTTCTAAGCCCGCCTGTCAGCTACCTGCACCTCATCTAAATCTTCTCGCCAAAAATTAATGTTAATTGATGTGTTCCGGCTTGCAGATAAGATAGCTAGTTCCCCATTTTGTTGGGGAATCTTGGTAAGTAAGCTTTCACTCTCGGCATCATCGTCACTTACCATCGGGTGAGATCATGTCAAGGGCTTACCAATTGTGATACCTTAAATCTCAAAATGAAAAAAAAAAACAAGAAAAACTAAACAGTAAAACACCTCTAAGATTTTGAAAAACAACTAAAAGTAATTTAAAATGCTTTCTATTTCAAATTCCAACTTCACAAATGTCACTGGAAAACTACCAAAATCTTACAAATAAAAGTATGAATGGTAAATACGGACCGAGTCAAAGTTGCGTCGCGTTGTAACTTTGCTTTGATTTGAGGCAAAGTTGGCTAATATACTCAAACCGTCAGTCGCCGGAGTTTAAATCTAAGAAAAAAAGTAAAAAAAAATCCATTTGCCTATTCTTGAATAGGTCAGGATCATCATCATTATATCAGCCGAAGGACGTCCACTGCTGGACATAGGGCTCCCCCAAGGATTTCCACGCGACCGGTTCTGCGCCGCCCGCGACCTTCACCAGGTCATCGGTCCACCGAGTGGGAGGCCTGCCTACGGTACGTTTTCCGGTGCGCGGTCGCCACTCGAGAACTTTATTGCCCCAACGGCATAGATACCCCGCCCACTGCCACTTAAGTTTAGCAATTCTGAGAGCTATGTCGGTAACTTTGGTTCTCCTACGGATCTCCTCGTTTCTGATTCGATCACGCAGAGAAACTAATCGCACTAATTCAAAAGGTAAGCGTTAGGAGGAAATTGTAATCGTGTAAAACGAATTTTGTCCATGGGATTGTCTGACATGTTACTTTAAACATTTTTAGGTAGATACGATTAAGCAAGGGCATAAAATATTTCAACATCATAATCTTTATTAAAGATAGCTAAATATATTAAAATTGTAATATTAAATAGAGCGTCGGTGGCGTAACAGCTAGGGCCGCTATCTCCTGTCCGGGAGGTCTTGTTTCGAACCCTGCCACGTACCAATGTGTTTTCGAATTTCGGTTTCATATGTACGTTTATCCGACGCTCTTACGGTGAAGGAAAACATCATGAGGAAACCTGCACACGCCTGCGAAGAAACTCGAAAGTTGTGTGTGAAGTTGACCAACCCGCACTGGGCCCGCGTGGTCGATTAAGGCCCGATCGCCCTAATTCAGGGCGTAGGCTTGAGCCTTCCGGTGGGGACGTATATGAGCTGATATGATGGTGATAATATTAATTAATAAATAAATTAATATATTCTTTATTCTGACAGAAATACAAATACAGGGTTTAAATAAACGTGTGGCAACACCTTAAGTTGAGCTTCATCTAGTGGAACTGAACAATTTCCTCAAATAATCTAATTTCAGTTCTCAAATAAATATTTGGATGGGGATTTCCCATGCAAAATTGACTATTTAGCTGATCGAATTGTATGAAATGTCCTTTTATGTGAATTTAGCTAAGAACTATAAAAATAGTTGTTCAGTTTCACAAGTAGGTGCCCACCTTCAAGTATCGCCACACTTTTTTGTTACACGCTGTAGAAAAAAGCTACAGAGCTAAATGTGACGCCATACCATAGATTAGATAGGCGATAGTTACAATGTACTAATAGGCGCGCTGACTTTCTGTTACATACCTAAGTATTTTGAAGCACATTTTCACAAAAGTCATCCCGCTAATTGTTAAGAATAAATATAGATTTTTAAGCAATTTTTAGGGTTCCGTTATCAAATTAGAAACCCCTCATAGTTTCGTCATGTGTCTGTCAATCGGTATGTCACAGCCGTATTTCTTAAAGCCTGTTACAGTTAAGCTGAAATTTGGTATGGTTAAACGAATCTTGACGTTTATAAACATATTGAATATAAAATTTGCAAAAAAATATATTCTTAAGCTGCCTCTACATGTAAAGTGGGATGTGTTTTTTTTTAATTTACGTACCCTATCGTGTGGGGTATTGTTAAATAGGTGTTTTAAACCTATTGAGCCCTAGTAAATTACATTTTTAAGTTGTGATTATTCTGAGAACTACATGTCTACTATTTCAGTTTTTTTTTTAATAGTGTTTAAACTGATAGAGCATGTAATTAATTAAAAAAAATATCATACCCAAGTAAGATTTCTTTGGTAAGGAGTAATAAACGACTTACTTAAAAAGTGCACTTGACTTTGTAAAAAATTCATAGTCATAGTCTTTATATAAAAACCTATATGGAAATACGGCGTCCAGCTGTGGGGCTGGGGATCTGCTTGTCACTCCAACACAGAAACACCAACTACTTGTACAAAATAAACGTCATTAAAATATACTTTTAACTTCGCCACTTTTTAAACATTGGCCGTCAAACCACAGCATACCCACCATGCACGAAATACAAATTTTCTACACATTTTATGATTACGTAGGCAAGTATACAGGGGGACTTTTTATTCATTCAATGCGGAAACTTGAAGATGCTACTTATAAAACTGAACAACTTTTTTATCCACTATTGGTAAGCCCTTGGTTACATTTCACCTGATGATAAGTGACGATGATGCCAAAGATGGAGCGGGCTTACCAAGATTCCCCAACGCAATGGAGAACTGGTTATCTTATCTTCATTCCGGAACACATCCACGCTGTTAACTGTGTCTTAAAAAGTTAAACCACACCAGAAATCGAACACGCCATCTCCTGGTGTGAAGCAGGTAGACTAACCTCTGCGCCACGGTGGCGGTTATCTTTCCGGGGCGTTACTTTCCCCAATAGGTTTGTATACAGTTGAGTAAAAAAAGCTTGACCCCATACAAAGCTTGCAAAATCAACCGATTAATTAATTGTTTGATTACTATGGGAAGCAAAATAAATTGCTCCTATTGTATAGGTTCCTTAAGGAAATTTGTTGAAAAATCTACCATCATTAGCGAATTAAAAGTCACCCTGTATATGAAGCATAAATACATGACCTTTTTTACTCGAGCTCTCACACAGATGCTATTTCACACACTACACAATGGAACCTTCTTAATTCACACACCTCTACATAAACCTAGTACCAAAAATAATAATGCTCCAACACAATACATACAAAACTACCTTCATAAATAACACTCGCCGTGATTTGCGCTGCAATTTGAACTCTATGCTCCTCCGCGTAAGGCAGGGTGGGAAAGGAAGCTTGGTAATAAGTAGGTGCTTGAATATGATTACGCGCGACCCATAAGTTGGGCGTGAATGTGATCCGTGCGAGGAGCAAGTTCGCTGAATACCGGGGCATAGGTTGGGCCACGTTTGTGTATGTATGTGAGCTTAGTGGCTTTGTTAACTTGGACAAAAATATTGGGTTGTTTCCCCTTGTATAACAAGGTTTTACCCGACTACGTCAGAAGGAGGGTTATGATTTTTGAGTGTATTTTCTTATTTGGGAACTTTACTGCCCCAACGGCTATCTGTTCTATGAGCAATGTGCCCTGCTCACTGCCACTTAAGTTTAGCAATTCTAAAAGCTATGTCGGTTACTTTGGTTCTCCTACGGATCTCCTCGTTTCTGATTCGATCACGCAGAGAAACTCCGCGCAAAGCACGCTCCATTGCCCTTTGGGTGACCTTGATCCTTCTTATAGTAAGCGACTATGTCTTTTGTTTTGGTAGCCTGGCATCTGCCGGGGAATCTTCGCACCCCATGCTCGAGTGGCGACCACGCACCCGAAAATGTACTGTAGGCAGGCCTAACACACGGTGGACCGACGACCTGGTGAAGGTGGCGGGAAGCCGCTGGATGCGGGCAGCGCAGAACCGGTCGTCGTGGAGATCCTTGGGGGAGGCCTATGTCCAGCAGTGGACGTCCTTCGGCTGATATGATGATTTCTTTGGGACGCTCTGTAGCCTAAACGGCTTGATGGGTTTTGCAGTGCGAGGTGTCGTTAGATCCGTCTTGATCCCGTGAGTGATATAAGATACCAAATTTTTCCCCCAAGTGGCCAAAAAAGAGGTCTTTTACGGAGTCAGGTTTTTAATTTTTAATTAATTAGTGTAGTTATTACAAGGTTTTGTGTACTTCAACCAAACCTAAGTATAAATACTAGTACAAACATACAGTATGGGCACTCCCTGCCGATCTCTAGATTGCGACCTCACCCCCTCGTCACCCAGATTGGTTACAGTTTAGTTATCGAAGGTATAGGATTTCGCCGCCATTTTGTTTGTTCCGTCATTCCTTTTTTGAAATGTTAATCCCCATCCCGTTGTATGAAGTATCCAGGGTGTGACCAAACTAAGACATGGTCGCTTACTATGGGCCTCTTAAGAAGACTTGAGGTCACCTAAAGGGCGATGGAGCGAGCTATGCTCGAAGTTTCTCTACGTAAACGAATCAGAAATGAGGAGATCCGTAGGAGAATCAAGGAAACCGACACAGCTCACAGAATCGCTAAGTGGCACATAGCTCGCAGAATAGATGGCCGTTGGGGTAGTAAAGTTCTGGACCGGCGACCGCGCATCGGAAGACGTATAGCGTAGGAAGAACTCCCACTCTGTGGACAGACCTCCTTGTGAAGGAATTTTTGAACTGTGGTTACTAAGTCTTATGAACCTTAACGAGATCCTATTACTTAGCCTACGCTGTCCGTTTATCTGTTCATCTGTACGACTTTTTAAAGGCTGTATCTTTTGAACCGTGATAGGTATCTGGCTGAAATTTTAAAGGATTATGTTATGATGATGATGATGATGATCTATCTGACCGATTTCGGTCATGGCGACCACTGGTCATGTTATTATAGGAAATTGTCTAACAAATAATAAAAAAACTAGCTGTCCCGGCGAACTACGTTCCGCCTTACACTACACTACACTTCCCTACCCTACCCTATACTACCCTACACTGCACTACACTACCCTACCCCTACACTACACTATCCTACACTACCCTACCCTACCCTACCCTACCCTACACTACACTACACTACCCTACCCTACCCTACACTACACTAAACTACCCTACCCTACCCTACATAAGAACCTTCTCTTGACAATAACGAACTCGACAAAAAAAGAATTAGCGAAATCGGTCTAGCAGTTCTTGAGTTATAAAGTTACAACGAAAAGTGGCATTGTTTTTTATATAAATATTTAAATAAAAAGCGTATTTTGGACCACTGCCGCCTGCGCCCGCGTTCAAAAGAAAACACTAGATATGTCAACAGCTGTATAGCCGCGGCCGAGCTGCGCAATGAAGATTACATTAGATTTATTTGCCAGAATGCACGTAATTACAGGTGTTAAAATTTATAATATAAAGTAGGCATCAGCACACTCAACCATAAAATAATGGCATGCAAAAACTTAACTTAATCACTGAAAATCACATCAAAATCGGACTAGTAGTTTAGGAGAAAATGGAAACATTCGTTTGCACAAAAACCCTTTCACCCCAAACGTATACACCGTCTCCGTTCCGTCGCGGGTAAAAATAAGAAAAATAGTACAATACAAATTACTTAATAATAATAAACTAATATTCAAATTACGAACACACAAAATGACAAATATTATTGGTAGATGTCAAAGATTAAAGTGTTAAATATCAATTTAAATGTCAAGTTACGAAAAGCTTGTAATAAATTCAACATAATTATATTAAATTAATGTCAGACATAAATTCATATAAATATTAAATTAACAAAAATCGCGTGTGACACGGAAGGAACACTATCTGTGTCTCAAAACCAGTGGAAACCAACTGAGAAATGCAAACTAAGCCAACATCAGCGGATTAAGGGTCAAGGTAAGCCATTCACCTTCTTCTCTCAAATCCCCAACAGCACTCACAAACACCTATAAATATTCATAGAGTAGGTATTATATTAATCTCTCTTCTCTTATCGTGTAGCACAATAATTTACCGTGCTATCCAAGGGATAGACGGCGGTTGCCTGGTGTTACACTTATCATCACCCGCATATTTCACCTACGGACGTGTGCAACGCGACCTTCATACACATCTGGAATCAGATGTGTAGGTTTACTCACAATGTTTTCCTTCACCGTTAAAGCAAGTAAGTATCTATACGTAAGTTTCGAAAAACTCATTGGTACATTGGCCGTCCGGATTTGAACCCGGGACCTCTGGTTAGGAGGACCGAATCGTTACCGATTGAGCCACGGACGCTTTTTATACATACAAGGAATAATGTACTTGTGACGACTATCTCCAGTCGTCGGGGGCTAACTAGCTCAGGCTGAAAATAGGTAAATTTAATGAAAGCCTAGGATTCACTTTTGGTGTTCTTTTTATTTACTTTGTATTTGCTCTGCCGTCTGGCTGATTTTAAAATAGAAGTTGCAGTTGTTCTAGCAAAATCGGTATGTTTCCAATATAAATATCTGGACTTCTTTCCTAAGCAAAGATCGAACGCTGAATGCTTCCAGAGGGTTCCTGAGTTTCCTGACTGCAATCTTTTCACACAAAATATTCAAATTTAAAATGTAAGTTATAAATAACACGCGGTTCGAATGACTACAATGGCGGTGCGATAACTGTGTGTAGAGAGATCAGATCTCTACAGTACCTAGATTTCACTTATTCTATCTTTTCATTATGTAATTACTAGCCAGACCCAGAGCCAGTTAGTAGGTTCATACCTTATCGCGTGGCAAAAACTTCATGAGTACGGTCGTCTGAAAAGTTTTTGGTCTTACATAGAAAGATCATTTTTTTTTGGTCAGATTTTATTTCTCAATATAATCTCCTTGTAAACCTATAACATTCTCCCAGCGATGCTCACATTCATTTAATCCGTCTAAATAATAGTTGGCATCTTGCTCTGCAAAATAGGCATTAACGGAAACGAGAACCTCTTCTTTACACGAAAATCTCTGTCTACCGAGCCAAACTTTAAGTCTAGAAAACACGAAAAAGTAACTGGGAGAGAGGTCTAGTGAATACGGTGGTTGGGCAATTATTTTGAATCGCAATTTATGAGTTTTTGCGATCGCTGATTTGTGAGACTGTGCGTTATCTTGTTTAAACCGCACTTTCTTTTTCTGAAAACAATATACTTTTCCTTTCTTTTTCTTCCTATAATTTCTGCCTTCAAGTTAGCAAGTAGCGCCGTAATAGCAAAAAGTTAAACCGTAAGCCGATAAATAGGAACAAAGAAACCTACACAGAGTTGCGCAACCGTTGCCACAGACTATGCAGGAACACCAGGCGCCTTTACATTCATTCTTTCATTGAAAACTGCCCGCCTAGTAAGCCTCATTAGATCTCTTGGTGTGGGAAAATTCCAAGCAAGTCACTCATCTGATATCGATCTGAATGCTCTGATCACACACTTCAGCACATCACCCTCTAGTCTCGATCCTCTTTCCAAGCTCCTTAGTTTGTCCCAAACTTATACGGATACAGTTCCCTTTGAGCTGGGAGAGATCACTGCTGAAGAGACACTGAAAACCCTAAAGTCAATAAAGACAAAAGCTGTTGGCAACGGCGGCTCTAACCTTGACTTGAAAACTCCCATCCAAGAACACATATCCCCGATCTTTGCCAATATCCTCAACTTCTCCCTCTCATCCGGTGTGCTTCTATCTCTGTAGAAATTTTCGTATGTAATTCCACTCCTCATAAAATATAATACTTCTTGTTTCTCCGAATATTGCCCTATTTCCATCCTCCCTGTGCTCTCGAAGGAACAATTCGTGCATGTCACCTTCGCAGTCTCTACCTGCTATCTCCTTTCCAGTCTCGTTTCCGAAGAGGTAATAGCCCGTTTCAGCACTAATCAAAATCACTGACGATATATTTATATATAAAGGTATAGCTTTAATATCGAGAACAAACATCTCACTCTCTTAGTTCTACTAGAGTTTAGTAGTGCGTTCAACAGTTGATTTTGATATAGGTAATGCTAGATACCTTAAAACCCTTCACCTTTCTTCAGCAGCTCTCTCCTGGTTTTATTCCTGCCTTTTCAACCGTCACCAACTATTGAAATATGATGACAGGTGCTCGGACCCCTGCGCACTTACCTCTAGCGTCCCTCAAGATGATATTCTCTCCCCAGTTCTCTTTTCCACCTTTTATTTACCATTTTTTCTTTTTCGTCTTTTCATTTATATGCTGATGATTTGCAAATATATTCCTCTGTCCCTGTCTTAAATCGAACAACATTTAAAACCATTATTGAGGACCTTGCCACAATTGCAGAATGGTCCAATCTCCACGGGTTATGTATTAATGCCGCCTAGACTCAAAAAAATGTGATAGGCAGCCCTCACTTCTCTTCAAAATTTCAAGACATTATGATGACTAATTTAGTATTTAACAATACTATTTAACCCTTTTCTTTACTGTTAAGAATCTTGGCATTATAATGGTTCAAACTCTTTCTTGGTCTGCGCAAGTTAATGAAGTTAGCCGTAAGGTGTACTCCCGAAACGCCTACAAAATTTTCTCCCTTTTGATACCAAAGTGTTTCTTGTTCGCTCTCTTCTACTCCCTTTACTGGACTATGGTGATGTCGCCCATCTTGACCCTACGGCCGAATTATTGGATAAGCTAGATAGACTTCAGAATCAGTGCATACGTTATATTTTCGGTCTCAGAAAATACGACCATATTTCTGAATTCCGCACTCAGCTAGGTTGGCCACTCATCTGCCAGCGCAGGAGTACCCATATCTTGTGCCATTTTTTTAATATACTTTTTAACCGTTGTGCCCCGCAATATTTTCGTGATAGATTCGTATTTCGCACAGCAATGGATAACCGACTGCGCTCTAGTAAAAACCTGGCACTTGCGATTCATGCACACCACACTAACACCTACACTAAATCGTTTACGGTTTATGCGGCTCGCTTGCGGAATGCACTCCCAGTGCCAGTGGAAAGAAGAATCTGTCCCTCCATCTCCACGTTCAAGTCCCGTCTTATGAAGACATGGCATCTGTTTATTTGTATAGCTTCCTACTTGAGCTAAGTATTTATTTATATATGTAAATATGTAAAGTACTATAGTATGTTTATATTTATATATTTATTATATTTTATTTAATATGTAAGTATATTTATTATATGTATTTAATTGAAATATAATATCTGTTTATTACTTTAGATTATTGTTTTCACTTCTTTAAATTGTGTACTAATTTGTTTCTTTGCTTATAGTTTAAATCCTTTTAGTAATTAAGGGTTGGATGGAAGAGATCCCTCTTTGGGATAAATCCGCCTTTGTGCATGCTACTTATATTCTGTATCTATAATTGTATATTTTGTTGTACAATAAAGAGTTCACAAATCAACAAGTAGCAATGCATAATAACTAATAAGGTCCAGTTATGGTTTTTCCTTTTTCAAGATAGTCAACGAATAAAATTCTGTGACTATCCCAAAACCCAGGTACCAAGTTAAACACTAGATGTTTGAGAAAAGCGTGCCGTCACAGACGTTTGATTTGCTTTATATGTAACGCGCAAAGAAGATATTATTGTAGTACAAGAGAGATTTTATAAAAAAAAACAAATTAAAAATTAAAAAACCCCCCATCGCAAACCTCAAAAAAGTAGAAATATGTTTTAGCTCTTTGAGTTTAATATAGTTCTAGTGAACGACTTTCAACATAGTCGATAATTTGCGAAAAAATGAACTTTTCTTTACAAATTATTCAGCTGTTTGGCCAAATTTATGCATTTTTGTATGAAGCGTCGATTTTTCTGAAAATTTGAGTGGTTAAGTATGTTGCGCAGAAACCCCAGTTAGCGGATCCTTTTATTTTTTTTAACATCCTGTATATTAACGTAACAATAAATATTTTTTAATTTCTACACTTTAGGTTAGGTATCGTAGAAAAAACACACTTTTATTAATCTTTGTAAATGAATTGTCTGTACATGATGTCTTTTTAAAAAAAAATCATAATTCTGAAACCTTTTGGCATCATCTCACATGATGGTATGTGACGATGATGCCGAAGATTGAAGCGGACTTACCAAGATTCCCCAACGCAATGGGGAAGTGGCTAAACTTATCTTCAAATCGGAACACATCAATGTTGTTAGCATTGATGTTTGACGACAAGACTTAGATAAGATGGTGGTAGCTAGACAGGCGGGCTTAGAAAAGCCCTACCACCAACCAAACCGAGTCTTACGGACTTAACCATTACCAAAGTATATATATTAGTACTGACGTACCATTACACCACGTAAGTTGTTGAAACCCTTACGTTCTTAAAACAATTTGAATGAGTGAGATTCGCACTCAGTCAATATTTCCCAGGTGGACGAACCATTCACTGCTGAGACTTTGCTAGTCTTCCATTAATTAAAACATTTAATCAGTTTATCCCAGGCTTTCTCCAAGGCTTGATACGAAATGGATAAACCCCAAGAACTTCTTAATTGAACGAATTGGGATTCGTAAACACAACCAGCACGAGGCATCATTTAGCTCCCAGTTCAATTAGCCAGGGAACGGGCACAGACGGAACTTCATAATTGCCTAACAAAGCGCAGCAAGTATTTGGCAAGTTTGGTATGGTTACCA
This sequence comes from Coleophora flavipennella, assembly GCA_947284805.1. Taxonomy (NCBI): domain Eukaryota; kingdom Metazoa; phylum Arthropoda; class Insecta; order Lepidoptera; family Coleophoridae; genus Coleophora; species Coleophora flavipennella. The sequence continues at coordinate 1,808,247 of OX369260.1, forward strand.
AGCTGCTGGGTGCTAGTTTGACCCCGCTGCTGGATTACCAAGTTCCAGTTACCTAGGTATTAGATGTTCGACTGTCTATTAGGTCAGAAATAGTTTGTTTGTTTGGTTTGTTTCTGGTTGTTTGTAATCGTTGACATGCAGACAGAAATATAGATTGTATACATTGGCCTCTTGCGTCTGTAACAGACTCTCTACAGACACCACGCCTCCTGGGACACGATTAGGCAATGCAGGGCTGCGCAGGACCTGCATAACCCTTTTGGCCTAACTGGTTGAACCCACAGATAGTATATACAACTAACTTGGGCCTATATTGACCAAGCGAGCACGATGCGCGAGCAAAGCGTCTCCGTTTCAGTTTGGGCAAAAATGCTTTCGTATGTCTGTCCGCCGGATGTCCGGCTGTATTACTCTATAGGTCGCATACCGATTCTCGTGAAATTTTGTGAGCATGTTCGATAACTAAATTGTTTTTTCGTCGATTCAGTTCATTGAAATTTTTAGCCATTTCGAAAAACTCGCGAGGTCTACAGCTTACAGACCCACTAGTTAAGTTTAGTTCAAATTTATTACGATTATAAAACCATCTACAGACATATCAATGTCCGTATCAATTTGGATTCGATCCAGCATTTCGTTTTTGTACAAAAACGCTCAGATCAAGAATCGGTGCCTAAAACGGAACTACGCCTGTGTGGAAACTCGAGCCTCCAAATGACATTCACTGAGCGAGCCCCCTTTGTAGATGCCGTGGCAACTGCGACATTTCGACACAACGTAAAAATTTGCGTCAAATTAAGGCCGCTAACTCGAGTAAGTCTATAAAATATTTTTTACACATTTTGCTCCTAAGTTACATAAGTTTTTTGCCAAATCTAATAAAACCTACTCAGTCAGCTCCAACGTCTCCTTAGCTTTATTCGGCTCTTAACGTAATCGTAAATTTCATCACGCCCTACTAAAGTAATCGTCGCATAAAAACTAATAACAACTTGGCCCTATTTTTCTTCGCACAAAACCTTCGCCAGCTCCCGAGGGCACATAACTTGTATTGTAAACAAGGCAATGTTGCGAAAACGAATAAATTCCATCTTTTCCATCTAGGTGGGCAAGTTTATTGTCTGCCCCCATCTCTGTTTCTATTGCTAACCGGTATTCAGTTGCGTATTTCCAAATTTAGCGCCTTAGGGTCATCAAATTTTGCTGACCCTTCTTAAATGTTAAAGTTTTATTACAATAATAGTAAAGAAAAAGCTGGAACTATAGATTCCTCAATCCTGATATATAAAATAAACTTAAAGTGTTTTTGTTTGTCTGATCCATCTTCACCCCTGACTGAATCCTTCAGTTATGATACTTTTTCTCACCATTCCACTCAGGAAAAACCGCAGGAAGAAGCTAATATGGTCACAAAACTTCACGGTTATTATTTAAAAATTATCAAATCGTTTTAAGATTATTTTTTAAATTATTTAATGCTGTACACGCTGTTAAAAAATAACTCATTTTTTGAGTACGGGAACCACGAAACTGATCAACTTTTGTTATAGATCTTAGATGAAAGAAAAAAAAAACTCGATTTCAGCTGTTTAATTTGTATGAGAAGTTATAGCGATTTCAGCAAAAATGTTCAGTTTCATGAGTAGAAGACGTCTCAAAAATGTATTCTATTTTACAACTGTATATCCCGCAATAGATTTAAAGCTGTGCTTTTCGATATTTGAATTCGATGTACTTTTCCAATTTATTTACAGCTCTAAATGTTATTCTTTCTCATTGTAACTTTTCTTGCTGAAATTTACTTCTTCTTCTGTATATATAAAAGGAAAAAGGTGGTACATCAACGCACAGCCGACACCACTGAATGGATTTTGCTGAAATCAGGAATACAGATAGCAATTAGGACGTGGGCATCCGCTAAGAAAGGATTTTTGGAAATTCCCACGGGAACGGCAAATAACGGGATCTGCGCAGGCGAAGCTGCGGGCACCCACTAACACTTTATATTATCTGTAGATTACCTACAAGCTAAATTGTTATTTAACTAGCCGTCACCCGTGACCTAGTTTGCGTAGAGTTTAAAGAAATTTTAAACCCAGAAAATCCGTGGAATACCGCGGAAAAATACAGCTCAAACTTTGATTGTGGATACAATGTTTCAAACCATTTTTTTTAGTTATAATGTATTTAATTCGTTTGACACAGCAATTGAATTCCTGTTAGAGAAGAAAAGGTTAATTAAGGTCAAACAACGATCGGGCGCCCCTGTAGGTCACTGACCCTTTTCGTCCTAGGAAGTTACAAGTACGTCCCTGTGTGCACTTGTTTCTATTTCTATCCCGCACATATTGTTTCTGCGATGCCCTTCGCTCTTTTCTCCCGATGCGTATCCTATATTGTATGCCCAGGGACCACATCAATTTCAGATAAGAGCAATTTGATGTTACCGAGAAAAATGCTTTTTAAGTAGATACTTAGTAACCAAGGGTTTGGCAGGGAAGGTAGTGTATGATATTACTCAAATTACAAGCGTATTGCATTTGCCTACCCAAAGGTCTTAGTGAGATAGACTTAAATGTATCTACAGTTTACATAGGAAGATGGTCTTATGACGAACCATTACTTTTTTTTTAGTTTTAACAGTTTTGGGAAATCAACAGATTTTCATCATTACAGCTCATATACGTCCCCACCGAGGGGCTCGAGCCTACCCTGAATCAGGGCGATTAGGCCTTAGTCGACCACGCGGGCCCAGTGCGGGTTGGTCGACTTTACACACAACCTTCGAGTTTCTTCGCAGGCGTGTGCAGGTTTCCTCACGATGTTTTCCTTCACCGCTAAAGCAATCGGTAAGTATGTACGTAAGTTTTTGAAAAACTCATTGGTACATTGGCCGTCCAGATTTGAACCCGGTACCTCTGGTTAGATGGACCGAGTCGTTACCGGTTGAGCCACCGACGCTGTCAACAGATTTTATAGGTTTAAAATTATTATTCATTATTAATTTTTTTCTGTTGTTGTTGCTCGCATACTACCTGTCTCCGTGCTTTTTCTCCGAGCACTGGGTTGTCTGGTAGAAATCGCTTTCAGCGATGAGATCGCCTAAATTTTACGTCTTTTAGTTTTTAATTTAAATTTTGCAATGTATTTATTTTGATGTACAATAAAGAGTTATTTGAATTTGATTATCGTACGAATATAACAGAATAGTACAAGTGAAGCTTACATTCTAATCTAGAGATTAATTATAGCTTTACATATTTTCACGAATTAAGTTTAATGTCATGTTTTATTATTGAATACAAAGTGACAAAAATATATACTAAGGGTCTCCAGGAGGCTCGAGTTTCCGTACATGCCGGATTGAATCCAAACTTTGCCAATATATTGAGTAGACACATATCGATGATTTTATTTAGTTTTCGATGTGCTAATATAAAACGATAAAAAATGAGAGCAGTTTCAAACTTTTAGTACAAAACTAATTTAAGCCTTTGTTTAGTTATGTTTCATTTAACTATGATGAAAACTAATTACAAACATCGATATGTGTCTAATTAATATATTTGCAAAGTTTGGATTCAATCCAGCATTTAGTTTTTATATTAAAGCGGAACTACATTTGTGTGGAAACTCGAGCCTCCCCTCCCTCGACCCCACCCTTAACAGCAATAAAAGAAAACAGGAAAAATAATTATGAGATGAGCCTGCAAGGTCGTGGGAAGCCGCCGGATGTGGGCAGCGCAGAACCGGTCGTCATGGAAATCATTGATATGATGATGATTATGAGCATGCAAAAGTGCACATATAAATTCTTGCGTTAGACGTGCATTGATTTTGTATTGTTGTAATACAAATAGATTTACAAATAAAGTTTGTTAACTATAAAATATTAGCATAATATTATATAGTTTTTACAAATATTGTATTACAGTTTATATTGTCCGGGCACAGATCTACGAAATTAACTATTAGACACTGTGTAAATTAAATAGGGAACGATAACTGCTGATATTACGAGGATTACGTAAGGAAATATACATTTAATCGTAAGAGTTGAGAATCGGGTAGCAAAAGGCTGTTCCTTTCGCTCTAATATGGTTGAGAGGAGCGATGGCTGTCTCTCGCGTTACACTCGTGAGCGGGTGCTGTCCGTGTGAACTGGCCTACTCTTGTCAAAGGCATCAAATCAATGACAAATTCAATCATTTTAAAGTATTAATTCTCTTGTCATATTGTTTTCATGACCTTATGACATGATTTGTTTTCTGTCAACTATTTCATTTTGTTAATATTAGTAATGTTTGTTTTTGATTTTTTTCACAAACTTTGTACATGTAATTTGCACCTATTTTCGATGAAAAAATGAAATTTTAAAACTAGGTATTTTCAACATAGGTTACAAACATTAAAAATATATTCTTCTTTTGAAAGTTTGAAAAATAGTATACATATCTGAAAAGATGATCAAAAACCTTTTAAAACGAGAAACTTATGAGATTTTGATATTATTAGTTTATCATTCAGAAATTCAGATCAGATTTTAACAATCATAGATATTGGCAGACAAGCCGCTAAAAATAATCTTTTTCTACTATCCAGCTCTATTTCGTTACTTAAAGACGATAAAATGTGAACGAATCCATTTTGCCACGAACTCAGTAATTTTCAGCTATTATTTCAAAATAAATTTAATGCATATTATCAAACCATTCGACTAACAGATACTAAAAGCCACGCTTCATCGTCACGCCGAGAGTGGCTCTCGGTAAAACAATCACGTATCCGCCCCAGACCTCAGCCCATTCACCTAAAAGGTTTGCCGACGTCGGCGGTAACTCAGGGAGTGGTCGGGCGTACGCGATATATTATGTTAAAAAGCGACGAAAAAGATGTTAGCGAAGAAAACTGCCTCTGTCCTCTTTGCGTAAATTTTTCAAGACTTATACCGCCGGCAACGTCCAACTTTGTAATCACATTTTACTGCAATTAAGGATTTTTTTATCGAATAAAACATTGTTTTGTAATTTACAGGATATTAGGAGTCATTTTGATTTCCTCAAATTCTATTTGAATACACAGAACTTAAAAAACAAAATTTTCTAATGCGCCCTTTTTTTCTAGTTGTAACCATAGAACTGCTGCAAATTTAATCGAAACGTTATGATAATTTATGAAATTCTTAACAAAACAACAACAATACAAAAACAATAACAAAAACAATAACAAAAACAATATAAAATGATTTTGTTTACTGACTTTTTAAAAACCAAAATTTTTGCACGATTCGTTTGCAGCGACTGACGTAACAGCCATGTTGCAGTACGAGATGACAAGAACTTTGTTCCCTAACTATTTCGTTCGATGTTTGAAACATGGTGAATAATTGAGTTGCTACTTTTAGGGACGGAGGAGCCTTAAAGAAATTTTGATTGTCGTAGAGAGAAAACAGAATGAAACCAAGAGTAAAGTGAAGATTAGGAGACAAATCAGCTACCCTGATGATACATTCATACCATTACTACTCCGCTGGCTCAACAAATCCAAAGAAAAGTACTAACATACAGTATGGACACTCCCTGCCGCTCTCTAGATTGCGACCTCACCTCCCCGTCACCTAGATTGATACAGATTGGTTAGTTACAGTTTAGCTGTCGAATGTCTAGGATTTCGCTGCCATTTTGTTTGTTCGATCATAACTTTATACTTCCGACACTAGAACTCAACCACTTGTCCCGGTCCTGTGCGCTTTCTCGCCAGTCGCCAGCTTGGGGCTCGCGCAGCTCCGCGTTCACCACATCGCACCATCGATACCTGGGGCGATCGATACCTGGGGAACCTAACCATGTGGACATTTTTCATTAGCTCGTAGTTAATTTTGTAACGTGATCACATACAGGTAAAAAGACCCACCCGGAAAATTCAAAAGGGGGTTCTACTCATCTCACTGAAGAACTATCGCCAAAATCCCATAATAAATTTGTATTTTTTTTAACTTTTCAAACAAACCGTTCAGCTGATCAGCCAATTTTACATGGAAAGTACTTTTTTTTGCAAGTTCAGTATGGGTTCCATTATGAAAGTTGTTCAGTTTCTTGAGTAGAACTCCCTGTTGACTTTCCGGGTGCGGTCATTGTACACTCTGGAGAGTGTAGGTATTTAAGCTGTAAAGTTCCCTACTAAAATACAATAAAATGAACAAAATCTAAATATTACTTTAACTAATGATCCATTACGCGACCTTACGGAATTTCGCGATAACGGTATTTGTTATTTATTATTTGCAGACTTCGCCTTCACAGAACATCACTCCTAAAATTGTTAAGTACTAGTAGTTAGCCGCTTCACCAACTTCAAAAAAAGGAAGCTATCAATTCAACCTGTATGTATGTAAAATGATTAAAATGTATATTTCTACTCAGGGAAGAGTAATTAAAAGTTCCATCAAAATTGGTTCAGTAGTTTTCAAGATATGGTTTCCTAAATGTATACCAATCACTGGAAAAATTCGTCGACGATTTAACGCCGCAAATTAGTAATTGAAGTCAATCGTTTTTAAAGTTTTGATCCTTTTCAATTATATATAACCCCATGTTGATTCTGAAGGTCCATTGGTAAAAGAATTTTTGGAATGAGATGAGAAGTTTCGAAAAATAATTTTTACCTCCCAAGAAGAATGGCAAAGTGGGTACCCACCAAATTACACTTCCACGGATGGTAGACTTATGTCACTCTTTTTTGCAACAAAAAACTAGTATTTTTGGGAATTTTTCGAGTTCTAGCTGTTGGGAGTAATCAAATGAAAAATGGTTTGATTAAAAATGGTCAAAGATGACCTAATTTTTAATAACTTTATAGTCACAGAGTAACAAGCTAGTACTTCCGAAATTATTGTATTTCCCTAGCTGTTGGGATTAGTTAAATAAATGTTGTTAAACTTAATGTTACATAATGATTAAAATAATCAAAGATGACCTTATCTTCAATAAGTTTATAGTCAGAGACTAACAAGGGGATACTTTATAGTCTATGCTAAGTTCTATTGTCACTGCATTTTTCTACTAGAGTCTGACAAGCGAGTCCTGTCCCAAGAGAATGGCGGGAAATTTAAAAATCTTTCAGCTGTTAACCCTAAGTATAGTCGGAAAAAGCGATCTAGATACTTTTGTTTAACTTGTAATAAGGATATTAAAAAAAAAAAAAAAACAATAATAGTCTTAATAAAGATATGCACATTTTTTATAGTGGAGCTTCTACTCATGAAACTGAACAACTTTCCAATGTTTTGACACTAACATCTGAAATGTTAAATACTGGATTAGATGACCATAGCACTATGTAAGTTAGAATGTGTTACGTACGATGTAATAAATATATTGAAATACAACCTGTCAGAGTGGATATTTGGGTCAAATAACTTGATTCAGATGTAATTAATTCTTTATCCTCTATACCTTTCAGCTCTATAACAAAGTCTTCAATCTTTCGTTTCAAATCTTCGTCATCCAACAGACCTTAAAACAAAGAAGAATGAATACTTTTTCTGGATATATATTATGAAAGTACAAATATAAACTAATTGAAATAAATACAATCACAACTATATTTTATGTTTTTTTGTTTGAATCAGTATCAAAACGTTTTAGCTGTACTTACTTGCTGCTTGACAATGGTTTGACAGTTAGCAGTGTTGCCAATCGAAATAAATCTCGAGGCAGGACTCGCTTGTCAGACTCTAATCCCATGCGTTTAAAAGTAGTCCAAATAAGAACATTTTTACTCATGAACCATTACTTGATATCTCTTTATCGCCAAGTTATATTCATAGACTATGATTACTTTTTCTTAGTCTATGCAATACCTTCTAAATGCAAGCATTTTTATATCTTGTGGGTAAGCATAATTAGAGTACCCAAGATGTATGTAAGTTCACCATTCTCCTTTACATACATACTTACAAAATTTACGAGTACTTCTTTATAATATAGGTAAAGATTCAAAAGATCATTATCGTAGCTTACCTTTGAAAATATGGAAAACTTTACCAGTTGGAAACAAATAATGTAATTATTAAATTCAAATGCCTTAACAGTAATTTAGTGGTAAAATTAAGAGCCTCCCTGAGGCGTCGTTGGCTCATGCGTAGAGATGGGACGAGATAATCTACTTTTGATAAGCTTGCCTACACAACATTACCATATAAATAATCTCGTTGAAAAAAATTTAAAAGAATAGGAGTCTTTTTTAAAATATTTTTTGGAGATTTATCAGAAAACACGATCTAAAGACTAATAGTAGGGTACCTAAATCATGAAAAAGGCTTATTTGAAATCGCTGCCGTATTCCACAACACCTGGTACCAGTTCTAAATACCTTTGACCTGTATGACGAGTTGACCGATATAAATATATTTTAGAATAGTGCTTTGAATGAACAATGATCTGATTGCTTTTACAGAATGATGAAAAAATCCATTGTATTTTAAATTTGCAATTGATAAGTCCTTGGAATCCTCTCACATGCTCATCTTAAAAAAAAACCGGCCAAGTGCCAGTCAGACTAGCACACCACACCTCTCCACACAACTACATAGTATAGTAACAGTGATACCTATTCACCAGGGGCGGTTAAGGTTAAGGAGCGCTGGAGCGGTGAACTCCCACAATTATAGGTAAATTTATGTTATTTAATAATTTTATTATAATTTAACTTAATAGCCAGCCTAGCGTTTAAATCTAAGACAAATGTTGATTAATATCATCATCATCATATCAGCCGAAAAACTTCCACTACTGAACAAAGGCCTCCCCCATATATACTTTAAAATTCTCATAGTCCACAAACGAAAAGTAAAGTGGCTGATTTTACTCTTCGGTCTTCTGTATAATCTGCCGCAGCGTATGTATGTGGTCTATGGTTCTAAAGCCTTTTCGTAAACCGGCTTGTTCGGGAGGCTGTAAGTCGTAAAACCTGCATGCGAGACGATTCGTAATGACTCTCGCAAACAGCTTGTAAACATGACTCAGAAGTGAGATAGGTCTGTAATTCTTCAGCAGGGTGTTGTAACCCTTTTTGAAGAAAAGCACCATCACACTTCTGTGCCATGCCTTAACTTCTTCTAGCAACTCAGTCTTAGACGATATGATCCTGCCATCCTTAATCTTTAGCTTGGTCAGTTGGCTTTGTCCAACAGACAGATCTCTCGCGAACACTTTTAAGCCTCTGTTGTGGTTGATCGCCTCTTTAATAAAATTTGTAATTTACTCGCGCAAATCGCGAGTCAGGGACTTAGATATCTGCCTGTTTAGTTGCTAATACTGAGAAGCGTCTACAGAGAACTGAAAAACCAATCTGCATCTTTCTTCCATGAGGTTGCTGGTAAAGTCAGAGTTTTTTTATGTTCAGTTTGAACGGCGAGTTTTAAAAATCTTAACAATATTCACCAATCAGTCATTATAATCGTTCATATTCTCGCAGTCTTCTAGGCATTCGAAACGATTGTGCAACTCGAGCTGAAAACTCTTGGGGGTTTGGAGCTGGATGGGCGCTGTTCGGAGCGTAGACTTCATCAGTCGACATCTTTCTAGCTTGGTCTTTAAATTCAATGTGCCTCGTACCATCGGGTGATCGCTTCCTGTTTTGACTGAATTGATCACAGAGACATCATTGAATATTTGCTTCCTTGTCGACTAGATGAAGTCAAACTCGTTCTTCGTTACGCCATTGGGATGCAACCACATCCAATTTCGCTGTTTTGGCTTTTTGAAGTAGAAGTTCATCATAAAGAAGCTCTCCTTCTCCATAAAGTCGGCCAGCATCTGACCACGTGCATTTCTTACTCCGTATCCGAATTTCCCCACTCTCAGCTCACCATCGCTCCGCCTGCCCAGTTTCACGTTGAAGTTCCCCATAACAACGGTATAATGGGTCCTGGTGCTATGAAAGGCTCTACCTGTCCTCGTTATCGGAGTGTTCCGCGGTCGGCGCGTATACCTAATACAGATACCTTCATCAAATACCGTTTGGTGATTTTGAGTATAAGGTATGCTACCCTTGTCGAAAGCTCACGATCTGGACCACATTGTTAATGAGGGGCTTGTGGACGAGAAACCCGATACCACCCTGGGACACTTTGTCGCCATCTCGGAAATAGAGTAGGTTTCCGGATTTAAGGATCATGGTGTCCTCTCCCTCTCTTCGGACTTTAAATAAACCTAGGATATCCCACCGTAGCCTGCTCAATACTTCTTCGAGTTCTGTAAGCTTGTCGTCAGTCCGCAGTGTGCGTGTGTGTGCCAGGGCCAAAGGTCGTTGGGTTTGGTGGCCTGGCATCTGCCGGGGATTCTTCGCACCACCCGCCCCGCCGTTAACATGACTGCTACAGAAGCCAGGAATAGCAGGCCCGCCGGGGACTAGGTGCCGTTTTCTGGTTGTGGTATTCATAGGAAGGTTTTGCAGTAATTGCCACGCTGGGCAGGCGGGATGGCGATCGCAGTGTGGTTGCAGGTGTGTTGCAATGCACGAAAAGGACGCTGCTGCCCATCGTCCGATTTTAAGTCTCTTAGTCGAATTTTACGGCTCCCGTTGGAAGAGATAGGATGGTCCTATTCTTAGCCGGGAGCCTTACGGCAGTTAATATGTTTAAAACTCCCTACCTAGTCACACTCAAAAAAGCCCTCCCCACAGTGCCCCCTGCCCAAACGTGCCTATAGTACAGTAGGTATTTAAATACGCATAACACAAAGAAACATACTATGTAACATATGTCAACAAACCGTTAATTAGTAAGGATGTATTTACGAGTGGGACAGGGTTCTCGTCATCGTCGTCGGACGCAAGCGCGCAAAGTAATCGGGAGTATTCACAGAGTACTTTTCTATGGAGAACGCTCCTAAAATGTCTTATACAAAATTTGTACGTAATAATGAAAGAGAAGTACCTATATAAGCTCGTACGCGTGAAACAGAGCATTTCCTATGCAAAATAATACCACACTTCAGCCGAGAAGCACCAAATCTAACCGAAGCTCGGCGTCACAGTCACAGCGCAATAAGCTTAGCAGTGCTGTGAACGATCGCTGCAACATTAGATGCTCATTATTTTTTTATATGCATGACTGTGTATCCCATTTGTCATACAGCTTTAGTGCTTGAAGCACTGCCGCGTTCCCATGCCATTTGTATTTTGAAGGAACTGAAATGTTTTTTATCTACACTCTGGTGAAGTCACGGTGAAGTGAAAAAATGGAGTGTAAATTATTTTCTATGCTAAAATAACATAGCGTTTAGTGTTCAATTTATGATAAAAAATTAGGTGTTGACAGAAACAGGAATTGACCCCCAGCACTAAGGTCCACCAGCCACTGCTATTCACATTACAAACAAAAGACATGAACGCGAGCGACAAAAATATCCTTTTTTGCATCAGTTCGGACTCCTTAGCTCGAGTACGACTCACACTTGGCCAATTTTTATTACTTCTTGTTTTTCTTCAGTATTAATACTATGATCATACCAATTTTCACGCTTGTGTGTACTACCGTTTTTAGGATAAATTTAAATCTGACATACTTCTAAAGACCTATAAAAACACGTTCTTTGTATGGAGTCCCCCCATTATTTTCAAGTTTTTTTTAAAGTTTTTAGTATTTGTTGTTATAGTGGCAATAGAAATACACTTTCTGTGAACATTTCAACTGTCTACCTGTCACGGTTCATAAAATACAGCCCGCTGACAGACGGACAGACAGCGGAAGGCTTAGGCAATAGGGTCCCGTTGGTTGCCCGTGAAGTTTACGGAACCCTAAAAACAAATTTAATGACAATGGAATATGTCAAGCGGAGCAATTGTTTTCTCAATAGTATATTTGCCTAACATTGTCCCATCTCTACAGTTGTGGTAACACCATCTGTTGTCTGTACAAACAGGAGTTCATCGCGTTGTTACTATGTGACAAACTTAATCACAGTAGGTATATTAATGTATGTCCCAAGCAAATGTACAGGTTGTAACAAAATTTGTCTAGAATGGCGTAATGGTTAAGTTCATTTGCTTCACATCAGGAGGTGGCGGGCTCGATTCGCGGCAGAGTCTAACGTTGTATGACGGTTTGGTCGGTGAAAGGGCATTTTCTAAGCCCGCCTGGCTAGCTACAACTATCTTATCTAAGTCTTGCCGCCGAGCATTGATGTTAACAGCACTGATGTGTTCCGGCTTGAAGATTAGATAGCCAGTTCCCCATCCAGCTTCGCCAACATCGTCACTTACCATCAGGTGAGATGATATCAAGGGCTTACCAATAGTAATATTAAAATAAAGAAGCCGTTTACTGGGGCTCCTACTCATAATACAAACAACTTCTCCAAGGAATCCAGACTCAATGCGCTAAAAAATTCGCCGCTCCATACAAAAATGCACAAAATTGGTCAATCAGCTGATCGGTTCGTATGAAGAGTTTAATTTTTTTCGCGAATTGGCTTCAGGTGTCTTGGGAAAACGCGTTCAGTGTGATGAGTAGAAGGCGCAGATAGCTACGGGTACAACCATAGATTTAGGATGCGCGCGGCGGGTACAACACCAATTTTGATGACCTGTATAGAATTATAGTGTCACGTTGTCGTTTTGTTTCACAAAACGCATAAAGCATATCTATATATTAAGGTAAGGCATTGATTGGAGCAGTCGTCTCTGTCTTTTTCTTTACGTGTATAAAGAGTAAAGAAAATGACCACACTTTTGCACTTTTTCAATGTTTTTCCTTACCATCATACTAGATGGCGCTAGTTTCTTCACGTTTAAAAAAACACGTTTTTGTATGGATACTCACTTTTTCTAATTTTCAGTATTTTTTAGCGGCAACAGAAATACATCATCTGTGAGAATTTCAACTGTCTAGCTATCACGTTTTATGAAATACAGCCTGGTGACAGACGGACAGACAGACAGACAGACGTACGGACAGCGGAGTCTTATTAATAGGGTCCTGTTTTTTATTTTTGTTATAATATGCAATCTTTTTCGAGTATAAAATATTAAAATCTGATCACACTGACAGCTTGTACTATTTCTATGTACATGGAAATAGTACAAGCTGTCAGTGTGATCAGATTTTAATATGCTGAAGCTTCTCGAGTGGTCACCACGCACCGGAAGACGTAACGTAGGCAAGGCCTCCCACTTGGTGCACTGATGAACTGGTGAAGGTCGCGGGAAGCCGCTGGATGAGGGTGTCGCAGGATCGTTCTTTGTGTAAAAATGCTAACATTGACTAGTAAAACAAGTTACCTATCGTCACACCCTTCATACAACGGGCCAGATATGACATTTCAAAAAACAAATGACGGAACAAACAAAATGGTGGCGAAATCCTATACGTTCGACAACCAAACTGTAACCAATCTGTATCAATTTGGGTAAGGTTGCAATCTAGAGAGCGGCAGGGAGTGTTCATACTGTATGTAAGTACTAATATAAATGTACTTTGCTATCGTATATTTTTCTGAATCAGCTATTTACTTGTAAAGTTAACGCCACGCCCGCCCGGTGGAAATAGTTCGCAGAGAGTGTTTACAGAGTTGAGAGTGTTGAGAACTTACTTATTTTCAATGGAGAACACGTCAATCCGTTAACAGCCATATATTTCCATTTGCTTCGGCGAGTTGCCTCGCACAGTGATGTATTTGGTAAGGGGGCGCGTTGTCTAAACCTAGAGCCCGCTGGAGTTCATAAATCCCATACAAACGTATTTGATTCATTGGTTAAGAACCGACTTTAAAATAATTATTTATTATGCAAGTATATTAAACTTTATTATGAAAAAACAACAAAATATATACTAGAACAATGAACCTAAAACTAAAAACCTTAAAAAATATAATATGCCTAAAATATATTATTAAAAGTAGTCCCTTTAGGCAAGGTTCCGAAGATACTGGCAGCGTTCCCCCTTTGAATAGCTAGACTAATTCTTTGTCCAAGGTAGCTGCCAGCTCTTAGGTCTCCTGTGATGTCGACTAACCTTTTTGCTATTTCCTTAAAAAGCCTTGTAGCGCTAGGACCCCACGGACCAAGGGTCTCGACACCGAATGGGACAAAATCATATTCGGAGCCTAGACCCCTGTATTTGCCAGTTTTAGCTTTTTCAGCCGCTTCACAAGCCGCACCAGCTCTGTTGTTGGTTCCATGTAGATGGGAAGGGGCCAGCGTGTCTGTACAGGTTGCATCCCATACCAGCACCCGCCCCACCTTCCATGGAATCAAACTCATTCCGTCCGGTCTCTTTAAAATAATTGTATATCGATAATCGGATGACGTATATCTATGTCGGTATCGCAATACTTAAAAAAAAAACAGGAATTCATTTAATTCCAATTAACTTGTTTCGTTTTTAAAAAAAATAATGCGATACAGACACAGATATAAGTCATCTGATTATCGGTGTAAAATTATTTCAAAATCTGTTCTTTGGTTAACAAATGAATCAAATACTACGTTTGTATGGGATTTATGAACTCCAGCGGGCTCTTAAGATTCATCGAAAAGTTAACATTAAAGAATATTTTTATTATAAAGCCGCTTTGTTGACTACTGAGTAAAGAACTCCGAACAAAACTGAGTTGAACGGACGGACGGACAGACGGCTAGGTTCGGTTAGGTAAGCATGTCTTGTTCTACCGTGAAAAGGAGCCCAGATTTTTTAATCAGTAATTTTACCACAGTATTACAATATAGCGGCTTATAGTAGCGCAACGAATGTACTTACGCAGAGCAACGGAAAGGTACATGAAGGGCAGCGGGTGGCGGCGCCGGGCAACTCCGCGATTTTCCCAGGCTGACTACAGGCTACTATGGGCTGGTACTTACGCCGGTGGCGCTACTGTAAGCCATATCGTAATACTGTGGTTTTACAAAGCGGCGCGCCGTCTTGTAAAACGGCTAATTTTAAAATATAGCTGCGATATATACATACACACCAAGTTTTATCCTTGTATGATTTACCCTTTTTACTAGCAGAAATAAAAGAAGAGAACTATGAAAAACACGGACCACCCTTAATGTTTCACTTTTTGTAATTCATATAGTTTATTGGTAAATCCACCGTAATCCGACTAATATTATAAACGCGAAAGTTTGTAAAAATGCATGGATGTATGTTTGTTAATCTTTCACGCAAAAGCTACTGAACGGATCTGGCTGAAATTTGGTAGGTAGACAGATTAGGACCTGGATTAACACATAGGCTACGTTATTCCACGTTCGCGAGCCGCTTGCAGCTCGCTTACTGAGCACCCTCGAAAAGTCATAGAAACGTTGGCCACGCGGGTGAACCCGCTTGAAATAAAACATAATATGTAAAAAAATTCAGCCAGCTACATATAACGGTTTCAATGATACAGACTTTTAAAGGTGTCCGACCTTAGACGTAGACAGACGGATGGAAAGACGGACAGCGCAGCTACCTGGCACGGAACCCTAAAAACCGATTACATTTTTTTATCAAGCAGACAAACAATTTTTTAATACATTCCATTGTCAACCAGTTCTGAGCTATGTTTAAAGTTTCAAGTCTCTAGCTTAATAATTAGTTAGTTAAAAACAAAGAAAAACCGAGTTATAATTTTAAACAAAAAAAACCGACTTCAAACGCACTAGTCGCCACTACGATTTTTGAAGGTTTCACTCGATTTCTCTGGGATGCCATCATCAGATCCTGGTTTCCTTATCATGGTACCACCCTTGGGATATTTTCTTTCCAACAAAAAAAGAATCATCAAAATCGGTTCATAAATGACAAAGTTATGCGCGAACACACATAAAAAAAATATACGGTCGAACTAAGAAACTTCCTCCTTTTTTTGAAGTCGGTTAAAAATCCAAGTGGATGTTTTGGAAGTTGAACCAGAGAGCTTGCCTTATCTAGAACCTGCACTCGGCAGGACCTAATGGATGCTCGTGCTGGCCAGGAGAGATGTGATTTGTCGTCGACACGATAGAACAAGAAGAAGAACTTACCCACTCACCCTGATTATGGCCCTGTAAACCTGGAGACGTTAAAACATATTTATTGCGCCCCGCCAAGTAGTCTCGACTAAGCCACCAAGTCACTTGTTCCGTGCGTGATTTACACTGACATTCCTATAAAAGGCGCCCCCTTTAGCGCCCCTAAGCCTCCTTTATAGATATTTGACACGAAAACAAACATACTCTGTATTTTGGCCCTCGATTGTTTATTTTTGGCATTTATATTTGATCAGCTGTGTATTTTTCTTCATTTGTTTCGACGTAAAGTGTATTACAGAAGGAAATGTTTGGAAGACTCCTGTAATGGAATCATATTGGGATTATTTGTTCCCGTAGGAAAAGAAAACAAACTTGTTACCTGCGTCAATGTTTTCCGATACTTCAATGGATTTCCGATAGAATGATGTTATGGTAATGTCTGTATTGGTTACATTACGAATGGGCGCGTTACGTTGACGTGTGTCTTTTTGACGTTTTTGCGCTGTGTCAAGTCTGGGAGAAACTGGAAATGGTAGGGTTATTTAAATAGGTAATGGTAATTTTAGGTCCACTGTGGCAACACTATATGTCCTAGATATAGCAACATTATTATTGTAACTTCAGTCAGAAGCTCTGCAAGATGGCTACCACTGCAACTGTTTTTCATAATTTTGTACCTTTAATCATGATTACAACTTAGTATATCTTCAGTTCCGCGTTTCACTTTAACAAAACCAACGAACACGCAATTATAAGATATAAAAGGGGACCAGACTACATAACCAAAGTATGTATATTAGTACTAACATACAGTATGGACACTCCCTGCCGCTCTCTTGATTGCGACCTCACCCCCTTGTCACCCAGATTTATACAGATTAGTTACTGTTTGGTTGTCGAACGTATAGGATTTCGCCGCCATTTTGTTTGTTTCGTCATTCTTTTTTTGAAATATCATTTCTGTTCCGTTGCATGAAGTGTCCAGGGTGTGACATAACATACGCCGACCTCCCCTTACATGTATTTTTTTAAAAGAGTGGTTTTGCCGTAATCGCCACGCTTGGCAGCCAGTTTGGCGATCGGTGGCAGGTTGGTTGCTTATGCGCGGAATGGCTCATCCTCCTTCATGTCCCTTATTTGCCTCTTACGGCACCTTCATGAATAGATGGGGATGACAGTATTCTGAGTCGCGAACCATACGGTTGTTATGGAAATTCTTAGGGGAGGTCTCTTTCCAGTTAGTAGACATCTTATGATGATGATGTCCTATACCTGCCACCGAACAGTCTGCTACGTTCCGCCGCGGCGGTTGGGGCGAGTAAGCAAGTGCGACTAACAGCATACGAGGCATTCCATCTTAGTTCTTGAGGATTGGTAAACCGCTGACAATCTCCCTGGTGTTTTAGATGCTTATAATCGGTGGTGGCCACTTTTCATCAGATGGGACATCAGCCTCTTTCTACCTGTTTCAAGGCTACCACCGCCACTAGTTTGCTCGTGAATTCGATGTTTTTTACAGGTCACCAGCGTGATCTATATGATATGATATGGCGGGTCCAAAATTGTTTATCGTCAAAAAGATCTTATTAGCGGTATAATTGTTATTCTTCTGTCTACTCTAATGAAGCCGTGCAAAGCTCTATACTGCCGCCGAACTAAACGTATGGCGATTATCGAACTCACACTTGAGATTGTAGCTTGGTTTCCACGATGCTACAAGATTTAATTTATTTTAACTGCCTATATACGTGGCGTAATGGTTATTCCATTCGCTTTACACTAAGAGGTCGCGGGTTCGATTCCCTGCGGGGTTAACTTTGTAAGAGTCAGTTTGGTTGGTGGAAGGGCATTTTCATAGCCCGCCTGGCTAGCTACCACCATCTTATCTCAGTCTTGCCGCCAAACATCAGTGTTAAGAGCATTGATATGTTTCGGCTTGAAGATAAGATAGCCAGATTCCCTTTGCGTTGGAGAATCTTGGTAAGCTCGCTTCCATCTTCGCCATCAATGTCACTTAGAATTAGGTGAGATGTGCCAAGGGCTTATCAATTGTAAATTAAAAAAATATATATATTAGGGCTGCTAGTGTCTAATTGGTTATTCTGTTAACTGTATTCTTGATTAACTCGTTTCTAGTATTCTTCGTTAACTCTATTATTAAAAACTTGAGTATACTTTTCAAAAATCTTTTAGTTACTAGTAAGATGTTCTGCTTATCTTTGAAAATTAAATGAAGGCTCCTTTGAAAAACTCCCCATCTTAATTTTTATAATTTTCAACATGGTTCGATTCCCTGATGAGCGATATATTTTTCTGTCGCTCCCATTAATGCTTTTTGTTTGAAATGAGTTGTTTTCCTCTTGTGAATAGGTGTGGTTGTACGGAACACTTGCATTCCGACTCGCAGTTTTCCGTTTTTTTTTAATTTACTGCAAAGCGACAAATTCTACTCATGAAACTGATAAACTTTCCCACGAGTCTGCACGAGTAAATCGGAGCAAATAAAACATTGGATTCATACTGACTGACCAATCGACTTGTAAACTTTTGCACCCTGTTTACTGGTACAGAAAAAAACCGGCCAAATGCGACTCAATCCTTTCAGTAATTAAGGGTTGACTGGAAGAGATCCCTGTTTGGGATAAGTCCGCCTTTGTGCATGCTACTGCTATTATGTATCAATAATTGTATGTTTTGTTGTACAATAAAGAGTTTACAAACAAACAAACAAGGTCACACAAACAGGGTTACGCACCAAAACAGCTTTAACTACTAACAAATCAAAACCTCTCAATACATAATTTGGTGTAGGTAAACTAGGCAAATAGGGGTCTACTTACTCTGGACTTTGGAAATTATATTATTCCCGTGGGAACGGAAGCACTTTAGGAGGGGGTCCTTCCCAGGAATCGCCCTTTTTCTCAAATAACTTTAAAACTAATGAAAAAAATATACTTGTGATTCTTACAATTGTACTTGTTTTTAGGGTTCCGTGCGCGAGACCGATTTACACTTGACTGATTTAAAAAATATTCTAATTTAGTCCTCAAAAGAGTTTAAAATACAATTTTCGTTACATGTCCATCTTTAGGTGACCAACTTACATATGTGCACCAAATTTAAACTTAAACCTTCCAGTAGTTTCAGAGCAAATTGGCTGTGACAGACGGACGGACGGATGGACAGACAGATAAACGAGTGATCCTGCAATGGTTCCGTTTTTACCTTTAAACCCTAAAAACATAAGTAAGACAACGCATGGCATTATTTATTCCACATTTAGATCATTGCAGGTCTTTATCTTCATTATTCATATAAAATATACGTCCTTTTTTAAAATTAAAAATTTGAGTGCGTTTGGCTGCAACTCATCTGATGGTGAGTGCCGATGCAGCCGAGGATGTAACACGCAAGCTCAAATAGATTAATACGAATTGGGGAATACAGACGCCGGCAGGGAATTCCACTCCTTGGCCGTTCGCATAATGAACGAAGAAGCAAAACGCTTCGCGCGTAAAGGTGGAACATTAACGACAAAGGGGTGGAATTGCTCTCCGCGCCCGGTCGTCCGATGATAAAATGGAGAGGCGGGAATGAGGTTGTGAAGCTCCAGGGCACACTTTCCTCTACTAAGCTTGTCAGTGTAGTAACTCAAGCTATTCTTATAACCAATTTCTACATTTCCTGATAACCAGACGACGTTTTAACTTTTCTTGTATTAACTCTCACGTTGCATCAAGGAATAAGATACTTAGTAACCAAGTTTGATAAAACCAACCACTGATAATAACATTTACGAGCTTCCATTCTATCATCATAACAATGACAACAAAGCTATAGGACATTATAAAATATATCCGAAACAGATAATAAAAGTGGGGGAGCCCCCCCATCTCTTGCACTCAATTTACTATAGCCTGATATTGAGAGCGATAAATCGTTTGAGCTGTCTAATAAATTCGATTGTAGCCTCCCAGCTCCGCCTCAACTCTGAGCGCCTGGTATCCGGGTATCCGGGTATCCGGGTAATCAGTTCCCTTCAATCAGTCCCGTTTAGTAGGTATCAAGTACAAGGCGACGACTGGACGAAACTGGACGAAGACAAAAATAGAAAAATTGGGCGCATTAAAAGTGTAAGTGGGCGAGAATGGAAGGTATACTGAAAGTGTTGCTAACGAAGAAGTGTTGTAAAAGAGAAACGGAGTATCACGAATACTATGGAGAATATGAGAGGAAATATTTCCTTTTCTGCAAACTGTGCCACCACATTGCACACACATGGCTGTAGCCAGGGGGGGGGGACATTGTGGGGCAATGCCTTACCTTTAAATCACATTGCCCTACCTTTAAAATACCAATATCTAAGAAAAAATATTATAATTAAATTGTTTGTTCATAGTTTAAGATAAAAAAAGTAGCGATAGGTATCTAAACTTTTTTGAACATACCACTGTTTATGACATTCACTTCATATTATAATGAACAAAGAATGTTCTGTGTATAGATGGCACATGAAGCGAGATGGAACTGTTTAATTATAATATCTGTTATGCTTTTAAAATAAAATAAACGTAAACCAGAGATTGGTTATGATTGTTTGTAGTTTGGTTAAGTGAAGTGTACGGTAAATCGATGCAATTGTTATTTTTATTGCTATAAATTGAAGATTCATTGATTTCGCGATGGATTCACGGGCTTTCTTTGAAAAAAAAAACAAAGAGTTGAAGAGCAAATTGACCGCGAAGAACCTCACGGCTCAAAACAGGTGGAAGCACAAAATACAATCGCTACTCCTAGTTCCACGGCAACAGGTTGGTCAACATATGTTGGTAATATTAGTTGTTTTTGATACATATCCAAATTTTCACTTACGTCCTACCTGTAACCAATGCTGCCCTACCTGAAATTCGACTCTAGCTACAGCCCTGTGCACACAGCGATCGCCAACCCACCTGCCGAGCGTTACGATTACGGCAAAATACAAACTCGGGAAAGGCCTATGTCCAGCAGTGGACGTCATTTGACTGATATTGTCGCTTCCGAGCCTAGCATACGCTGAATTGGGGCCCTGTGGTTGCAGTAACCTCGTGCATATATATATTTTTTAATATGTTTTTTTTATTATTATTAAAAATTTGAGTGCGTTTGGCTGCACCTCACCTGATGGTAAGTGCCGATGCAGTCGAGGATGTAACACGCAAGCTCAAATAGTGCCTATTCACTCTCGACTTGAAGATTCCTAAATTATACGAATCGGGGAATACAGACGCCGGCAGGGAATTCCACTCCCAGGCCGTTCGCATAATGAACGATGAAGTAAAGTTACCTAAACTTTTCTGTTACCAATATATTAAGTATTTGGGTGTGTTGTTACTGGAACCAATAAACGTATTTCTTTCTTTATTTCTTTCTTATGTCAACAAAGTGAAGTTAAAAATAAACGTGGTGTCGTATCGAGGGGTCAAGGAGTTGGTGAAGAAGAGGAAGGGATGGCGGGGCGGTTACTATACCGGTGAAAAATCTACTTTGTCACAGTATGGAAACTAACACGAGTATGTACTCCTTCACTCTTCTGTGCTATTATGGAACTTAACTGTTTCATACCTTAAAAATCACAAAAACAATTAGTTGTCTGTAAAGTCGGTTTACGGACGATATTTTAACGTGACAACGTAACGGGACAATGAGCGTAACGGGATAATGTGCGTAACGGGACAATGAGTCATCCTTTTTCGTGCGTGCAACCGGCGGCGTCCATCGATTTATTAGACATTGTCACGTCAAAAACAAACAAAGCCTTTAGGCTTCTATTGTAATTAAAATTACTAATTGTGTTTAATTTTATTTATTACTTTTGACGTAAAGGACGTAACCCTCATAGGTAACAAAAAACATGAACCTCAATTTTGGAAAGGTGGAGTAAAAAATGAGTGGAGGAACCTTTTGTTTTGATGTTTTGCTACCTGTTCGGTTTTGTCTTCTTCTTGTGTAACTCACAGAATTTTAAGAAAAAACAGGCCAAGTGCGAGTTGGACTCGCATTTTGAGGGTTCCGCACCACCACGCCTCTCCAAAATCTATGAGAATTATACCTTTTCATATAACAAACAAAAGTCATAGATGAAAGCGCCAAAAAGTGCTCTTTTTATTAAGTTCGGACTCCTTACCACGACTATGACTCACACTTGGCCAGTTTTTATTATTTCCTGTTTCATAATTACTATGATTGCACCAAGCTTTACTTCAGGATCATTACTATGATTGCACCAAGTTTCACTTCAGGATCATTACTATGATTGCACCAAGGTTTACTTCATGATCAATACCATCTTTGCACCAAGATTTACTTCAGGATCATTACCATGATTGCACTAAGTTTTACTTCAGGATCATTACTATGATTGCACAAAGGTTTACTTCATGATTATTACCAACTTTGCACCAAGATTTACTTCAGGATCATTACTATGATTACACCAAGTTTTACTTCAGGATCATTATTATGATTATACCAAGTTTTACTTCAGGATCATTACTATGATTATACCAAGTTTTACTTCAGGATCATTATTATGATTATACCAAGTTTTACTTCAGGATCATTACTATGATTACACCAAGTTTTACTTCAGGATCATTATTATGATTATACCAAGTTTTACTTCAGGATCATTACTATGATTACACCAAGTTTTACTTCAGGATCATTATTATGATTATACCAAGTTTTACTTCAGGATCATTACTATGATTATACCAAGTTTTACTTAAGGATCTTAACTATGAGAACACCAACTTACATACAAGCGTATTACGGTTTTAAATATACGATTACGATAGAGCTAAGTCAAAAATGTTAACAGCATTGATGTGTTCCGGCTTGAAGAAAAAATAGCTGTTCCCCATTGCGTTGGGAAATCTTGGTAAGCCCGCTTCAATCTTCAGCACTATCGTCACATACCATCAGGTGAAATGATGTCAAGGGCTTACCAATTGTGGATTAAATAAAAAAAGACATTATTTTTTTGTATGGGAACCCTCTTTATTTTTAAATTTTTATTATTTTATGTTATAGCGACAGTAGAAAATCTCATTCTGTGAAAATGTCAACTGTCTACCTATTATACCGTTCATGAAATACAGCCCGCTGTTAGACTGACAGACAGACGGACAGTGGAGGCTTAGTAATAGGGTCCCGTTCGTCTTTTGGGCGAAATATTGGTCGAGACACGTGTAAAAGATTTACATAACCAAAATAAAAAGACGAGCCCATTTAAAAATAATTTAAACTGCATGACTCTATCACGTGACTAACTGATTTTATATGGAAGTCACGTAACTTGGTCCCCTAAGTAATTTTAATAAAGAGGGAAACGCGAAAATATAAAACCAAAATACGAGGGTGAAAACGCTAAAAAATAAATAATGTAGGTTTATATCAAAACGTTGTAATGAAGTCACGAGTCGGGACTGGGACAACCTGACCAATAAGAATCAGACTGCGTGCAATGTATCCTAAAAGTATACATTTCGAGCACACCCTGGACACTTCATACAACGGGCCAGAAATGAAATTTAAAAAAACTAAAGACGGAACAAACCAAATGGCGGCGAGATTCCTATACGTTCGACAACCAAACTGTAACCTATCTGTATCGATCTGGGTGACGAGGGGGTGAGGTCGCAATCTAGAGAGCGGCAGGGATTGTCCATACTGTATGTTAGTACTAGTAAATATACTTTGCTCAGAGTATCAAGACACATCTGTCATTTTTTTTTAAATCACAATTGGTAAGCCCTTGGCATCAGCTCACCTAAGTGTAAGTGACGATGATGCCGAAGATGGAAGCGGGCTTACCAAGATTCCCCAACGCAATGGAGAACTGGCTATCTTATCTTTTAGCCGGAACACAAAAATCGTGTAACACTGATGTTTGGCGGTAA
The DNA here is from genome assembly GCA_947284805.1 of Coleophora flavipennella. Taxonomy (NCBI): domain Eukaryota; kingdom Metazoa; phylum Arthropoda; class Insecta; order Lepidoptera; family Coleophoridae; genus Coleophora; species Coleophora flavipennella. The sequence continues at coordinate 1,832,189 of OX369260.1, forward strand.
GACTTAGTTAAATGATGGTAGCTAGCCAGGCGGGCTATGAAAATGCCCTACCACCAACCAAATCGAGTCTTACAAGTTGACCTCACCGGGAATCGAAACCGCAATCTCCTGGTGTGAAGCGAATGGATTAACCATTACACTACGGAGTCGGTTAACGCCAGGGAGGCGGTTTTAAATTCCTTCAAGCCGTCGAAGGCTGAAGGCTCAGCTAAAGGAATATAACGCACTCATACATACTTACTCATACAAATGTGTACGCTCGAAAAACATTACCCTCTTTTTTGGCTGTTGAGTGACACGCACAACAAACAGCAGGTTACCGGGAATAAATAGGCATCATTTGCGGCTCGTAAGGACGGTGAATATTTTTAAAAAATCCGGATAAAAATGATCGTTTTGCAAAGGATCTTAAAAATAAAACCAGTTGTCACATTATTTAAAAATCCGGATAAAAATGATCGTTTTGCGAAAAATCTTAAAAATAAAACTGATTGTCACATTTTTTAAAAATCCGGATAAAAATGTTCGTTTTGCGAAGGATCTTAAAAATAAAAGTGATTGCCACACTCGCTACCTTCGCATCGCGAACTCTCGAAGACAGTTATAAAAACCAGGCGAGTACTATAATACCTTTGGATAAGGAACCTTAAAAACATGAACGAGTACGACAATAATAAGTTCCTATTAATTTCAATCAAAAGGCATCAACGAGAGTGACAGAAAAATGTTTATTGTTTATTAAGTTCTGGATCTCTAGTGCGAGTACGAATCACACTTGGCTGGTTTTTATTCATCTTATCAGCTTATATACGTCCCCATCGAGAGGCTCGAACCTACCCTGAATTATGGCGATCGGGCCTTAGTCGAACACGTGGACCCAGCGCGGGTTGGTCGACTTCACACACGACCTCCGAGTTTCTTCGCAGGCGTGTGCAGGTTTCCTCACGATGTTTTCCTTCACCGTAAGAGCGTCGGATAAACTTACATATGAAATAGAAAATCTAAAACAAATTGGTACGTGGCAGGATTCGAACCACGACCTGCTGGATAAGAGGTAGCGGCCCTAGCCATTACGCCACCAACGCTCTCGGTTTTTATTATTGTATCACTCGCGCCAAATCTAAATTATTTTTTTGCTAAACCGCCTCCGTGGCGTAATAGTAAGTCTATTCGCTTAACACCAGGAGGTCGCGGGTGCGATTCCCGGTGGGGTCAACTTGTAAGACTCGGTTTGGTTAGTGGTAGGGCATTTTCGAAGCCCGCTTGGCTAGCTACCACCATCTTATCTAAGTCCTGCCGCCAAACATTAATATTAACAACATTTATATGTAAGATAGTAAGTTCCCACTTGCTTTGGGGATTCTTGATAAGCCCGCTCCTATCTTCCGCATCATCGTCATTTACTATCAGGTGAGATGAGGCCAAAGGCTTACCAATTGTGAATAATAATAGTACAAAAAATAGAATAAGTTGAGTCGGCCGCAAATACAATGAACATGAAAACTTTCCAGTAAATTCTTTCATATGTTTAGAGAAAACACGATTTATGGATTTTCGCTTGAAAGTTTTTGTTTTGCAATTTTATGTAATTTTGTGGTTTTTTTTTCTCCTCCTACGAGTACATTACATAAGCTTGTCGCAAGAAATGAACACCAGGAACAAGGGAATTAAGGTATTGATCAATAGACTTAAAATGTTTGTTAAGCTCGCTATAAAAGAATAACAAGGTATTAGCGCTTGTATGTATTATATAAATTTTTCAGGCGTTACATTGCTATTCAGTGGTTAGTTTCCGCGCGAGCTGTTATGCTTCGACGACCGATTCATAGTCGAACAGTCGACATCTCCTGAAGTGTTTTCAGTGTTTCCGTGCAGCGGTGTGTATGGGTGTGGTGCGTGTGTGTATGGTGTGTGTGTGTGTATGGTGTGTGTGTGTGGTGTGTGTACGTGTTTGTGTTTGTGGCTCTTAGTGGCCTCTCTTACAATACCCTCGGGAAGAGGTGGGGTGGTGCTATACTAGGGCCGCACCACAGTCAACTGGTTACCTGGTAAAAGGACGGAAAGATGGACAAACAGACGGACAGTTTACGTAGGCTTAGTTATATATCATCATATCAGCTCTATTACGTCCCCGCCGAGAGGCTCGAGCCTATCCTGAATTAGGGCGATCGGGCTTTAAGTCGGCAACGCGGGCCCAGTGTGGATGGGGCGACTTCACACAAAACCTTCGAGTTTCTTCGCAGGTGTGTCCAGGTTTCCTCACAATGTTTTCCTTCACCGTAAGAGCGTCGGATAAACATACATATGAAATTGAAATTTGAAAGCACATTGGTACGTGGCAGGATTAGAACCACTATCCTTTCGAATGCGGCAGCGGCCCTAACCGTTATGCCACCGACGCTCGAATAAGGTAAATAACAAGTGTTATCAATAAATCTTATCTTTTTTTTAATCACAATTAGGAAGCCTTTTGTAAACGAAACCCCAAATACAATATCCACGCGGGAGAAGCCGAGATAAAAAAACTAGTAATTTGCAACCACAAACTTTATAAAAATATTTCAAAGAGGTTTTTTTTCCAAAAAATACCGCAATCGTTAACAAGGTTATAACGCAAGCTCCCCCGTTGCAAATCATCATTACTTTTCTTTTCCTCTTAACGCCTGATGTAAAAAAATATATTCTGTTTTTGTTTAATTAAGGTGAAGCACACCCCACCGCTAGGGTAATGTTCAGCAAACCTTAAATTAAATTATAATGAAGTTAGTTTTTAGAGTCCGTACCTCCTGCGATTCATATTTGCGATATATATATGCCGTCATTTGGTGTGTCTGTTTATATTTCCGTCTATCTGTCTATCACAGAGAGGTACCAAGTTCAAGTTCATTTAATTCTAAGCAATACACATTGCGTTGAAAATTTTATAACTTAAAAATTTAAATAACCTTATCAAATTAGTTAGAATAAAATATACAAAATAAAACAAATCTTTTCCCTACGTCAATTAATCAAAACGTACCAAAAATAAATACACGTCAAGAATCCATTAGGTCTCATATCACGTCGAAGTTATGTAAAAATGCCTGTCTTATGTCACGTCAAAGGTATATAAAATGCCTGTCTTATATCACGTCACAATTATATAAAAATGCTGTCTCATATCACGTCAAAGTTATGCTTGTCTTTTAACCATTAAGTAAATATAACCAGAAGATATTTTACAGAATACCTGAAACTATGACATAAATTATGTAAGAAAAGTGATACTAAGAAGATCGGTCCTTTTAAGATATTATGAATTCCCTGCTGGCATCTGTGTTCCCCGCTTTGTATAATTTAAGAATATTTAAGGCGAGAGTGAATAGACATTTCAGCTTGCGTGTTACATCCTCAGCTGCATCAATTATTACCATCAAGTGAGGTGCAGTCAAACGCACTCATCATCATCATAATATCAGCTTATATACGTCCCCACCGCGGGGCTCGATCCTACCCTAAATTAGGGCGATCGGGCCTAAGTCGACTACGCGGGCCTCGTGCGGGTTGGTCGACTTCACAACATACTAAAATTTTTAATTAAAAAAATGTTGGATCAAGCTTCTCAAACCAGTTCATATTTAGCTTGACATCACAACGGGACACTCAAAAATCCTTTTTCAGACTCTATAGGGTAAAAGCCGGATAGTTGCCACACTTTTTGAAATCACTATATATCTCTCAGTACAAAAAGCAAAATACTTTATTTGTAAAACTGGCCGGTACTTTGCTTTTTATCTACAAATTTATGAAAAGTAAAAAACATTATCTTTAATATTTTTAGAGTATAAGCGATTTTTGTGGACCTCTATATTTTGGGACATCTATCCCACATAGGGGATAGTTGCCTAATCCATGTTAATAACGTTTAGAATAGATGCCCTGCCGATAAACAGGACATCTACCCCGCAAAAACTTTGATCGCATTTTGCGTTCCCATGCAATCGCACACAGACATGAAACACGGTCAACTTAGTGTTAATTGGAAAATCTTTCGATAGATTAGTAAAATAGCATGCGATTCATACACGAAACTAGAGTATTTACAATCGGGGCAACTATACCCCTGGGGCAACTACACTGGTTTTACCCTATGCGGTCTCCTAAGCACAGTCTGGACAATCACATCGTTCTGGGCCAGATGGAAGGCAAGCGAGCCAAGGCCAGAGAGTCTTCCCCTTGGATAGACGTGGTGAAGAGGATCCAAGGAGCAGTCCACTGGAAATGGATAGGCTGCGCTTGTGGTCACGCACGATTAATAAATGCAGCTGTATTTTCAGATCGACGTTTCGTTTTTGCAATGATAAAAAGTGAATTGAGGGTCCGAGGAAGAAGACGAAGAATCAACTTTTAGTACAAGCTTTTATTTGGAAAGTGTTTTTATGCTCAAGAATACCAAATGTAGATATAAATACACGTTTCCAAATTAAAAATACGCGAGGACAGTATTTCGTGTGATTCTATTAAAATAAAAGACAATCGTCGGATGTTAATTCCACCTCCAAAGTTCATCATCAGACCAATTCAAAATACCAAAAGTACCTTTTTATTGGATCTGTTCGGGAATACGGCTTCATAGCAAATTTCAGCTCAATCGGACACTGGAAGTTGCTACAAAAACCTTTGCAAGATTTGATGTTTACAAATTTGATGTTTACAAATTACATACAAAAGTACAAACGATACAAACATTGCAAGACAAATAAAAGATTTTAAAATAGTGCGCGGTGTACTATTGATAATTTGAATGTTGATAATTTATCAAAATCGTGTGGTGGTAGGGAATCCTTAGTGCGCCAATCCGACTCGCACTTGGCCAGTTTTATTCCTTCATTAAGCGACGTCGACGCGCTCAAACAGAAAGTAAAAATAATGAAAAAGAAATATTTTCAAAGGTTTTCAGGTCGTTTGATTACTTGAAAAAATTTCAAACGGACTGTTTGAGTTTGACGTGTAAATTGGAGAACCATCTCGTGTTTGCTTTTCAAATGAAGTTTGTACGAGGAAAGGTAAATATTTCTCTAACGGAAACATTGTTAAGGATTTTTGAAATTAAAACTTCTTTAGGCGCGGTGGGCATTTTTGTTATATAAAAAAAAAGATTTGAGTGCGTTTGACTATATCTCACCCGATGGTAAGTGACAATGTAGTCGAGGATGAGAAAACACCATTGAACTCGCGACACTGTTATGTAACCTGTTGGATATATACCAGGAACATTTGTAGGATCAAAACTTATAAAACTGTAAAAAGATTTTTCAGAAGGGAAAAACCACTTTCATGTGATATATCACACAATATATTATATATTTTTTTTCTTTTCTTAATTTTCTAACTTAACTCTTGAAAGTGGCCTCCATGTTTAGAATTCATTCATTTACACTACATGTCCGTCTTTGGGTCACCGACTTACATTTGTGTACCAAACCACTCAATCGGTTCAGTAGTTTCCAAAAAAATTGGCTGTGATAGACGGACAGACACACGAGTGATCCTATAATGGCTCCGTTTTTATTTTTTACCCTAAAACCGACTTCAATCATACATTTATTCTTACATTTTTTGTTTTTTGTTGTTTTTCCAATAAACTACTGAACCGAATTTGATAAAACTTTTATGTGACCAACCGGCGCAATATATTATAAGAAACATGAAAATCGGTTCTCAATCTGCGAACTAAAAACTATACAGTCGAATTAAGAACCAACTTCATTTTGAACTCGGTTGAAAAAACTGTACAGCCATCTGTAACTGTACAGCCATCTGTAACTGTACAGCCATCTGTAACTGTACAGCCATCTGTAACTGTACAGCCATCTGTAACTGTACAGCCATCTGTTAAGTACTGTACAGCCATATGTAGCTGAACAGCCATCTGTAACTGTACAGCCATCTGTAACTGTTCATCCATCTGTAACTGTACAGCCACATGTAACTGTAAAGCCATCTGTAACTGTATAGTCATCTGTAACTGTACAGCCATCTGTAACTGTACAGCCATCTGTAACTGTACAGTCATCTGTAACTGTACAGCCACCTGTAACTGTACAGCCATCTGTAACTGTACAGCCATCTGTAACTGTACAGCCATCTGTAACTGTACAGCCATCTGTAACTGTACAGCCATCTGTAACTGTACAGCCATCTGTAACTGTACAGCCATCTGTAACTGTACAGCCATCTGTAACTGTACAGCCATCTGTAACTGTACAGCCATATGTAATTGTAAAGCCATCTGTAACCGTACAGCCATCTGTAACTGTACAGCCACCTGTAACTGTACAGCCATCTGTAACTGTACAGCCACCTGTAACTGTACAGCCATCTGTAACTGTACAGCCATCTGTAACTGTACAGCCATCTGTAACTGTACAGCCATCTGTAACTGTACAGCCATATGTAATTGTAAAGCCATCTGTAACCGTACATCCATCTGTAACTGTACAGCCATCTGTTAAGTACTGTACAGCCATATGTAGCTGTACAGCCATCTGTAACTGTACAGCCATCTGTAACTGTACATCCATCTGTAACTGTACAGCCACATGTAACTGTAAAGCCATCCGTAACTGTATAGTCATCTGTAACTGTACAGCCATCTGTAACTGTACAGCCATCTGTAACTGTACAGTCATCTGTAACTGTACAGCCATCAGTAACTGTACAGCCATCTGTAACTGTACAGCCACCTGTAACTGTACAGCCATATGTAACTGTACAGCCATCTGTACCTGTACAGCCATCAGTAACTGTACAGCCATCTGTAACTGTACAGCCATCTGTAACTGTACAGCCATCTGTAACTGTACAGCCATCTGTAACTGAACAGCCATATGTAATTGTGAAGCCATCTGTAACCGTACAGCCATCTGTAACTGTACAGCTATATGTTAAGTACTGTACAGCCATATGTAGCTGTACAGCCATATGTAGCTGTACAGCCATATGTAGCTGTACAGCCATCTGTAACTGTACAGCCATCTGTAACTGTACATCCATCTGTAACTCTACAGCCATATGTAACTATTAAGCCATCTGTAACTGCAAAGCCATCTGTTAAGTACTGTAAAGCCATATGTAACTGTACAGCTATATGTACCTGTACAGCCATATGTTAAGTACAGCCATCTGTAACTGTACAGCCATCTGTAACTGTACAGCCATATGTAATTACAAAGCCATCTGTAACTGTACAGCCGTCAGTAACTGTACACCCATCTGTAACTGTGCATCCATCTGTAACTGTACAGCCATATGTAATTGTAAAGCCATCTGTAACTGTACAGCCGTCAGTAACTGTACAGCCATCTGTAACTGTACAGCCATCTGTTAAGTGCTGTACAGCCATATGTAGCTGTACAGCCATCTAAAACTGTACAGTCATCTGTAACAGTACAGCCGTCTGTTAAGTACTGTAAAGCCATAAGTAACTGTACAGCCATATGTAGGTGTACAGCCATCTGTTAAGTACTGTATAGCCATATTTAACTGTACAGCCATATGTAACTGTACAGCCATCTGTTAAGTACTGTATAGCCATATTTAACTGTACAGCCATCTGTAACTGTACAGCCATCTGTTAAGTACTGTATAGCCATATTTAACTGTTCAGCCATATGTAACTGTACAGACATCTGTTAAGTACTGTATAGCCATATTTAACTGTACAGCCATATGTAACTGTACAGCCATCTGTTAAGTACTGTATAGCCATGTTTAACTGTACAGCCATCTGTTAAGTACTGTATAGCCATATTTAACTGTACAGCCATATGTAACTGTACAGCCATCTGTTACGTACTGTATAGCCATATTTAACTGTACAGCCATATGTAACTGTACAGCCATCTGTTAAGTACTATATAGCCATGTTTAACTGTACAGCCATATGTAACTGTACAGCCGTCTGTTAAGTACTGTATAGCCATGTTTAACTGTACAGCCTTCTGTTAAGTACTGTATAGCCATGTTTAACTGTACAGCCATCTGTTAAGTACTGTATAGCCATGTTTAACTGTACAGTTATTTGTTAAGTACTGTATAGCCATGTTTAACTGTACAGCCATCTGTTAAGTACTGTATAGCCATATGTAACTGTACAGCCATCTGTTAAGTACTGTATGGCCATGTTTAACTGTACAGCCATCTGTTAAGTACTGTATAGCAATGTTTAACTGTACAGCCATCTGTTAAGTACTGTATAGCCATGTTTAACTGTACAGCCATCTGTTCTTCTTTTCGTGTCGATGGGTTCTTTACTACAGCAATCTCGACCAGAAAGTGGCCGCTCCGACGGCCCTTTCCGTTGCGTCGACTAGGTCTCGCTCGCTACAGGAGTAGGGGCAGGCTGGGCATGTGAGGAGGTGCGCCATGGTCTGTGGTGCGGTTCCGCAGCTTCATTGCGTTTGCTGGTTAGTCTGCATACCCCACTTTATCAAGTTCTCCTTGCAGCGACCCACCTGTGTTCGGAGACGATTTAATGACTTCCACGTTGGCCATGGGGTCTTATATCCTGCAGGCAGCTCTTCTGATGGTTGCACGTACACCCTTGGTGGGGGGCGTTTCTGTCGCCATACAGAGCAACGCTTCTCAGAAGCAGTACCCACCAAGGGTTCCGTGCTCCTCAGGAAACTTTTTCTGCTTTTGAGACGGGGTGGCGGAGGTCTGTGGCCAAACAGTGGGTGCCTTTTATCGCGTTCCTGCTTCGATTTTTCTGCAACGCATGTTATCTCCCTACGGATTTCAGGGGAGGCAATTCCTGCCAGTGGGTACAGTTTATTCAGCGGGGTAGGTTTCAGGTAGCCAGTGACAATTCGACAGGTTTCATGTAAGGCTTGTACATGGGCTAGCGACCTTGAGGGTCTGGGCGGAGCTCTATATCTCTCCCCGCACCACCCGCACCATAACATCGCGCGCGCTGCGTAGGTATACAGCCACACCAGAGTCATAGAGTAATAAAATTACAGAGACTTACACAGACACAAATAGCATCTTCTTTCTACGTACACGGTGTGTACTTAACGTAATAAGTCTTCAAGCGTAAAGGCAAAAAAAAATATTACAGCCATGCTGTGCATACTTTTTCGCAAAGCTGTCACGGTCTGGTGTGGTCGAGAATACACAAAACAACGATAACTATTACGTTTACCTAGTAGCAATAAAAATTGGTGAATACATCTAAATTTTACACATAATTTGGGTTTGTATGGGAGGTGAAATGAGAACTAAAAGATTCCATCATGGTAGAGTACGGAAATGACATTTAGTTTGACACATTTGTTCACAAGCAGCGCCCCTCTTGTGTGAAAATATATTTTTCAATATAGTTGCTCCAAAAATGGTACTCTATGTGCTAGTTTACTATGCGCAATTTTTTTTTTACGGCACACGTGCTTTTTACGTTGCCACTTTTTTTATATGTAGTTCTGAGAAACAATACATTTCTAGCAAATAAAAAAATATAATGACCAGAGATAATGAATCTTCTTTAATGTTTTTGAAATCAGAATTTTTAAAGAGATTGGTTGTTTCCACAGAATAGAAGAATCATATTTTTTTTCTTATCTGTGGTTGTTTCTCTGTGAGGTTAGTACTTAGTACAATACGTTAGCTGATATGATGATGATGACATAACGTTAGCTAATTAGATTCTCTTTGGGTTATATCTTTGTGAAGAAAGGAGAAAAAATATGAATAAATCGCATAGGTCATCTTTTCCAAGGAGGTTTTAATGCTTACAATAATAATATATCCCAAGCTATTGATATTTATCTAGGATAATATTTAAAAATCTTACGCATTCGTACGTGTGCCTAGCTAAATTAAATATGGCGTAATTTTTGTAAAACTGAATTAAGTTGTTTTAGTTGTGAAAACGAGTAAAATTATGAATAGTTAATATAATATGTCTAATAAAAAATATGCATATGTACGAGTATAATAAAAATAGAGTGAGATTACTCCCCGAACGTTTTAAATGAGCAACAAGTCACGTAAAATGAATTTTGATAGCCGAAACCTTGATAGGTATGTACCCATGTATTTTGTTTTTCTGTCACGGTATTTTTTTTATTTACCTGTTATCTCACAACTGTATTAAAAAAAAACGTCGCATGATACATGGGTGTGAAAGGAAATGACAAACTCGTTATAATAAAAAAACGACAGTGACAGAAAAATAAAATACATGGGTACATACCTATCAAGGTTTCGCCAACCACAGTTCATTTTACGCGAATTTTGGTTTTTTTAAAATGTCCGGGGAGTAATCTCACTTTGTTTTTCCTTACATATAAGTATATTTTTTATTGCACGTATATTCATAATTTTGTTTATATTCTAAGTAACACAATTCAGTTTACGAAAATTGCGCCATATTTAATTTAGTTAAGCACACGTACGCATGCGTAAGTTTTTTTTTAATATTAATATAAGTAGATTACAATAAGGCTTGGAATAAAATTCATGTAAGCATTAAAACCTCCTTGGAAAAGATGACCTATTCCTTCCTGTTACTTAAGCGCTTCATTCATATTTATTCTTCTTTCTCACAAAGATATAACCCAAAGAGAATCTAATCTGCTAGTGTTATTGTACTAACTTTACGGAATTACAACCAGTCTCTTTTAAAATTCTCCTTTCAAAAGTCTTAAAGAAGATTCTGTATCTTTGGTTATAAAATTTTTTTATTTACTAGAAATGTCTTGTTCCTCCGAGCTAGAAATTAAAAAAAGTGGTAAAGTAAAAGCACGTATGCGGTAAAATCAATTTTGCGCACACTTGACTGGCATATAAAGTACCACTTTTCGAGCAACTGTATTGAAAATTACTATGACGATCTTCCATGCGTATACACGACAAGCGAAGTGCGAGGACATGCAATAAATTTATCGATGATTTTCATATCGATAATATATATTTGAAATGCATAATAAACATTCAGTCCGCAAAATAACTACTTGAGCGGCAAGATTTCATGATTGAGCGGCAGAAAAACATGTCTATAAGCAGTATATTTGATTGGTATGCATATTTAAAACATGGTGAGCAAAATAACTACTTGGATTGCGTTTTTGTTGAAAAAGGGGCGTAGCCCCCGCCACCCATTTAAACCCCCAACAAACCTTCGGGATCCCAGGGGGATGTGGGAGTATCAGGGCGGGGAAAGCACGCTGGTCCGACTTCGTCGACAACTCAACACTGTAGGAAGAGTGTGGTACGGGGAGTTCTAAATGGAAGCGGGAGCGAGCGAAGCGAGCTCGGACTTGCGGAGCACCCCGACTCGGATCCGTTAGGTTCGGAGACTGTGCGGGGAGGCGAGCTAAGCTCGCCTCCCCGCACAGTCGTAGTGTTAGGTTTAACATGAGAACACAGAAGTAGGAGCCCCGAAGGGGCTCCGTCGACCACTCAACACTGTAGGAAGAGTATAGTACGGGGATGTTTAAAATAATTACAGCCATCCAGAATGACATAAATTGCTGATTGATTTTGAAATGTTTGCTGACCATGAGTTGCTGACCAATTAGCTATTTCTGCTCACCGATTATATTTTTCTGCTCACAGAAATAACAATACTATGCTAACCATTTAATTGACACCCTTTTCATATCTGCCTGGTTACAAGTTACAGAGCGGAAAGGTACTGCAATTAAATAAAATCAACGGTATGTAGAAATTAAAATGTTATGAAAAGGTAGTAATTAGGACCGTTTCGGGCTTTTTATCTGAGGCTTTTACTGATTTCAAAAGTTTTTATTTGTTTTGTATTTAGTATTTAAATTTTAAAATCACTGTACTTGTGGTTAAAATTGAAATCTTTAAAATTCATCAAACTTAAGACTCATGAAACTCCTTAAATCTCCTAAGAACCTATAAAATCTAAAATAGCTTAAGTAGCTCGCAGAATATATTATGGCCGTTGTGGTAGTAAAGTTCTCGAGTGGCACTCACCACAAGAGACACCGTGCACCGCATTAAAAATGACCGGTCTTGCGTTGCCCGCATTCAGCGACTTTCCGCGACCTTCACTAGGTTGTCGGTCCACCGAGTAGGCTTTTCTACATTTCATCTTCCAGTGCCCGGTCTCCACTCGAGAACATCACTGTCCCAACGATCATGTGTTCTACGAGCATGTGCCTGGCAAAATAGCTGATAGATCAGATGGCCGTTGGGATAGAAAAGTTTTCGAGTGCCGACCGTACACCAGAAGACGTACTGTGCACCGTACGGTCACCTGTTCTACGAGCTATGTGCCGCACATAGCTCGTAAAACAGATGGCCGTTTGAGTAGTAAAGTTCTCGAGTGGCAACAACGCATCAGAAGATGCACCGCACAACGCATTAGATACGACTAGTTGTTCGCATCCAGAGGCTTCTCGTGACCTTCAGCAGGTCGTCGGTCCTCCAAGTGGGAGGCCTGCCTACGCTACGTCTTCCGATGTACGGTCATTACTTGAGAACTTTGTTGCCCCAATGGCCATCTATTCTACGAGATATATGCCTAGAACAGAATATGATCGTTGGGGCAGCAAAGTTCTAGACTAGCGAGAGTGCACCAGAAGACGCAACGCGCACCACATTGGAAATAACCTATCCTCAGTTGTTCGAACCCAGTGGCTTCCCGCGACCTTTACTAGGTGGTTGGTCAACCGAGTGGAAGGCCTGCCTATGTTAGGTCTTCCAGTGCGCAGTCGCCACTCGAGAACTTTACTGCACCAACGGTCATCTGTTCTACGAGCTATGTGCCAGACCGGGCATTCTCAATGCGGTACACGGTGCGTCTTCTGGTAAGCGGTCGTTACTCGAGAACTTTGCTGCCCTAACGATCATCAGTTCTAGTCATATATCTCGTAAAACATATGGCCGTTGGAGCAGCAAAGTTCTCAAGTGGTGACCACACACCGGAAGATGTAGCATAAGCAAGCCTCCCATTTGGTGGACCGACGACCTGCTAAAGTCGCGGAAAGCCGCTGGATCTTTGTGCTGGCTTATACGATTTCAATGATTTTTTTTTTGAATAGGGTATAATAAAGCTCGGGTAGATTTTAAGCAACAAAAACTGTAAAACAAAAACTTTGTATCAAAAAAATTAAACAAAGAAAACTGAAAAGTGTAAATTAAAAAATAAAAATAATCTAAAGTAGATAACCAAATATGTTCATGAAATACTCTCTGTCCGTTACACTACACTATGTACACAAAAAACCCAATATTTTATTTTTATTCGAGAGCTCCCGCAAAGCAGCACAGGTCCGTCTAGCATCGCGACCCGCCCCGCACTGATTTTTAGGACGAGCGCGGGGAACGGCTTGAGAACGGTTGGAATTTTATCCCAAATCAGATGGTTTTAAAATATTTATAAATAAAATACAATAAATATTCAAAAAGTGAGAAATCAGCATCACTCTAGATTGTTTTTTGAGTTATATCATAAATTTTCAAACTGTTTTGTTAAAAATTGCAGCAGTAAAATGGTTACAACTGAAAAAAAAAGGGGGTGTATTAGATAATTTTTTTCTATGGTTCTGAAAAATAAAATCAAATTCTGTGAAATCTACATCACTCCTTATATCTTGTAGATTATTATGTATTTTTTTCTGGTAGAAATATGCTATGGTTAACGAATAAAATGGTTACAAAATTCTTCAGTTTTAGAGGTTTTTCGAAGGACAAGCCTTAAGGCCGCATTTAACTGTACTGCGTGTGTGGACCGGTGCCAAACTGGGCACGCATATTCACCTGCGGAGTAGCACAGTGCTAGACCAGTGGTACGTAAGGTGTGGGCTGATGCGCCCCAGTCCGTTGAAGTTAGTTTTCGGAGAAGATTATTCCGTGAGTCCACCTTCTGGCGCGTGTTTTTGCAGTAAGTTTTAAATGTGAGCGTTCTGTCCAGTGTCACACCCAGATATTTTGAGTGAAAGCTAGGCTCTATGGGTACCCCTTGCCAAACGACGTTAAGTGACCTTTTTGCATAGTGGTTTCAGAGGTGGAAAGAGAGAGGTCCATTCTTTTGGTTGCGCCATCGACTTTTCTCTGAGTTAAGATGGACTTGAAAACGGCGAGTGCAAAGTAGCTCTTTGAGGATATTAACAAACCCAGGGTCTTTTGTCAGCCCCGCAACCTTTACCAGAAGCATTTGAGTGCCATCTGTTAAGTACTGTATAGTCATGTTTAACTGTACAGCCATCTGTTAAGTACTGTATAGCCATATTTAACTGTACAGCCATATGTAACTGTACAGCCATCTGTTAAGTACTGTATAGCCATATTTAACTGTACAGCCATAATATGTAACTGTACAGCCATCTGTTAAGTACTGTATAGCCATGTTTAACTGTACAGCCTTCTGTTAAGTACTGTATAGCCATGTTTAACTGTACAGCCATCTGTTAAGTACTGTATAGCCATGTTTAACTGTACAGTTATTTGTTAAGTACAGTATAGCCATGTTTAACTGTACAGCCATCTGTTAAGTACTGTATAGCCATATTTAACTGTACAGCCATATGTAACTGTACAGCCATCTGTTAAGTACTGTATAGCCATATTTAACTGTACAGCCATATGTAACTGTACAGCCATCTGTTAAGTACTGTATAGCCATATTTAACTGTACAGCCATCTGTTAAGTACTGTATAGCCATATTTAACTGTACACCCATCTGTTAAGTACTGTATAGCCATATTTAACTGTACAGCCATTTGTAACTGTACAGCCATCTGTAACTGTGCAGCCATTTGTTACTTTAATTGGTATAAAATTTACACTCTATGGTTGGGTACCGCCATAAAGTAAGTATTACTTAAGACATGGTCTTCAATAGAGCCATTGAAAATCACTTAGATTTTACCTATAGGCTGAAATTATGCCGATAAGTCGAGGGGGCCGACAGCCGAGTCAGCTGATGACCCAATTACTTGGAATGCACCTAAATACCACAATGTACTTTGTCGGTAAATGTTTATTTAGGCAAGGCAAATAATGATCCTTTGCAATCGGCTTCAACATGAGGAAATTTTATTCGTTTCGTCTCCACAGCGTAAGGACTGTTTTCATGTTCGAATGACATAATCTTGTTTATATCAAGGATGTTTTTTTCGAAAGGTCAAGATTGTTGTTGGCCGTGGAGGCCTTTACAACTTCACCGGACAGGGGAGGCGAGTGCGGAGGGCAGTCAAACTACATGCAAAGAAAAAGATGCAATTGCCTAAGGGCGCCCAGGTTGGCACGGACCTCAGCTTAGGTCGTTGCTTGGACGTGGGAGGATCGGAGAGAAGCGGCCTGTACGTGCCGGTAGCGCTGGTAAGCACCAGAAGCGGGGGGACGCCGCCCTCGCCGGCGAGGGCAGAATGTCGGTGCAGTGTTTCCCTGTGGGTTGGGGGGCGGGGTCAGAGCGGCTACGGCTAGTGTGGTCGTGTCTTTGGGGTCAGTGAGTACCTGTCTGAAATTTATCAAAGATTGAATTTTGACGTTATTAACTAATTATTGTTTATTTCTTGATTTTTCACAAGTGACATTGTGATTATTATTTTATGACTATCAGAAATTATTATATTTGCACCTATTTTGAATAAATATCTTGAATCTTGAATGTTGACTCATTTTTGTACTAACGAAAATTAGTCTCGAGTGGCGACCGCGCATCGGAAGCTGCAGCGTAGGAAGGCCTTCCACTCGAAAACACACACCAAAACACATGCAATCAAATTGAAAAACTTTTTTTTTTTAAGTCGGTTAAAAAGAGACATACATTCATTCATGGAGTGGAACTCCTTGCCTGCGTCTGTGTTTCCCGACTCCTACAATTTGGGGATCTCCAAAACCGCCTCCGTAGCTCAGAGGTAAAGTTTACTGGCTTTACACAGGAGATCGCGGGTTCGATTCCCGGCGGGGTCGATTGTAAGACTCGGTTTGGTTGGTGGTAGCGCATTTTCTAAGCCCGGCTGGCTAGGTACCACCATCTTATGTAAGTCTTGCCGCCAAATATCAATGTTGATATAATTGGTGTGTTCCGGCATGAAGATAAGATAGCCAGTTCCCCATTGCGATGGGCAATCCTGGTAAGCCCGCTTCCATCTTCGGCAACGTCGTCACTTACCACCAGGTGAGATGTTGTCAAGGGTTTACTAATTGTGAATAAAATAAAATAAACTTCAAATCAAGAGTGAATAGGCATTATTTGAGTTTGCGTGTACCATCCTCGACTACATCGTCACTTACCATCAGGTGAGATATAGTCAAACGCACTCAATTTTTTAATAAAAAAAATTGTTTACTACGCCGCGGGAACAAAACCTATGAAATTCACCCTGAACTGAAACGGGAAGTTGAAGGCTTCTGGTTAAATATTTACACTTTTCAAGACAACTTCTAATATACCCATGTATAGTGTATTTCATTTAGTACATATATGTCAGCTCACCGCGTGGGAGGCCTGCCTACGCTACGTTTCCCGGTGCGCGGTCGCCACTCGAGAACTTTACTGCCCCATCGGCCACCTGTTCTACGAGCTATGTGCCCTGCCCACTGCCACTTTAGTTTAGCGATTCTGTGAGCTATGTTGGTTACTTAGGCAAGCCTCCCACGCGGTGGACCGACTACCTGAAGATCGCGGAAAGCCGATGGATGCGGGCAGCGCAGGACCGGTTGTCGTGGAAATCCTTGGGGGAGATCTTTGTCCAGCAGTGGACGATTTCCGGCTGATATGATGATGTCAGCTCATATACGTTCCCACCGAGGGGTTTGAGCCTAACCAGAATTAGGGCGATCGGGCCTTAGTCGACCACGCGGGCCCAGTGCGGGTTGGTCGACTCACACACAACCTTCGAGTTTCTTCGCTGGCGTGTGCAGGTATCCTCACGATGCTTTCCTTCAGCGTCGGATAAACGTACATATGAAATCGAAATTCGAAAACACATTGGTACGTGGCAGGATTCGAACAACGACTTTCCGGACAGGAGGTAGCGGCCCTTGCCATTACGCCACCGTCGCTTCTATTTATCAAGGCGTGTGCTTCTATTATTAATTATAATATTTATTCATAATGAATGAGAACATGAAACTAACATTCAAGTATCTACTTGGAACGCTTTTATTTGTTTGTTAAGATGTACAGAGGCCAGCACATGAAGCTAGATGCTCGTAGTGCGATTGTGATCCATAAGATTTTTACAAAGTCCTAAATGTATAGCTTGATGTGCGGCCCTCTGTACAAGCAACAAGTATGTACGAGTACACAACAGTTATTGAATTTGTTTGTCATCATATTTAAAGTCACATTCAATTAACTCTTTATTGCACATCAGATAAAAAAATACATGTACAGTCAAGGAATTTAATTCCTTACGCATTTCGTTGAAACGTCGTTAGCAATTAGCTATGCATAAGGTCGAAAATTCTATTTCAGTAATAGTGTTGAAATGTCAGTACGTATTTTTTGTCACTTCACGTTACAGATAACCTCTGCGAAAAGTTATCATTTGCTTTTCTATGTGTCAGTGTGTCAATCGAAAATAGCTCTTATGGTGACAGTTTGCTATAAGATGTTGAACCTTAGGTGGGTTGGAAATTAAATTCATTGACTGTACAAAACAAAAATATCAACTAAAAAATGTAAAATTTAATAGTGAAATTTATAGGTATCAATTTATTTTTGATACAATTATGTTTCATTATCATATCAGCTCAAGGACGTACACTGCTGAACATAGGCTTCCCCCAAGAATTCCCACGACGACCGGTTCTGAGCTACCCGCATCTAACGGCTTCCGGCGATCTTCACCAGGTCATCGGTCCACCGAGTGGGAGGCCTGTCTACGCTACGTTTTCCGGTGCGCGGTCGCCACTCGACAACTTTACTACCCCAACGGCCATCTGTTCTACGACTATTAATTATGTTTAAACGACAGATATGTATACAACAGATTGTATTAAAAAGTCCGTGTATTGCTGAATACATAATGTCATCGTATAGTTATCTACTAAACGTACTGTATTTTGGAGACTCGTAAACTAGCTCCACGGTATAACAGGTACCTATTCAAGGAAAAATCACAAAAGTAATAATGTTTGTAGCGCTAGATGACGTAATTTTACTATTAATACTTTTACTCTAGGTCAGACAGGGGTTCCCAAACTTTTACACATCGCGGCGCACTCTCAGGATCCCTTTAGTCCCTTTAGCGTCCTTTTTTCGCAACCCTAGGGGGGCGTCGCTCCAATAGGCTTTTAAGGCAGCCAAGCTACCAAGGCTTCAGGGGGTTGTTAGTGGGTAGTACGGTTCTGTACCTGTATATATCTATATAATACTAGCAGTCCTGGCGAACTTCGTTCCACCTTACACTACACTACCCTACCCTACCCTACACTACCATACACTACACTATCCTACCCTACACTACACTACCCTACTCTAACTACACTACACCTACACTACACTACACTACCCTACCCTACTCTAAAACCAATTATTTTTTGACTGATAATATATTTTTTTTTATTGTTGAATATCATATTTTAATACTTATTATCCTATTCCGGACGAAGACAAATGCAAAAACACAAAAATCATAAAAATATAATATATATATATGTATACCTTATGTATACAGGCATAGGGTTGAGAGTCCCACATAAACTTTCTTTGACGGCGGACGTAACGTGCAATATCTTTCGATTTCACTCCTACTAAAACAATAAAATTATAATAGTCTAAACCTAATTCTAATAGTAAAAACAAGTGTCAAAGTTCGTTTTAAAGTCCTTTCCCTTATTTAAATACAGACTAACTCAAATTAATAGTGAATTACTAAGAATAATCAAAATTAACAATATTTTATTGAGTGATCACCCGGCGAGTACGTGCTACTGGCTCGCGAACCCTGTGCAGGCGAGTCTCGCACGTAACGCATAGCTCGGACGGGTCGTTTCTGCGGCCGGACAACGGAAGCGTGAGTGAATCACCAAACCTGACCTGGCGCGGACAGTGAGTCATAGAATAGTTATCGCTCGCTGTAACGAATAGTGCCTACAAACTGCTGGCCTCCCAGAGACAATTAAATACCCAATTTTAAATTCAAAATGAGGTCCTGCGTTGCATGCAATAAATATGTCACCATCGGTGAATTGCTTCAATGCTCCAAATGTAATGGCATGTTTCACTTCAAGTGCGTAAATATATCACAACCACACTTTGTCGCAAACAGACATGAACTTGAGCGTACGTGGCTATGCCTGGAATGTGGACTCGCTGCCAAACGAGCTCGAACTCCTACATATAACCACAATCACACCCCAGTACAGCTTCGGGCAACAACATCACCAATACAAAACACGGTTGATATGATATTGAAGCCTTCAAGTGACCACCAGCTACTGATTTCACCGAGTCGGTCCGTGCAGCAACCTCTAGAAAATGAACTCTTGACACCATCAGTCTCCATTGGTAATACCACTAACACTATTGCTCCAGTGGGTGCAATGAAACCTTCCCCACTCGCAGATATAGTAAAAAGCCATATAGATGACTGTGAGAATACAAAGAAAACAATAACTGAGAAAACAAGCACAAGTAATCCTATAGATGATATCTATGCCAATGTCACCGTTCGACGACCGCAGAAAAATCTGGACAGACCTGACTTGCAACGCGAAGACTTTGGATCCACTCATAACTTTATAGATCTGGATACCTTTAGACTTGTAATACAGGAGGAGTTAAATCATGCCATAAAATCCCTAATTGAGCCACAACTGCAAAACCTAGCAGAAAGAGTAAACAATCTATGTGAGAAAGTTGTCATTTGTAGCGAACAACTGGAGGAACTTGGTGCTTGTGTGGAGCAGCAAATTAAAGCTGTGAAACATCTACAGTCTAATTCTGCTGATTTTAAAGCAGTAGTAAGTAGCCTCGATGTAAAATCCAACGTGGGAAAAGGGGCTTCCGGGAAAAAAAACAAGAAAAGAAAAACTGCACCATCTACAAACTCGGTTGAAGGAGATGTGAGTATTGTGGACAACGTGCCTGGAAACGCTAATTATGCAACAAGTACTGGCTTCTGTTCGACTCGAAAATCAACTACTACCGACCCCGAGCAGCTTACTCGGCAGGATAACGAGACTTTGTCTTCTCAAATTAGATCAGTGAAACCAAACACAAAATCAGGAAAAACACACCTGTCCCGTGCGTCAACTCTCGACACAGTGCCATCCGCCCTGTTATCAAATGATGTAGACAAACAATGCTCTGATGGTGACGACTGGAAAGAAGTTAAATCGAGGAATCGAAACAGAAGATCCAATATAACTGTTTTAAGAGGATCAGCGGCACCAGGTGTAACACCAATTGAAGCAGCTGAGAGGCTATTATACTTACATCTCTATTACGTAAAGAAAGGTACTACGGAACACCAAATACTGGAGCACCTCAAGACCATATTGCATGGATGTGATGTAACTTGCACTGCTGAAACATTAAAGTCACGTGGAGACTATTCATCGTTTAAGATAGGGGTACCCCCCGCGCACAAAGATGTCACCTTAGCAGCAGCAAACTGGGCGAGAGGTATATGCATAAAGCCTTGGAAACATAACTTTCGTGCCAGCTCCACGAACATCAAAAAATAACCCAAAAATATCTGTTCTATATCAAAATGTTCGTGGATTGAGGTCAAAAACGAATGTGTTTAGGAGGAATATATCGAACTGTAATCATGATTTGGTGGCTCTAACAGAAACATTCTTGACTAGTTCAGTTCACAATGGAGAACTCTTTTCCGATGAGTATACTGTACTGAGGCAAGACCGTGGAGGCGATGAGGGTTGGGGTGGAGTACTGCTAGCCTCACGTCGGCCTGTTTCTATGCGACTCGTCACGGATCTGAATGGTCTCTCCCCTGACAAAGAGCTACTCATAGCTATAGTGAACAAAAATAACGTGAAGTTTATGTGTTGTGTAGTATACTTACCTCCTAGATACAATGAAGAACAGTATGTTGCAGTTTTAAATTGTATCGAGAATGCTATCTGTAAATATGCCTTAGATACCATAGTTATAGGAGATTTTAATTTGAACTCTTGTAGTAACAAAGCCAAGACTGATTTTGATCTTTTTTGCGAATTTTGCAATTTTAAGCAATGCAACGAGGTATCCAACAAGTTCGGAGGCATGCTTGATCTCGTGTTGACTGGAGTTGATACATCTTCTGTTTCGGTTTCTGGTGAAATAGATCCCCTAGTACCTCCAGATGCTTACCATCCACCACTGGATATTACTATAACGCTCAAGCGTTGTACACATGAATCACATTTGTATCCGCTGCCTTTAAGCGTACCCGTTGGCCCCGGGCGTGCAACTGAGCAGTGGAACTTTAGTAGAGCTGATATAGGCGCACTGTATTCTGCAGTTTTCAACACTGATTGGGGTGAAATTTTGGACCAAACTGATGTAAACCAAGCGACCGAAAAGTTATATACTAAGCTGTATAATTGCTTTCGAACCCATGTACCCCAAAGGCGACCTAATAGGACTTCGAATCGTTACGTGTATCCAACATGGTACACAAAAGTTGTCATCAAATATATTAAGCTTAAATATTATCACCTAAAGAGATATAAAGCAGAGGGTAAAGAATTCAATAGAGAGTTATTCAAATTTTATAGACACCATGTTAAGAACTTAATTAAGGAATCTTATCAAAATTATACAGAGGGTATCGCTGCCAGTATTCGTGAAGACCCTTTGAAGTTCTGGAACTTTATAAAGGACCAACGTAAAGATAGGCGCAGCAACGAGGGCTTTACATGTGATTCTCGCATTGTGTATGGTCAGGAGGCTGCAGAAGCATTTGCAAACTTTTTTGGCTCTGTTTTTCACAAGAATACTCCGAAACTAAACGCAGAGGAGGCTGCGTTAAAGGGTAGGGATAATCAGAGTGCAGATAGAGTTAGCGTAGACAGCATCAATGAATCTGACCTTCAGTGCGCAGCCAAACTGCTTAGACCGCGATCTTCCTCAGGTCCTGATGCTGTGCCACCGTTTTTGGTGAAGGATTGTCTAACCACGTTGTCAGAGCCATTGTTGCACATTTATAACTTAGCTCTCAGCGCCTCATCATACCCCCTATGTTGGAAAACATCCCGAGTCACCCCGGTCCCAAAAGTGAGACAAAGTTCGGACGTTGAGAATCACAGGCCTATAGCGGTCATGTCAGTGTTTGGCAAGCTGTTTGAGTCGATACTCGCTCGCCGCATTAGTGAACAGGTTGATACAGGAATGAACGATTCACAACACGGCTTTCGTCCTGCACGCTCGACTGTCACTAGTCTCGTCAATTTTGTTGATTATACCAAGGCTCAAATGGATCTAGGACGTCAAGTTCATGCAACTTACTTTGATTTTAAAAAGGCTTTTGACCTAGTTGATAATGATGTGCTACTGGAGAAACTGACATCAGCTGGATTCACACTAAAGTTATTGAAACTATTAACTTGTTACCTTAAAGACCGTGTGCAATACGTAAAGGTAAACGGATTTGAGTCATCTGAATACTACACAAGATCAGGCGTGAGCCAGGGTAGTAATCTAGGTCCAACTTTATTTCTGCTCATGATTAATGACCTGCCTGATACTGTGAGAACTGCCAAGTGTAATATATTTGCGGACGACCTAAAGTTGTACCTGGGTATAAGAAATGCTGATGATGTACAGTCCCTGCAATGTGACATAAATGCTGTCGCTTTATGGGCTGACAGTAATCGCCTAGCTTTGAATACGTCGAAATGCAAGACAATTGTTTTCTCACGATTGAACACATCAAT
The DNA here is from genome assembly GCA_947284805.1 of Coleophora flavipennella. Taxonomy (NCBI): domain Eukaryota; kingdom Metazoa; phylum Arthropoda; class Insecta; order Lepidoptera; family Coleophoridae; genus Coleophora; species Coleophora flavipennella. The sequence continues at coordinate 1,855,041 of OX369260.1, forward strand.
TCCTGCGACTTATACACTACAAGGTGTCGCAATAGAGTGCGTTGATGAGATTAGTGACTTGGGTGTGGCCATGGATGCTAGGTTGGACTTTCGTAGCCACGTAGTAAAGGTAACAAAAGCCGCTACTAGAATGCTAGGTTTTGTTGTGAGATCTAGTTCTCAGTTTAGGGATCCTAGTGTAGCGCTTCGACTCTATACTGCATTTGTCCGTAGCAAAATGGAATATGCTGGCATCGTATGGGACCCGTGGGAGCAGAAATATACGTTTATGTTGGAGAAAATACAACGCAAGTTTGCACGGTACCTTTACAAAAAGACATACGGATATTACCCATTCCTGTATCCGTCGTTATTCGTGTCAGGTATGGTGGGGTGGAACACTCTAGAGTTCAGACGTAAAATGCAGCTCTTAGTCCATTACTGTCTGCTTTTGCGCGGAAAAATCCAAAATCCCGCGACTCTTGAGAAGTTTCAGCTCCGTACCACTGCTAGAGTTCCACACCATCGATGCGCACGTCTGCGTCCACCTCTGTTCACTTCCCTGCCGGGGCCAGGCATGGGCACACAGAGCGGACGTAATGCTCCAACTGCTAGGGCCATTCAGATGATCAACGACATGCACTCGCGGCTTGGGCATGCTGACGTACTTTGCGACAAAATGCCTAAAATATTAATTGACATTTACTATTATATAAGTTGTAAATATTAGTTAGGTTGATTCAAATTTATATTTCTATGTTTTATTAATAAAATTGGAATTAGGAATTGTATTAGATTATAAAATGTTAGTGACTTGGATCTGAAATCTGTAAGCTAGCATTTATGAATAAATGAAATGAAATGAATAAACGTTATCGAGGGAAAAAAAACTCTCAGTATCGGTTTTTTACTGCGCCCCGTCAGGTATTTCATTGTTTGAGACCAAATATATAAGAAAAGCTGCTTAGCAAGCGTTTTTTATATCAATGTTTGAAACTTAAATAAAGTCGCCGATGTTAGTTCAGTCATTATTTTGGGGGGGGGGGGGGGGGGGGTTAAATGCCTTACAAAAGAGATATTTTTTTTATCTACACTCATGTCGTAAATCCTTCATTTACTTATCAGAAACGCTAAGCAAATGATATACCTTTCGATGGAGCCGTGACTAAGGATCCATACAAATTTCATTTCGTTATCGCAAAGTTGTAACAAAATGAAGTTTTTTTATTTTTACGCAGATGCTTGCTATTTGAGCACACTAGCGTGTTTCGGAACGCAACCTTGGCGGCGCGCATGCGCGGTGCGATATTACTGCAAATTTATTTTCGCGCCATTAACGTTTGTATTTTTCCTTATGCAGTTTGTATATAAACAATGATTACTTTATTTTGTCTTTAATTTAAATTTGTTTTATGAGTGTAGATAAACTATTGTATGCAACTGTACATAATTAGTATTTAACACTCGTGTATACTTTTATGAAACTCGCTGCGCTCGTTTCATAAACCACACTCGTGTTAAATACCCCTCATTATGCAACAGTTGCATAAATAGCTTTTGTACGCTGAGGTTGTGGATTAAACCATTTTGAAAACGGGGACCACCGCGCGGCGCACCGTTTGGGATCCACTGCTCCAGGTCGCACCCACTCGATAAAATCCATTAAAACCTTGCGTTACGTGTGTGTGAGTAGACACAAACACAATTACAAACACAACCAAATACAATTGTACTAACTCTATTATCCTTGTTGTCATATCAAAGCTTATAACTTACGAGCTGTTTCCCGCGGCTTCACCCTCGTGGACAACGTTTCTATGACTTTTCGAGGGTGCGCAGTGCGCGAGCCGCTAGCGTGAGAAAAATTAGCCTATGTGTTTATCCAGGTCCTTATATGTCTACCTACAAAATTTCAGCCAGATCCGTTTAGTAGTTTTTGCGTGAAAAACAAACATACACACTCACAAACTTTCGCCTTTATAATATTAAGTGTGATGTGATACATGATTTATACTACTGTGTGTGTGTGTGTATATATGTGTTTGTGCAGAATGTGGTGAGTTCGGGGCGGGGGCCACAGAAAAGCTACGTCGTGTCTATCGTATCGGTAAATATTTAAGGGAGTTCCCATATGAAAAAAAGATATTTTTTTACATAGAATTTTTTTTTTTTTGTCCGTTCGGTATAGACCCGATTTTCAACGAAAGTGCGACATCAACCAGATGTCGTAGGTAAAGTGGGAGTAAATTTTTAGGGTTCCGTACTCAAAGGGTAAAAACAGGCCCCTATTACTGTCCGTCTGTCTGTCCGTCTGTCATCAGGCTGTATTTCATGAACCGTGATAGCTAGACAGTTGAAATTTTCACAGATGATGTATTTCTGTTGCCGCTATAACATTATATACTAAAAATATACAAAAAGTCTTGTATTTAAATGTGATAAAAATAGCGCCATCTAGTTTGATTGTAAGGAACTGAAGAAACTAGCGCCATCTAGTATGATGGTACGGAACCCTATGTGTGCGGTTCTGACTCGCACTTGGCCGGTGTTTTTATGCACTTAACGTTTCGTGTGGGGGTCTTACTGAATAAGTCTTTTATTAATACTGACGCTTCGCTAAAATTATTTATCCGATAAATGTTACATATCAGCCGAAAGACGTCCACTGCTGGACACAGGCCACCCCAATGATTTCCACGACGACTGTTTACGTATTTATTTACTATTTGTTTTAAAGTGGTGATTTTTGTTAGCGTGGTATGTCCTCCTGTCCCTACCAGCTAAACCGCTTTTTCAGGAACTAGTATTCTCTCTATATATATATATATATGCTCTACTGTTTCCAATACTTTGGAAATAGTAGAGCATATCCCAACAAAACATAAATGTAAAAGAAAGCCAAGCTCTATACAAAAAAAAATACAGAGATCTAAATGGGCAGGTACCAAGTTACGAAGAAACATAAATGTAAAAGTAAGCCAAGTTCTATACAAAAAAATTACAGAGATCTAAATGGGCAGGTACCAAGTTACGAAGTGCTTTCTTAAATCACAGCTACGGCACATCAAATTGAAATATTTATTGTAGACTTCTACAAATATTCGAGAATATACAAAGATTTTTAGTTGTTTATAAGAAAATTTGTTATGTTAGCACAGATTATAACAAATTGCCGTGTGTCTAGATTATATTGAATAAATAAGAAAAATAATCTAGGCTAAGTAGGCTTTCTTAGTTTATGAGAAATAAATAATTGACTTACTTAACATGTGCAGTTAGATTTGTAAAAAGTTCATCGATGTTCAATACAAAACTTTCTAAACCAACGGCAAAAATAACTTTGTGTTTTAATTAAACATCAATTTATTAAAAAGACAACGGAATCCCACTTTGCGCGAGAACGGTACTAGAAACACCCTTGGACACTTTTTTACTTAAGTAGAACCAAAAAATAATGTAAATAACATTAAAATAATAAAACGTGTACAGAAACGGAAATTTCGTGTAATAGCCCTAAGTGGGGGCTGGGGCAGAGGAAGGGGGTTGTAAAATAAATCACTTTGCACCGACATTCCGACTGAGTTCGCCTTGCGTGGCACACTTTTGTTCTTGTGCGTTTTCTCTCTTGTGCGGCACAAATGTGGCAAGATAACCGTAAAATAATAACAAAGGCAACCGTGTATATAGGGTATTTAACTGTCGTTTACTTTCATATTGAATACTTTGAGCTATGCCATAATTAAGTCCTAGTTATTCACAAAGTTTTATTTAAATAGTTTGAACCATTTTTGAGAAAAAGTAACAGACAACCTTGACTTGTACGAGAGGTACTTTATTATTAAAGGCTGTATAAAATTGTAGTAAAGCACCGAGTTTATTGTAATTTTATGTAGTAAACTGGGTTATTTAATATTACTTACTGTACGAGCAAGCACGCAAAAATGCTTCATAAACAGTTTATGTTTCAACCCAATTACTCATTATTTCTACAATTCAGTTCGTTTTCGGCCATCAAGCGCGCCGCGCGTACTCCTATCATTTTCATCAATTCATTTAGTTTTTAACATTTTTATACAATTTTAATTATACAGTTTTACCAAAAATCAGTATCAGTATTTTTGATACGGACTCAACCCTGTACACTTACAAACAAATTCTCTCTCTCACATACACGCATACAGACACCCATACATACATTTTTTAAACTGTATTAGTGTAAGAAAATCGATCCCCATCAAATCCATTTAGAATTCATTTTCGTTTGCGTGCGGTAGGAAAATATACGGGGAGTGAAATCAGGTTTTACGTCAGTCATTTTTTTAATAGGAAGGCTAAGACTTCATGGCCATACAGCCTAAATTGCGAGGACGCAGGCCGAGCTCTGCGTGGGAATAATAATAATAAACAAGATAAGTAAACTCTTGTCGCGCGTCGGAGCTGACACTTACACTTTTTTTTTGCAATCAAAATACTTTCTTTACTCCTTCGACGCTCGTTGACGCTCGCTCCTCAGTAGCTCGAATATAGAACTTAGTTAGTTAGTTTGCATTTTATGGATCAATGAATATTACCTGTTTATAAATTGTAGAGATGTGCTTCGCGTCGCGCGCATGCTACGTGCTACGTGCTACGTGCTACGGCATACGTCATTGTCGCTACGGAGTACTAGCGTCACAAGCACGCTACGTGCTACGTCATACGTCGGTGTCGCTGTCGCTACGAGGTCGTGGTTCGAACCTGCCACGTACGAATGTGTTTTCGAATTTCTATTTCATATGTACGTTTATCCGACGCTCTTACGGTGAAGGAAAACATCGTGAGGAAACCTGCACACGCCTGCGAAGAAACTCGCAGGTTGTGTGTGAAGTCGACCAATCCGCACTGGGCCCGCGTGGTCGACTTAGACCCGATCGCCCTAATTTAGGGTAGGCTCGAGCCCCTCGGTGGGGACGTATATGAGCTGATATGATGATGAAATCAAAACGTGCGTGGCCGCGGATGTTGCTAAGGGCAATATTAGGCAACTAGATATCGTGTATTCTCAGATGGCACGGTTGACTGTACCACACGATAAGATAGAACGGGTCTAAAAGTACAATAGCATCTGAAACTTAAAAAACTACAGAATTATACCCCTCCTTGGAATAATGGTTAAGTCACAACAGGAGGTGTGCGGGTTCGATTTCCGACAGATGCATATTCGTAAGTAATCGGAGAGCACACCTAAGCCCCTATAGGTAACCATAGTTTCATGTAGGTACTGGCCTTATATTAACGTTCTATGGTTCTCATACATATTTCCACCATACTGTGACCTTCTATCTAGAGTTTTCTATCTCTGTCACTAACAGCAGGTAAGAAAAGAGAAAAAAACATTCGACATTTTTTAATTGCCTTTTCCGTTTTGCTGACGGCGGAGGGCAATCAAAAAGGTTAAGTGTTATGTTTATTGTTTTTTAGGGTTCCGCAGTAACGTGCGGGGTGTGAAAGGTTTATGTGTTTCTGTTCGTGCCTATTACGAGAGGCTGTTACGTTTTTATTATTTTTGTGCCACAAGGATAAGTTAAACTTCATAAAATTACACAAAGAACGTAGCAGAAATAATGTATTCGTCATAGCTATCAGAATCGCTAAACTTTAGTGGCAGCGGGCGGGGGGATGGTCGTAAAGTTCGCGAGTAGCGACCGCGCATGGTCTAAGACGTAGTGTAGAAGGTATCCCACTCGTTGGACCGACGACCTGGTGAACGTCGCGGGAAGACGCTGGATGCGGGCAGCGCAGGACCGGACGATAGGGAAATGCTTAGGGGTGGCTGTTGTCCAGCAGTGGACGTCTTTCGGCTGATATGATGATAATTACAAAGTAAATAAACTAAAAAAATAATAAACAAAAAATCCGGCCAAATGCTATGCAATATCGTTCTAGATGTCGCTAGTGTCTTAACAAAATCACGTTTGTTGTATGGGAGCCCCCTTAAATATTTATTTTATTCTGTTTTTTGGTATTATACATAGCGGCAACAGAAATACATAATATGTGAAAATTTCAACTGTCTACGGTTCATGAAATACAGCCTGGTGACAGACAGACGGACAGACGGACGAATAGAAGATTTCCAAAAAATTAATAAAACATAATCATTTTATATTGTTTTGTTAAGAAGTTCATAAAGTACCATAATGTTTCGATTAAAATTGCAGCAGTTCTTTGATTAAAACTAGAAAAAAGGGGCATTAGGATATTTTTTTCTTTAGTTCTGTATATTGAAAAAAGAATTCGAGGAAATGAAAATCACTCCTCATATCCCGTAAATTACAAAAAAAATCTTTTTCGGTAAAAAATCCTTAATTGAGGTAAAAAGTGGTTACAAAGTTGATCGTTGGCGGCGGTATAAGCCTTAAGCCTTCCATCTAGTAAAAGCCACCAGCACCAATGGGCCCTGTGTACCACGGAAACACCACTACCAGACAAATCTATCCAGGTAGTGACCGCGTTTGTGATACCTTCTTCTTCTTATCAGCTCATATACGTCCCCACCGAGGGGCTCGAGCCTACCCTGAATTAGGGCGATCGGGCCTTAGTCGACCACGCGGGCCCAGTGCGGGTTGGTCGACTTCACACACACACTTAGAGTTTCTTCGCAGATGTGTGCAGGTTTCCTCACGATGTTTTCTTTCAACGTAAGAGCGTCGGATAAACGTACATATGAGATCAAAATTCGAAAACACATTGGTACGTGACAGGATGCGAACCACGACCTCCCGGATAGGAGGTAGCGGCCCTTGCCTTTGCGCCACCGATGCTCGTAGTGATACAGTTACTCGTTTATCAAATTTTCCACATCGTTTTATCAATATCAAATCTCCAAGGAATGAAGGTTCCAATTTAAAATTTAAACACGAGAGCTCCAATGTGTAATTACTGCAAGCTCCTTAGTGCTCACGTCGAGGCTTACGGCGGGCGGCAGGCATAATATCGAGAGGCGGAATACATTTGCAAATTAATCTAGCGGAATTCTGAACGCTGTTCTCAATGAACAGATACGATTAAGTATAAATATAAAGGATGTTTCGAAACTGTTGCAGGACCTGTTTACAAGGAATTTAACTTAAAATATGGAACAAATTGTACCAACTTACCAATAGTCAATTCAAAAAATGTTTTGGTGTCTTAAAAATACATCGGCCAAGTGCAAGTCGGACTAGCACTCCGAGGGTTCTGCCTCCACTGCCACCACACATATCCACACAACTAAATAGCATAAGGAAAATGATACCCATTCATATTACAATCAAAAGACATCAACGCGAGCGACAAAAATGGAGCTTATTTTGTCATTAATTTCGGACTCCTTAGCGCGAGTAAGACTCACACTTGGCCGATTTTATTATTTTTTGTTTTACTTCAGTATTAGTACTACAACCAAACCAAGTTTCACGCTTGTACTTAATAGTTTTTACGATAGAGCTGAATAATTTTTTTCTGAATTCTTATAAAAAAACATTTATTTTTTATTTTTCCAATTTTATAAAGTTTTAGTTTTTTTTTGTTATAGCGGCAATAGAAATACACATTCTGTGAAAATTTCACTAGTCTACCTATTACGGTTCACGAAATACAGCCCGCTGACGGACGGACAGACAGATATGCAGTGGAGCCTTAGCAATAGGGTATCCGTAGGTCACCCGTTGGGTGACCGGAACCCTAAAAATGGCTAATCAGCTGATCTAAGCTGAAATAAATCTATTGGAGAAGGTTGTTCAGTTATCAGTATGGCGAGTAGAAGCCCCAGCCAACGGTTCCGACAACAATATTATTACAGCCTGTATAACAATCAACTAAGTATCATTAATTCGATGAGCTAATTTTGAGAAAAAGCCACAAACAAACTAGGTATCTACTGGAGATACCTTAATTACCGTGTTTAATAGCCCTTATATTAAAAGTAAAGTAACGCATAGAGTGCCATCAATTTTGTAAATAAATATATTAATATTTTTTAAAAATAGTGTGTTTTTTTACTGTGCAGGCAATCCTAAAAAATCAAATGAGAACACACACACTCGAACACAATATAAAATTGCATGTTTATGTTTTTAGGGTTTCGTACCCAAAAGGTAAAAACGGGACCCTATTACTTCGCTGTCCGTCTGTCTGTCTGTCTGTACGTCCGTCTGTGACCAGGCTGTATTTCACGAACCGTGATAGCTAGTCAAAATTTTCACAGATGATGTATTTATGTTGCCGCTATAACAAAAAATACTAAAAAATAGAATAAAATAAATATTTAAGGAGTTTCCCATGCAACAAACGTGATTTTTTTTTACCCGATATTGATAACGGAAACAGGTAGATACTTGAAATATTCACAGAATATTTAGTTTTAAATTCACTTTAAAAATAAATAGTTGAATTAAAATAAAACGTGACTTTTATAGATAATGGTACGGAACCCTTCGTGCGCGAGTCCGACTCGCACTTGGCCGGTTTTATAAATTGTTTTTTTATTTTTCTTAACAATACAGATTTATACAGCCGCGTAATAGCAATAACTTTTTAATCGTATTTAATCGCCTAGTATTAGTGTGCCTAGTGTGGGGTCACTGTAAACATTTATAGCTTAGCTTTGTTCCGAATTAAGGTTTATCAATTATGAAGAAAGTGGCGAGAGATTTCTAATCAATATTTCCCTAGCTCAAATATATGTTCAAATCCACGAAGTAGTTAAGCTTCGGCACCAGAGCACCGGACGAATACTCACACGCACACAAACGTATCATCTTCACATCAGCTCATATATACGTCCCCACCGAGGGGCTCGAGCCTACCCTAAATTAGGGCGATCGGGCCCTAATCGACCACGCGGGTCCAGTGCGGGTTGGTCAACTTCACACACAACCTTCGTGTTTCTTCGCAGATGTGTGCAGGTTTCCTCACGATGTTTTTCTTCACCGTTAGAGCGTCGGATAAACGTACATATGAGATCAAAATTCGAAAACACATTGGTACGTGACAGGATGCGAACCACGACCTCCCGGATAGGAGGTAGCGGCCCTTGCCTTTGCGCCGCCGACGCTCTAACATATACACATTTTATATTTTATAGTTTTTTGGGCTCTATTATCTGTCTATTATAATGAGATAATCGATCCCCATTAACAATCTTAAGTTAGTTTTTATGCCATAAAATACATTCTTTCTCTTTCGTTGCTTATTTCTCAGTCGCAAAATACTCCATAGAGCAGTCCATCCTGACGAAAATTCAATTTATTTTCCCCCTCACGATTATGAGTATGCTAAGTGCAAAAAAGCGTATGACAGCAAAATAAACAAACGCAATAAAATTCTATTTTTTACGCGAAAAATGAAGCTCTAAAATGTGTTTTCTACCGAAACTCAACTCCCTTAGATATGTATCAAGCATAATAAACTTCCTTGCCTCGAACACATTATACAATATAGTCTTTTATTACGTGTCAGTCACTCGCTGAATTTCCATATACGCATTTTTGCTGAAAATTTATGCGCATATATTACACACATTCGCATTGGGCGACCACATTCAGGGAACTTGAGAGTGACAACTAAATCTCAGGCTGCATTCCGAAAAGACATTGCTAGCAGAGAGCGCGCTGTTTGCATGCGTAATAAATACGAATGTGCCGAAAACACGTTCCTGTTTGGCACTACAACACAATGGGACTATAAAGTCACGAGCGAGCTAATATCTTCTACGTTCTTGCAGCTTCAAATTTTAGAAGAAATATCCTGTGGTTTTATTTTTAATGTAAATTAATAATAAGATATATATACAATAATGTTGCAATTGCCTCGGTGGCGTAACGGATATGTTACGCCACTTATTAATAATAAGATTATATACCAATATGTTTTCGGTTTCATACGTACGTTTATGCGACGCTCTTACCGTGAAGGAAAAACATTGTGAGAAAACCTGCATACGCCTGCGAAACTCGAAGGTTGTGTGTGAAGTCGACCAACCCGCGCTGGGCCCGCGTGGTCGACTAAGGCTCAATCGCCGTAATTTAGAGTAGTCTCGAGCCTTTCGGTGGGGCGTATATGAGCTCATTTGATGATTGTTGCAATCGCACAATGCAATTTCGTTTACATTTTACCATTTGCCTTCATTTTAAAATTTATAAGGCCGAAATTTTTCCATTGTTTTGGTTGAAGTTGAAATAATTTTGAATTACGAAAACTGAGCAGCTCTCTTACTTGAGAATGAAATGTGCCCCGGCTTCAAATAAATTAATACGAAATAGAAACCAACCAACTTGAATTTCGTGATTCTAATTAAGGTGCAGATTAATTTTGTTTAATTTTGATTGAAAAATATTCAAATTGTAACCTTCGGTAAAGGTTGTTTTAATCTTTGTAATTTTTAGATACAATAACGTGTCTCAGTGTAATAGAATAAAAAAAAAACAAAAAAAACATATTTTATCTGTCACATAGAAAAAAAATAGTTAAAATTATTTTCAGGCATTAAATAATTTAAACTACCTTTTTTTATTATTTTTTATTATCAAAAAACACTACATTACATTGGAATCTAAATCTAGCTGTTCATACAGCTTTGCATTATGATGCACTGTTAACACACTAAAGAGGCAATAAAAATTGGTTGTGCTTTAAACGTTACGTCGTCGTCACCATATAAGCTAGAAGTTGTCCATTGATGGATAAAGGCTTCTCAGGATTTCCACAACGACCGGTTCTGTGCTGCCCGCAGCTACCGGCTTTAGGCAACCTTCATCAGGTCGTCACTTCAGTCCACCAAGTGGAAGGCCCTCCTACGCTACACTAATTAATTTCGCTCTGTAACCCTGGAATCTCCTTAAAGATTAATAGATATTGACAATAAATTTGGCAAATTTGCTTCTAAAGTATATTCCAATTCGCAGTCGGTGGCGAGAACTCTATGGCCCCAATGGTCATTTGTTATGAACATCTGGACGTTACGTATTTGATTGTGATGTGATATGTGCACAAAATGGAATGCAGCCTATGTCGACGAAGCGACCAGCGACTGCCTAAGCACTGTGACGTCATCGTTTGCGTTACATCATCGCTGAAATATGATCGTTGAGTGAAGCTGAGTGAGTTACGTTCCACGTGATGGTTTTCATGTGTTTACGTGACAAAATATATATCGTCTAATATACGAATTAAAACGTGCCGCGTTAATTTAGTGTACACGATCAACCGTTCACAAAATCGTTTCCCATACAAACTTAAAATTACTACTTCTTGAAAATGGATGGGCCGATTTTAATGAAACTTCATACACATGAGCAAATCACGAAATTAAAGTTTGTGGTTAGATTAAATTTTTGAAACGCTTTATTTTAAAAAAGATTAGCGAATTTCAAGATTACTATGAAAACCTTATTTACTGACAACATATTTTTTATGAAAATGTAGTTTGGATGACATGTTCAAAATATAGAATTTTGCGACTTGCTTCTATGTATAAAGTTTCACTAGAATCGGCCCAACCATTTTCAGGAAGTGGTAATTTTAAGTTTGTATGGGAAATGATTTTATAAATACGCTCTTAGAAGCTGATCTATAAAAATTACTTACTAAGTAATTTAAGAGTTAAACGTATTAAGTTATCATTTTAACGGACGGGAAAGTTTTCGAGTGGCGGTGGCGAACCGCAAGACGTAGCGTAGGCAGGCGTCTCCACCCGTAGGATTAACGACCTGGTAAAGGTAACGGGAAGTCACTGGATGCGGGCAGCGTAGGACCAGTCGTTGTCGACTTCAAAATGAAATTCACTCAAAGATATGAAATAATATTATTATACTTAGATACACAACATTAACCAACAATAACGAAATCTAAAGGTGGTTACGAATTAAATTAGGCGCCTAAATTTATTTTTGAGGTCGGTACCAGCACACAGTTATAGATTCGATGGCATTGCTGACATCGACCTCAAAAAAAATTTTAGTCCCCTAATTTAATTCGTACCCACCTTTGATTTCGTTATTGTTGGTTAATGTCGTGTATCTAAGTATAATAATATTATTTCATATCTTTGAGTGAATTTCATTTTGAAGTCGGTTTTTAAGTTTTTTAAACTTTTATTTTTATTTTATTTATTTTTAGTGATAATGCTATCTATCTCACAACGTTATACCCAATCACCCACTCGCCAATAGGAACCTTCAAATCATAAAGCATGTGTTTCATTAAACAGATTCCTGTAGCTTCCATCATTATCTCAACAGCATGAAAGTTAAGGAGTTAAACTTCCATCATCAGCTCATCTAAATAACCTGAAAGAATACAACTATCGGTGTATACTTACCTATGTATCTACGTAAAATATTTGAAGAATTTTCCTGCAACTCCTAACCGTTAAGGAGTTGTACCTTCCTTCATCCGCTCATCAACATGAGATGATGACTAACATATGCAAAAACTTGAATAGTATTAGGAAATAAATGCAACACGTAATATGTTCCTATAAAATTTGAGGGTTGTTCTCGATTTTCCTGGGATCCCATCATCAGATCCTGACTTGGTAACAATGGGACCCCCTCGGGAGTATACACTTTCGGATAAGAAAAGAATTTTTAAAATCAGTTGGTTGGTGGTAGGGCATTTTCTAAGCCCGCCTGGCTAGCTACCACCATCTTATCTAAGTCTTGCCGCCAAATATCAATGTTGATATCATTGGTGTGTTCCGGCATGAAGATAAGATAGCCAGTTTCCCCATTGCGTTGGGGAATCTTGGTAAGCCCGCTTCCATCTTCGGCAACATCGTCACTTACCACCAGGTGAGATGTTGTCAAGGGTTTACCAATTGTGAATAAAAAAAAAAAAAAAAAAAAAAAGTTCACAATCGGCGGAGATATCGCGTAACAAACATACAAAAAAAAACATACAGTCGAATTGAGAACCTCCGCCTTTTTGAAGTCGGTTGAAAACAATGAGAATGGCATATTAACATCATAGCACCATTAGTATCATCATCATACAAAATATCAGATAATAGACTCTCAAATTAAATAAAAATCACATTTTCATACCTTATCTGCATACGAGTAAACAACATGTTGTAGCATTATTAATTGTATTTATAAGACATAAAAATTTTATTCACGAAGTTAGCTTATCTAATACAGTTTAACTGTGACCCCACACTAGGCTAGGCCTGTCTCGTGGCGGTCAAAATAACATAAATACTAAAAAAATATATTTAACAGGTGGCGGCTAAGCATTTTACTGGAAACTATATAATTATTACAAGAAGTGGAAGACAACATAATTTTGACCAAAAAAAACCGACTTCAAACAGGAAACTAAGGTTCCCATCGATTTCTCTGGAATCCCATCATCAGATCCTGGTTTTCTTATCATGGTACCACCCTTGGGATATCTCCTTTCCAAAAAAAAATTCATCAAAATCGGTTCATAAACGACGAAGTTATCCGCGAACACACATAAAAAAATATAAATACAAACATATAAATACGGTCGAATTAGATACCTCCTCCTTTTTTTGAAGACGGTTAGAAAGGAAAAAAAATAAATGAATAAAGAAAAAATAACAAATAATAGAAATAAAGAACAAATAACAGAACATTATGTGTGTGTGTGTGTGTGTGTATGTGTGTGTGTGTGTATGTGTGTATGGTAAGTTAACCTGTATTGTCTACGTGACTATGCAAATAGCATTGAGCTATGACTGTAATTCCCACGACAACGACGACGCACATATTCCTTTAAATTTTCCCAATAAAATTTCGCAATTGCTAATATTTTACCTCACTGACTTATCGCAGCCTCCAGAGTAGATAATCTTCACCTTGAAGTGGAGAGGTGCATCGTGAGTGATCAACACAGACGTCTAACTCTGGGCGAGCCATCCCGAACACTTTCCGCTTTTTTAGGGTCCCGTACACCCAACGGGTGACCAACGGGACCCTATTACTGAGCCTCCGCTGTTCGTCCGTCTCGTCTGTTTGTCTTAAGGTGGTAATATTACAGATTTTTCGTTATTTTAGACGTCAATTAATCCTAAACGATAGAAAACCCAAGATTGAAAAAAATATTCTTAGTGTTGATGATGTTTCTTAAAGTCAAAAGCTATTAGAAACACGATAGAATAGTTTTGGTTCGATAGAAAAAAATCCCAAAGATAGGTCTACACCGTTACTTTCAACTCTAGTTATGACTAATATTTTGAAGTACACATTTTACACATGGCTAGAAGCGTCGGTGGCTCAACCGGTAACGACTCGGTCCATCTAACCAGAGGTACCGGGTTCAAATCTGGACGGCCAATGTACCAATGAGTTTTTCAAAAACTTACGTACATATCATTACCGATTGCTTTAACGGTGAAGGAAAACATCGTGAGGAAACCTGCACAGGCCTGCGAAGAAACTCGAAGGTTGTGTGTGAAGTCGACCAACCCGCACTGGGCCCGCGTGGTCGACTAAGGCCTAATCGCCCTGATTCAGGGTAGGCTCGAGCCCCTGGGTGGGGACGTATATGAGCTGATATAATAACACATTTTAAAAAAAAATATACGAAAATATTTGTTATGATAATACAATGTGAGTATTGTTATTATTATTTATACTTTCATTGTAGTTTTTGACTGACACGAAAAACCATTGAAAAAGTGTGGTTATTTTCTTTACTCGTAAAGAAAAAGACAGAGACAACTGTTCCAATCAATAGCTCGCCTTAAGGACATATTATGATATAGGTAGACAGTTGAAATTTTCATAAAATGTGTTTTTGTTATGCCATTAAACCAAAAAAAAATAATTAAAGGGACGTGTTTTTTGCGCGTTTTTCACCCTTTTTTATTTTTGCTCTATCGTAAAACCGGTGATAAATAATAACGTGAAACTTGGTATAATATTCCTGAAGTAAAACAACAAACAAGAAAAACTGACCAAGCGTGAGTTGCACTCGCGCTAAATAGTCGGAATTGAACAAAAGAGCAATTTTCTTTCACTCGCGTTTATACAAAAAAAAATATGTTATGAATAGGTACGAATTTTAAACTTGTATAGATAAGATGTGTGTTGGTACGGAAGCCTCAGTGTGCAAGTCCGACTTTTTATTGTTACTATTATCCTTACTAATATTACAAATGCGAAAATGTGTTTGTTTGTTACCTTTTCACGCTTCAACGTCTTGACCAATCTTAATGAAATTTGGCATGCAGGTAGTCTGTGTCACGAAAAAAAACATAGGCTCCTTTTTATCCCTTGAAAATAGCATAGCCCGTTGCAGTTCCTGAGGGAACTGAAAAAATACTCTTTTTTTGGTTAACTTCTTTAACATCGCAACGAAACAATGCATTATTGTGATTTTTTGCACAGATATGGTTGAGGGGATGGGAGACATGATTTACTAATAAGCATGGCCCTGGCAACTTACAACACGCGCACACTGCGGACTGACGAGAAACTTGCAGAACTCGAAGAAGTATTGAGCAGGTTACGGTGGGATATCGTAGGTTTATGTGAAGTCCGAAGAGAGGGAGAGGACACCATGATCCTTAAATCCGGAAACCTGCTCTATTTCCGGGAGGGCGACCAACAGTCCCAGGGTGGTGTCGGGTTTCTCGTCCACAAGTCCCTCATTAACAATGTGGTCCAAATCGTGAGCGTTTCGACAAGGGTAGCATACCTTATACTCAGAATCACCAAACGGTATTCGATGAAGGTCATACAGGTATATGCGCCGACAACGGAACACTCCGACGACGAGGTAGAGACTATGTATGAGGACATCTCTACAGCCTTACATAGCACCAGGACCCATTATACCGTTGTTATGGGGGACTTTAACGCGAAACTGGGCAAACGAAGCGATGGTGAGCTGAGAGTGGGGCAATTTGGATATGGAGTAAGAAATGCACGTGGCCAGATGCTGGCCGACTTTATGGAGAAGGAGAGCCTCTTTATGATGAACTCCTTCTTTAAAAAGTCAAAACAGCGGAAGTGGACATGGTTGCATCCCAATGGCGTAACAAAAAACGAGATAGACTTCATCTTGTCGACAAGGAAGCAAATATTCAATGATGTCTCCGTGATCAATTCAGTCAAAACAGGAAGCGATCACCGGATGGTCAGAGGCACATTGAATCTGAAGACCAAGCTAGAAAGATGTCGACTGATGAAGTCTACGCTCCGACCAGCGCCCGTCCAGCTCCAAAACCCCGAGAGCTTTCAGCTCGAGTTGCACAATCGTTTCGAATGCCTAGGAGACTGCGAGAATGTGGACGATTATAATGACAGGTTCGTGGAAATTGTTCAAACGGTCGGGTCTAAGATTTTTAAAACTCGCCATTCAAACAGAACCAAAAAAATCTCCGACTTCACCAGCAACCTCATGGAAGAAAGACGCAGATTGGTTTTGCAGTCCTCTGAAGACGCTACTCAGTATCGGCAACTAAACAGGCAGATCTCTAAGTCCCTAACTCGCGATTTACGCCAATATAATACAAATTGTATTAAAGAGGCGATTGAGCACAACAAAGGCTCAAAAGTGTTCGCGAGAGATCTGTCTGTTGGACAAAGCCAACTGACCAAGCTGAAGACTGAGGACGGCAGGACCATATCGTCTAAGACTGAGTTGCTGGAAGAAGTTGAGAAGTTCTATGGACAATTGTACAAGACCACACGTTTGCCTGTCAGCGATCTGGCTGAAGATCCAAGAGCCAGACTAACCCGACACTATACCGAAGATATCCCGGACGTCAGCCTGTACGAGATTAGAATGGCTCTCAAACAGCTCAAGAACAACAAGGCACCGGGTGATGATGGAATTACGGCTGAACTTCTGAAAGCAGGTGGAACACCGGTACTTAAAGCTCTTCAGAAGTTATTTAATTCCGTTATACTCGAGGGACAAACGCCTAAGGCATGGCACAGAAGTGTGGTCGTGCTTTTCTTCAAAAAGGGTGACAACACTCTGCTGAAGAACTACAGACCCATCTCACTTCTGAGCCATGTCTACAAGCTGTTTTCGAGAGTCATTACGAATCGTCTCGCACGCAGGTTTGACGACTTCCAGCCTCCCGAACAAGCCGGTTTCCGAAAAGGCTTTAGTACCATAGACCACATACATACGCTGCGGCAGATTATACAGAAGACCGAAGAGTACAATCAGCCACTATGCTTGGCGTTTGTGGACTATGAGAAGGCCTTTGATTCAGTCGAAACCTGGGCTGTGCTACAGTCTCTCCAGCGGTGCCAAATTGACCATCGATACATCGAGGTGTTGAAGTGTCTGTATGAAAACGCCACCATGTCGGTTCGCCTCCAGGACCAGAACTCGAAACCTATCCAGTTGCAGCGAGGGGTAAGACAGGGAGACGTTATATCTCCGAAACTGTTCACCGCCGCCCTGGAAGATGTTTTTAAGCTTCTGGACTGGGGTGGACTCGGCATCAATATCAACGGCGAGTACATATCCCACCTCCGATTCGCTGACGATATCGTGGTCATGGCTGAGACTATGGAAGACCTAAGCACAATGCTCAATGGCCTCAGTAAGGTCTCTCAACAAGTGGGTCTTAAAATGAACATGGACAAGACGAAAATAATGTTAAATGTCCGTGTCGCACCCACTCCTCTAAAGGTTGGAGACTCTACACTGGAAGTTGTTGACGAATATGTATACCTGGGACAAACAGTCCAGCTAGGCAGGTCCAACTTCAAGAAAGAGATCAATCGACGAATCCAACTCGGCTGGGCAGCGTTCGGGAAGCTTCGCAATATCTTCACGTCCCAAATACCGCAGTGTCTCAAGACTAAGGTCTTTGACCAGTGTGTGTTGCCAGTGATGACTTACGGAACTGAGACATGGTCGCTTACTATGGGCCTCATAAGAAGGCTCAAGGTCACCCAAAGGGCAATGGAGCGTGCTATGCTCGGAGTTTCTCTGCGTGATCAAATCAGAAACGAGGAGATCCGCAGGAGAACTAAAGTAACCGACATAGCTCACAGAATCGCTAGACTGAAGTGGCAGTGGGCAGGGCACATAGCTCGTAGAACAGATGGCCGATGGGGCAGTAAAGTTCTCGAGTGGCGACCGCGCACCGGAAAACGTAGCGTAGGCAGGCCTCCCACGCGGTGGACCGATGACCTGGTGAAGGTCGCGGGAAGCCGATGGATGCGGGCAGCGCAGGACCGGTCGTCGTGGAAATCCTTGGGGGAGGCCTTTGTTCAGCAGTGGACGATTTGTGGCTGATATGATGATATCCTGGCATAGTTTCTGAGGGATCTGGAGAAAATTCATGAACCCTCTAAGACAGTCATAAAAACGATGTCCACGCGGGCGAAGCCGCGGGCAAAAGCTAGTAAGATATATATTATAACCAGAACAAGTTTCACACTTGTATGATTATTAGCCAGGCGGGCTTAAAAATACCCTTCCACTAATCAAACTAAGTGGTACAGAGCTATAATCCGCCGAGAATCAACCCGCGACCTCCTGATGTGAAGCGAACAAAGTAACCAATACGCCACCGTGGCGGGATAGACTAAAAGTTGTCATTAATAATCAGAAGTTTTATAAGCAATTCTGATTATTAATCTGGTATCTTGGAGATAGTTGTTCAGATAATGAGTAGAAACTACATACTAGGTGGCATACTTAAATGCCCTCAGTGCGCGAGGAGTTTCGCTGCGAAGATTGGCTACATAAACCATCTTCGAGCGCATGCGCGGCAAACCGACTAGGAGTCGAAGTGGTCGCCATGACCGAAATCGGTTGGATAGATCATCATCATCATCAGAAACTACAGTTAACGGCTCCTACGCCGATTTTGTTACACCCTGTTTATAAACTCATTGCTGTGTTAACTGACAGCTTTAGGTTTCACCAAAGTGCCCCCACTTTTAGAGCCAACGAGCCCGTCCTTACGAAGTATATAAATATATATGATAGGTCTTTGGCGATCGGAAATTGCTCGCTACTATTGAGGGTACCATCTAAGAACTCGGCGAGGAGTGACAATTAAACTTGTTGACTCGGGGGAATAAACAGGAAACAGGATATTTATGGAAAAACTCGTACTAAAGTTGTGCTATTTTTATCACATCAGCTCATATATACTTCCCCACCGAGGGGCTCGAGCCTACCCTGAATTAGGGCGATCGGGCCTTAGTCAACCACGCGGGCCCAGTGCGGGTTGGTCAACTTCACACACAGCCTTTGAGTTTCTTCGAAGGCGTGTGCAGGTTTCCTCACGGTGTTTTCCTTCACCGTAAGAGCGTCGGATCAACGTACATATGAGATCGAAATTCGAAAACACATTGGTACGTGGCAGGATTCGAACCACGAGTTCCCAGATAGGAGGTAGCGGCCCTTGCCGTTGCGCCACCGACGCTCTCTTGTGCTATTTTTATATGTCATAGAAATAGTGGGTACATAAAGAAATAATCATAGAATTATAGTTTATTACTTTTGATATTTTTTATTGAAGTGAAAACTTTGTTGGGCATTTTTTGAGATGGGAAAAAAACATTGATTTCGCGACCGTTACGTACACCGACAGGAACACTCGAAGGGTCAAAACTTATAACACTCTAAAAAGTTTTTACTTCTGTCAGCACTCCCGGATTGGTAAGTTTTTTTAGTAAAGAATTTAGGTACCTATAAGCTTTTATTTACCAATAAAAAATTTAAATATCCCCGACAATTCTCTATCCTACTCCATCATCAGACCCTGATTATCTTCTATCTATAACCTGTTTATTGAGACTATTCCAATGAGCTTAAACACGATACTTCTGCTGCAAGTTAGTAAGGAGTTCGGTATCCTGCAGATTCCAGGTAATTCTGCAGCATCAGGTCCAGGTTACCATGTTCTTGCAATATCATTGAAGTAACATAATAACAAATTTCAAATCGGACAGATGTGTGGAAGTTGCTTACATCCCTTAATTAACAGAAAAGAGGTGACGATCTTCAAACGGCTGAATAGATATTCTTGTATTATAGCTGAGAGCTCTCTCGATTAAGTTACCTTTTAAACTAAATCAAAATCGGTTCATCTGTTTGAGAACTAAGATGCTATAGACAGACACACAGATACACACACATTAAAACTGTAACACTCCTGTGTATGCGTCGGGGGTTAAAATCAGTAAATATTTTCTGACTCTAATTTCATAGACGATCCTGGAACCGTTTTTCCTTCTCAAAAATGGCTATAAAGATTTTAATTAAACTTTAAAAGTTATCAGAACTTGATAAGACCCACTGAACAGGGTAGTTTATTATTCTGAAAAAAATCTGAATAAGGTACCTCCCATACAAACCTAGGTTTTAAGGGTTCCATATCCAAAGGGTAAAAACTGGACCCTATTACTAAGACTTCGCTGTCCGTCCATCTGTCTGTCCGTCTGTCACCAGGCTGTATTTCATGAACCGTGATAGCTAGACAGTTGAAATTTTCACAGATGATGTATTTATGTTGCCGCTATAACAACAAATACTAAGAATTGAAAAAAAGTAAAAAAATAAGGGGGGTCTCCATGCAAAGAACGTGCTTTTTTAAACGTGAATAAACTAGCGCCATCTAGTATGATGGTATGGAAACTTAAGTGTGCGGTTCTGACACGCACTTGGCCGGTTTTTTGTTACTTTTTCTCAAGTCTGATTTACTCTATTCTGAGAGTAATTTTATTGTTTATTTTTTGGTTAATGTATGCCAGACGGCTGCACGAGAAAGTATGCACAGCGCGGACTATAATTTTAATACTGAGTGATATCACAGATTACTAATTAGTTACGTGATATGCTCTCCACACGCGATATTCTAATTTGTTGATGTTTTTGTTTAATGTCTTTGTTATCGTGACTTACGTCACATACAAATAAATCCTTACTATATCTTATTATTATATATATTATCTATAAAAGAAAGTCGTGTTAGTTATTCATTTATAACTCAAGAACAGCGGAACCAATTTTTATAATTTTTGTGTTTTTGCATTTTTTTTTGTCCGGAATAGGATAATAAGTATTAAAATATGATATTCATCAATTAAAAAATGTCAGTCAAAAAATAATTGGTTTAAGGGTAGTTTAGGGTAGTGTAGTGTAGTGTAGTGCAGTGTAGTTAGGGTAGGGAAGTGTAATGTAGGGTAGGGTAGGGTAGTGTAGTGTAGGGAGGGTAGTGTAGGGTAGGGTAGGGTAGTGTAGGGTAGGGTAGGGTAGGGTAGGGTAGTGTAGGGTAGTGTAAGGTGGAACGAAGTTCGCCACGACAGCTAGTAATATTGTAAATGTGAAAATGTGTTTTATTGGTTGTTTGTTACGTTTTCACGATTCAACACCTTGACCAATCTTGATAAAATTTGGCATGCAGGTAGTCTGTGTCCCTGGAAAGGACACAGACTACTTTTTGTCCCGTGAAAATAACCTAGTTCGATGCAGTTCCGGAGGGAACTGAAAAAAATACTCTGTTTTTAGTTAATTTCTTGAACATCGGAACGGAACAATAAATTGTTGTGATTTTTTTTTTTTAGAGAGAAGGTTGAAGAGAAGGGAAATGACATAATTTACTAACTAGCATATCCTGTCACAGCTCTTATGATTTGGGGAAACTCATTTCCACACTAGCGCAATAAGCAACGGATTGAAGTGATTTTACGAATAGAATTGGTTGATGGGGTGGGAAGTGACATAGACTGCTAATCAGAATAGAAAACTCATGTCCACGCTCGCGAGCTGCTTGCGGCTCGCGCACCACTCACCCTCAAAGACAGTCATAAAAACTATGTCTTCGCGGGCGAGGCCGCGGTCAAAAGCTAATACATAATGAAAAAACTAGTAGGTATATCATAAACCAACCCAGTGAATGTGTTGAACAAAAATAACTTAAATATATATGTATATATATATATATATATATATATATTATTTACAATTGGTAAGTCTTTGACCTCATCTCACCTGATGGTAAGTGACGATGATGCCGAAGATGAAAGCGGGCTTACCAAGATTCCCCAACGCAATGACTGGCTATCTTATCTTCAAGCCCGAACACATCAATGTTGTTAACACTGATGTTTGGCGTCAAGACTTAGATTAGATGGTGGTAGCTAGCCAGGCGGGCTTAGAAAATGCCCTACCACCAACCAAACCGAGTCTTACAAGTTGACCCCACCGGGAATCGAACCCACGACCTCCTGGTGTGAAGCGAATGGACTAACCATTGCGCCACGGAGGCGGTTAAAATATTTTTAGTTTTGAAGACAATTCTTTAATTGGAACGTTATTATTTTCTAAACGTCAGTATTACCGTAACTCTCTTGTTGTTTCAGCCCGCAGCGTGTGCCATACAATAACCTCCCTGGAGGCGCCGCGCTGGGCCGACCCGCGGCGCGACGCGGAGCTCCGCTGCGCGTACGCACGCCAGCCGCGCGACCCGCCGCTGCACTCCGTCAAGTGGTACCGCGACATGCACGAGATCTTCCGCTACACCGTGCAGGAGGTATGCGGCATCATCATCATTTTTATTATCACCAACAAAAACGCTATAAAAAAATAGGCTATGTCACCATATCCTGACTAATATTATGCACTTTAAACTTTCACGATTATTCATACTGACATATAACCGCGGCTCCAGTCCACTCGCGACCACGGCTGTCGAAGCATAGGCGAAACATTGAGGTAAAAAAAAAACATCAATTATATAAAATCACGTCAAGCCCCGTTTTAAATTTGTTAATATTATACATACAAAAGTTTGTATGTATGGATGTTTGTAACTCTTTCACGCCATAACAGATAAATGAATCTGGATGAAATTTGGTAGGTAGACAGATCAGGACCTGGATTAACATATAGGCTACTATTGTCCACGCTCGCAAACCGCTTGCGGCTCGCGTACCGCGCACCCTCGAACTATATTCATGCGAGCGAAGCCGCTGACAAATAAAAACAAATTAAAAAATACTATTCAATAAATAGGATTTCTTCTAGAACAGCAATAGCACTTGCTCATTTGAAGTATTAAACCATTTTAAATTTTATATTTATTATAAACTGTAAATTAGTCCTTTAATATGGCACGTATGACGTCAATATGTCAGTAACGCGAATAATTAAAGTACACACTTTCGTTTTTGACATTAGTTTTTGACAGGTCATAAAAAGTAACTCAAATTACTAGTAGTAAAATACCGTATAAAAACCTTAAAACATCCTTAAATCGCAGCAACGACATACAATTTGTGATGTTTTTGTTAATTTTTCTATCGGTCTTATCATCTAATTCCCAATTCACCACATTCATCACTAATGAGGTCCCGACAACCAATGATATTGAGATATTCCCAATAGGGGATCGGACTGCTAGTCATTTGAGTTACTTTTTATGATCTATCAAAAAGGAAATTTTGTTTTAAAAATGTTTGAAATACCCACAAGTGACGTCATCGATTTTTAGCGTCATTGACGAACTTATTTTGTGAATTTGATCAATTAAAAATTGAAGACGTGATGGAAACAAAACAAGTAAGGTTTTTTGAAACTTCAAGAGGTTTTTGAGTATGGTTTAAGCGAAAGGCTCACAAAGTTTCTGAAGGACAACGAGCTGATATCTGACAGACAGTTTGCTTACCGTGCCGGTAGGTCCACAACTCACATGACACGTGAAGTCATTCGTCGCGTCGTAGATGCAAGAGAGCAAAGTAAGCAAGTTGCTGTTATTTTTTGCGATCTGTCAAAAGCATTTGACGTGGCGGATCATTCACTACTTGAGCATAAACTTAAACATTATGGCTTAGACGGACCTGCCCTTTCCCTGCTAATAGACTTCCTGTTTGATAGGTCACAAGCTGTTGTAGGTGACGGTGGCAAGATTAAGTCAAATCCATTAAAAACTACCATGGGGGTACCACAAGGATCTTCGATATCCAATATACTGTTTTCGGTGCTAATGGATGATCTCCCTCAGGCAATATCAAATGCGTATATTATGATGTATGCGGATGATGTTGCGGCGATTGTCTGTGCTGAGACGGTAGATCTGCTCGAATCTGAGCTTAATTACACTGCTCAGCGAATGTCCCGATGGTTCGAAAACAACGGACTTGCACTCAACCTTAGCAAAACACACTTTGTGAATTTCAATCTAACGGGACACGCGTGCAGTCCTCTTTTGGTGGCGGTTGGCAGTATGGCGCTCCAGCAGACGCAGTCATCGGTGTTCCTGGGCTTTCACGTCGACAGAGCTCTGACCTGGGAGGCGAATATCGACACGATGTGCGCCAAACTCGGCCGAGCATGCTTCGCTCTCTGGCGCCTATCAGCAACTCTACCGAGGGACATGGTCGTCACGTGCTACTTTGCGTCGGTGCACTCACTGCTACAGTACGGCATTGAGTTCTGGGGTTGTGCTGCCGACTGGCTGCGCGTCTTTAGACTGCAGAAAAAAGCTGTAAGATCAATAGTGCGGATACCACGAGACTCGTCAGCTCGTCCTCACTTCCAGTCCCTCGGTATTCTCACTGTGCCTTGCATGGTGATACTACAGGCTGCACTGTACACACGTGAGAACCTTAGCTCATACGCTAAATGCGGTGACTGCCACCGGTATAACACTGTAACGCCCCACCAGCCTATACATACAAATATATAAATATATAAATATAAATATAACTAACTAAACCTACCTATAATACGCATACGTACATACAACATACAACCTACCACTGTCTACCTATAAGAAGTATGTAAACTATACTTGATTTTTATTGCATTTTAAAATACGATTAAACGTTTGGCCAGATCGTCTAGAGAACCCTAATTTGTGATCGCAGTAACTCAGAGTCTTTTTGAAGGTGAATGACAAGTTATTTTTAAGAGATTAATCTATCACGTTGTGTTTGGACGAACGATGTAGTCTAACCTATAATTTTGAAGTATTTCGCGCGGAACCCTAGTTTCCCTACTGTGATTGGTCCCTATTTTGGGCCCCCCCAAATTGGGAAGGGTAGCTAGCCCCCAGTGCTCGGAATAACGCAATACTTGACTGACGTCAGTACTGCATTATTTTGGTGATTAAAACAATGTACATCTAACTCAAGGTAATTGAACGAGCGATTTTAGCTCAAAACAGATAATTACTTCTACGTTGAGCCCCGCTAGCTACTGTCTCCTGCAGGCCACTAAGGTACACGATCGGAGTCCACCCCGCTTCAAGTGTAATTTAATTAAGCTACACGACAATGTAAAGTGTACTATGCCGTGTTCCACCCGAATCCCAAAGCTAGTGTATATAAAACGCTTGTGAGGCGCCTTATTATACGTGTATAGTGTGAACTATAGCTGAGTCTTTACAGCCATAGCTTGTCCATCCCTATTCGACAGGTAGGATTAATACCTTCGAACAGCGATTGTTCGCGAATACATGTTAGCACTAGGTACTAAAATAAAGTAGATATTCCGACTTGAATGTCGCTCATCCTGTGAGAAGAGCACTACGGAATGTGAAATAAGTAGTTAATCTACTAATATGGTTCTTAGACCTGGAACTGTGCCATACAGTTGTATATAATGATATAAAGACCTGCGGTCTATATAACTAAAGCGAAATGGACACGATATCCATCGTGCCGCCGGCTCCAAAATAATACATAGTGTTAAAGATCTGTCCTTAGACGTAGTAAACCCTTGATAAAGGGCGAAAGTAATGTCAGTTTAATAGTTTGGCTGAACGTGAAGAACAACGAACCAACACAGTCGCAACCCACTGTGAGACCCACGCGAATCATAGTCGCGGCATCACAATTAGGTCAAAGCGAGAAGGCGTGTAAGCCAAGTGTTTGGTCGAGGCGCTAGTTCAGGACGCAATAGGAGCCGACAGGACCCGGACACCGTGAACACTGCCCATAATATCCGAAAACCGTAGAATAGATTTAGTTTCTAAATCTAGCGCATATCAACTGACCCTAGCTACGGTTACCATTAGGATGGGTCGTCTACCTACATCATAATCGGTCTTGTTATAATCACTAGTAGTAAGGCGCGAACGCCCAACTATTCGTTTGTTTGCCCAATAGTTTCCTAAACGCTCGGTCCGATTTGGGTGAAATTCTGCCGAGGCATGCTTGTGACAAGCTACAGATAGGACCTACCTATCTAAAATTACTTTAGTATCAAAATAGGCAAGGCTCGAACGCCTATAGTTTGTTTGTTAGTCCATTACATTTATCCCATAAAAGTGTGGACAGATTTAGCTAAAATTTGGTAAAATTAGGAGTTGTTCATATCTATGAACCACTGAACTACATATCTAGCCCATATTGCATGGAGCTTGGTAAACAGCCATCTCAAGTATGACATAGGCCTTCCCGCGACAACATAGCGCCGTACTATCTCGAATGAGATTAGTGAACTGAGCGGACCACGTGTTCACGGAACCCTAAAACTTATGATGCCGCGTGGCACTTGCAATGAAGGCAGTTCGATAAAATAAACCTTCCCTTCGATAGCATAGCACTGTACTACCCCGAATGAAGTTAGTGAACTGAATGGACCACGTGTTCACGGAACCTTAAAACTTATAATGCCGCGTGGCACCTGCAATGACGGCAGTTTGTAATTAAATAAAATGTGGGCATCGATTAGACATACCTACTATTTATTCGCTAATATGATTCGTTTCTTCCTAATAGCGATATTCCTAACCTTAATTCACTATTCCCTAGTAATAGATTATTAACTAGATTTCCTACAGCACTGTACTAGCCCGAATGAGATTAATGACCTCGTGCTCACGAAACCCTAAAGCTTGTGATACCGCGTGTCACCTGCAGTGACGGCAGTTCGATAAAGTAAAACGTGGGCATCGCTTAGACCTACCTACTATTTATTCACTAATATGACTCGTTTTTCTTCCTAATAACGTCATCCCAAAACTTAATTCGCTACTCCCTAGTATTAGATTTATTAACTAGATTTCCTACAGATCGCTTCCCCCCCCCCTAACTCAGCCCTAGTTTTCCCTATCCTAGCGAGATAGCTAAGTATTTCGAGAGCTAAATTTTATTTGATGTCCATGTCTCAACAAATAGTTACAACTCGTGGCGGCTTTATTCGTCTTTCCCTCGGGGTACTAAACCAACCGTGCCTTCGAGAAGAACCAAATTAGGTGTAGTGTGTCATGGTGTGGTGTGTACCTAAAGCTAACTTGTGTCCTAGTTCCCTACGGCTAAAGTGTACCTGCCCTAAATAAGAAATGCCGCTGCCACGACAGACCAGGTCTGTCGCTTCGCTGCACCTCCTAAACAGTGTGTTTGGATGGGATTTGGATAGGTAAGGCCTGTCCCAAATACGGTGGCTCCGTACATGAGTGCGCTAACGCATGTCCAACCTGTGGTCCTCATGACGGTAGGTCGTAAGATGGTACAGTCAGGATGTTCCGGCCATAACCAAACTTGGGTCGCTAGCCAGGCAAGCCCTCCTGTCAGCTTGCTTTCGGCAATTGCGCTGAAAAACCCACGTTTCGTTGTCACGGTTGCGTATCCACGTGAATTAAATCAACTAGCCTTCCTGAAAACATGAACTACCAACCTGGTCACCTGATGATACCTTCAGCTAGCAACCGACCTGGCATCTTGTTTCAATTCCTAGATCCCAGCTCGATTGCCCACTGTACCTCACTTCCTAACTGCACTAAACTATGGCTTGATCCCAGGTAGGAGCCTGAACTTTCGAAGGCAAATAACTAGGATTTCGGCCACACTAAATTCTATTCTAAACTCACAATATAAAGTGAGATTCCTAAATTAATTCGCGACTAATAAGTACTTGGCGTGACACTTGCCCGGGGCGTGCGGCAGCTGTTCTTCGGATACGTCCTCCTCCTCTGGTGGTCTGTTCAACTGAGTGCCGCTGCGTCCGCGTGTCCGTGGTTTTAAAAGCTTTCACACAGATGCAGCCTCGGCAGCGCGCGGGCCGCCGCACACATGCATCCGACCTCGTGGCCGATCTGCGCGAGCGCCGGCCGCTGTCCGGACGCAGACAGGGCGACGCCACTATTCCTTTGGCCTCGGTTTTCGCGCCATTTATTACCTAAGGCAATCTGTTATAACGTGCGCACCGCGCGGTTCGAATGACGACCGACAGGCGGCAGCCTGGCTTCTCGGAAATAATCCCTGAGCTAATTTGTTTCAATAACTGTCTATTCACTCGACTCGAGGTTAATCCTCACCCGACCGAACAAAACTAGTTATGTTTTTCCCAATAGACAGATTCCTTTTAGTCTATCAAGACTTACTGTATTACCTATAGATATTTATTTATACATATGGATCGTTACAACACTCACGGCGCAAACAACCTGCGCGCTGTCCAGCACAAGCTGACTAAGACGGGCAAGCTGGTGCACGTAATGGGACCAGCGGTTTACAACCGCCTTCCCGAGCAGGTGGTCGAGGCGACGTCACTGAATAGTTTTAAAGGTAGATTAAAAAAATATCTTGGGCAGCAGGCCTTCTACACTGTAGACGAGTTTTTTAAAACTAAAAATTAAAATCTAAACTTGACATTGTAATTAATTTATTAATTAATCTGTTTTTTTTTGACTATAATTAATAATATTATTTTGTTCTTATTCTTTGGTCATGTTTTTTTTCCTATACTTTATAAGTATATAGTTTAATTGTATTTTTAATATTTATCTTTAATGTGTGAAATAACTTCTTCCGTATTTTTTTGACGTGTAATACTTAATTACCAATAAATGAGTTATGAGTTATGAGGAGAGCAATGTTTCAAATTCATTTTTGATGCAGTCAAAATTCAAAATTCAAAACAATTTATTTCAAATAGGTGTTTACACACACTTTTAAATAGCCAAAACAAAAAAAATACAATAAAAATAAAATTACAAATAATGTCATGATTCAGATTACAGTCTCAGGTAATGGTATTTGTTATAGAATCAACATATATATCTTTGTCATTTACATAATCTATTATTTTATAATATCCTCTAGAGCACAAAACTTTTTTGACATGAGTCTTGAATTTATTCTGTGACAAACTAGTTACATTTTCTGGAATTTTATTGTAGAATCTTATACACATATCTTATCCCCTATTGCGTTTAGGGGTAATAATCAACCAACTTAAGACGTGTTGTTGGATTTGTAAAATGTTTATAGATTTTCCATATAAAACGTCATATTTCCAACTGCAAAAACAATTTTGTTTTAAAAATATACAGTTTTATTTTAAAAGGTTACGGAACCTTACTTTACTCGAGTCCGACTCGCGCCTGACCGGTTTTTTAAAATTCCAATTGAAATGAAATTGATGCCGTTTCATTTAAAGTTAAATTCATCGATCACGTAAAATTGACAATTTTCATTGATCGTCTAGGGAATCCTGTAGAACACACACATACTTACCTTCTCCTTATATCGACCAAAAAAAAGCACAATGTAAACAAACTCATTAGGGATCTGACAGTTTCAAATGTCAATTCCATAGTACTTTTGTTTACCTTTTTTTTTTTGGTTGCTAAAAGGTATACCTACTGCGTGCTGTCAAAATCCCGCTACACTGTGGCCTGAGCGCGCAGGGTGGAACCTAGATGTCGCAGCCAAATTGTAGAATAGGGGTGACAGAAATAAATTATGAACTCTTGATCGCTAAATTGCCTTCCTACTTAAACTTCGGAAACCCTTACTCGTTTTGTTTTCCATCAAGTCTTTGATTTTTAATTCATCAATATCACAAAATGAGCACATAAATGACGCTGCAAAACTACGACGTCACGCCTAGGTTATTTCAAAAATTTTTAGAACAAAATGTCATTTTTGACAGATGATAAAAAGTAAATCAGATGATAGCATTCGTCATCCCTATTAGCCGTTTTCCAAAACGGCGCGCCGCTTCGCAAACCACTGAGTAAAAAACTCCCAATATAACCGAGTCGGACGGACGGATGGACAGATGGTTAGGTTAGTTGTAAAAGAGCCGTCCGCTCTGTCCGAATCGGTTTTACTTAGAGTTTTTACTCAGTTGTTAACAAAGCGGCCCGCTAATTAAGAGCCCGCTGGAGTTCATAAATCCCATACAAACGTAGTATTGCTTCATTTGTTAACCAAACAACTGACTAAAATAATTTTACATCGATCACAGCTCTACAAAAAAAAAACGTTTTTTGTTGCCTTGGATATCTTAGCAAATTTTGATGTTTTCAAGTGCCCAGATTACGAATTTATTCATGAAAGTATTGAATGTCCTCTTATTTTTATGATTGTTGCATAATATCTTATATTCTGATCAATTATCGACTTGTTAGTAATAAAATTTATTATTCCAGCCATTATCCCATAGATCTGCGCAAAAAAATGAGAGCAAATCTTACAAAATCATAGATAAATTCATGAATTGTGAGCATAAATATATCCAAAATCGATCTTAGAGTCTGACAAGCGCGTCCTGTCCCAAGAGAATGGCGGGAAATTTAAAAATCTTTCAGCTGTTAACCCTAAGTATAGTCGGAAAAAGCGATCTAGATACTTTTGTTTAACTTGTAATAAGGACACTTTAAAAAAAATAAAAAACAATAATAGTCTTAATAAAGATATGCACATTTTTTATAGTGGAGCTTCTACTCATGAAACTGAACAACTTTCCAATGTTTTGACACTAACATCTGAAATGTTAAATACTGGATTAGATGACCATAGCACTATGTAAGTTAGAATGTGTTACGTACGATGTAATAAATATATTGAAATACAACCTGTCAGAGTGGATATTTGGGTCAAATAACTTGATTCAGATGTAATTAATTCTTTATCCTCTATACCTTTCAGCTCTATAACAAAGTCTTCAATCTTTCGTTTCAAATCTTCGTCATCCAACAGACCTTAAAACAAAGAAGAATGAATACTTTTTCTGGATATATATTATGAAAGTACAAATATAAACTAATTGAAATAAATACAATCACAACTATATTTTATGTTTTTTTGTTTGAATCAGTATCAAAACGTTTTAGCTGTACTTACTTGCTGCTTGACAATGGTTTGACAGTTAGCAGTGTTGCCAATCGAAATAAATCTCGAGGCAGGACTCGCTTGTCAGACTCTATATCTAAAGCAACAAAACCACTGTGGACCAGTGATCGGATGACGTATATCTGTGTCGGTATCGCATTACTTTTTTAAAAAACGAAACAGGAATCCATTTAATTCTAATAATGTTATTTTCCGTCTTTTACCTTAAAAACAAGTTTATTGATTAATAATGGATTCATGTTTCGTTTTTCAAAAAAGTAATGCGATACCGACACAGATATACGTCATCCGATTATGGATATAAAATTATTTTAAAGTCGGTTCTTTGGTTAACAAATGAAGCAAATACTACGTTTGTATAGGATTTATGAACTCCAGCGGGCTCTTTACTTATTATAAACAGCTACGCCAGCAATATAGAAGTCATTGTAAACAGCTAATTCTACAATATGGTTGCGACATAGACAAGATTGTAACCGACTCATTGTATAAATAAATATTTATAGGTATTACAGTAAGTCTTGATAGACTAAAAGGAATCTGTCTATTGGGAAAAACATAACTAAGTTTTATTCAGTCGGGTGAGGATTAACCTCGAGTCGAGTGAATAGACAGTTATTGGAACAAATTAGCTCAGGGATTATTTCCGAGAAGCCAGGCTGCCACCTGTCGGCCGTCATTCGAACCACGCGGTGCGCACGCTATAACAGTAAGTGTTGCCGCCAAAACTGGGAGCCGGAGCGATATAGGCGCCACTCTGACTGGGTGCTGGCAGCGACCGACGCTTGCGCAGGCGCCTCGATGTCGGGCGATGATCGCGTGATCGCCGTAGATGTGTGTGTGCAACTGCCCGCGCACCTCCGAGGCTGCATCTGTGTGAAAGCTTTTAAAACCACGGACACGCGGACGCAGCGGCACTCAGTTGAACAGACCACCACAGGAGAAGCACGCATTCAAAGGACAACTGCAAGGACGCCACGCTGCCCGACGACCCCACACATGGGCCGTGTCCACGACCTGCCAGCTAAGTAAGTCAGATGACACAGAAATAGGAAATCTTCATTCTACGAGGCACGTGAGTGTTTAAGAGTGTTTAGTCGCTTTAAATTTATAGGTAATTATTGTTTGTTTTCCAGGTTTCATAGCTATTTAAATGTGTGTTAATTTCCAGTCTATATTTAATAGGTTTTAATGCATTTATTTCAGGGTTTTATATTTATTTGATTAGGATAGGTAGTATGTAGGCCCGCAGTTGGACAAGGGATATGATAACCGTAGCCACGTTTGTAGGATGTGGGAAGTGCTAAGTCCACTACTGGGGTATCTGTCCAACAGAGACTGATGGTATAACTGCTGTAGTAACGTTTGTAGGATGTGGGAAGAGACTGTCCACTGCTGGGACATTTGTCCAACAGAGACTGATGGTATAACTGCTGTAGCAACTTTTGAAGGATGTGGGAAGTGCTAAGTCCACTGCTGGGGTATCTGTCCAACAGAGACTGATGATATAACTGCTGTAGCCACATGCGCAGGAAGTGGGAAGTGCTGAGTCCACTGCTGGGGAGAGATGATATCTATTCTGCAGCGGCTGATATGATGAAATCACCGAGGCCACGTGTGCGGTCAAAGCTTTAGGGTTCCGTGAACACGAGGTCCACTCAGTTCACTAATCTCATTCGGGATAGTACGGCGCTATGCTGTCGTGGGAAGGCCTATTTCATCGAACTGCCTTCACTGCAAGTGTCACGCGGCATCATAAGTTTTAGGGTTCCGTGAACACGAGGTCCACTCAGTTCACTAATCTCATTCGAGATAGTACGGCGCTATGCTGTCGCAGGGGAAGGCCTATGTCATACTTGAGATGGCTGTTTACCAAGCTCCATGCAATATGGGCTAGTTATGTAGTTTAGTGGTTCATAGATATGAACAACTCCTAATTTTACCAAATTTTAGCTAAATCTGTCCACACTTTTATGGGATAAATGTAATGGACTAACAAACAAACTATAGGCGTTCGAGCTTCGCCTATTCTGATACTAATGTAATTATAGATAGGTAGGTCCTATCTGTAGCTTATCACAAGCATGCCTCGGCAGAATTTCACCCAAATCGGACCGAGCGTTTAGGAAAGTATTGGGCAAACAAACAAATGATTTGGGCGTTCGCGCCTTACTAATAGTGATTATAGTAAGACCGATTATGATGAAGGTAGCCGACCCATCCTGATGGTAACCGTAGCTAGGGTCAGTTAATATGCGCTAGATTTAGAAACTAAATCTATTCTACAGTTTTTGATTATTATGGACGGGTGCTCACGGTGTCCGCGTCCTGTCGGCTTCTATTGCGTCCTGAACTAGCGTCTCGACCAAATACTTGGCTTACACGCCTTTTCGCTTTGACCTAATTGTGATGCTGCGACTATGATTCGCGTGGGTGTCACAATGGGTTGCGACTGTGTTGGTTCATTGTTGTTTTACGTTTAGCAAACCTGCTGGACTGACATTACTTTCGCCCTTTATCAAGGGTTCACTACGTCTAAAGACAGTTCTTTAACACTATGTATTATTTTGGAGCCGACGGCACGGTGGATATTGTGTCCATTTCGCTTTAGCTATATAGACCGTAGGTCTTTATACTGTTATATACAACTGTATGGCACAGTTCCAGGTCTAAGAACCATATTAGTAGATTATCTACTTATTTCGCCTCCCATGGTGCTCTTCTCACAGGATGAGCGACATTCAAGGCGGAATATTTACTTTGTTTTAGTACCTAGTGCTAATATGTATTCGCGATCAATCGCTGTTCGAAGGTATTAATCTTACCTGACGAATAGGGATGGACAAGCTATGGCTGTAAAGACTCGGTCATAGCTCACACTATACACGTATAATAAGGCGCCTCACAAGCGTTTTATATACACTAGCTTTGGGATTCGGGTGGAACACGGCATAGTACACTATAAATTGTCGTGTAGCTTAATTAAATTACACTTGAAGCGGTGGACTCCCATCGTGTACCTTAGTGGCTTGCAGGAGACAGTAGCTAGCGGGGCTCACCGTAGTAGTAATTATTTGTTTGAGCTAAAATCGCTCGTTCAATTACCTTGAGTTAGATGTACATTGTTTTAATCACCAAAATAATGCAGTACTGACGTCAGTCAAGTATTACGTTATTCCGAGCACTGGGGGCTAGCTACCCTTCCCAATTTGGGGGGGCCCAAAATAGGGACCAATCACAGTAGGGAAACTAGGGTTCCGCGCGAAATACTTCAAAATTATAGGTTAGACTACATCGTCCGTCCAAACACAACGTGATAGATTAATCTCTTAAAAATAACTTGTCATTCACCTTCAAAAAGACTATGAGTTACTGCGATCACGAATTAGGGTTCTCTAGACGATCTGGCCAAACGTTTAATCATATTTTAAAATGCAATAAAAATCAAGTATAGTTTACATACTTCTTATAGGTAGTAGGTTGTATGTTGTATGTACGTATGCGTATTATAGGTAGGTTTAGTTAGTTATATTTATATTTATATATTTATATATTTAAAATAGGCTGTTGGGGGGTTACAATATGGATTTTGCATTCGTCCATATTATTTGCAATTCAACGTTTTGGTTTCGGAGAAAATTGTTATTGTAAACGTGGTCTAATTTCTTAATAAATCTCCTAAAAAAACATACTTCACGGCAGCTGGATTCATCATATCAGCTTATGTACGTCCCCAACGAAGTGTATTTGTATTGTTTGTGTATGTACTTAATTACTTATATTAAAATTATTGACATTTCAAATACAATGTACATTGTTTGTGAATAAAAAAATGATTGATTGAGGGGCTCGAGCCTACCCTGAATTATTAGGGTGATCGGGCGTTAGTCGACCACGCGGGCCCAATGCAGGTTGGTCGACTTCACACATAACCTTCGAATTTCTTCGTAGGCGTGTGCAGGTTTCTTCACGATATTTTCCTTCATCGCAAAGGCGTCGGATAAACATACACATATGAAATCTAAATTCGAAAATTCTGAACGCTGCAGCAGCTGGTTTACGATGTGTTAAAGGTTGATTTGGTTTCACACCACGAAGTCAAGGATTCGATTCCCGGCGGAGTCTAACTTTGTAAGACTCGGTTTGGTTGGTGGCAGGGCATTTTCTGAGTCGCTACCTCTATTTTATCTAAGTCTTGCCGTCAATTTATTTATTTATTTTATTTATTCAGGAAAAATACAGCTTATAGAAAAATTCCAAAGCACTGTATTCTATCTTAAGATTAAATTAACGCTATTGTATGTTTATAACAAAACTTAACTAAGAGATACAGGTTGTTGCATCAATGTTAACAGCATTGATGTTTTCCGACTGGAAGTTAAGATAGCCAGTTCCTCTTTGCGTTTGTAAGCCCGCTTCCATCTTCGGCATCATCGTCACTTACCATCAGCCAATTGAGCTTGCCAATTGTGAATTAAAAAAAGTTTTTTAGTGTGATCAGACATGCATAGTAAAGGACTCCTGCACAATTTTTTTAACACCCTGTATTTCAATGGGTGCGGTGGACCCACACAGCATAAATATGATAAAAATACAATAGCTATATAGTAAACAAGGCCTCCGCCTCGTTGCTCATCGAGATGGCTCTGAAGGTGCTTAAGCCACATAAGACAGGCTTTCGTTCTTTCACAAAGCCTTGTTAGAGGCGAGATGACACTCGATCCGGGGATTAAGGTCTTTTTTAGTGTTCCTCGCCGGAATTGGGAAAATGGGACGCTTACTTTTATGGAATTAGGGCAAAAACCGCCCACGAGTTATGTCACACGCAGCGCTGTGTCAGTTTTAAACCGCGGGTTTGATAATTGGAAATGACATAGTTTTTCTTTGAAATAATTATTTCGTCATCATCATACAAGCTGGGAGACGTCCAGTGCTGGACAGAGGCCTCCCCCAAGGATTTTCGCTACAACCGGCCCTGCGCTGGTAAACTTACTTAAAGTTATTCAGTTTTTAATTAATTTATGGCGTAGATTAGGCAGGCCTCCCACTCGGTGGAGCGATGACCTGGTGAAGGTCGCGGGAAGCCGCTGGATGCGGGCAGCGCAGAACCGGTCGTCGTGGAGATCCGTGAGGGAGGCCTATGTCCAGCAGTGGACGTCCTTCGGCTGATATGATGATGTTGGAAATGTGTCTATAGTTTTACCATTTTTATAGCTAACCGCCTCCGTGGCGTAATGGTTTGTACATTCGCATCACACTAGGAGGTCGCGGGTTCGATTCCCGGTGGGGTCAACTTGTAAGACTCGGTTCGGTTGGTGGTAGCCTGACTAGCTACGAGTACCACCATCTTATCTAAGTCTTGCCGCCAAACATCAGCGTTAACAACATTGATGTGTTCCGACTTGATGATAAGATAGCCAGTTCTCCATTGCGTTGGGGAATCTTGGTTAGCCCGCTTCCATCTTCGGCATCATCGTCACTTACCATTAGGTGAGACTATAAATATTTTATAGTCTGATTTGAGGTGATTTCCACCTGAAGAATTGCTGGAGTAAAGAAGCGCCACTCACCTTCGCCGCTAATACAACGTGGCCTTGGGGGCACGAATGTGTCTGTCACTGCCAATGAGACACGTTAAGAGGGCGTGCAAAGAAAACTGTTTCACCTTTTTGCTCTCCTATGATTTTCAACTTCCCACCATCATATCAGCCGAAGGACGTCCATTGCTGGATATAGGCCTCCCCCCAAAGATTTCCACTATGGGCCTCATAAGAAGGCTCAAGGTTACCCAAAGGGCAATGGAGCGTGCTATGCTCGGAGTTTCTGTGCGTGATCGAATCAGAAACGAGGAGATCCGTAGTAAAGTAACCGACATAGCTCTCAGAATTGCTAAATTTAAGTGGCAGTGGGCGGGGCACATAGCTCGTAGAATAGATGGACGTTGGGGTAGTAAAGTTCTCGAGTGGCAACCGCGCACCGGAAAACGTAACGTAGGCAGGCCTCCCACTCGATGGACCGATGACCGATGAAAAATGGGGCTTTATTAAATAAATGTGAAATATAAAAATATAAATAAAAAAATGTGGGAGTAGCTCTCGATCACTATAAATTTATATTATTACATTATTACACTTGTTGTTTTGTTTGTGAGCACACATTTAACATAAGCATGATTTTAAAAGTCACTTCGCGATTTATTGTTATTGAGGAAATTGTAAGCAATCGTGTTTTCGCTGGGATCAGCTCTCTATTATCTTATGTTTTTTTTATTATTTTGTAAAGTGAGCTTAGTAAAGTTAAATGATTTATAAATGTTTATTTTGCTTCATACCCCCTTTTAAGACTGAGGTTCGAACAAAAAGCACCCTTCAAGCACACCCTGGACACTTCATACAACGGACCAGAAATGACATTTCAAAAAAGGAATGACGGAACAAACAAAATGGCGGCGAAATCCTATACATTCGACAACTAAACTGTGACCAATCTGTATCAATCTGCGTGACGAGGGGGTGAGGTGGCAATCTAGAGAGCGGCAGGGAGTGTCCATACTGTATGTTAGTACTAATATACATATATACTTTGCTTCAAGTGTCTCTACATTATCATTCTAAAGTAGTTCGTAGGTGTGCCTGAAGTTACGACTTGTCGTAGAAACAGATAAGAGATTTTTTTATTATCTGTATTATTGAGTGGGACGCCTGCGGGGACAGGCGGATGTTCAAGTCTCTAGGTGGACTCATTATACCCTATACCCATGGTGGTATGATGGTTACTATGACCCCGGTGGCAGCCCCCCTCAAACCTTGAGCTTCTACAATACTCTGTTATGCGACTGATGTCTAGGTCGCATAATTTCTCTTTCTTGATCCTGTCGGAGCCAAACATCATCCACCTGAGCCTGCTTTGAAGTACACACTTAGTCACGAAGTGTTGGCTGGTCTCCGGTTCTCCGCAGTTGGGGCCGGAGGGGTCTATGGTCCTATCTATTAAAGACATGTGTCAATTTAGCTTGTGTCCTGATACTATGCCCATAACCATTGCCAACGCGTCGGTGGCGTAACGGCTAGGGCCGCCGCATCCTATCCGGGAGGTCGTGGTTCAAATCCCGCCACGTACCAATGTGATTTCGAATTTAGATGTACGTTTAACCCACGCTCTAACGGTGAAGGAAAACATCGTGAGGAAACCTACACACGCCTGCGGAGAAACTCGATTGCCCTAATTCAGGGTAGGCTCGAGCCCCTCGGTGGGGACGTATATGAACTGATATGTTGAACCATTGCTAAAGATCGAGATAAATATAGGTAAGAATCAAACAAAGAACAGCAAGAGCACTAAACCTTTTGTAACAAGTTAAGGAACTTTGGTTTGTACATTTGAACTTAGCGAAGGCAAAGGAATTACGCTTTCAAACTTTATACTTTAGCAACATGTTTTTTCTAGGTAACCTAGACGATGTTCAAGTTGTGCAATGTTTAAAAGAAAAGTTTCAATTGTTACGTTCCAATCGATGCTTATAACACTAAGATAGAAAATTGAGTAAAGTTTACCAACCTGTTAATATTTTATGCAGCTGCTATATTTTTCTTTGAAACTTTTTACATGTTTCTACCTCATTTAATGCAGCATCCGTAACAGATGCTACAAGTTTGGAATAATGAAATAGTTTTTCAGAATTTTATTATAACTAATGAGGCGTTTTACCTACAGATAGTGCGTAAATTCTCGTAGAATGACTTCTCCTCAAATGAATGATTTAACTGTGGACCGACGAACTGGTGAAGATCGCGGGAAGCCGATGGATGCAGGCAGCGCAGGACCGGTCGTCGTTTAAATCCTCGGGGGAGGCCTTTGTTCAGCAGTGGACGTTTTTCGGCTGATATGATGATGATGATGATGAGGAACTGTTGGCATTTTTCTCGACTGTTTCCGTGCTTCAGTATGCACGCTTAGCCATTGGTGCCATTTACTTCAAGACTTCAAGATGTTTATTTAAAATAGGTGCAAATTACACTCTTTCCGATAGTCATAAATTAAGAATTACATAATTAATTAATTATACATGTCATTTGAGAAAAATAAAAAACACAATCATTAATTAATAACGTCAAAATAAAATAATTGATATAAAACAATAAATATGTCATTAGAATATGATAATAATATGACAGTAGCAGTTATACATTAGAATCATTGAATGTCATTAGTGCCTTAGACAAGAGTAGGCCAGTTCAGACGGACAGCACCCGGTCACGAATATAACGCGAGAGTCAGCCAACGCTCGCCTCAACCGTATTAGAAGGAACCCGGCTTCCACTATAGATGGCAGTCAGTTTAAAAGCTCCTGACAGTGGGATTCGCCACTAGCCCATAACCTTCACCAGACTTGGACCCCGTCACACCCTGGACGCCGCCATTTTGTTTCTTCCGTCATTATTTTTATGAAATGTCATTTCTGGCCCGTTGTATGAAGTGTCCAGGGTGTGACATACGACAGAATTCTTAGCGCAGTAGAACAAGGTGAGGCAATGTCTTATGATTTGGAAAAAGGCACATTCAAAGACGACTTACTTAGGTACCTTTTATAATTTATTTTTTAATACAGTTGCTCGAAAAGTTTTTTTTTTTAATTAATAATTTGAGTGCGTTTGACTGCAACTCACCTGATGGTAAGTGATGATGCAGTCGAGGATGGTACACGCAAACTCAAATAATGCCTATTCACTCTTGCCTTGAAGATCCCCAAATTATAGGAATCGGGAAACACTGACGCAGGCAAGAACTATGAACTTTGGTTGCCGAAACCTTGATAAGTATGTACCCATATATTTTGTTTTTCTGTCACTATCGTTCTTTATTTTAGCGGTTTTCTCACAACTGTATTAAAAATGTTGTATGATATATGGGTATAAAAGAAAATAACAAACTCGTGACGATGATAAACCCTTGCCTACGGCTTGAGCTTACAAATGTAACTCGTTTGTTATTGACCTTTTTACCACCCTTGTATCATAAATAACTATATTGTTACCGCAAAAATGTACTTTTGAGCCATTACTGAGTGATGTATAAAGAAGAAAAATGAAATTTTACAGATAGTAGCGCTGCCATGACACACCTAACTATTTGTTGCCTGTCAGCAATCTTGCGCAATTTGATAGCCTCCCAACTGTTGGCCAACTGTTCCATAACACAAACTTCAACTTGCAGTTACAAAAGTAAAATAAGAAACAGCTTCCAACTTTCATCCACTTTTTCACCAATTTCTTATTTCTCAACGAGTTGTCTCGTAAAAACATCACGTCCACGTCGCATTCGCTTGCAATGCAGCTGGTTCGTGAAGTTTCAGTTCCCACTTTATGTATCTGTGGACTCCGAACTTTTGTCTTGGAGCTCGTCTTATTAAACTTTTTGCAATCTTGACGCTTATTGCTTGTCTTGTGTGTCTGTCTGTGCCGTTGATATCAGAAAAGAATAAATAGATGTGTCTAAAGAAGATTTCGTTACAGGTTTTGTGCAGGGTAGACGTCTCTTGAAATAATCTGACTATTATTAATGAATTTTTGAAATTTAAATTCCTACAAGGTCGTGGGAAGCCGCTGGTCGTCGTGGAAATCCTTGGGGGAGGCCTAGGTCCAGCAGTGGACGTCTTTCGGCTATCATCATTACGTCTTTCGGCTAATATGATGATAAAATTCCTACAAAATTGACGTCAAAGTCGCGATCGTATTTTTAGTCTGTTCTTGGGACAGCATCAACGTAAAAAAATGTATTTATTTAATTAAAAATATGTAACGCATCAATTCCTCCAGTTTAAAAACTTACTCACCCCCTCAAAACTTTAACTAACCTTTCGCCCCGCCCACTTTACTTCCTCGCCCCCCCACCACTATAACCCCATAACCCTTTACCCTCCCCCCAACCTCATCACCACTGACCCAACCATCCTAAGGCCTCTTCCCTCTCCACCTTCAACCTCCTCGCCCTCTTCAAACATTTCTCCTTACCATGGTAGACCATGCCTAGACCTAACTCACACCCGCCCTCACTATTCGACCAACCTCACTGGTGGTCCCCTACTGCCCCACTTTATCTCCTCAATCCCGAACCCGTTTGCCCCATTCACTACGAATCACCCTTCCTACTCACCACTACTGACCCGGGAAATAGCCTATGTAGTTTAGAAAAATTGGTACCTAAAGTCGGTCTTATAATTAGATGCAGTGAACTGACGTTTCGTTGGTATGGAAATGACATGTCGGCGCGAGATCATCCGATGCGTGATATCATCCGATGCGCGCAACACGTGCAACGGTAGACGTAAACAACACCTGCGTGCCCCACTCCATGAATCAGGCGAAGAAGCGGTCGGCCGGCTGGTATTTAAGCAGCGCTCGGATGGGAACGAGTCTCTTTGACTTTGGCAGCCGCCCCGGTCACACCTCTGTGCGATACGGAAGCCTGAATCATAAATAGTTTTAGTGCTGAACAAATTAATTGTGATTTGCGGAGAAGACCATAGCCCTAAGTCACCAATCCTTGGGTCAAAGCGCCCTCACTCCGATATCAGAAGTGGGATGAGCCTTGGCTCGTCCGCTGCCGCCCTCTCTCAATTAGTCGTGTTTGAGATTGAGGGACAGGGGCCCTCTCTCAATGAATTGTGTTCGAGATTGAGGGACAGGGGCCCTCTCTCATTTAATTTTGTTTGAGATTGAGGGACAGGGGCCCTCTCTCAAACGGTCGTGATTGAGATTGAGGGACAGGGGCCCTCTCTCAATGAATTGTGTTCGAGATTGAGGGACAGGGGCCCTCTCTCAATGAATTTTGTTTGAGATTGAGGGACAGGGGCCCTCTCTCAAACGGTCGTGATTGAGATTGAGGGACAGGGGCCCTCTCTCAAACGGTCGTGATTGAGATTGAGGGACAGGGGCCCTCTCTCAATGAATTGTGTTCGAGATTGAGGGACAGGGGCCCTCTCTCAATGAATTTTGTTTGAGATTGAGGGACAGGGGCCCTCTCTCAAACGGTCGTGATTGAGATTGAGGGACAGGGGCCCTCTCTCAATGAATTTTGTTTGAGATTAAGGGACAGGGGCCCTCTCTCAGATAGTGTTTGTTTGAGATTGAGGGACAGGGGCCCTCTCTCAATGAATTTGTTTGAAATGGCCTGCCCAGAGCTTTGTAACTTTAAAGAATGTTTTGGTCGTGGGCGACCATGTTTTTCAGAATGGCCGTGTCGGCGCGAGATCATCCGATGCGTGATATCATCCGATGCGCGCAACACGTGCAACGGTAGACGTAAACAACACCTGCGTGCCCCACTCCATGAATCAGGCGAAGAAGCGGTCGGCCGGCTGGTATTTAAGCAGCGCTCGGATGGGAACGAGTCTCTTTGACTTTGGCAGCCGCCCCGGTCACACCTCTGTGCGATACGGAAGCCTGAATCATAAATAGTTTTAGTGCTGAACAAATTAATTGTGATTTGCGGAGAAGACCATAGCCCTAAGTCACCAATCCTTGGGTCAAAGCGCCCTCACTCCGATAGACATGTTTACTTTTTTTATTTTTTTATCCAGATTAATAAGCCCTTGGCATCATCTCACCTGATGGTAAGTGACGATGATGTTGATGATGGATCTGGCTATCTTTTCTTAAAGCCGGAACACATCAATGCTGATTACACTGATGTTTGGCGGCAAGACTTAGATAAGATAGTGGTAGGCTAGGCGGGCTATGAAAATGTCCTTCCACCAACCAAACAGAGTATTACAAAGTTGAGCTTGCCGGGAATCGAACCCGCGACCTCCTAGGGTGAAGCGAATGGACTAACCATTACGCATCTACTTAAAAATCTAACTTACAGGTACCTATTTACCGTCGGCTCACCTCCTTGCTCCAAGGACTTAAGCTCTTGATCGGTCAAAGACATCTAGCCAAAATAGCGTCAACTGCTGGGATCCCGCCCCTCCGTTCATAGCTTTGTTGACTTGTGTTACGTTTTAAGGCGAGACATTTGTAAAACAGTTGTCTCTGTTTTTTTTACGTGTAAAGAGTCAAGATAATAACCACACTTTTGCACTTTTTCAATGTTTTACGTTGTAATTTTTCTTAATACTTCAATTTAAAAACTAAAATTTAGCAGATTCTCTGTAGTACTTAAAAATAAATATCTCCATATAAAAACTATGAGCAAATTTAGACATTTTATTAATAAACAATTCGTTTCACACTTTTTAAGACGTTTTAGAACTGTTTTTGGGTTTTTTTATGATCGAGTAAAGTACACACTATCGTGTAAGATATTAGCACATTTCTCAAACAATATCCTTAATTATGTCCAATATTTTTTGCAAGACCGATATTTAGTAGTACATACCCAAAAAAAATTATTTAGCAAAAGTGTTTCTCCGCTTCTCCACCGATAATTTGACAGAAGCTATCAGTTGGCTTTCCAGAGAGTGCTACGTACGTTATTACTGTTTCTCGTTAATCTATTGATTCGCTCACACTGAGCTGCAGTTCCAATGATACAATGAAACAAACGCCATTAAAGTCAGTGTAGGGGTTAGAGTATGTTTATCAAGACACCTCAATAAATAACTGTACCAATTTTAAAAATCATCATATCATATCAGCTCATATACGTCCTCACCGAGGGGCTCGAGCCTACCCTGAATTAGGGCGTTCGGGCCTTCGTCGACCACGCGGGCCCAGTTCGGGTTGGTCAACTTCAAACACAATTTGCGAGTTTCTTCGCAGACATGTGCAGGTTTCCTCAAGATGTTTTCCTTCACCGTAAGAGCGTCGGATAAACGTGCATATGAAATCTAAATTCGAAATCACATTGGTACGTGGTAGGTTCGAACCACGACCTCCCGGACAGGAGGCGGCGGCCATAGCCATTACGCCACCGACGCTCCTTTATATTTTAAAAATATTTGCTCATAATATTATTAGTTCTATTTCCTCACGCTGCTGCGTCTTCTCTTGTTTTCTATATCCATGGTCTCTGCTTTAATGCAAGTCGTGTTTAACTTTTGTTATTATATTTTAGCGTTACTTTGTTTTGTTCGTTAACTGTTTGTTGTTAAAGGTTTAT
The DNA here is from genome assembly GCA_947284805.1 of Coleophora flavipennella. Lineage (NCBI taxonomy): Eukaryota > Metazoa > Arthropoda > Insecta > Lepidoptera > Coleophoridae > Coleophora > Coleophora flavipennella. Next base: position 1,899,182 of record OX369260.1, read on the forward strand.
CAGTAAAGTTGAGTCTTTTGTTGGTGTTGCTGATTGAAAATTTCGCTTACGTATACGGTATACGTGCAAGCTCACTTATTTTCAGGAATACTTCGAGTGTGTGGGTAGTTCACGAAAATTTCGGAGTGCAGCTTACTTAAACTCTGAAATTCATTTCTGAAGGTTGCTTCTTGCAAAAAATTGATAAAAATAAAACCATCCTACTAATATTATAAACGCGAAAGTTTGTAAGAATGTATGGATGTATGTTTGTTACTCTTTCAAGCAAAAACTACTAAACGGATCTTGCTGAAATTTGGTAGGTAGACAGATTACGACATGGATTAACACATAGACTACTTTTTCCCATGCTCCCGAGCCCTCGAAAAGTCATAGAAACGTCCACGCGGGTGAAGCCGCGGGAAACAGCTAGTTAAAAATAAACTGTTTACGAAATGTAAAAAATTGGTGGATAAATAGATGACATATCCTGGTTTGGCATGTCATCAGATGGTGATCGCCCCCCCCCCCCCCCGAGTTGTGAGGGATTTTTCTTTAATCACTACCCAATGGCATCTGTTTAGATCACATAATATATATACAGGGTTACTTTTGGACCCGAATTTTGCGAAATTTTGTGACATCATTCTAGAGTAGCAGTACATTCACTTTATGAAATAAAAAAGCATTCTTTTTCGGACTTTTTTTTTCAACTTTTCTTAACTCTAATTAAAAATTTTGGTCACCTTACCGATACATGACGCATGCCAGTGCGTAGAACCCAGGGTGCCAACTACACCGTTATTACGGTAGATGTACCGTTTTTACGTGTTGTTGAGTGTCGTCTACTGTATTGAATTTTGAGCAATTTCACAGAAACACAGTAATTTTGGCATCAGCGCTTTCGAAACACAGTATTTTTAAATTTTTGGATATTTTGTATGGCGGAATCGTAATTTGAACCTACTAACATCGTATTTCACCGTATTTTGTTCGAGTAGTTTGGCAACACTGGGCCCGAACACTCCGCAAGTCGCGCAGCCAATGGCAGTACAGTTAGAAAACCGCGCATGCGCCGCAGCCTCGCAAGGCAATCCCGCGAGCCGAGCGAGCCGCGCAGCCAATGGCAGTACAGTTAGAAAACCACGCATGCGCCGCAGCCTCGCAAGGTAATCCCGCGAAATGTTTAGTTGTGGCTCGTGTAGGGTGACCAAACGCGCCTAGAAATCTGTAGGCTACTCTTTATATTTCCTACATGTAATTACATACTATAATATTCGTAATAAAATGTACTAACTAATGTTGACGTGACGGATCTCGTATTCGGATCGATACATTGGAGACGCGCACTCGCGACTGATTCTTTTGTTCAACGTGTGACGTCATATAACCGCGCCCGTTCACTGAGCCGGTAACCGGTACCACCAGTCGAGCCTAGAACGATTGTGATGGTAGACGCATGCTATTCTTGCTTAGCCTTTTATATTTAGAAATCGCTGAATACCGCATAATCTATGTATGTTTTTAATATTATCTGCGTTTAACTCTCTATTGCTTTTCCTGTGAACTATCCTCTTGCTTACTTGCTATCTAGTGTATGTGCTTTCTACTCCTTCTGTATATCGTGAGTGTGTGTACTTTGACTGGACATTATACCTTCTGTCAACCGTAAGTTTGGACTATTTATTTACCCACACACCTCGCCTACAAATCTAAGAACACAAAGAGACGCTATAAAATGCGGAATTTAAAGAAAAACATTTTTTTTATTTCATTATTATCTTTTTTGTTACTTCCCTTATGTCATATTAAATTTTCGCTAGGGGTCCAAAAGTAACCCTGTATATAAACTATCGTAGAGGCTTGACACAGAACGACCAAAAAAAGTGGCCGAAACAAACCACGCACAAAGAAAGGTTCCGTAGCCTTTTATTGAAAACCCACGATTTTTTTTACAAATTTAACTTCACATCTTAAGTTGGTCGATATTACTCCTTAGCTAAGAAACCCACCTAGGCCGTGATAATTTTCCTTTTAAATTAATTATTTGTCCTACTATTTTCAATACTATTCAGATTTCCTGAAATAGCGGTATAGCTGGCAGGGAACATATAATTCTAACAAAGATCATCGATTAAAAATCTAGTATTTAATACACGAATCATTTATTGGAAAAAATATCTTAGAAAACCCTCAGAACTGTTAAAAGACCTATTCAACGTTACTCACACGATAGCTCACCTCCATATTATTCAACTCCATTTTAAAGTTCATTTGATGAATTGACTGCAGGTTTGACGGCTCGCGACAAACAGTCTGTCAAAGAGGCCGCCTTTCCTTTGTCGGATTGTTTGACTGTCGCCGCGGCCGGCTCGCGGCATACATCAAAGAACGGATTTTGTGTGTAGGGGAGGTACCCCATTTTTTTTTACTAATTTTAGTATTACGTATACTTTAACTAGACCCCAGTCACAGATTTGATATACCGATAGACAGAAAGGCTGACATGGCGGAACTATTAGGGTTCCTAGTTTGACTACGGAACCCTAAAACCGTCTGAACTGTTGTTCAATAGGAGAAAAGGATAGAAAATATATCCAAATAGCAAAACAATAAGACAGAGAAGTAAAACTGCAAAGGAACACCTACGTGAACAAAAAGGGTGACTTTATATTTGAACTCTCTTGATCGCGTCACCGTGAATCTAGTTCTTTTATATGTTATCAAATGTATGTACAAATTTTGAGAAAACCTCTACATAAAAATAAAATTAGCGTCACTTAACGTTCAACTAGTTAGCTTATTGTAAGCTAGCCCTTTACACATGGTGGACGTAAAATAGCATGCAAAGAAAAGAGAGCTTTGTGTAAAATTACTGAGTAAAAAAACTGTAAATAAGCGAGCGAAGTGAGCGATTTTAGGTTCAGTCAGGTTGGATAGATTGTACAGCCAAAGAGCCTCGCGAAGTAGCAGGTAGCAGAATGCTTCGCAGAAGAAGAAATCATCGGTTTTATTTGGAGTTTAGTAGTTTCGAACGCCGCCGCTTTGCCGGCTGATTCTACATAATTGCCGCGACTGATATCCCATTCAAGTCGTTGAACGTTACATTCAATCAACGGGCTAGCCTTTCAATCAAATGGCAGATTTAATCAGATGGCTTGCGACATATATAAAATCTGATAAATCTGTACACGTAAACTTTAAACGAAACAAGTTATTGCAAACTACACTGAAATCTGTTGAAGGCAAAAACTTACAACTTTGTTCCAACGTCCGATTTCAATAGCGTCCAAATTGCGCCCCCGGTTTTGTACCCCAAAGCGGGGCTGCAAAGGGAGGGAGTTAGGGGCGCAAAGAAACCACTGAAACTTTGATCAAACGGAACTTATTTCGTTTATAATGAAATTAAATAAGTTCTTATAGGTCGGGCCCAGTATAGACGTCAATCAAATTAAAACTTTGTCGGGGCTATGATTATTAAAAGCTGAAAACTTTTTTGCAAACCTGTAGATTGTAGGGACATGACAATAATTGGGATGACGAATGCTAGTCATCTGATTTACTTTTTATCATCTGTCAAAAACGTCATTTTGTTCTAAAAATATTTGAAATTCCTAGGCGTGACCTCATAGTTTTACAGCGTCATTTACGAGTACGTACTCATTTTGTGATTTTGGTCAATTAAAAATCGAAGACTTGATGGAAAATAAAACAAGTAAGGTTTTCCGAAGTTTAAGTAGGAGGGCAATTTAGTGATCAAGAGTTCATAATTTATTTCTGATGCTGTCGTTATCCCTATTATATTAACAATGACTAAAGCAAAGAAGTAGTTTGAATGTACACTGCCATACACACCACACACTCAAACACAACACAAATGCACATCTTTCACGACACACTCGCACCAAAGTATTGCGCAACCAGAATGCATGGGCATAGTCACAGACTAGTCAATTTGACATTAAGTGACTTTTAATTCTGGTTTCGTACTAAGTATCCATTTTGACATTCGTACCGTGTACGATCGATTTTCACAGCAATATTACATCTGTATCTTTCCGCCTCATTATTCTGCGCATAGGAAAGAAAAGGACGTGTATAGAGTTACATTAATTCTATGCTTTAATTATTGTTCTGAGGTGTAATAAACAAAATAAATATCTTGAATAATAGACAATATAACTTGCTATAAATCATCAGTAATCGGAAATAAAATTAATAATAATGAAACGTATTTTAAGTAACATATAGGTTAATATTTATTAAAGGCCAGCTTTAGCGCTTAAAAAGTAAATAAATGGTGGGATATTTTTTATTTCCTGAGCCCTTATTTTTCCGTAACATTGACATCATTTAGGTTTTGTAATATTTTACTCAGACGGCTCTTTTAAAATTTCATGACGCGGACATTAAATTTAACCTACAGAATAACGTCAGCGTACGATGTCGGACTGTTGGTAATTTTTTTGAACCCAATAACCCGGACAGGGTACAAACAGCACGCATAAAAATTATTAAGGCGTGAGAAACAGCAGTCATTTTTCTTCGCGTTATTATTATGGTTCGAGTACAGGGCCGAAGTTAGTGTGTTGCTCGTTGCTCCATAGTCTGTGTTACAATGACAATTAGTAACGCTGCATTTTAATTGTTATTAGACGATGCAACTTTTCATTATGTTACAATGTTAACTTACGAGACTACTATGTAATTATTAGAGTTAATCAAATTAATGGTCATTTAACAAGTTTTTAATTATAAACTAGCATTCGTTTTTTAATTTATAATAAAGTTTAATATAGAGATTTTTAGTATAAAATTTACTAAATATCACTATAAGTTATAGTATCATTTTGCTGTTCCTATTTGAATATATACGCATACTAATTTCACGTGTTTATGAAGAGTAAGCTAAAATCGTAATTTTGGTTCTACTTTTTAACCTTTGCCGGCCCGCCTGAAACGATCGTGCGTTCAAAATACAAACAATTTTAAACATTTTTACATATTAAGTGTTTTTCATTTTAAAAAATCCGTTATTTTAACTTTAAATTACTTGTAGTATATATTTTTTTAAGAAATAAAAAAAAATATTTTTTATGTCAAGTTTTTGTATGTTAATTAAATGACTGTTATATACAGGTACATCGTGGTAATAGAGTTCATTCAAAAGTACATTTCGTTCAAGGTCGGGCCGGAAAGGGTTAACATATTAACTGAATTTAATTTAATTTTAAGTTCCACTTAAGATTTTAGTTCGCCTTTAAAAATAATGAGCTTTTTCGATAATATCCGAAGTTGCGAAGTTGTACATCGAATTCTGAATTCACCCCTCCCTAAGTCCGCGCCTGGTGGCGCATATCGCGGAGCGTTAAGTGAACCGTTTGAACGGGCTTTTTGTCTTTATTACTGAGAGTGTAGATAACGTGAATATCAGGCCTAATTTAATCCACCCTCCTCCACTTGGTATCATCGTGTACATCTTTATGTATATATTTATCTTTGAATTCTTTGATTCAACGATGCATATAAATAGACACAATTTTTTAAATTTCATATCAAATGGGTGTCATTCTGTGGTTTTCTTTAAAGGCAAATCGACGTGTGCTTACATAAGGGTACGAAGATGCATTTAAATAGTAGGAGCTCCGTGTAAGGCGAAGCCAGGAGTGTTTAATGTGAGGCCAAAGGCTGGAAAAAATCATTTCATCAGTAAACTCGTGCGTCGTGCGTCGGAGCTCACACGCACACAATTTTTTATCCTCGATGATTTCCTTTATTGTTTCATTGTTTAATGTTTTTAATTTTAGAAAATTCATTTGTGATTTTTTTTAAATATTATTTATTTATTTAAACTTCATTTTTATTATTAAATTTAACTAACAATAGTTGTTTAAGGGCCGCCAGGAGGCTCAAGTTTCCATACAAACGTAGTTCTGCTTTAATACAAACACTACATGCCAGATTGAATCCAAACTTTGCAAAGATATTGAGGAGACACATATCGATGTTTCTAATTAGTTTTTATCGTTGTATATTCTTACGACTGACGACTCTTAACATGTTTGAAACTAATTCCCAACCTAGTCAAAAAGCCCTCCCTGCAGTGCCCCCTGTCCAAACGCGCCCATGACGCTTGCTGCGTGTTTTCATTTTAATAATAATCATCTTTATTTAAATCTCAGAAGCGTCGGTGGATCAACCGGTAACGACGCGGTCCTCCTAACCAGAGGTGCCGGGTTCAAATCTGGATGGCCAATGTACCAATGAGTTTTTCGAAACTTACGTACATATACTCACCGATTGCTTTAACGGTGAAGGAAAACATCGTGAGGAAACCTGCAAACACCTGCGAAGGAACTCGAAGGTTGTGTGTAAAGTCGACCAACCCGCAGGCCCGATCGCCCTAATTCAGGGTAGGCTCGAGCCACAATATATGTGGGGACGTATATGAGCTGATATGATTTTGATGATGATCTAGATATTCGGTCGGTCGGTGAATATACTTCTTGTTATGATAAATTCTCCTTTTTCAAGCGACTTCCAAAAAGGAGGAGGTTCTCAATTCGACTGTATGTTTTTTTTTATGTGTGTTACTTCAGAACTTTTGACTGGGTGTACCGATTTTGATCATTCTTTTTTTATTCGAAAGCTAGTGCTTTCCGTGTGGTCACATATAAATTTTATCAAAATAGGTCTAGTACTTTATCATAAAATTAACAAAAACCAAAAATAATAATGCAAAATTGTTAGAAGTTGTTGCGATGAAAGTCGGTTTTTAATGTGTTTAGAGTTTTCAATTAGTCGTTATCTGGAGCCGAGCATTCCTTTTTATTTGTAGTAAGAAAATAGTGTGTCTAAGAGTGTGTAAAAAAGTGTGTGTCCCTCAGCCTCTAGCGGTAGCGACCTGTGGGAGACGTTAGTGTGATTGCTCGGGCGCCGACCGGGCGGGCATCACCAGCCTCCGTTGGTCTCTGCTGTCGCTTGTAAGAGAATATACTGAATGTAAAGTGGTGTATTTTAGGGTTCCGTATCAGTAACGGCGAGCTATTACTAAGCCTACGCTTTGCGTCCGTCCGTCTGTCTAGCCTTTAAAAAACTGTACCTTTTTAACCCTAATAGCAAAGGATAAGTATATATATTAGTACTCGACCTCACCCCCTCGTCACCCAGATTGATACAGATTGGTTACAGTTTGGTTGTCGAACGTATAGGATTTCGCAGCCATTTTTTTGTTCCGCCTTTCGTTTTTTGAAATGTCGTTAGTTCTGGCCCGTTGTATGAAATGTCCGTTGTGTGGTAATAGGTAGCTGGCTGAATTTTTTACGCAATTGTGTTATAATTATGGTGTATTTACAAAAAAAGTAATAAAAAAGAAAAAAGAATAAATGAACATGTGTTTCCTCTTTTTTTTTTTTTAACGCACAATTGATAAACCCTTGACAACATCTCACCTGGTGGTAAGTGACGATGTTGCCGAAGATGGAAGCGGGCTTACCAAGATTCCCCAACGCAATGGGGAACTGGCTATCTTATCTTCATGCCGGAACACACCAATGATATCAACATTGATATTTGGCGGCAAGACTTAGATAAGATGGTGGTAGCTAGCCAGGCGGGCTTAGAAAATGCCCTACCACCAACCAAACCGAGTCTTACTATTGACCCCGCCGGGAATCGAACCCGCGACCTCCTGTCACCTGTGTAAAGCCAGTGAACTATGCCTCTGAGCTACGGAGGCGGTTATACTAGTGATACATAGTAAAGTTAGATTTATTATTTCACGACAATATGATCTACAATCGCTCACTGCGCTTGGTCGCTTGAAAGTAAAAAACTGGCCAAGTGCGAGTCGGACTCTAACAGAGGGTTCCGTACCACCACATCTCACGAGTACAAAAATTATACCTATTCATCATCATCATCATATCAGCTCAAACTCGTATACGTCCCCACCGAGAGGCTCGAGCCTACCCTGAATTAGGGTGATCGGGCCTTAGTCTATCCCGCGGATCCATTGCGGGTTGATCAACTTCAAACACAACCTGCGAATTATTTTTTTTAAATTATTTTTTATTAAAAATTTGAGTGCGTTTGACTGCAACTCACCTGATGGTAAGTGATGATGCAGTCGAGGATGGTACACGCAAACACAAATAATGCCTATTCGCTATAATGCTATTTCTTCGCAGAAGTGTGCAGGTTTCCTCACGATGTATTCCTTCACCGTAAGAGCGTCGGATAAAGTAACAAATGAAATAGGAATTCTAAAACACGTAGGTACGTGGCAGGATTCGAACCACGACCTCTCGGATAGGAGGTAGCGGCCCTTGCCATTACGCCACCGACGCTGTAACCTATATACCTATCTATTGGTCCTTCCTATCGTGTGGCACAATTAACCGTGCTATCCAAGGGATAGAGCATGGTTTCCTGGTGTTGCACTTAGCATCACCCGCGGTCACGTGTAGGGTATTTAGATTAACACCTACAGACGTGGCCTCTATTGGTGTGAATATAGCAATAATCCTTAAGTGAAATAAAAATAGGAAAACTAACCCTCACACTTGGCCTCATACATAATAAAAAAATTATGTGATAAAAACCTTCTCTCTTCTCTTTCTCCTCCTATTTTCCTGTACCCAGGATCCATGATGCAATAATAATTTACTATTAAAACTACCATTGCGGAATGCAAATTAACATATTGAGTATTAAGTAAAAATTCTCTCTCTCTCGTTGGTGTCTTTGGATTGAAATAAATAGGTATATAGGTTACAGCGTCGGTGGCGTAATGGCAAGGGCCGCTACCTCCTATCCGAGAGGTCGTGGTTCGAATCCTGCCACGTACCTGCGTGTTTTAGAATTCCTATTTCATTTGTTACTTTATCCGACGCTCTTACGGTGAAGGAATACATCGTGAGGAAACCTGCACACTTCTGCGAAGAAATAGCATTATAGCGAATAGGCATTATTTGTGTTTGCGTGTACCATCCTCGACTGCATCATCACTTACCATCAGGTGAGTTGCAGTCAAACGCACTAAAATTTTTAATAAAAAAAAAAAAAAAAATAATTCGCAGGTTGTGTTTGAAGTTGATCAACCCGCAATGGATCCGCGGGATAGACTAAGGCCCGATCACCCTAATTCAGGGTAGGCTCGAGCCTCTCGGTGGGGACGTATACGAGTTTGAGCTGATATGATGATGATGATGAATAGGTATAATTTTTGTACTCGTGAGATGTGGTGGTACGGAACCCTCTGTTAGAGTCCGACTCGCACTTGGCCAGTTTTTTACTTTCAAGCGACCAAGCGCAGTGAGCGATTGTAGATCATATTGTCGTGAAATAATAAATCTAACTTTACTATGTATCACTAGTATAAATCAACAAACAAACATTTAAACATTTTTGGTGATTATTCGCTTTGTACGTAAATGTGATACTTTACGTATTTTATTATATTACTGAAAGTATTGATAATATTTCCACGCATGTTTGAGAAAATACAATACTCTCCATAATCTGTGGTATGATAATCTATTATTAGTCTGTGTAGGTCCGAAAAACCCTCCAGTAGATAAGAAAGTCAGAATCAAATTAATGACGTTCACAGTAATAAAATCGTTTACCAGAATTTAATTAACATCATGTAAACATAAAGTTTTATCCTTTCAATCAATTACCGTCAACGCGCAACTTTAATTAATCAACTTTTAATTTGATTCGAGACAGCAGTATGATTTTATCGAATTCTTTGAGTCAATTTTGGACACTTGTGTTAAAGTGGATTAGTTTCTGAAATTTAATTAAGATAAACAATGTGACAAAGTATAACACGGAATCGGTAAACCCTCGATAAACCCTCAGGGACCAGTTAGTTATTGTAACGAACGGCATTTTTGAGTTCTCGCAGTTTCCGAAAGCCATCAAAACGGGTTGAGACGGGTACAAACGGCATTTTTGAGTTCTCGCAGTTTCCGAAAGCCATCAAAACGGGTTGAGACGGGTACAAACGGCATTTTTGAGTTCTCGCAGTTTCCGAAAGCCATCAAAACGGGTCGAGACGGGTACAAACGGCATTTTTGAGTTCTCGCAGTTTCCGAAAGCCATCAAAACGGGTCGAGACGGGTACAAACGGCATTTTTGAGTTCTCGCAGTTTCCGAAAGCCATCAAAACGGGTCGAGACGGGTACAAACGGCATTTTTGAGTTCTCGCAGTTTCCGAAAGCCATCAAAACGGGTCGAGACGGGTACAAACGGCATTTTTGAGTTCTCGCAGTTTCCGAAAGCCATCAAAACTGGTCGAGACGGGTACATTTAATGGTAGTAAAGAATATGAATGTCTTTTTTTTGTGACGATATTATCTTTTTCAAACAACTATAATTATGTCGTTAAGCGCAATGCGATTGAAACAACAGAAATTTTTGACTCGGCTGCAGTTGTTAGGATTTCGTTCAGTCAATAAAAAAGGGCACCCTTGTAGGATCACTTATGTGTCTGTCTTCCCATCTATCGGACTGTCACATCTAATTTTCTCCAAATCTACTGGAAGAAAAAGTTTAAATATACTAGCTGTCCCGGCGAACTTCGTTCCACCTTACACTACACTACTCAACCCTTCCCTACCCTAAACTACCTTACCCTACACTACACTACACTACTCTACGCTAAAACCTTCTCTTGACAATAACGAACTCAACAAAAAAAGAATTAGTGAAATCGGTCCAGCCGTTCTTGACTTTTAAATAGTGTAACTAACACGATTTTTTTATATACAGGGTGTAACAAAGTTGGTGTAGGTCCCCTTAACTGGGACTTCTACTCATCATACTGAACAACTTTTGTTCTACGACTTTGCTAAAACGCAAAAAAAAAATTTTACTCTTCTTAAAAATCGATCAGCTGATCGCCCGATTTTGTGCATTTTAGTATGGAGAGCCCCAATTTTTTTTTGAGAAATGACAATGGGTTCCTTGGAGAAAGTTGTTCAATATGACGAGTAGAACCCCCAGTTAACGGGACCTACACCAATTTTGTTACACCCTGTATTTATAGATAGAGGTTTATGACCCAATTATGGACGTAGGTATAGCGTAAATAAACGAATTTAAATTTTGGGGGTTAATTCTTTATTCATTGTATTCGTTAACACCCCACAACGTCCCCACTGCTGGGACACAACTCACAAAGTTAAGGCCATGCTCCACACACGGGAGCCAAGTCGAGTTTGTGGAAGTTGTAGGGCAAGTGGCGAACCCTACTGTCAGTCACCTTCAGGGCATCTGTCACGGCTTGATGACTGTCATCTAGTGATAGCAACCGGCACCACCAGATGCACGTGCCTCGCGAAGCATGAAAACGTTCTAAAATTGCCCCTAACAGTCAAAAACCCATCCAGGAAATGGCCGTGCTGTTAAGGCTTATACCGCCGCCAACGACCAACTTTGTAACTAGTTTTTACTTCAATTAAAGTTTTTTTTCTTTGAATTCTATTTTAAAACATAGAACTAAATAAAAAAAAAACCTAATGCACCCTTTTTTCTAGTTCCAGAACTGTTGCGATTTTGATCGAAACATTATGATAATTTATGAACTTGTTAACAAAATAATGTATATTGATTTTTTCTTTCTTTTTGGAAATTCTTCTTCTTTTATTTATAACTAGCGTTTTCCCTCGGCTTCACCCGCGTGGACATCGTTTTAATCACTGTCTTTAAGGGTGACACAGGCTACCTGCATGCCAAATTTCATAAAGATTGGTCAAGGCGTTGAAGCGTGAAAAGGTAACAAAAAAACTAACAAACAAACACATTTTCACATTTATAATATTAGTAAGGATTAGTAAGGACGAATTAAAAACCGCAATTTTCGCACGATTCGTCCGCAGTGATTTACGTAACAGCCATACTGCAGTACGAGATGACAAGAACTTTATTTTCAAGCTATTTCGTTCCATGTTCGAAACATCGTGAATCGAGTTGCTAATTTTAGGGACGGAGGAGCCTTAACGTGCGTGATCGACCCAACCACGCCAGTCGCGCCAGGCTACGACCGTTCTATTCACGCTACAAATTCATCGTATAAGGTTCGTGTATTATGGGACACCGTGACAGATATAAGATCCGTTTGAAGGCCTAAGTTCCATTCTTTCACCGAATTAACACTAATCTTTGCTGTTTCACACTTACTTGGACGAAATCATCAACATATAAATGTACTTTGGATGAAATAAAACAAAACACAACTATGGCCTTATAAATAAAACTCTCTATTCTAGCTGCGTCCAAAAAATATAACAAATTGAAAATAAAAGTTTCGGCAAAAAAGTTTGAAGGCGACTGTCCTTCACTATAGCATTAATCTTTGCTGTTTCCCACGTACTTGAATGAAATAAAACAATATACAAATAACTAAAAACAGCTTTAAATAAAACTCTCTATTCTAGCTGCGTCCAAAAGAATAGAAGAAATTGAAAATAAAAGTTACGGCAAAAAAGTTTGAAGGCGACTGTCCTTTATAGCGTTAGCACTAATCTTTACTGTTTCCCACGTACTTGGATTAAATAAAACAAAATACAAATAACTAAAAACAGTTTTAAATAAAAATCTCTATTCTAGCTGCGTCCAAAAAATAGAGCAAATTAAAAATAAAAGTTTCGGCAAAAAAGTTTGAAAGCGACTGTCCTTCACTATAATATTAGCACTAATCTTTGCTGTTTCCCACGTACTTGGATGAAATAAAACAAAATAAAACTAACTAAAAACAGCTTTAAATAAAACTCTCTATTCTAGCTGCGTACAAAAAATAGAGCGAATTGAAAATAAAAGTTTCGTCAAAACAGTTCGAAGGCGACTGTCCTTCACTATAGCATTAGCACTAATCTTTGCTGTTTACCACGCACTTGGATGAAATAAAACAAAATAAAACTAACTAAAAACAGCTTACATAAAACTCTCTATTCTAGCTTCGTTCAAAAAATAGAGCAAATTGATAATAAAAAAATCGTCAAAACAGTTCGAAGGCGACTTTCCTTCACTGTAGCATTAGCATTAATCTTTGCTGTTTCCCACGTACTTGGATTAAATAAAACAAAATACAACTAACTAAAAACAGCTTTAAATAAAACTCTCTATTCTAGCTGCGTACAAAAAATAGAGCGAATTGAAAATAAAAGTTTCGTCTAAACAGTTCGAAGGCGACTGTCCTTCACTGTAGCATTAGCATTAATCTTTGCTGTTTCCCACGTACTTGGATGAAATAAAACAAAATAAAACTAACAGCCTTTTAAATAAAACTCTCTATTCTGGCTGCCTCCACAAAAATAGAACAAATTTCAAATAAAAGTTACGGCGAAAAAGTGTTGAATCGTTGGGACAATTAAAAAGCAATCTGGGACCGGCTCGGGCGTTGCGGCCGCCCACGGGATTTAACGAACTCACCGACTGGATGCCCACGATAAAAGAATGACGTTTTAGATAATATTGAAGAGGCGTTATGTTTCGAAGGTACTGTTTTTTTATAAACTTCAAAAAAATACCGGCCAAGTGCGAGTCGGACTAGCACTCCGAGGGTTCCGTACCTCCACACCTCTCGCCACAACTACATAGTCAAAGTATATAATAATTATATTAGTACTAACATACAGTATGGACACTCCCTGGCGCTCTCTAGATTGCGACCCCACCCCATCGTCACCCAGATTGATACAGATTGGTTACAGTTTGGTTGTCGAAGGTATAGGATTTCACCGCCATTTTGTTTGTTCCGTACTTGTTTTTTTAAATGTCATTTCTGGCCCGTTGTATGAAGTGTCCAGGGTGTGACATAATAATATTGACAATGATACCTACTCACATTACAAACAAAAGACATCAACGCGAGCGAAAATATGCTTTTTTTGACATTTAGTTCGAACTCCTTAGCGCGCGTGCGACTCACTCTTGGCCGAGTTTTGGAATTTGTTGTATTACCTACCTCAGTATTAGTTCTATAATCACACCAAGTTTTACGCTTGTGTGTTTTACTGTTTTTACGATAGAGCTAAATCAAAAATACTTCTAAAGACCTACAAAAAAAATAAGTTTTTTGTATGAAGACCCCCTTATTTTTCCACTTATTCTAATTTTTAGTTTTTTTTTTGTTATAGCGGCAACAGAAATACAAATTCTGTGAAGATTTCAACTGTCTAACTATAACAGTTCATGAAATACAGCCCGCTGACAGACGGACAGACAGCGGAGGCTTAGTAATAGCACACCCCGGACACTTCATACAATGGGCGAGAAATGACATTTCAAAAATCGAATGACGGAACAAACAAAATTACGGCGAAGTCCTATACGTTCGAGAACCAAACGGTAACCAATCTGCATCACTCTGGGTGACGAGGAGGTGAGGTCGCAATCTAGAGAGCGGCAGAGAGTGTCCATACTGTATGTTAGTACTAATATATACTTTGGTAATAGGGTCCCGTTGGTCACCCGTTGGGTGTGCGAAACCCTAAAAAAGGAGGAGGTTCTCGTTTTGACTATGTTTTTGGGACGTGGTTCCTTATCTCCTGTTACCGCAAGAAATCAAGCAGTATTGCTTTTTAATAAGTTGCCTATTGAATTAAAATTGGAGTCACGCATTCATGTTTTTAAAAGCGCACTAAAGGCACTTCTTTTGGACAAGTGTTGCTATTGCATTGAAGATTTTACTCTTTCATAATTAGATCGTACAATGTGATACTTCATTAGGATTAGTTTATGTAGGTACTTTAGTTTCGTTTAGTTTTTGAATTGTTTGTATGCTATGTTTATTTATATTTTTATGTAATTCGTACACAATTTAAATTGTTTTTCGAATAAACTTGAACTTGAACTTGAACTGAGAGCTAGAATGAGAGCTAGGCCGAAAAAAATATAAGCTTTCGACCGTCACGACGTTTGCTAAGGATAGACTATTCCAGTGGCACTCTAAGAGCCGCAGTAGCCTAGCAGTAGAACGATTTTTAAATATATTTTTTAATCCACAATAGATAAGCCCTTGGCATCATCTCAAATGACGGTAAGTGACGATGATGCCGAAGATGGAAGTGGGCTTACCAAGATTTCCCAACGCAATGGGGATCTGGCTATCTTATCTTCAAGCCGGAACACATCAATGCTGTTAATGCTAATGTTTGGCGGCAAGACTTAGATAAAATGGTGGTAGCCAGGCGGGCTATGAAAATGCCCTACCACCAACCATATCGAATCTTACAAAGTTGACTGGGAATCAAACCCGCGACCTCCTCGTGTGAAGCGAATGGACTAACCATTACGCCACGGAGGCGGTTTTTTATTTTATTGAATAAGATTTTATGATTAATATCTACTCGGACCTATTTTTGGTTTCGATACCAAAGAGTGAAAAAGGTATTAAAAAAGAAATAAAGATTTTGATGGGGTCCAATGTTTTACACTTATAATACAAAATGTAAAAAAATAAGTTAAAATATAAGTATGTGTATGTGTGTGTTCACGCACGCGTGCGTGAGTGAGTCAGTGAGTTTTTTTCAATAGTTTTTATATTGTTAGTCTACGTTCCAACCGGGTGTCCCACGACCACGACACATCTTGCCTTTTACCCGACTTTCCAAAAAGGAGTGTGATGTTTTTGGGTGTATGTATATGTGGCAGGCCAATTGTATGATTAGTCATTTTACATACGGTCAGGCAAATTGTATAATTCGTCCGTATGTAAACGGCCAGGCAAAATGTAACATGTTGTACGCCGATTCAGGCAATTTGTAATAATTCGTCCGTATGTTAACGGTCAGGTAAAATATTAAATTCTGAACGCAGATTGTAAAATGGCGAGCCAGGCAAATTATAAGGGTGTCAATTAAATGGTTAGCATAGTATTGTTATTTCTGTGAGCAGAAAAATATAATCGGTGAGCAGAAATAGCTAATTGGTCAGCAACTCATGGTCAGCAAACATTTCAAAATCAATCAGCAATTTATGTCATTCTGGATGGCTGTAATTATTTTAAACATCCCCGTACTACACTCTTCCTACAGTGTTGAGTGGTCGACGGAGCCCCTTCGGGGCTCCTACTTCTGTGTTCTCATGTTAAACCTAACACTACGACTGTGCGGGGAGGCGAGCTTAGCTCCCGCACAGTCTCCGAACCTAACGGATCCGAGTCGGGGTGCTCCGCAAGTCCGAGCTCGCTTCGCTCGCTCCCGCTTCCATTTAGAACTCCCCGTACCACACTCTTCCTACAGTGTTGAGTTGTCGACGAAGTCGGACACGCGTGCTTTCCCCGCCCTGATACTCCCACATACCCCTGGGATCCTGCTTATAGACATGTTTTTCTGCCGCTCAATCATGAAATCTTGCCGCTCAAGTAGTTATTTTGCGGACTGAATGTTTATTATGCATTTCAAATATATATGTATCAAATTATAATAATTCGTCCGTATAGAAAATCAATCAGTCAATTTTGAGTCAGGTAAATTAACAAAATGCCGTACGGCAGATTGCAAATGACATTTGCCAGACCGTATGTATAATGACGAATAAGACAGTATCATCATATCAGCTCACATACGTCCCCACCGAGCGGCTCGAGCCTACCCTAAATTAGGACCACGGCCTCCCGTTTACGTTACGTTACGGAATGTACGTTTATCCGACGCTCTTACGGTGAAGGAAAAAATCGTGAGGAAACCTGCACACGCTTGCGGAGAGACTCGCAGGTAGTGTGTGAAGTCGATCAACCCGCACTGGACCCGCGTGGTCGACTAAGGCCCGATCGGCTTAATTCAGGGTAGGCTCGAGCCCCTCGGTGGGGACGTATATGAGCTGATAAGAGAGTTTATGTCTCCAGGGTGGTCCTATATAAATTGTATCAAAAGCAGTTAAGTATTTTTTTTGTGAATCAACGAAAACAAAAAAAAAGTAAAACAATTATATAGTTGTTGTGATTTAATTGTGTTGCCTGGACAAATGCCTGCAGTAACTTTCCCTCATTGTATTCTTTTAGTATAAGTTACAGTTTTTAATTCTGCAGATATTTTGAAGTACTTTCGTCGAGATTTCTATTATTTTTTAACCCACTTCAAAAAAGGAGGAAGTTCTATGTACCACTGCGTGTATTTTTTAAATTAAAAATTTGAGTGCGTTTGACTGCAAATCACCTAAAAGTAAGTGATGATGCAGTCGAGGATGGTACACGCAAACTCAAATAATGCCTATTCAGTCTTGCCTTGAAGATCCCCAAACTATAGGAATCGGGAAACCTTGACGCAGGCAAAGAGTATTTTTTTAATGTTTGTTAACCGCTTACTATGTCAATTGTTTTTAAAATTCTTTTGTTATTCGATGACTGTAATCACGAGTAGGTCCCATTGTTACCAAGTCAGGTTCTGATGATGGAATCCCAGGGAAATCGAGGGCAACCCTCAAACTTGATAGGTACGTATTACGTGTCACATGCATTTTCTTAAACTATTCAAGTATTTGCGTCTCGCAGTCGTCATATTCTTATGTTGATGAGCTGATAATGGAAGATACAGCTCCTTAACGGTTAGGAGTTGGAGGATAATTCTTTAAATTTTATATGTAGATACGTAGATACGTATAGACCGATAGTTGTATTCTTTCAGGTTATACAGGTGAGCTGATGATGAAAGGTTTGACTTTTTAACTTTCCTGCTGGTGAGATTATAACGAAAGCTACAGGACTTTGTATCGGTTAATGAAACACATACATTATGATTTGACGATTACTATTGGCGAGAAGGTGATTAATATACGTTGTAAGATAGATAATAAGTAAAAAAGTTAAAAAAAAAGTAAAAACTGACTTCAAAAAGAAATTCACTCAGAAGTACGTTTTTATATATATGCGGGCAGCGCAGAACCGGTCGTCGTGGAGATCCTTGGGGGAGGCCTATATCCAGCAGTGGACTTCTTTCGGCTGATATGATGATGATGATGATGATATAAATACAAGAAATTAACAAACAATAACGAATTAATCGGTAGGTACGAATTAAATTAGGGGCCCAAATTTTTTTTTGAGGTCGGTGCCAGCAAAGCCAAACATTTAAACATTAAACATTAAATCCAGCAATCTAAACATTTGACAGGTTAATAGCTTTGTGCTGGCAAAGTATATATATTAGTACTAACATACAGTGTGGACACTGCCTGCCGCTCTCTAGATGGCGACCTCACCCCCTCGTCACTCAGATTGATTTTGATTGGTTACAGTGTTTGTCGAGCGTATAGGATTTCGCCGCCATTTTGTTTGTTCCATCATTTGTTTTTTGAAATGTAATTTCTGGCCTGCATATAAATTTGCTATATCTTTAGGTTAGAAGTGTCATAAATTATTCTGGTACCTGCGTCGGACGTACCTACCTGTGCTTATGTACTTACTCAGAATAATAATTTTCGTCATCATGTTAGCCGAAGGACGTCCACTGCTGGACATAGGCCTCCGCCAAGGATTTCCACGACAACCGGTTCTGCGCTGCCCGCATCCAGCGCCTTCCCGCCACCTTTACCAGGTCATCGGTCCACCGAGTGGGAGGCCTGCCTACGCTACGGTTCCGGTGCGCGGTCGTCACTCGAGAACTTTACTACCCCAACGGCCATCCGTTCTCCGAGCTATGTGCCCCGCCCACTGCCACTTAAGTTTAGCAATTCTGAGAGTTATGTCGGTTTTAGTAATCAAATTACTATTCCCGGCAGAGCTCATCCAGCATAATTTGGATATTAAAAGGACGTAAGCACCGCATTTCACTTTGATCTAAACAAACTTCTCCCTGGGGCAGTGGCAGATTAAAAATATTTCCCTTTTTAATATTAACGTTTAGGAGAGAAACGCGGACGAAATCCTAGAAATTTCATTCCAAAAATCCACCAGCTTTACTTCGAGTCGGTCTATTTCTACCAGGCTCACATAAAACGTAAGAGCTCTTTACACAATGCTCTGTGCTACGTAAATTATAGCTGGGGCTGCGGTGGTACAATTCTGCACTTACTGGTGAAAAAGTATTACACTAATGTGGGCAGAAATGTTTTCGTAATGCAATGTTTTTGCAAGATCAACATTAGGATTGAAAAATAATTTTAATAATTTAAAAACCGGCCAAGTGCGAGTCGGAAACTCACACATAGGGATCCGTACCATCATACTAGATGGGGCCCACAGGGGCTAGTTTTATGTTTTACAAACCATCATACTTGATGGCGATAGTTTCTTCACGTTTAAAAAAACACGTTTTTGTATGGAGACCCCCTTATTTTTTAACTTTTTTTTAATTTTTTTGTATTTGCTGCTATAGGCGGCAACAGAAATACATCATCTGTTAAAATTTCAGCTGTCTAGTTATCACGGTTCATGAAATACAGCCTGGTGACAGACGGACAGTGGAGGCAAAGTATAAATATTAGTACTAACATACAGTATGGACACTCCCTGCTGCTCTCTATATTGATTGCGACCTCACCCCCTCGTTATCCAGATTGGTTACGGTTTGGCTGTCGAACGTATAGGATTTTGTCGCCATTTTGTTTGTTCCGTCCGTCATTCGATTTTTGAAATGTCATTTCTGGCCCGTTGTATGAAGTGTCCAGGGTGTGGCGGAGGCTTAGTAATAGGGTCCCGTTTTTACCATTTTGGTACGGCACCCTAAGGAATGTACCATCACATTATTTAACTAACTGTGCTACAGAAAGCTTCCATCTGTACATTAAATAGATCTTACGTATTTGTCATTTAATAACGCCCTAAAACAAATCATTTAACAACAATTTAATTTGAGAAAAAAACAGTTTTAGCTTTACAGTGTAACATTATTTTTTATGGTAATTTCTGTTATAATCTATCTTTTATCGTGTGGCAACATTAATCGTGCTATCCAAGGGATAGACGACGGTTGTCTGATGTTGCACTTAGAATCACCCGGGGTCACGTGTATGGCATTTAGATTTACACATACGGACTTGTGCAACGTGACCTTTATACATACCTGGAAACAGATGTGCAGGTTTCCTCACCATGTTTTCCTTCACCGTTAGAACAGTTGGTAAGTATACATATATACGTAAGTTTCGAAAAACTCATTGGTACATTGGCCGTCCGGATTTGAACCCGGGACCTCTGGTTAGGAGGACCGATTCGTTAACGTTGAACCACTGACGGTAAGTATGATTGAAATACATAACATAAATCATTAAGCAAAGAAAGAAATAAGTATTAGGTTTCGTTTTTTGCCAGACATTAGATCAGTTCTATAATGCTGACGTGACGTAGAAAATCCCATCTAAGCTAACGGTATAAAAATACCATTAAATCAGCATAACGAGAGAAGTTTTTTCAGCTGTAATAGTACTTTAATGCCACTTTCAAACATTACCGTACAATACAGGTTTTGTAAACTTTTATTAACATCATCTCACCTGATGATAAGTCACGATGATGACGAGATAGAACTCGGCTAACAAACGTTCCCCAACATAATGGGGAACTGGGTACCTATCTTATACCGGAACACATCGCTAGTAACATTGACGTTTGGCGTCAAGACTTAGGTATATAAGCTGGTGGTAACTAGCCAGGCGGTCTTGAAAAAGCCCTACTACTAACAAAAACGAATCTTGTACGAACACGCCAGGAATGGAACCCGCGACCTCTTGGCGTGAAGCGAATGTACTATCATTACCACTGTATAGTATAAGAATCCATCTTAGACTGTGCCATTACGCCACAGAGGCGGTTCTAAAATTGCTTTAAAATTTTAACGATGATACTTATGCAATGATAAAACTTCGGGTGGTTGATAATGAGACTGTGACGGCGAATGCAGTTACCCGCCACTGAACCTTAACACGAGTGAAGAGAGAACAAAAGAAATACGACATCTTAAACGCGCTATTAACATTTCTTCAGCACTGAGTATGATATATGTCACAGCCATCTGGCTAAATCTGCCATTTGATTGAATGGCGACATTCAATTGAATGACTTAAGGACAACTGGCCAAGTCGCTGAATGTAAGGTTCAACGACTTTGCTGTACGTTATTTAGCCAAGTCGCTGAATGGAATATTCCGAATATTATATATACCGAATATTACTGTCTACGGTTAATAAATTTGACCTTAGGGATTTATGTAAAGACTTTTTATATTACTGCGACACATATCATCATATCAGCTCATATACGCCTCCACCGAGGGGCTCGAGCCTACCCTGAATTAGGGCGATCGGGCCTTAGTCGACCACGCGGTCCCAGTGCGGGTTGGTCGACTTCACACACAACCTGCGAGTTTCTCCGCATATATTCCGAATATACTCCGGATAAATAACCGACGATTTCTTCTTCTGCGTATCATTGTGCTACCCATGGGGGGGGGGGGGGGGGGGCATCGCTTCGCGAGGCTCATTGACTGTATAATCAATCAGGCCTATTTAGACAAAAAAAAGTAATTTAAACATGGGCCAGTAAAGCCTAATTTTCGAGATATTATTTTTTTAAATAATTCACAAGTTCAAAAAATCTCAAGGGTAACATGCGCTAATAATCTTATCTGACGTTTGTTGCCTCAAAGTATCATACTGACGTTGACTTCACTCGTCGTTTATCGTATGTTGTCGGAGTCGTTCGTGAAGTGTAAAGTTTTCTTTTTCACTCTTTAGACCAAGGTTTCGTTCAGAAGGGATTACTATCGTTATTTGATTTTTTTGTTCCAGAAATTAAGTAAGTTAATAAGGCAGTTATAGACCCATGTTGATATAACATTATTTACTCATAATACCACCAGGAATCCATGGTTAAAATCTGTCGGTACACTCCTTCCCACCCTGTATACAAAATAAAAATAATGTGTTTGAAAAAAATTAAAATTGAATTTAAAATTTTATAAAAACACGACTACATAAAACATTACTTCTCTTTTTTGGAATATCGGGTAACATGTATCCTACATCACTCGCGGGATCGAGACGAATCTAACGATACCTCGCACTCTAAAGGCCATCAGGTCGTTCAGAAGATATCGTGGAATAAACAAACTTACATACATAAATTAGGTCTTCAAAGGGCTAAATTACAATCAAGCAACTAGTTGAACGTTGAGTGACGCTTGTTCAATCAACGTTCGGCCTAGTCATACAATTGAATGTCGCCATTCAATCAACGAGCTAGCCTGTCAATCAAATGGCAGATTTAACCAGATGGCTGCGACATATATATAAGTATCAACCATCGATGGTTGGTCCACGGCCGGGCCCAGGCACACCACCTCGCCTTTCGGAGGTATCTCCTACTGCGTTATAAGACAATTATTTTCAGTGGTTGCTCGTATAATGGGCCTAACTAATAGTGATACAAATATAATCATCATCATCATCATATCCGCCGACGGACGTCCACTGCTGGACATAGGCCTCCTCCAAGGATATCCATAACGTCTCAGTGGTTGCTCTTATAATGGACCTAACTAATAGTAATATAAAAATATTCTTCATCATCATCATATCAGCCGACGAACGTCCACTGCTTGACATAGGCCTCATAGGATTTCCATAACGTCTCAGTGGTTGCTCGTACAATGAACCTAACCAAAGACAATATCAATTTAGGAACTATAATTATCTTTGACCTAACTAATAATGATATAAACATAATCTTCATCATCATCATCATCATATCAGCCGACGAACGTCCACTGCTTGACATAGGCCTCATAGGATTTCCATGACGTCTCAGTGGTTGCTCGTACAATGAACCTAACTAATAATAATATAAACATAATCTTCATCATCACCATCATCATATCAGCCGACGAACGTCCACTGCTTGACATTTTCATTACAACCGGTACTGCGCTGCCCGCATCCGGCGGCTTCCCGCTACCTTCACCAGATCATCGGTCCACCGAGTGGGAGGCCCACCTACGCTACGTTTTCCGGTGCGCGGTCGCCACTCAAGAATTTTACTGCCCCAACGGCGATCTGTTCTACGAACTAAACAAACAACATAATCTTATTATACTTAACTAATCTAAACGTTGAGAGCCAACGGCAGGGGCCGCTACCTCCTCTCCGGGAACTCATGGTTCGAGTCCTGCCACGTATCAATGTGTTTTCGAATTTCGATCTCATATGTACGTTTATCCGACGCTCCTACGTGAAGGAAACCATCGCGAGGAAACCTGCACACATTTGCGAAGAAACTCGAAGGTTGTGTGTGAAGTTGACCAACCCGCACTGGGCCCGCGTTGTCGACTAAGGCCAGATCGCCCTAATTCAGGGTAGGCTCGAGCCCCTCGGTGGTGGGGATGTATATACGAGCTGATGTGATGTAAAGTCGTCACTTGCAATTTAGAGCTCCCCACCATAGCTCAATACCTGAAGCAGGCATCCATCCGATACTTTTAGTCTGCCGAACACCACCCCAACCCGCTACTCGTAAACGTCGCCGCGCCGTTTACGAGCTACCCGCGAACCCCATTCGCGTAATCCGACGCCCCAGACATGTACTTCACTCACTGACTCCGACGACCCGACCACGCTAGCCGTAGCTGCCCTGACCCCGCCCCCTAACCCACAGAGAAACACTGCACCGACATTCTGCCATCGCTGGCGAGGGCGGCGTCCCCCCGCTCCAAGCGCTTACCAGCGCTACCGGCATATACCAGGCCGCTTCTCTCCGATCCTCCCACGTCCATGCAACGACCTAAGCCAAGGTCCGTGCCCACCTGGGCGCCCTTACGCAGTTGGTCTTTTTGCTTTGCACTAGGTTGAGTGCCTTCCGTACTCGCCTCCCCTGCCCGGTGAAGTTGTAAAGGCCCCAACGGCCAACAACAAGCTTGTCCTTTCGAAAAAAAAAATAAAAAAAAAAAAACTCGTCATTTACACACTAAACCTGTTCACGGTCAGCAGATACTGCGGTTCCTGTAGAAATAGATCGAATCAACAAACAAACCCACAAATACGAGAGGTTTCTGACAACGTTCAAATCTATGGGTGGTAGTTCGTGCCGAACGGAAGTTTCGTGTTCCGTTCTGGTCTCGACTCCCAAATTGAGGTGGGCACCTGCCTGCAGTCTATGTAGATGTGGAGGTATGCATGTTTGTATACAGGTTGTAACGAAATTTGTATAGCAGCCGTTAGCTGGAGCTTCTACACATGCGAACAACTTTTCCAAGGAATTCATAGTCAATTCTCAAAAACAAATTGACACTGCATACTAAAATGCACAAGATTGGTCAATCAGCTGATCGATTTGTATGAAGTTTTTGCGATTTCAGCAAAGTCATAGAACAAAAGTTGTTCAGTATGATGAGTAGAAGCCCTAGTTAACGGGACCTACACCAATTTTGTTACACCTGTGTAGAAGTTTCACTTTAAAAATGAACTCTTCATACAAATCGATCAATAATTTGACAAATTTTCGGCATTTTTTATGGAGCACGATACTTTTTTTGGGAATGGCCTATGGATTTCTTGAAAAAGTTGTGCGTATAAAACCCCCAGTTAACGGGTCCTTCACCCATTTTTTTACACCTTTATACACGGGTGGGGGGTGGGGGGGGTATTAGGAGTTTTGCTGTCACGTAAAAGCGTTACGGCCGCGTGGAGAGGGAAGACGGAGAAAGGCTGGCGGCGACGGCGGCGGAGAGAGGACAACGGCTGAAAACTTTCCACTTGTCCGTTGAAGTTTCACTTCTACTATGTGTCCCAGCACACATTTATTTTTTTCGAATTGACTATGTGTCTCTTGGGGAAATTTGTTTAGTATGATGATTAGAACCCCCAGTTAACGGGACCTACACCAATTTCGTTACAACCTGTATACAGGGAGTTAAGTAAAATCCTTACTATCCTTATCCTTATTAGTATTATAAATGTGAAAATGTGTTTTTATTTGTTTGTTACCTTTTCACGCTTCAACGCCTTAACCAATCTTGATTAAACTTGGCATGCAGGTAGCCTGTGTTTTAAGGAAGGGCATAGGCTACTTTTTATCCCGTGATTGTCGCGTATCAATTTATAGCATATACTTTTTTTTGGTTAATTTCTTTTACATTGCAACAGAACAATGGATTGTGTGATTTTTTGCACAGAGATGGTTGAGGGGGTGGGATGCATATCATGAATAGACTAGCTTTTGCCCGCGCCTTCGCCCGCGTGGACATAGTTTTTATGACTGTCTTTGAGGTCTAGTGGTGCACGAGCTGCAAGCGGCTCGCGAGCGTGGAAATGGGTTTTCTCTAGATCCCTCGGGAACTATGTCATGATATGATATGTTATATAATCACACCAAGTTTTAACCATGTAGGTATTAGCGTTTTTAACGTAGAGCTAAATCAAAATACCTACTAAAAAAATTATACCTGAGTAGTATGGATGCTTTCACTTCGATGCCAAGTATTTTTTAACCGACTTCAAAAAAGGAGGAGGTTTCTCAATTCGACGTATATGTATTTAATTTGTGTTCGCAGATAACTTCGTCGTTTCTGAACCGATTATGATGATTCTTTTTTTGTTGGAAAGGAGATATCCCAAGGGTGGTACCATGATAAAGAAACCAGAATCTGATGATGGCATCCCAGAGAAATCGAGGGGAACCTTAGTTTCTTGTTTGAAGTCGTTTTTTTTTGTTCAAAATTATATACTCGTTACTTTGGTTCCGATACTATTTCACATACTCGATCGATACTTTTGTCTCTCACCTAGTATAATTTTACACAATGTCACTATTTCTCTCGGTCGAGTAAATAAATTAACATAGATTTTATTGCGGTATTAATTTATTCTTTATTCACTATTCGTAATTCTTAGAGATTTATTTATCACGCAGCTAATCAAACCAATCTTTATAAATAATTACGAGGACATGACTTTGTATTTGTTTCGAACACCAACAATATTTTATTCGTTGCCAGGTGACGTGGTGGATTATAGACAATCATATAAAACCTTCTCCAACACGCACCATTAATCCAGCACATCACCACACACGCTCATGCCCACCCTCAAACTTACGTGTCAATCGTAACGTGTACACATATACAAACATTTAAGTGTGTGCATGCTCCTTTATGATACATAATATATCACATAAACACAATGTGTATCCACCTTTATATTAGGTATACACTAAGTAATGTTACACGCAAATTCCAAAATAAACAAATAACAAATAAAATATTAAATTATCCAATAGAAAAAGCTCTACATATCTGATTTCGCCCTCTTATCTTAGAGATTTATTTATCACGCAGCAAATAAAACCAATCTTTTATAAATAATTACAAGGACATGACTTTTATTTGTTTCGAACACCAACAATAATTTATTCGTTGCCAGGTGACGCGGTGGATTATAGACAATCATATAAAACCTTCTCCAACAGTAACGCACGAATCATAAAAGTTAAGCCCCACGTTTAAATTATATTCAATAGACGGACAGACAGAACGATCTTATAAGGATTTCTCGTTGGGAATACGGTACCCTAAAAACAGCCATTGCTGGAATCAAAATAACAAGATTTTCAACATCTCCTCAAAGAAATTCTTAAAATAATAAATTAGAGGCTTTGAGGCTTCCAAAGCCCGCTGTCTTTCAGAAAACCCTTTGATAATTCAATTAAGTAATTAGGTGGCTTCATTATTTTAGTCTTTGGTCGAGGGATGTACCTGAGGTATAATTTTTAAGGTTAGAAAAAATATACTTTTTGTCTGAAAATAAAAATCCGTGATTTTTATCGGTATCACTTATTTGATTGATTGATTGAATTGATTGAAAACACTTTATTGCACAACATAATAGAAAAAAAAACGGGTGGGGCTGTGTCGGGGCACACGGCCGTTGGTTTTAACGTGAATACGTCTCGTAACGGGTAATATGTAGTTTCTATATAAAATATTATTATTTATGTATGTCATAATCATAGATAATATAATATAATCGATAGATTTTGACGAGAGCTGACGATTGAAACTTGAATGAACGTCGTAGCTTCACCGAGTCGAAAGTTATACTAAATGGAAATCTCGATACGCAGCAAAATGACCTTCAAAATGGCGGGGCTGCCCCCTCCCCCGCGCGCGATGTGTTACAGTCCTTACTTAGCGTAATAAATTCTTTGATTCTTTAGCTATCAAGTGGTGTAAACGAAATTTGGATGGAGATGATAGATATGTAGCTACAACACTAAACTGTATCCCCCGATTTTGTTATCATTCGTTTTTTTGGATTGCATCCCTATGGAGGTAATTTTAAAGACGTATTCACGTCAAAAATGTTTATTCCATCTAACCTATATCTACCATGGCCATGCCCTTATGTTTTGTTTTTTCCCATATTCTAAATTACAATAAGAAAACTGAGAATATTGCGCAATTGAAACGTCATTTTCAGACACCCACCAAAAATAAAACGCATAACAACAATAAAATGAAAACATAAAGGCATAGGTTAAGTTTTTGAAAAAAAAATATTATTTTTACTTAAGACGACCAGACGCGGAGGGCGGTTCCATCCCTTTGTCGTCAATGTTCCACCTTTACGCACGAAGCGTTTTGCGTCTTCGTTCATCATGCGAACGGCCAAGGAGTGAAATTCCCTTCCTCCGTCTGTATTCCCCGATTCGTACAATTTAGGAATCTTCAAGACGAGAGTGAATAGACACTATTTGAGCTTGCGTGTCACATACTCGGCTGCATCGGCACTTACCATCAGGTGAGGTGCAGCCAAACGCACTAATTTTTTTTTAATAAAAAAAAAGTTTTGAAGGAGGAAATAGGGGACTACGAAATTCTGTTTTGGCCAATTTTAGTGCCTATTATCGGTCTGCGCTGCAATTATCCCTTTCTTGCTGTATACGGAGAGGTTCGTGGGAGGGTGACAGCAACGTTTTATTCAAATACCTATTCTTTAGACCGCGTTTCCTCTTCAGATGGAATGTGTTGTATGCAAATAATCTCAACCAGTTTTAAAATGCTACAAGTGTTGCCTAACAAACTTATACATTTAAAAACCACTTTTATCATATCAGGCGAGGGACGTCCACTGCTGGACATAGACCTCCCCCAAGGATTTTCACGATGAACGGTTCTGCGCTACCAGCATCCAGCGACTTCCCGCGACCTTCACCAGGTCATCGGTCCATCGAGTGGGAGGTCTACCTACTCCGCATTTTCTGGTGCGCGGTCACCACTCGAGAACTTTACTGCCCCAACGGCCATCTGTTCTACGAGCTAAAACCACTTTACGTTGAATGGATTACTAAAATTGGAATCTGAGTTCGGAATTCAATATTCATTTCATCTACCTACCCACTAAGCTAATACCTTCTACCGTTCTATAGAGAAGCGAACCTTTCTTGAAGCCATTCCATTGTGCGGGCGCGATCGTAAGACGTCAATTCAATACAATACGCCCGCCGCAGACTAGTGTTGTAGCCGAATGTGCTTTATGTGATCCCAGTAATTGGATTTGGTCAATTTAATTTTTTTAAAGACGATTTCTTTATATCTGTGTTGTATACGATGTGTCTCTGTTAACCAAAACTACAACACACTA
Organism: Coleophora flavipennella; assembly: GCA_947284805.1. Taxonomy (NCBI): domain Eukaryota; kingdom Metazoa; phylum Arthropoda; class Insecta; order Lepidoptera; family Coleophoridae; genus Coleophora; species Coleophora flavipennella. The sequence goes on from OX369260.1 coordinate 1,927,739, forward strand.
AGGACCAGGCCAACGCACGCGACGAATGCTCCCAGCGAATTGGTGCGAAAATCGAAAGTTTCGCACACTCGCGACTCAGTCGTCTGCGGAAAATTGTCCAATGCGGTGGAAAGATATTCCATATAAAAATGGCTTAGTGTGTGGTTAGAAGCTGTAAAAATCATGAAAAAAGGGCTAAAACGAAACATGGGTTGTCGTGTCATCGTTAAGTAACCTTACATTGTATTTTTTCTTGTAAACAAATTAAATAAACTAATTTTTAAAGCGACAATTCTACCAAGGTTCTTTTAACGCGGCACTGAAGTTAACTCTTGCCCACGCTAGTTCGTACGAGTTATGTCAGATGGCGCTACTTTTAACTAATTATTTTTTTAACTAATATGGAGACGGGCAGATACTTCTGTCCAAATCTTTGCAACACACGTATATCGCAGAAGATAGAGAAATCCGTGATGTTTAATTATGTACCGCTAGATGATTGTTAGGTTAATTTGTAACGCAATAATTTTTAACAAATAAAACTGATTTCAAACAGGAAACTATAAGGTTCCCCTTAATTTTTCTGAGATGCTATCATCAGATCCTAGTTTCCTTATCATGGTACCACCCTTGGGATATCTCCTTTCCAACAAAAAAAGAATCATTAAAATCGGTTCATAAACGTCGAAGTTTAATCCGCGAACACACATAAAAAAAATTGAGAAACCTCCCACTTTTTTAAAGTCGGTTAAAAAGCAAACAAGCCGAGCTCCGGAAAACCGAGTAATCAAAGATATTTGTTAAGTAATGTATTATCATAGGTATTATACTAGATTTACAGATATATGTCTAGTGAGATAGCTACGAACATCTTTCGTATAACCGTCTACGGTTAATAAATTTGACCTTAGGGATTTCTGTCTTTTTGTATTACTGCGACACATATATAGCTTATAAAACTGATTATCTATGTATAAAGAAGAAAGTCCTTAAATCATAAATCATAGTTCGAAAGAGTAGCAACCGTGGCGGAAGTTTTGTTGGGCGCGAAAATTTTTCTCAAACGCACGTACTTACGGTTAATGTCGATGAAATCATACTCAAATCAAAATTTGACCGTTAACTGAGACTTTTTATTTGAGAATTTTCAATAACTTTCCCTAGACGACCCACAGTCGATAAAAAAAACTCTTTTTACAAATTGTAAGTCAATTGACCAATTTCATGCAGCTTTAGAGAATTGACTATGGTTTCCTTGGGGAAAGTTGTTCAGTATAAGTAAAAGCCGGTTCCTACTCTAATTTTGTTACGAATGTTCCTAAAAATTAATTTTAAACATTTATGTCACACACAGGGGGGTTCCTCTGCGTGATTGAATCAGAAACGTGTAGATCCGCAGGAGAACCAAAGTAACCGACATAGCTCACAGATTCGCTTAACTGAAGTGGCAGTGGGCAGGGCACATAGCTCGTAGAACAGCTGTTGGGGTAGTAAAGTTCTCGAGTGGCGACCGCGGTGGACCGACGACCTGGTGAAGATCGCGGGAAGCCGATGGATGTGGGCACCGCTGGACCGGTCGTTGTGGAAATCCTTGGGGGAGGCTTTTGTCCAGCAGTGGACGTTTTTCGGCTGATATGATGATGATGAGTAGAAGCCCCAGTTAACGGGACCTTCACCACTTTTTTTAAGTTACTGAGAATATTCCCACGAGTAAAGTACTAGGAACGCATAAAACACCGGCAGCACATCACTACAGCCAGGCTCACCCAATCGCGCCTCCTCACAGCGAAGTGGCGATGGCAGAGACCTGAGTAAATCAAACTTCATTCTATCAGCAAATAAAATAAAGTAAAACGTCTTACTGTGCGGTTTACAAAGAAAATTATTAGCTACAGCTCTCCTTTAGACCATCGACAATGGACTTTCATCAGTGCATTGGTTGACTTTACTTTGTCGAGGAACTCTTTGGTCTGAAATAAAGTTACTAGTACCTAGGTGTTTTTGTGGAGGAGTTAAACAATTTTTAAAGTGAAAACTTCTTTAGCGGCGTTGTGCACTTTTTTTTGTAATGGGTAAAAAATGTTAAACTCGCGTCAGGACACGTGACCTGATCGAAAATTCGTAAGACGGATGGAGTTGATTTTTTGTTGATTTTTCTGAGATATAAACTTTTTAATGTAATATAAATTGTCATGTTTGTGTACGATAGCGCAATAAATAAATATTGTATTCTACCACATAAATGATAGTACTTTTATACTGATAATCAAAGCAATTCGTGCAAAATTATTCCCTAACCATTCCAAAATATCAAAAATGCACAACGTTAATATTCACGTTTTCACTTCTGCCGGCACTCCCGGAGTGCAACCCGTCGTTTTTTTTTTGTAATTGGGCTTGCGCCGGTGGCGTAATGGCTAGGGCCGCCTCATCCTGTCCGGGAGGTCGTGGTTCGAATCCTGCCACGTACCAATGTGATTTCAAATTTAGATTTCATATGTACGTTTATCCGACGCTCTTACGGTGAAGGAAAACATCGTGAGGAAACCTGCATACGCCTGCGCAGAAACTCGGTGGTTGTGTGTGAAGTTGACCAACCCGCACTGGGCCCGCGTGGTCGACTAAGGCCCGATCGCCCTAATTCAGGGTAGGCTCGAGCCCCTCGGTGGGGACGTATATGAGCTGGTATGAATGAATTGGGCTTGTAGTAAACTCTGAGACCTTTCGAATTAACCCTCTTCTTGTCAGCTTTCCACTGAATCACACTTGCTGCCCCATTACAAACGTTAAAACGCTTCGGAAAAGGAAATAATGATGAAATTATGACTGACTCGTTGATGTAGCAGGTCGTGGGTTCGATTCTTACCCAAGGCAAACATTCATTTGACGAATAGGTTTATTTTCTCTGTGTCTGGGTGTTCAATATCTATACAGGGTGTAAAAAAATTGGTGTAGGACCCGTCAACTTGGGTTCTACTCATCACACTGAACAACTTTCCCCAAGGAACCCATAGTCAATTTTCAAACAAAAAAATTGAACCCTCCATACTAAAATGCACAAAATTGGTCGATCAGCTGATCGCTTTCTATGAAGAGCAAACATTTTTTTACGATATCAGTAAAGTCGTAAAACAAAAGTTGTTCAGTATGATGAGTAGAAGCCCCAGTTAACGGGACCTACACCAATTTGGTTACACCCAAAACGTATCATCATCATCATTAACATTCAAAACGTATTATCATCATCATTAACATTTAAAACATACTATCATCATCATTAACATTCAAAACGTCCACGGCTGCACAAAGGCCTCCCCAAGGACTTCCAAGACGACCGACTTTGGTCCCTATAATACAGGCAATCGTTGTTTGGGGCCAGATGACGTACATAGGCTGCACTAAAAGTATCGGGGATGGTAGTCTTTATAATTGAGATCTCCTTGGTTTTATTAATCGAATACCATTTATTTATAAAAAAAAAATAACGCGGTCTCATCACAAGGTCTTGTCGAACTTGTAAAGTCGGTGTGAAAATGGAATTGACTCAAAAAAATTCAAGAGTAATGATTAATTATGACTTTCGAAGTGGTTTCACACAAAAACAGTGTGATTATCGGATGCTTTCTGCATTTGGTGATGAAGCTTCATCTAAAATCACAATTTATCGCTGGTTTGCGGAATTTCAACGTGGACGTGTCAAGCTCTGTGACGATCCCCGTCAAGGTCGCCCTAAAACTGCAATCACCCAAGATAACGTTGATGCCGTGCGTAAGCTGATTGAGAAAGATTGTCATGTGACATATCACGAAATTCTGACAACTTTAGAAATTGGCATAAGTCAAATTAAAAAAAAAAATCTTGCATGAACAAAAAGGTGTAAAAAAGTTGTTTTCCCGATGGATCCCGCATTCGCTCTGTGAGGAGCAAAAAGTTCGACTTCACACACAACCTTCAAGTTTATACGCAGTCGTGTGCAGGTTTCCTCACGATGTTTTCCTTCACCGTAAAAGCGTCGGATAAACATACATACGAAATCGAAATTCGAAAACACATTTTGATACGTGGCAGGATTCGAACCACGGCCTCCCGGACAGGAGGTAGCGGCCGAAACCGTTACGCCACCGACGCTCTCATTATGTTTTTAAATATGTTATTGACACAATAAAAAGCTAGGTTCATATGTTCCGTTTTTACATGATAAATATGCGCCCTTGAAGTCGGCTTACCTTTTCGTACCTTTTGCAGTTGAGGCCACAGGATGCTGGGGATCGGAGGCAAGAAAATTCATTCGAGAAATTGGGTGTCGTATCAGGCAAACTGGGGGTGACCCTCGCTCCGGGGCCTTCCTGACGCAGAGGTTGGCTATTGCGATTCAGCGCGGCAACGCTACAAGCGTGATGGGCACCTTCCCGTCGGGAACGCCCAGGGGAGACCCTTCAGACTAACGAAGCCTTCGGGTGGATATATAACAGACTTGAACTTTTTGACATTGTTATTTGTATTATTTAGTGATTTTGATAAAATATATATTACAAATACAAATAATGGCCAAAATTGGTTTTGTATGAGAACACTGAACGAAAAATAAAATTGAATTTATTAATTGTAAAAAACAAAACCCTGTTTTTAATGTGTTAATAACAAGAAAAATATTACGATAGGATAATATTCAGAGGTGGAAAAATATTTTGTCTTTTTGTATGGAGAGTGCGTGTTATTCTTCCCTATTAAGGCGGTTCGATGAGATAAATATCCCAATAGAAATAAATATCCTTTTTATGGACTTCAATTGAAATCATTTAGTATTTTGCGCATATACGGAGACAGTATCTATTGTTTAATTGTTATTTTATAACTGTAAATAACTTGTTGCTTATATTTACGGTTATAAAATAACAATTAAACAATAGTTGTTGTCTTCCTATATGCTCAGAATACTTTTTTTTTCTCTTAAAGTTCATAAGAATTAGTAAATTATTTATTTCTATTGGCGGCGCTAGTGTGCTCATCGAACCGCCTTAAGTTCAGTTATTATACCTACCTTACTTCACAAGAATAATAAAAACATATTTTGGGGTTTACAAGATTTTTTGTCCGCAAAGCGTAAATAATGAGATGAGCGAAGTAAAAGCAATAAGATCCATCGGATCGTGTAGAACCAAGTGGATAAGAAGGCGAATTTCATTACGAAATGCTCCGCGAAACAGAACTTGAGACATGTTCGCATGCAGGTTTGGGGCCACGAGATACGGATTCAAGCTACAAGCGTAAGCGTTAAACTTTTTGTAATTTGTAGGTCGAAATTGGCATGAAAAAGCAAGACAAATCAATGCTGTTGTCTATACCTTTTTTTTCAAGCCTTTGGCATCTTTTTCATCCATATTTTTAATGGTTGGGATCTTCCACAAAGAGTCGTTGCGTACAGGTTTATTTTCGGACCTCCCGCCAAAACAGTGGCTTTTACATATGTAAGTGAAAAACTATCTCCAAAAATATGATCTTTGTTTTTATTCACAATTAGTTAGCAATAAAAAAAAACGCGGAAATTTCATGCATAGGTAGTGTAGCAAAATCGGGTTAAAATTGATATTAAACAATTAAGAAATCCGATTGACACGAATGCGATTGAATTTTGGTTTAAGACAACGTTGAAGTTTAAAAACCGGCCAAGTGCGAGTCGGACTCGCTCAAAGTAAGGTTCCGAAGTCTTTTCAAAAAATAAATGTTTATTTTAAAAAACAAAATAACATTTACAGTTGATAATAGGACATCTTTTGACAAATCCAACTGCACATCTTAAGTTGGTCGACTATTACTTTTAAACTAAAGCCAATACTTAGCCGTGATAGTTCCTTTTAATAAAATTCAAAACAATTTACTTCAAATAGGTGTTTACACACACTTTTTAATAGTCAAAACAAAAAAAAATTGTATAAGTGTATAAGATTATATGTCCTACTATTTACAAGTTGAAATCATCATCAAAAAATATCGGTTTAGCTTGTAGCCCCTCCCCCCCCCCTCCCCCCCCCCTCCCCCCCGCTATTTCAAAACAATTAAGCGTTTTCTAAAACCATTTTTTGATTTAGGGATCGGTTTGTGAAATATTAAGCTTTAAAGCGTTAATTTTTGTTCGACTCAAGTGTGTGTAGCCAAAAAAAAATCACCCCCTTTTTACATGTAGCATTTTTTTAATGATTTTATTGTACAACTTTGTCAAAGTGATTCATATGTATAACCATGCCAAATTATAGCTTCCTAGTATTAATAGTCTCTGAGCTAAGCCGCGGACAGACGGACAGACACACATGGCGAAACTGTAAGGGTTCCTTGTTGACTTTGGAATCCTAAAAAAGCAAAAGAGGGTAAAAGGTAAAGGAATGTAATTAGATTTAAAAAAAACCGTATATAAAAATTGACATCGCTCATTAAAAAACAATAAAAATGAAATATATTTCTTTTAAATTCTTGATGACAATTGGTGTAAAATCAGGTTAAAACGAAGAACAAAACAATTGAGAAACCCGATTGCCATGAAAACGATCGAATTATGGTTTAGGACCTAAACGTTGAAGATAAAAAAAGTCAGTGGAGGTTAGGGATATAATGAGAAGATAAACAACAACAGAGAATTAAAATTAAAATAATAATAATTTGCCATGAAATTTTAAAAAAATATTGAAAAGTTGTACAGATCGGAATGTGATCAAATAGGAAAGTAGCGATTTGGGAATTTACAAATCTAAGTACGACAAAAAAGATTTAATAGATTAAAAGTTAACCCCGTACCACAGATGAGATACTAGTTACTCCCATACGTGGCCTATTAAGATTAGTTACACATGACAAAAAAATCAATTGATAGAATAGAACTGATTTTTTAAACAATAAAGAGAACTCAAAACTAGGCTTTTACAAAACATTGAAAATTTCTGGAGCAGCGATCGAACAAAAAAAATGGATACTGCCCTAGCAAGGTAAACAACCAGGTGGTAGTGGGCAAGACTGAAGAGAAGGCTCGCAGGTGAAGCGCTGGTCAGGTTCAGAGCCGTGTGCTTAGTGTGGACAGGATAGTACCGCAGGTCCTGACGTTGGTTATAGGTTGTGATCTTGGGCCGTGGTGCCTGATCCTTTAGATTTTAGGAGTAGATCCATGGGGGACACTCTATAATCTATAACGAGACGAACACAGCTATCTATGATCTGACAATCATCTGCTATAAGAGTTAATAAATTAGATAGAAAGAACCCATATACTTCAATAAAGCGGCAAGGGAACCATTTGCGAGAATATAAAAAAAAACACAAAACTGAGTACCCTCGAAGACGGTCATATAAACTATGTTCACGCGAGCGACGCCGCTGGCAAAAGTTATTATAACAAATAAAATAAAAAACCTATCCAGCAATTTAGAAAACCCAAAGCATACTTCAATGATGGAGTTAGCGTCTCGGACCTCGTGGCCCACCAGCTCAGCCAAATGTAAACTCGATTACAGAAGGCTGGCTTTTTCGTAATTCATCCTTCTGTTGTCAACAGCCGTGATGATATCCACCCACAGCTTCTTATTGCTTAGCCGATATTGTGAGCCCAGGTTTCAGATGCCGTCTTATTTACTTTTCCATCTATTTACCTGACTGCCCAAAAAGGAGCTTAATGTTTTTTGGGTATATACTTATATATGTATGTATGTGATGTGATGGTCTCCAGGTTCCCTATATGTGACCTAAGTGCCGCCTAGATGACCTAACTTACCTACTGCTGAAAATACTTACGTCATGGATAGTTTAAATCGTCTAGAATATTTAACTATTTGTGGAGAACCTTAGCATGTAAGTCAAAATCGAATTAAAAGGGAAAAAATGCATTTTTCTAAAGAAAATTAGGGATGCACGCGCGTTAGGTAAAATTTAATAAAATGTCTTAATTTGAGTCATTTAAATTAATTAAGTTTCTTAGAATCAAATTGTTGGAGAAACCCTGGTTCCAGAAACCGTGAGCAAAAACCCACATATTACATTGTCATGATTTAGAGTGACATTAGATATATCTTACCCGATTGCGCTAAAAGAGGAGTAATGTTTCATGTATTTTAATTCTTATTACATTTTTTCAATTCAATTTACTTATTTATTCAAAATAGGTGAAAATTACACTTTTTCTGATAGTCATAAAATAATAATAACATAATTTCATTTGTGAAAAATGAAGTAATAAACAATCATTATTTAATAATATCAAAATAAAATCCTTGAAATAAACCAGATTATGTTATTAGAACATGAAAACAATATGACACAAAAAGTGATACATAAAAATCAATGAACGTCATTGATACCTTTGACAAGAGTAGGTCAGTTCACACGGACAGCACCTGGTCACGAGTATAACGCGAGAGTCAGCCATCGCTCTCATCAACCATATTAGAGGGAAACGAACGACCCGGCTCCCTTAGTTAGGTTATTTTAGCGAGTTGCTTTAGGATGGCGTTAAGATTTGTATTTTTAAGTAGTTAGGCACCCATAAATCACCATGATGAGTTCACAAAAAAGATGTTTTAAGGAGTTTTTTGTATGATAAGTTGTTTGTATGATGTGTTGATGCCGTTACCTCAACTAACGTGTCCCATACACATTTTATTACACCCTGTCTTACAATTTATTATAAACTTTTGATGCAGGAGTTCGCCACTAAACCTACAACCTATATCAACCCAGAGTTAACCCCGTGTGTGGAGTATGACCTAACCATCCCTAGTTTAGAAAGAGACTTGTCACACGACGGAAGTAGGTGTAGGGTGATATAAGGGCGTGGGTTAAAACTCCATCGTGGACATGTCATAATCATATCAGCTCATATACATCTCCGCCGAGGGGCTCGAGCCTACCCTCAATTAGGGCGATCAGGCCTTAGTCGACCACGCGGGCCCAGTGTGGGTTGGTCGACTTAACACGCAACCTGCGCGGTGTTTTCCTTCACCGTTAAAGCTATCGGTAAGTTTGTGTACTTAAGTTTTTGAAAAACTCATTGGTACATTGGCCGTCCAGATTTGAACCCGGTACCTCTAGTAAGAAGGACCGAGTCGTTACCGGTTGAGCCACCGACACTACTTACACTACGTGGACATAAACTTATTATTATTTAAATATGGAAATAAGACCCGAGATGGGTCTTGATAAGGAGAAACAGGTTTAAATAGAAGTTATTATTATATCAGCTCATATACGTGCCCACCGAGGGGCTCGAGCCTACCCTGAATCAGGGCGATTAGGCCTTAGTCGACCACTCGGGCCCAATGCGGGTTGATCGACTTCACACACAACCTTCGAGTTTCTTCGCAGGCGTGTGCAGGTTTCCTCACGATGTTTTCCTTCACCGTTAAAGCAATCGGTAAGTATGTACGTAAGTTATACTAGATTATATTTAATAGATCTGATTCCAGATGTGTATGAAGGTCGCGTTACACACGTCCGTAGGTGTAAATCTAAATGCCCTACACGTGACCGCGGGTGATGCTAAGTGCAACACCAGGCAACCGCCGTCTATTCCTTGGATAGCTCGGTTAATTGTGCCACACGATAAGAGATAGAGACTAGATTGATGAAAGAAACAAAATTGTGAAATGGTGAAAGATATTGAATGATTTTTTGAAAACTAATGTCAGCGCATGCGTTAAAAAGAAGAAATAAATGGAATAAAAAGAAAGTCGGATGAAAGAAGATTACATAACTGCGCATCGCGCTACAGACTTGTGCCCCAGCATTAAGGACGTTAAGTACAAGTATATGGATTGTTAACGAACAGTGTATTACGTCCATAATGAAACTGGGTGTTATTGGAACTGGTTAGAAAGATTGTAGCGCATCGGGAGCCGGGTCGTTCCTTTCCCTCTAATATGGTTGATGGGAGCGATGGCTGACTCTCGCGTTATACTCTTGACCGGATGCTGTTCGTGTGACTGGCCTACTCTTGTCATAGGTATCATGATATCATTTTTATGTATAACTTTTCGTGTCATATTGTTTTCATGTTCTAATGACATAATCTGGTTTAAATTTTGACATTATTAACTAATGATTGTTTATTTCGTAATTTTTCACAAATGAAATTAGGTAATTATTATTTTATGACTATCAGAAAATTTGAATCTTGTGTGGTTTGGAGTGAAACTGCCGGGTGTGAATTTTTAACAATTTCTGCTCCGTCGTCCACGCAGGTAATTATTAATTAACTAAAAGCCACTGTCAACTTTGTCTGCGTGGGGTCTGTGTTTCGCCTCCTGGTAGTAATAATACATTTTCTGGAAGAATCGAAGTTTCCTCAAATCAAGTCATACTGTATTGTACCTACATGTGTGCCAAATTTTATAAGGATCGGTACAGCCGTTGTTGCGTGGCTGAATCAAAGAACAACATCCAAATATAGCGACTCACGAGCGTGGAAATGAACTTATCAAATAAGTTTTTGAACTTTGGTGTATGTCTGTCCATCTGACCCCTGTCGCCAAAGCGTTGGTACACTGCCTCACATGGTTACTCCATTCGCTTCACACCAGGAGGTCGCGGGTTCGATTCCCGGTTGGGTCAAATTGAAAGACTCGGTTTCGTTGGTGGTAGGGTATTTTTTAAGCCCGCCTGGCTAGCTACCACCATCTTATCTAAGTCTTGCCGCCAAACACCAGTGTTGGTAATATTGATATGTTCCGGCTTGAAGATAAGATAGCCAGTTCTTCATTGCATTGGGGAATCTTGGTAAGCCCGCTTCCATCTTCGGCATCATCGTCACTTACCACCAGGTGACATGTTGTCAAGGGTTTACCAATTGTGAATAAAAAGTAATAATAATAAAAAAACCTAAACTCCGCCTTTGTCCACAGCTTGAGATGCGTGCGTTCAACACGAGCGGCATCCTCATAGTGAACTCTTCATGCGACGTACACGCATGCGCAATGACGGTGCGGCCGGACCGCGGCACCGCTAAGTACACCTGCGAAGTGTCCAGCGAAGGACCGCGGTTCGCCGTCGATCGCCGCTCTGCCGATATGACGTTAGCTGGTGAGTAACGCAGTAACCACATACGCACGGAAAATAATAGCTCGAGCCGGTTAAAATAACCTTTATGTCAACGCAATTGGAGCTTCACTTCTATCATCCGCCCCCGCCCGTAACCCTTAGGATTTTCCGCTCGGCTGACGTCATTGACGCCTCTATTGCGTTGACATAAAGGTTTGTTCCTACCGACTAGAACTGATGCTGTGCGGTATATTGCAGGGAATTAAGGCTTTTTATTTTTAATGTCTAATTTTAACTTCCCGTGTCACGTTGTTTTTACCCTCATGCATTTATTTGTTTCTTATCAATTATTTAATTTTCCTATTATAATCTATCGATTATCTAACGATGGTCTTAATTTTTATCATTTTGACATTATCTATATGTAATTGCTATTTTATGACCGTCAGAAATAATGTAATATTATGCACCCAGAATTGAATTGAATATGGTTCCGTATATTATATGCGTCTGCATTGAAGCGAAGGTAGGTATAATATTTCCAGTTTTATTTAACACACAGCATACATGAATAGATAAAAGCCAACATATTTGTAAAAGTAAATAAGAAAATACTGTATCTTAGAAAAATATAAAATAAACTTCAGCTGAAGTAAACTTGAACTAACGATAAATTGTCGATAGCTGTGGCTGTGCACTGAAATGATACCAGTTCAGCTTTATTGTTGAAAAACCTATTGAACCATTGGACTATTATATACGTGCTACTGTAACTATCCGCGCAAACAGAGGGGTGTTATAAGTTTAACGTGTATAACTGTTTATCTGTCTGTGGCATCGTAGCTCCCAAACGGATCAACAGATTTTGTTTTTTTTTTGAAGTGAAAAACTTCTTTAGGCGCATTGGGTGTTTTCGAGATGGGAAAAAACCATTGAACTCGCGACCTGTTACCGTTACCATTACTATCACCGTTACCTTACCAGAAACAACTAATAAAACTGTAAAAAGTTTTCACTTCTGTCGGCATTCCCGGAGTGGGTTTTTTTTGTTTGAAAGGTGACTTGACTGAGTGTTTTTAACTATAATTTAAGAAAATCGATCAAGCTGTTCATTGAGATGGTCAATTACCCGCTGAAACTGTAAGAGTTAAAGGGGAACTAAAACAATGTAAAACCTGGGCAGATTTCAGGTGCAATAAATAATCAAAATAATCCTTACTAATATTATAAATGTGAAAATGTGTTTGTTTGTTTGTTACCTTTTCACCCTTCAACGCCTTGACCAACCTTTATGAAATTTGGCATGCAGGTAGCCTGTGTCACGGGGAAGGATGTGATATTAAAATTTTGCATTGCAGTTTATTGACAAACTATCAACTCTGTAAAAATTAAAACAAATGTCACACTTCACTAAACTCAATTTTACCATACAAGTATTACAATAAACAAATAAAAAAATGTTACATAAAACAAATATTTACAAGGAATGTAACTAGTTCCTTCCTGACCCAAATGACCCCAAGATACTGGCGGCAACTTCACATCACATCCAACAATCTTTATCCCTTTTTCATAACTTCATAACAATAAACGTAGCTGAATGAACTTGTTTTCATAACTTTATAACAATAAACGTGGCTAAATGAACCTGTTTTTATAACTTAATAACAATAAATGTAGCTGAATGAACCTGTTTTCATAACTTCATAACAGTAAATGTAGCTGAATGAACCTGTTTTCATAACTTCATAACCATAAATGTAGCTGAATCAACCTGTTTTCATAAGTTCATAACTATAAATGTAGCTGAATGAACCTGTTTTTATAACTTAATAACAATAAATGTAGCTAAATGAACCTGTTTTCATAACTTCATAACAGTAAATGTAGCTGAATGAACCTGTTTTCATAACTTCATAACAGTAAATGTAGCTGAATGAACCTGTTTTCATAACTTCATAACCATAAATGTAGCTAAATCAACCTGTTTTCATAACTTCATAACAATAAATGTAGCTGAATCAACCTGTTTTCATAACTTCAAAACCATAAATGTAGCTGAATCAACCTGTTTTCATAACTTCATCACAATAAATGTAGCTAAATGAACCTGTTTTCATAACTTCATAACAATAAATGTAGCTGAATGAACCTGTTTTAAAAACTTCATAACAATAAACGTAGCTGAATGAACCTGTTTTCATAACAATAAATGTAGCTAAATGAACCTGTTTTCATAACTTCATAAGCATAAATGTAGCTGAATCAACCTGTTTTCATAACTTCATAACAATAAATGTAGCTAAATGAACCTGTTTTTATAACTTCATAACCATAAATGTAGCTGAATAAACCTGTTTTCATAACTTCATAACAATAAATGTAGCTAAATAAACCTGTTTTCATAACTTCATAACCATAAATGTAGCTAAATCAACCTGTTTTCATAACTTCATAACAATAAATGTAGCTGAATCAACCTGTTTTCATAACTTCAAAACCATAAATGTAGCTGAATCAACCTGTTTTCATAACTTCATAACCATAAATGTAGCTAAATCAACCTGTTTTCATAACTTCATAACAATAAATGTAGCTGAATCAACCTGTTTTCATAACTTCAAAACCATAAATGTAGCTGAATCAACCTGTTTTCATAACTTCATCACAATAAATGTAGCTAAATGAACCTGTTTTCATAACTTCATAACAATAAATGTAGCTGAATGAACCTGTTTTAAAAACTTCATAACAATAAACGTAGCTGAATGAACCTGTTTTCATAACAATAAATGTAGCTAAATGAACCTGTTTTCATAACTTCAAAACCATAAATGTAGCTGAATCAACCTGTTTTCATAACTTCATAACAATAAATGTAGCTAAATGAACCTGTTTTCATAACTTCATAACCATAAATCTAGCTGAATCAACCTGTTTTCATAACTTCAAAACCATAAATGTAGCTGAATCAACCTGTTTTCATAACTTCATAACAATAAATGTAGCTAAATGAACCTGTTTTCATAACTTCATAACCATAAATCTAGCTGAATGAACCTGTTTTCATAACTTCATAACAATAAATGTAGCTGAATGAACCTGTTTTCATAACAATAAATGTAGCTAAATGAACCTGTTTTCATAACTTCATAACAATAAATGTAGCTGAATGAACCTGTTTTCATAACTTCATAACAGTAAATGTAGCTGAATGAACCTGTTTTCATAACTTCATAACCATAAATGTAGCTGAATCAACCTGTTTTCATAAGTTCATAACTATAAATGTAGCTGAATGAACCTGTTTTTATAACTTAATAACAATAAATGTAGCTAAATGAACCTGTTTTCATAACTTCATAACAGTAAATGTAGCTGAATGAACCTGTTTTCATAACTTCATAACAGTAAATGTAGCTGAATGAACCTGTTTTCATAACTTCATAACAATAAATGTAGCTGAATCAACCTGTTTTCATAACTTCAAAACCATAAATGTAGCTGAATCAACCTGTTTTCATAACTTCATCACAATAAATGTAGCTAAATGAACCTGTTTTCATAACTTCATAACAATAAATGTAGCTGAATGAACCTGTTTTAAAAACTTCATAACAATAAACGTAGCTGAATGAACCTGTTTTCATAACAATAAATGTAGCTAAATGAACCTGTTTTTATAACTTAATAACAATAAATGTAGCTGAATGAACCTGTTTTCATAACTTCATAACAGTAAATGTAGCTGAATGAACCTGTTTTCATAACTTCATAACCATAAATGTAGCTGAATCAACCTGTTTTCATAAGTTCATAACTATAAATGTAGCTGAATGAACCTGTTTTTATAACTTAATAACAATAAATGTAGCTAAATGAACCTGTTTTCATAACTTCATAACAGTAAATGTAGCTGAATGAACCTGTTTTCATAACTTCATAACAGTAAATGTAGCTGAATGAACCTGTTTTCATAACTTCATAACCATAAATGTAGCTAAATCAACCTGTTTTCATAACTTCATAACAATAAATGTAGCTGAATCAACCTGTTTTCATAACTTCAAAACCATAAATGTAGCTGAATCAACCTGTTTTCATAACTTCATCACAATAAATGTAGCTAAATGAACCTGTTTTCATAACTTCATAACAATAAATGTAGCTGAATGAACCTGTTTTAAAAACTTCATAACAATAAACGTAGCTGAATGAACCTGTTTTCATAACAATAAATGTAGCTAAATGAACCTGTTTTCATAACTTCATAAGCATAAATGTAGCTGAATCAACCTGTTTTCATAACTTCATAACAATAAATGTAGCTAAATGAACCTGTTTTTATAACTTCATAACCATAAATGTAGCTGAATAAACCTGTTTTCATAACTTCATAACAATAAATGTAGCTAAATAAACCTGTTTTCATAACTTCATAACCATAAATGTAGCTAAATCAACCTGTTTTCATAACTTCATAACAATAAATGTAGCTGAATCAACCTGTTTTCATAACTTCAAAACCATAAATGTAGCTGAATCAACCTGTTTTCATAACTTCATAACAATAAATGTAGCTAAATGAACCTGTTTTCATAACTTCATAACCATAAATCTAGCTGAATCAACCTGTTTTCATAACTTCAAAACCATAAATGTAGCTGAATCAACCTGTTTTCATAACTTCATAACAATAAATGTAGCTAAATGAACCTGTTTTCATAACTTCATAACCATAAATCTAGCTGAATGAACCTGTTTTCATAACTTCATAACAATAAATGTAGCTGAATGAACCTGTTTTCATAACAATAAATGTAGCTAAATGAACCTGTTTTCATAACTTCATAACAATAAATGTAGCTGAATCAACCTGTTTTCATAACTTCAAAACCATAAATGTAGCTGAATCAACCTGTTTTCATAACTTCATAACAATAAACGTAGCTAAATGAACCTGTTTTCATAACTTCATAACCATAAATCTAGCTGAATCAACCTGTTTTCATAACTTCAAAACCATAAATGTAGCTGAATCAACCTGTTTTCATAACTTCATAACAATAAATGTAGCTAAATGAACCTGTTTTCATAACTTCATAACCATAAATCTAGCTGAATGAACCTGTTTTCATAACTTCATAACAATAAATGTAGCTGAATGAACCTGTTTTCATAACTTCATAACAATAAATGTAGCTGAATGAACCTGTTTGCTGCCTGCCGCGTCCCGCTTCCTACAATAATGACGTCAGCTCCCATTTGCAATATTCAAAGAGCAGTCAAGTAATTCAACTTCGCTTTAGAATGGCGACCTTTCTGTAAAGTGTGACAGGCTCACCTGTGGCCGTTCTCGTAGCGTAACATCTTGACTTTACGGTTACGACATTTGCTAACGAGCCGACGAAGTAATGTCGTCAAGAACGTTTTTTGAGGAAAAAGTCCTGTTGAAGCCTCAAAGTAGCGAATAGGACGCGAAAAGGCAACTCTAATATTTTTGTAGCTTCCCGGAAATGATATCAAGGTTTTGCGTCGAGTTTTAATGTTTAGAGGCGTGAGCTCTGCGAGTAAATGATTTTTGTTTTCCTGGAAATTTCTTCAGGTTTGTAATTTAATAAGCTGAATGCTTATATTTTTTTAGATGTTGTTGTTGGCTTTTCAATAATACTGGAAACGATAAACACATAAAAAAATCGACTTCCATTGCAACAACTTCGTACAATTTTGCATATTTATATTTAGTTTTTGTTAATTTCTAAAAAAGTATATTGAATAAACTTGGCAGCATATAATTTTTAAGAAAAAAAAACCGACTCCTCAATTTCTCTGGGATGCCATCATCAGATCCTGGTTTCCTTATCATGGTACCACCCTTGGGATATCTCTTTTCCAACAAAAAAGGTCGAATTGAGAAACCCCCTCCTTTTTTTGAAGTCGGTTAAAAAAATCATGAAAATCGGTTCACAATCTGTGAAAACATGGCGTAACAAACAAACAAAAAAAACTTTATTTAAACTTTCCTTTTTTTTTGAAAATTGGTTAAAAATAACTAGAAGCGAGCTTACTCAGAATCCTGATGACATTGAGAAACGAAGTCGTTTTCGATTTTACTTCGAATCGGTGGAATCGAATCACGAAAATAAAGACTTTTCCTTAAATTAAGGGAGTAACCTCTGAGTACCCACTGCACCACTCACTGGCTAGAAAAGTATAAGATTTTTAAACTAAATATAATTATCAGTAGAAGAGCGAAGACGCTATAGAATAGAATATTTTCTCAAAATGTTGCAAAATGAGCCCCGAGAGATTCGTTAAAAGTTTAAATAATGTAAGAGTCCCCGATATTGTTGTGAATGTAAAGTTAACTGAACTCCAGTAAGTATAGTTTCAAATTGCAACATTTTGATACTTACAATACAACTAACGACCATTTCGTCTGGGTAGAAATTTGACCATATCTCCCGTGGTAAGTCTGTCGCCGTTCGCGACCGCACATAATCGTATCGTGGCTTTGGAGTAGCATAGTGATGGGTTACACATCATATCAGCCGAAGGACGTCCACTGCTGGACATAGGCCTTTCCTATGGATTTCCACGACGACCGGATCTGCGCTGCCCGCATCCAGTGGCTTCCCGCGATCCTCACCAGGTCATCGGTCCACCGAGTGGGAGGCCTGCCCACGCTACGTTTTCCGGTGCGCAGTCGCTACTCGAGAACTTTACTGCCCCAACGGCCATCTACTCTACACACAACGACCATATCTTTCGTGGTAACTCAGTTGGCGTTCGCGACCGCACACAATCGTCTCGTGACCTTGGTGCAGCATATTGATAGGTCGGGAGAACTTATCCAAAAATTTTAAAAGTTATAGGAATAGAAAATTTTATATTTTAAAATTGAATATAATCAGGCTG
The DNA here is from genome assembly GCA_947284805.1 of Coleophora flavipennella. Classification (NCBI taxonomy): domain Eukaryota; kingdom Metazoa; phylum Arthropoda; class Insecta; order Lepidoptera; family Coleophoridae; genus Coleophora; species Coleophora flavipennella. The sequence continues at coordinate 1,945,649 of OX369260.1, forward strand.
TAACAAAATAATGACGAGCAAACCTTTAAAATCAAACAATTTTAGTATTCATCCTTATTATGTTCAAGCATTTAAATTATAAGTTCAGTAAATATTTCAATTCATGACACTTCACTACCGTAAAAACTTATAATAACTTTAACAATTTAATTAAAATATTAAAACCGCAGGTTGTGTGTGAAGCCTACCAACCCGCACTGGGCCCGCGTGGTCGACTAAGGCCCGATCGCCCTAATTCATGGTAGGATCGAGCCCCTCGGTGGGGACTTATATGAGCTAATATGATGATGATGATTGAAACCTGACTGTTAAAAATGTATATTAAGTCGCCAGGAGCGACGAGACAAATACAACCACACCTCGTGCTCTAAAATCCATCAAGCCGTTTGTGCTACAGGCTTAACCAAAGAAACAGTCATACATACATACATACACCCAAAAAAGCATAACCCTCCTTTTTGTGCAGACGGGTAAAAACGCATTGTCGAATCACTTCTGATACAAAAGTGTTAGTCCTATGTAAAGGATACAATCTATCTGTGTGCAAAATTTAGTCCTAATCGATTCAGCCATTTTGACGTGAAAGAACAAAAACATCCAAAATAACATACCAAAGTAGAAAAAAGTAAAAATAAATTAAGATTTTCCACGATATTCCAAATCTGCAACTTTACCTTGATTATTATTTTTTTAATTTTTATAATTGCATGTGATTTGTCGTCCTTTTTCCTGACTTGGAAAAAAAATTAAAAAAAATTAGTTGTCTGTAAAGTCGGTTTACGGACGATAGTTTAACGTGACAACGTTATAAGAAAATAGTGATGGAATGGTTTCATAATATCGAAAGAATCATTACATTTATCGCCGCAATTATCGTAGCTATAAACAATTGACACCACATTCACTTTTCACTGCACTTCATACCTGACGAAAACATGTAAAGTATTAATATATAGCAGCTGTCCACGCGGACGCATCGCTCACTCAAGTAGGAGAGAGACAGATGTCGAACGCTGCCGAACGCGGAGGCTGATTGTGCCTCTTTGTCGCTCATTGCGCGCTCTCGCTTGCACTTCAAGCCTTAAATGGAACGCCTCAAAGCGAGGTAACGCCGCATGCGTCATGTTTTTTCGTGCGTGCAGCCGGCTCCATCGAATTATAAGACGTTATCACGTCAAAATTTATTGTTTAAATTTCTAATCAATTGTTAAAATTAAAATTTTGATTTTATTATTTTAATAATATAATTAAATTTTTTCAATTAGTTACTTAATTATTTTTGCAAATTTAATTGTAATTTGTTATAAAAAAGTAATATTTTTATATAATTCATTATAAGAATAAACAATCATTAAATTATTGTTTATAAGTCTTACATTTAAAATTTAAAATTTGGAAATATTATTTTAATAATATAATTTTTTTTTTCAATTAGTTACTTAATTATTTTATTAATATTATTTTAATAAACATTATTTTAATAATATAATTAAATTTTTTCAATTAGTTACTTAATTATTTTTGCAAGTTTAATTGTAATTTGTTATAAAAAAGTAATATTTTTAAATAATTCATTATAAGAATAAACAATCATTAAATTATTGTTTATAAATCTTACATTTAAAATTTAAAATTTGGAAACATTAAAATTTTCGTAAATCTAGTTTTTAAAAAGCCCGCCTCAATGTGTTTAATATAGGAGAAAATGTTCCCTTTGACGGATGGCTGGTCCAACCTGTCATTTCAGACACGTTGTTGTGATATATGGAAGATTTAATATTTATGTTTTAATTTTTTTAAATCATAATAACACTCGATAATTATTTCGATTGAATAGTAAAGTCATCGATTTTTTACTCATCGTGAAATAGTTCTGTTAACTTATTGTTTTAATTTTGTCAATTATAGCATAACCTATAATCGCTGCACTAGCGGACCGATGCTATTCATTTTAATGATGAAAGCACGAATATTCGACAATATATCACTGAATATATAATTAATATCGAAAGAATCATTACCTTTATCGCTGTAATTATCGTTGTTATAAACAAGAACAACACATTCACTTTTCACTGCACTTGATACTCGATCAAAACATGTTGATGTACTATAGTATAGCAGCTGTTCACACAGACACATCGCTCACTCAAGTAGGAGAGAGACGGATGTCGAACGCTGCCGAACGTAAAGGCCGATTGTGCTTCTTTGTCGCTCGTTCGCGCTCTCGCTTGCACTTCAAGACTTACACGGAACGCCTCAGAGCGAGGTAACGACGCATGACGGAACGCCTCAGAGCGAGGTAACGACGCATGAGTCATGTTTTTTCGTGCGTGCAGCCAGCTCTATCGAATTATAAGACGTTGCACTTCAAGACTAACACGGAACGCCTCAGAGCGAGGTAACGACGCATGACGGAACGCCTCAGAGCGAGGTAACGACGCATGAGTCATGTTTTTTCGTGCGTGCAGCCAGCTCTATCGAATTATAAGACGTTGTCACGTCAAAAAACAATTTATGAAATGTTGGTTATTTTAACGATCAGCGGTGTGTGGGCAGCAAGCACTAAATCATTCCTCATAAATCACTCCATTCATTGGTGAAAATCGTATAAAAATTCATTTGGTAGATTTTGAGATTATCGCTGTAAGTTAGATTCATGCATCGGGGTCGTTTTATAATATTTATATGTCGCAGCCATATCGTAGAATTAGCCGTTTTACAAAAAGGAGCCCCGCTTTGTGAACTTCTGAGTAAAAAACTCCGAAAAAACCGTCGGTTAGGTTAGTCTTGTTCTAGCGTGAAAAGGAGCCCCGTGCGACTCGGTTTTATTCGGAGATTTTTACTCAGTAGTTTTACAAAGCGGCGCGCCGTTTTATAAAACGATTAAGTCTACGATATGTCTGCGACATACAGGTGTAGCTGTCAGGCTCAAACAATAATTTTGCTCATTGAGCATAATGAAAATACGAAGTTGCCAACAAAATATTAAGATAAAGCCCGGCATTGTACTGAGGAAACTGATCGTATCTTACCCAACAACTGAAATATTTCGCCTATTATGACAAAGCTCCGGATGGTACTGGGAAGACTGATCTTACCTAACCCAACAACTGAAATATTTCGTCTTTTATGGCAAAGCCCAGGATTGTACTGGGGAAACCTATCTTACCTAACCCAACAACTGAAATATTTCGCCTGTTATGGCAAAGCCCCGGATGGTACTGGGAAAACTGATCTTACCTAACCCAACAACTGAAATATTTCGCCTGTTATGGCAAAGCCCAGGATTGTACTGGGGAAACCTATCTTACCTAACCCAACAACTGAAATATTTCGCCTGTTATGGCAAAGCCCCGGATGGTACTGGGAAAACTGATCTTACCTAACCCAACAACTGAAATATTTCGCTTGTTATGGCAAAGCCCCGGATGGTACTGGGAAAACTGATCTTACCTAACCCAACAACTGAAATATTTCGTCTGTTATGGCAAAGCCCAGGATTGTACTGGGGAAACCTATCTTACCTAACCCAACAACTGAAATATTTCGCCTGTTATAGCAAAGCTCCGGATGGTACTGGGAAAACTGATCTTACCTAACCCAACAACTAAAATATTTCGCCTGTTAGGGCAAAGCCCAGGAATGTACTGGGGAAACCTATCTTACCTAACCCAACAACTGAAATATTTCGCCTGTTATAGCAAAGCCCCGGATGGTACTGGGAAAACTGATCTTACCTAACCCAACAACTAAAATATTTCGCCTGTTAGGGCAAAGCCCAGGAATGTACTGGGGAAACCTATCTTACCTAACCCAACAACTGAAATATTTCGCCTGTTATAGCAAAGCCCCGGATGGTACTGGGAAAACTGATCTTACCTAACCCAACAACTAAAATATTTCGCCTGTTAGGGCAAAGCCCAGGAATGTACTGGGGAAACCTATCTTACCTAACCCAACAACTGAAATATTTCGCCTGTTATGGCAAAGACCCGGATGGTACTGGGAAAACTGATCTTATCTAACCCAACAACTAAAATATTTCGCCTGTTAGGGCAAAGCCCAGGATTGTACTGGGGAAACCTATCTTACCTAACCCAACAACTGAAATATTTTGCCTGTTATGGCAAAGCCCCGGATGGTACTGGGAAAACTGATCTTACCTAACCCAACAACTAAAATATTTCGCCTGTTAGGGCAAAGCCCCGGATTTCTAAAGGCGATAACTTCTCTTTTTTTTTTAATTTATTCCATACAATATTTTACAATTGTGTCGGAAATTTACAAAATAAAAAGGTTATGAAAACAAGAGAAAAAAATACAATTACACTAATTAAATTATTACTTACACTTCGTTAAAGTTCAAAATAGTCTAAATTAAATGCATTCTTAAAAATTTATTTATGATGCTAATTCATGATTCTAAATAAATATATTATTGCGTCTACTTATCCCTACAGTTTATAAACTCGACTATACTATAGAAACACCTCTACAACAAAAAAGCCTTAAGCTGTGTCCTGAATTGTTTATGATCATGTATCACTTTAAATTCGTTTGACAGACTATTAAATAACCTAACTGCTTGATACCTTACACTGTGCGCTGCCACATTTAATTTTGGATTAATCGCATAAGGTAAGTCGGTCCTACGGGTTTTTTCTCTTTCGGTTCTTTCATTAGGTGTTTCGTATCTTTCAGGTCTCTTTACAAGATCCGTCAATATAATCAGTATATACAGAGCTGGTACTGTTAAAATTCCTAGTTCCTGAAAATGACATCTACAAGATTCCCACTGCGGTATTCGTACCATAGTTCGAATGGCCCTTTTTTGCATAATGAACGCTATGTTTACGTTATATGCGTAACTATTCCCCCAAAATTTAATACTATACCGCAAGTGTGATTCGACTAGAGCGTAGTAAACAATTTTTAGATGTTCAATGTTTAACTCGTCGCGTAAGCTACGTAGTGCGTAACATGCTGAACTGACTTTTGCTTCTATTCTGTCTAATTCACCTTTCCAATTTAAGTAACAGTCAATGATTACTCCTAAAAATTCTCAGATAACTTCGACGTTTATGAACCGATTTTGATAATTATTTTTGTATTGTAAAGGAGATATCCCAAGGGTGGTACCATGATGAGAAAACTAGGATCTGATAGTGGCATTCCAGAGAAATCGAGGGAAATCCTGTGTGAAGTCGATTTTTTTTTGTTCAAAATTATTACAAATCCATCTGCACGTCTTAAGTAGGTTGACTAATACTCCTAAACTAAGAAAATAATACTTAGCCGTGATCAAAAATTAGCACTTTACAGTCTAATATTTCTTAAACGGATTTAATTCAAACTTAGTATAATTATCAAAAATCAGTGACAATACAATAATTTCATAAGTTTACCTCATTATCCTGATCAGGATCGTTAGGATTAAATGCACATCAAACTAAAACTGGAAAAATAAATATAGTTAAAAAAAAACTAAAAAGACGCATTTAAAGCACATCAAACTAAAACGTGAAAAATAATTCTTCATTTAAGCTGAAAAAAACATTAACGAAAAATACAAGTATTATTGTAAAAAAAGCGTGGGGCGCTTTGTGCCATATTTTTCTTATATCGAGCAACCCACGATTTTTATATTTTTTTTATTAAAAATTTGAGTGCGTTTGACTGCAACTCACCTGATGGTAAGTGATGATGCAGTCGAGGATGGTACACGCAAACTCAAATAATGCCTATTCACTCTTGCCTTGAAGATCCCCAAATTATAGGAATCGGGAAACACTGACGCAGGCAAGGAGTTCCACTCCTGCGCTGTACGCATAATAAATGAAGAAGCGTAACATAATAATAATACTACTATTTTTCATTCATTATTGTTTTCAGCTTATACTAAGAATTATTTTTAACTTTTTAGTTTGATGTGCTTTAAAAGGGTGTTTTTTTAGTTTTTTTAAACTATATTTTTATTTTACTACGTTAGTTAGATGTGAATAATATGTATACGTATGTCAAATTAAAGCTTCTGAGCTAAGTTGCGGAGCAACGGACAGACGGACAGATGGACAGACAGACAAGGCGAAGCTAGTTGACTACGAAACCCTAAAAGATACCACGTGATGGAATGACGATATTAAAGAAATTGTTAAAGGAGAAGCGTTTGAACTCTGGCAAAAATATTAACTTGATGAAGACTGCGAGGACTTCAAATCCTTCAAAGCCTCAAAATCGGCAATAACACAAGCAAGATCGACATCAAAACAGAGTTTTTACCACAGACCAAAAAATGCCACAGACAAGAAAATTTTCAAAGTAATTCATAAGTATTATTTCACAAAATAAACTATAGATATCTTTCAAGTTCAATATTGATTTTAGCTCCAATTGTTGCCAAAATTGGTGCCATTAATTTTTTTTGAAGCCATACTACAAAGTGAAATTCAAATTATTTTCATGTAACAGTAATTTGTCGTCTTTGCTCTTTTAAATATTATATTATAATATTTTTTTTGCTCATTATAATTGGTAAGATTTATTCAAGATAATACTTAAATAATTAACAACGTTTTTTAAAAAATAATAATAATCTTCATCCTGTCAGCCGAAGGACGACTAACAAACTAAAATAATAGTAAACTTACTTAATTTACGGTATAAAATGATTGAGTATAACAATAACTAAAATAAAATACGTAAAATAAACACCTTATATACCTAGAATGCCTAAAATAACACGTCCCTCGTCATCCCCGGTGCGAAGGTGCCCATAACCACACTCTGGACACTTTATACAACGGGCCAGTAATGACATTCCAAAAAAGGAACGAAGGAACAAACAAAATGGCGGCGAAATCCTATATGTTCGACAACCAATCTGTATCAATCTGGGTGACGAGGGGGTAAGGTCGCAATCTACAGAGCGGCATGGAGTGTCCACACTGTATGTTAATACTAGTATATATATGTTTTGCCATAATACTCGCTGCATTTCCGCGCTGAATGGCTATGGACAGCCTCTGCACCAGGAACGACCCGGAGCGGGAGTCAAAGATCTTTCTAAACTAGGCAACGCCCTATCTCCCTCACAAATCGACGTGCCTCCACACTCCAGCTCCCCGCTGTCTCCACCACAAATCGACGTGCCTCCACACTCCAGCTCCCCGCTGTCTCCACCACAAATCGACGTGCCTCCACACTCCAGCTCCCCGCTGTCTCCACCACAAATGGAGTAAACAAGTATCATAATAATTTGTGAATAATAGAAAGCTCAAAAACACTAAAATCGTAAAATCGATTTCTGCAAAGTTCGAATCGAAATCCTCGTGTCCGAAAGCCAAATGAAAAGATGTTCCACGTCAAAAACTTTAAAAAAGAAGTTTTATTAGCTTTAGTTACTTAGTTCCGTTTTTTTTATTTACTTGAAGTAGTTTAGTACAATACATGTAAAGCTAATGTCTAACCCGTTCCGTTTGTGGGTTAAGTTAGCTCTATCCATCTATCTTATCGTGTGGCACAATTAAACGTGCTATCCAAGGGATAGACGGCGGTTGTCTGGTGTTGCACTTAACATCATCCGCGGTCACGTGTAGGGCATTAAGATTTACACCTACGGACGTGTGCAACGCGACCTTCATACACATCTGTAATCAGATGCGCAGGTTTCCTCACGATGTTTTCCTTCACCATTAAAGCAATCGGTAAGTATATGTACGTAAGTTTCGGAAAACTCATTGGTACATTGGCAGTCCGGATTTGAACTCGAGACCTCTGTTTGGAAAGACCGAGTCATTACCGGTTGAGCCACCGATGCTTAGCTCCTTTCCCTCCTGCGGGGCTCTGTCAAGAATGTTTTTTGTAGACGCGAGTTTTTCATTTCGCTCAATGAACTTATAGCTCAACATTTTACTCTGAAGAAAACACAAAAGAACCCAAAGTTGTTAAACATCGCAACAATTTAAAACAATATTATTGTAAATCAGAACTTTAAGTCGGACCTTTGCGATTAACAGAGCAAGTTACAAAACTGAGTTACAACAGCGGAATCGAGTTATTTCCAGTGCTAATTACTCTTCCATGAAGCCTTTGATCGCCGACCGTTCGCAGTTTTGGTGAAATTAATTTACTTCCAAGTTGACGATGTAAAATAAAGGACAATTCAAACTTTCTACGATTTACGTTGATTGACACAGCGAGCACCTAACTTTGGGCAATGTTGTACGGCTAACTGCGAAATGTTCCAGGAAAATTCTGCACGTTCTAAGTATAAGGAAGTTTTTGTACAAGGTACAGATTTATAAGGTGATTAAATTTTACCTGATGTTCTACTCGTAAAACTAGACAAAGTTTATTTATTAAACGTAAAAATCGATTAGGTATCTTTGCTGAAAACCGAATTTTAATACTTCTGGGAAGTTTATTATTTTTAAGGATAGTTTATTTCCTAAAAATAAAAAAACCGGCCAAGTGCGATTCATAACCGTATAGATAGGGTTCCGTACCATCATACGCTATTCCTTCACGTTTTAAAAAAAAAACACGTTTTTTGTACGGAGACTCATTTTTACTAATTTTTAGTATTTATTGTTGTAGCGGCAACAGAAATATATCATCTGTGCAAATTTCAACTGTCTAGCTATCACAGTTCATGAATTACAGCCTAGTGACAGACGGACAGACGGACGGACAGAGAATTAATAGGGTCCCGGTTATACCATTTGGAACTCTAAAAATAGATTTCTACTAATTTAAAACAAAATTTAGTTTTTGACGGATACAAAGACTTAGTCTCCGCCAAAAAATTTACTTTTAAATACCTCTAAATTAAAAATTTAAAAAACCCTCGTCGAAAACCTCCAAAAAGTAAAAAAATAACATGTATTGGCCCTTTAAGTATAATTTAAGTAAAAATATTTTGATTCAAGAGTCGTCGCGTAGGGGGACTGCTAAGTAAATAAAATAAAAACAGAATACAACTAATACAATTTACTACAAATGAGTACTAATAATTTTATAACTTAGCGGTCCCCTTTTTTTTTTTGGTTTCTTCTTTCCGGCTTACAAAAAGCGCGGAAAAGGCAAAGGTTACTAAGACCATACAGCCAGGTCTAACGTATTTAAGCTTCCTTAGCTTTTGGATTTGTAATGCTAGTGCCGGTGCATTACAAATCTTCTCTGAAGTTCTTGACAGCATTTGCAGCAGCTACATTCTGAGGTGGAACACCCAGTTGCTGTAAGGCGTCTATAAAACTGCACCTAGAGCAAGTTGGGTTCTCACGTCCTCCTTCGTTTTATTTTCTGGTTCTCCACATTGCTCATGTGCACTAGACGATTTTCTCCAAAATGCACCACTTTTTAAACAAAATCCTAGCACAAAACAATGAAAAAACAACAAAATAAAACTACGAATGCCTCTACCACAAATCCCGCCAAAAAACTCCTTAGCGGTCCCCTTACGCGACCATTGGTGGATCAAATTATTACTACTTAAATTATTTTTTTTTATTCTTTCGCCCTTTTAGGGCAGGCTAAGGCTCATTGGCCATACCGCCTAGTCTTCAGTATATGTTTTTCAGTAGTATTAATTTGTAGAATTGACGTCTTCAGTAATTTTCAGTATATTTTTCAGATTACGTAGTCAAAAGCTCATTATATTGGTCAAATCCAGATGTCCAATCCATTTTTTTTTGTTTTCAATATCATTGTTTCCTCACATTATTCTCCTGTCAATCTTTATAAGTGTTCAGTAACTTTTCAGTCTTCAAGATCACTGTTTCTTCACGTTCACATCCTAACATTGTCTATAAACTAACCTAACCCACATACTCTAGCAAAATGATAGCACTTTTGCTAAAGCTTGCTCGGACTTCTTGTGGGAACTCGAAACACAGTATACACACTTTGTTTCATTATCCTACACAAGAAACACATAAATGATACTTCGCTGATAAATAAACTATCAATATTATACATCAAAAACCACTAAATGTAATTTTTCGGATAATAATAGAAAAATGACAAACCGAACGCTACAAATTCCCGCCAAAAAGTCATACTTAAATTAAACTTAAAGGTCCGACTAATATTATTTTTTAATTTTCAAAAGGTTTTGTCAGGTTTTTTTTTATATTTAATATTTATTTCATAATTTTAAAACTTTACATATTACTAGAAGACACGTTACAATCGAAACTCTATCCCCACATTCACACAAATACTTTCCGGAACGAAACAAGACATTGAGACACGAGAATCCAGCCTATTTTGAATCGAAATAAACTTGTGGAAGTTGTTCACCTCCCTTTTTTTGAAGCTGCAATTAAATGTATTATAACTGTTAACTTCAAATCATCATCATCATCATCATATCAGCCGAAGGAAGTCCACTGCTGGACATAGGCCTCCCCCGAGGATCTCCACGACGACCGGACAACTTAACTTCAAATAATTGGACCTGTGGAAGTTTGTTAGACCCCTTGGTGAACTACAAAGCTGACGACATTAACTTTTTTTTACCTCTGCCTCAGCAGATACTAGGAGATGTTTTAGCATCATGTCAAGATAACTATGTTCTATCTAACACTCATTCATTGAGATTATTTCAATGAGTCCAAACTTCTGCTGTAAGTTGGTGAGGAGTTGGGAATTCTGCAGATTCCAGGAGCTGCTGCAGCATCAGGTCGAGGTTACCATGATCTATCTAACGCCTTTTCATTAGGACTATTCCAATGAACCCAAACACGATACCTTAGCTGTAAGTTGGTGAGGAGTTGGGTATCCTGCAATTACCAGGAGATGTTGCAGCATCAGGTCAAGGTTTATTTAAATAGAGCAAAGTTTTAGAACATCACGTGGTAGTTCATGAGTAAACGTCACTGTGAAGTTGTGAATAAGTTGGTGGAGGTCCACACACACACACACTACTACCTGTACACCGAAAAAAAACGGTTGTCTGTAAAGTCGGTTTACTGACGATAGTTGAACGTGACAACGTCATAAGAAAAAAGCCTTAAACGGAACGCCTCACGGAACGCCTCAGAGCGAGGTAACGACGCATTTTTCGGAACGCCTCAGAGCGAGGTAACGACGCATTTTTTCGTGCGTGCAGCCGGCTCCATCGAATTATAAGACGTTATCACGTCAAAAGCCTTAAACGGAACGCCTCACGGAACGCCTCAGAGCGAGGTAACGACGCATTTTTCGGAACGCCTCAGAGCGAGGTAACGACGCATTTTTTCGTGCGTGCAGCCGGCTCCATCGAATTATAAGACGTTATCACGTCAAAAGCCTTAAACGGAACGCCTCACGGAACGCCTCAGAGCGAGGTAACGACGCATTTTTCGGAACGCCTCAGAGCGAGGTAACGACGCATGGTAACGACGCATTTTTTCGTGCGTGCAGCCGGCTCCATCGAATTATAAGACGTTATCACGTCAAAAATGTTGGTTTAATTATTAATCGTATGAACAGAAAAAAGGTTTTCAATCCACAATAAGCTAGTTGACTGCTACTCATTTGAGTTACCTACTTTTTATCAACTGTCAAAAACAAAATTTTGTGTCTCAAAATATATGAAACCATCTGTTTCCCGCGGCTTCACCCGCGTAGACAAGCGGCTCGCGAGCGTAAAAAAAGGAGCCTATGTGTTAATCCAGGTCCTAATCTCTCTAGCTACCAAATTTCAGCTAGATCCGTTTAGTAGTTTTTGCGTGAAGAAGTAACAAACATACACACTCACAAACTTTCGCCTTTATAATATTAAGTGTGATGATAGAAACGCGTGACGTCATAGTTTTCATCGTCATGGATGTACTAATTATTTTGTGATTTTGATTATTTGAAAATGGTCGACTGAGGCCCGATAGCCCTAATTCAGGGTAGGTTCGAGTCCCTTGGTACGAGTATATGAGCTGATATGATGATGATGATAGTAAGTGCAATCATTTAAGTCTGGACCTGGCAACATCTCCACGACACGACGTTCGACGACCTTAAGTGAACCTAATCTCTATTACTCTCCTTGCCAGTACTTCCGGAGTACGACCCTCTGATCACGGGCCTGCCCACCATGGTGCAGGTGGGGGAGCAGGCCCTCATCAACTGCACCTCCGACTACTCCCTCCCGGCGGCGACCATCGACTGGTTCGTCGACTCCGAGCCTCAGGACGTGAGTATAAACATTCCGGATTATAAATACAATGATAGCAGTTACGAAATCATGTGCAATAATAATTAACTTTAGGAAAGGTGCGTTCCTAATCGAAGAGAGCAAAGGGAGATATCTCCGCTAGGCGAAGTGGTATGCCTAGGGTCCGGCCGTGGACCAATCGTTGATGATTGGTATCTGTATATATATTCAGCGCTGAAGAAATTTTAATAGCGCGTTCTAGATGTTGTATTTCTTTTGTTCTCTCATCGCATGTGTTAAGGTTTAGTAGCGGGTTACAGTTGCCGCCACAAAACTAATAATTAAAGAAAGATAAAATATCACTATATAGTGTGACAACAGTGACATCATCTCTAACACCACGCTCATCCTCCTTTATCAAGACATATTTTGTCAGCTGTATTAATTCCGTTATAAACTCAAATTAATACCATCAAAAAGCCAGCATTGTCATCAACTTTAGCATCATAAATATCTCACTAATAATCACAAAAAAGGAAGATTTGGTAATAAAAATAGAATCAATAACAAAGAATTGATCATCATCCCTATTAACGCAATGGTGGTTCAAGCCACCAAGCAGGCCCTCATAAAGTCCACCACCAACTACTCCATGAAACTACTCCCCTAGTTTGGAAACCAGTACACTTTATTAAAGCTCCCGTTTCAAACACCTTTAGTGTGTTCCCACTATTATTTTTAATATACTAGCGGATTCCCTGCGGCGTTGCCCGTGCAGATCCCATTTTTTGCCATTACCGTTGGAATTTCCTTTGGATTTTGATCCTGTCTTAGCGAATGCTTACTGTGCGTTGATAAATCAGTCATTTATATACAGATTACCAGATGGTTTTTATTAATAAAGCATTATTTATCATTTACGCGTACCGGAAGACGAAGCGTAGGAAGGTCTCCCATTCGGTGGACCATCGACCTAGTGAAGGTCGCGGAAAGCCGCTGGATGCGGGCAGTGCAGGACAGTTCGTAGTGGAAATCCTTGGGGGAGGCTTTTGTCCAGCAGTGGACAACTTTACATTTAAATCCTTAAAACAACCTCAGTTTTAACCGTGTGTGCGCAGGGCAGTTTGGAGGGACGCGGGAAATTAAGAAACGGCGTCGCGCCGTGTAGTGGAAAAATGCTAATTCTTAGATTCAGTTTTGAGTAGACTAAACCCAGACAACCTCGCAGTTCCTAAGCTGCCCAAAGGACCCACGATTTGTCACAGAAGACCAATAACCAGAGACTCGTAGTTATTCAGGATATTAAAAAGACATCCATCACCAAAAATCGTGATATCATCTACACTGATAACACAGTAGAGGCGGTTAAGCACATCATTAACAAAATGTCTTTATGTCTCGCTATCAATATCGATCGATGATTAGGAATCATAATAATTATATCACATATTACTCTAATGACAGTGTGTGTTCTTTTCTGGTTTTCATTCCTGTCACAGGTAGTGTGTATATACAGTTTACAGTTTACAGGCTTTTAGGTAAATTAGTCCACAGACAACCTAATATTATAAATGTGAAAATGTGTTTTGTTTATTATCGTTTCACACTTCAACACCTTGACCAAATCTTGATAAAATTTGGCATGCAGGTAGCCTGTGTCACTGGTAAGGACATAGGTTACTTTTTAACCCGTAAAAATAGCATAGTCCGATGCAGTTTCTGAGGTTTAACTAAACTTTTCTTGATTAATTTCTTCTACAATCGCAAAGGAACAATGGATTGTTGTTATTTTTTGCACAAGGATGGTTGAGGTGGTGAGAAATATCATAATTTACTTATTAACATATCCTGACATAGTTCTTGAGGGATTTGGGGAAAATTCATTTCCACCTTCGCGCACGTCCACAACGGAGATTGCTGAAGTGTTTTTTTTTTTGGTAAAGAAATGGTTGAGGGGGTGGGAAGTGACCTAGAGTGCAAATCAGAATACCCCGATATAGTTCCTATAGGAAATGGAAAAAAAACTCATGTCTACGCCCGCGAGAAAAGCGGCTTGCGGCTCGCGCACCACTCGCCCTCACAGACAGTCATAAAAGGATTTCCACACGGACGAAGCCGCGAGCAAAAGCTAGTAATGCGTCTGTGTTTCCCGACTCCTATAATTTGGGGATCTTGAAGGCGAGAGTGAATAGGCATTATTTGAGTTTGCGTGTACCATCCTCGACTACATCGTCACTTACCATCAGGTGAGATTTAGTCAAACGCACTCAAATTTGTAATTTAAAAAAATATATATATAAATATATCTTTAAGGCCTTTGTCCAGCAGTGGACGTCCTTCGGCTGATATGATGATGATGATGATATCTTTAAGTACTAAAATCCAATAAAAACTGCTTGTTCATATGCGTGGGAGATCTTCCACATTTACAACCTACCTTCCATTAGACCTTTTATCCCGGTCGTTGATATAACGACCTCATCTGAAATGATGGCTGCTACTTCCAGCCACAAAATGTCAGATGCACAAAATGTCATACATTTACAAAATGACGAATTTCAAGTCATAGACGAGTTTCGTCATAGCATACGAAAAAAAGTTGAATATTTGTCCGTTCACCTTATGAAGTATACTTTTTTAAAACATAGTTATGCTGCCATATTCAGAGATTTATTAACCTAGATGTGTTCATCATCATATCAGACGAAAGACGTCCACTGCTGGACAAAGGCCTCCCCCAAGGATTTCTACGACGACCGGTCCTGCGCTGCCCGCATCCAGCGGCTTCCCGCGAGGCCGGTCTACCGGTGCGTGGTCGCCACTCGAGAACTTTACTGCCCCAACAAGTTACCAATCAAGTGTCGGTTCTACGAGCTATGTGCCCTGCCCACTGAGTTTAGCGATTCTGTGAACTATGTCGGTTACTTTGGTTCTCTTGCGGATCTCCTCATTTCTGATTCGATCCCGTAAAGAAATTCCGAGTATAGCTCGCTCCATTGCCTAGATGTCTTATGCACTAACAAACAACATTTGAAAATCGAAGCCATTTACACACACAATGGTTGTTTGCTTCGGTTGCACCGAATGCTACTCAGAAAAGAGATGCCCTTTACACACACAATGACTGTTTGCTTCGGTTGCACCGAATGCTACTCAGAAAAGAGATGCCCTTTACACACACAATGATTGTTTGCTTCGGTTGCACCGAATGCTACTTAAAAAAGAGATGCCATTTACACACACAATGGTTGTTTGCTTCGGTTGCACCGAATGCTACTCAAAAAAGAGATGCCATTTACACACACAATGGTTGTTTGCTTCGGTTGCACCGAATGCTACTCAGAAAAGAGATGCCCTTTACACACACAATGATTGTTTGCTTCGGTTGCACCGAATGCTACTTAAAAAAGAGATGCCATTTACACACACAATGGTTGTTTGCTTCGGTTGCACCGAATGCTACTCAGAAAAGAGATGCCAATTGATATCTTTTTATTTGCTTCACTTTTAGGACGCATGTTAACCTATCGACCTTCCCTTAAATATATCATATCTCTGGCCATATTGTTATTATTAAAATCATTATCATCATATCAGCCGAAAGACGTATACTGCTGGACAAAGGCCTCCTCCAAGGAGTTTTACAACAACCAGTCCTGCGCTGGCCACATCCAGCGACTTCCCGCGATCTTCATCAAGTTGTTGCTCCACCGAGTGGGAGGCCTTCTTACGCGACGTTATCCTTCCGCATTCGAAAACTATAGTGCCCTAACGACCATATCTTCTACGAGATATGTGCCATATGTGCTATATCGGTTTCTTTAGTTCTCCTACGGACCCGTTGTTTCTGATTCGATCACGCAGTGGAACTCCGAGCATAGCACGCTCCATTACCCTTTGGGTAATATTAAGCTTTCTTTATGAGACCCATAGTTAGCGACCACGACTCACTTCTGTGTGTCATCACTGACAACACACACACTGGTCAAGTATTGAGACACTGCGGTATTTGGGATGTGAAAATATTGCAAAGCTTCAGGAATGCTGCCCTAAAGACAATATAAATAATGAAAGTCACAACAAGTAGTTGTATTTATTGTATGTATCTAATTGTTAAGTTATTTTGATTCTCTTTTTTTTAATCCTGCACTAACGTGTGTCTTTGCTCGTTATTTAGGTCCTTTAAAGATCAAAGGTTGGATGGAAGTAATCCTTGTGAGGGACAATTATCTATTATGTACTTATATCAGTGTATAAATGTGTAGTACAATAAAGAGTTGACAAACAAACAAACAAGACCATTTCTATAGCGATGGGTTAAAAAATGATACGAAACTATGGACGTTTTCTCATGGTATTGTCCTTTAGCTTGTGATATAAAACGATAACTTTTCTGTACTATATCTTACTTCGTGTCCGACAACAGATGAGATCATCAGATGAGAAACAGATGTTTTGACACTTTTCCATTTGAAAAGTTGTGTCAGTAAGTATAAGTCGCTAAAATAATCGCAAAAATAAACAGTTTTTTTTTATAATATAAAACCTCCCAAGAACATTGTAAAATATGACGTTTCATACATTTTGCAACTCGAACATTCTGCGCCTGATCCAGCCACTGTTCCATCATGGCCGCTAACGGGGCTCATTCGCGCCTAATTCCGCTGTGATCAATGGCCGAGGATCCAGGAGGGAATGGCGGTATTAAGCGACAGTCGAAACTGGATTTGCACTTATCTTTAGTAGACATCTTAATATTGCCTCAGCTTCATTGTTGAAGATCAGTAGATCTGAATTTGGCATTGAAAAATATAATAATAAATTCACACTTCTATTATTCTTGTTTTTATTTCACTTCAATCCATGAAGTAACATCGTAAAGACCTCTGATTATACTCCTGTGATAAAAAGCTAAATAAGCAGTCTTCAAAATATAGTAAAGGTTCCAAAAAACATATTTTCACTACAGTTTGTACCATTTGCAAGATATAAGCCGCCGCCCCCTTTCTAAACAATTTGAAATTAATTTAACGGTTTTTAGTAGAAACTTAACGCACAAACTAAACTGCATGAACACCAAGCAGCAACGGAAAACATCTACCAAATGAGGTGCGTGTCCAACAGTGCTGCGTACCTCAGGAATAGCACTATGCTTTTTGGGGTATATGCCAGCCCAGTATGTAGTCGCTCGGCGCATACCAAGCTTGTGGATGCAGCTTTAAATGAGACGTGCCGAATCATTTCAGGGTGTCTCAAGCTCACTCCGGTCATGATGCTGTACTCTATACTAGTATTACAACCCCCGATGTCCTAGGAGATGTCGCCAGTTCTGCGCAGCGACTAAAAATGAATACCGACCCCTGGCACTCCATGCATGGTGCCCCTGCAAAGCCACGCAGACTAAAAAGCCGCCACAGCTTTTGTAATGAAGTGGTGCCCTCCGGAGATGAAGATGCTTCCGAAGTCAGGTTGAATCACTGAAAGGACTTATATGGCACTGCGCTTCTTGTTCCGCCATCTTAAAAGCTTCCTGCTGGACATGACTTGACGTGGTCGACATGGAAGTCGCTAAATAGACTCGTCGGCCGATGTAAGGATAATCTGTCCAGGTGGGGCTACACGGATGACGAAAATAACATCTGTGAACGTGGCGTATCCCCACAAACTATGACGCACAACTATCGTGGCCAGCGTGTATCTACACTTGCACACGCGAGGACCCACCCTGCACCCTTCCGGCGCCTTTAGTCCCCGATTCGTATAATTAGCAGCCCGCTTCCATCTTCGGCAACATCGTTACTTACCACCAAGTGAGAAGTTATCAAAGGTTTACCAATTGTGAATAAAAAATAAATAAAAATAGGAATCTTCAAGACGTGAGTGAATAGGCACTATTTGAGCTTGCGTGTCACATCCTCGGCTGCATCGGTACTTACCATCAGGTGAGGTGCAGCCAAACGCACTCAATTTTTTAATAAAAAAAACCTGCACGCAGCAACTCATACATTTTTATTTTAAGATTACATTGAAAACCTTAAAATCACTATAATTTAGTAACAGCAAATTAAAATTTCTTGAAAATTATGGACCCATTGCAATTTTCGCGTCGCATTGTACTGGTCTGACAAAATAGGACATAATCATATAAATATATAAATTACCATAATTACCATTGACAAGATAGAAGAAGAAATAAGAAACCTCAATAAAAAATTATCACTGGTTTTTGAGTTGGGACTAAGACTGAAAGATATCGTGAATAAACGTGCCCACATTAGAAGTTCTTGTTCTTAATTCTTCAATGCCAGTAAAAACCAATACAGCCTACGTTGTTACAACTTGAGTATCATTGGCTTATTACATTGCCACTTTCTGTCATGTGAGAAGATGCCAATAGCTTACCAATTATTGTTGTGGATAAAAAAAAGAAATGAAATGAAGAAACTTCAGTTATGTCTGAATAGCTAATAACCCATAGTGTACTTACTGCTAAAGAGTAGGGATTATTACAAGTAAAGAGAGATAACTTTGGGTTAGCAACTTGCGAATTTAAACTTACTTACAACGCTGCTAACGTTCATAATGTCTTGCACGGCACGGATACAACTTTCGTTATATTAGCATTCCGTGAGAAGGGAGGCGCTCGGAACGAATCAAAATGACCTTAAGTCCGCGTTACGAGAGTCTGTATTACTTCGCTCGTCATGCTAGGGCGCAGTTCTCTTCTCAAAATCGGGAAGGATAAGACATAAGTCATATAAATAGTTAAGTTTGTGATTTGTTACTGAAGAAGGAATATTACTTTGTAAACGAATATCTAAATGACTAAAATATGACATTTCCTACTTTGATATAAATTTGACATGTAACTATTAATATTCATCTTCAACTGGTGCTACCTACCTAATGATCCGTTTTCTGATATTCCTAACTAGCTTTTGCCAGCGGCTTTGCCCACGTGGACATCGTTTTTATGATTGTCTTTGAGGGTGAGTTGTTCGCGAGCCCAAAGCGGCTCTTGAGCATGAACATTAGTTTTCTCCATCCAGATCCCTATCCCAGATCGGGCTATTCTGATAAGCAATCTATGTCATTTACTACTACCTCAACCATCTCTGTGCAAAATATCACAACAGTCCATCGTTCCGTTGCGCTGTTAAATAAATGAACCAAAACAACACTCTTTTTTTCAGTTCTCCCAGGAACTGCATCGGACTACGCTATTTTCACGGAATAAAAGTAGCCTATGTCCTTCCCCGTGGCATAGTACACCTTCATACCAAATTTCGTTAGTTGTCTTTTATCAATGAATTTATTATTTTATTACGAAAGGGATTTTCTGTAATTAATAATTATGAAATGTTTTTCTTCTTATGTAATCATTTAAATTTGTTTAATTCATCACCTTGGCACTAAATATTTGCATGCTGTTACGCTGAAATGTTTAAGGCACTTTATGTTACACTACAACTTTTGTTTCCAATATACTGCAAATAAAAGTTTTACTTACTTACATATTTTTTATTCACAATTGGCAAGCCCTTGCCATCATCTCACCTGATGGTAAGTAAATGATGTCGAAGATAAAAGCGGGCTTACCATGATTCGCCCATGCAATGGAGAACTGGCTATCTTATTTTCAAGCCGGAACACATAAATGCCGTTTGGCGGCAAGACTTAGATTAGATGGTGGTAGCTAGCCAGTTTGACGTAGAAAATGCCCTTCCATCATCAAAAGTCTTACAAAGTTAGACTTCGCCAGGAATCGAACCCGCAACCTTCTGATGTGAAGCTAATGGACTTAAATAATACGCCACGGAGGCGGCTAAAACTATTTATTTTTCGATTAATATCCCACAGGATCGGTCGTTTTGGAATGCCTTCGCTGATATGATAATGACGATGATGATTTGTGATAATCATGAGCTGCAGGATCACGTTTGATACATTAGATTCACATACTATTTATAATACATAACTCACATTATTATTAATATATTTATACTAACATGCGATATCAGATTCGGTTAGAAATACTCGCGTCTAGCTAAATTGTGTATCTTTTCGCAATATTCCGATATTGGACGCCGTTCGCCGTTGGATGACAGAAACGTATGTAAATCCAGCAATTGTAATAACACCGAGATCAGAAATAAGCGGAGCTGAAGGAAAAACGAAATAAGAATGGTATTATGTGACGTTGGCGTAGATTTATTTACGTACGTTTGTATATCTTCGGTAATCTTCATAGATAGATGAATACAGAGCAAGAAACGTCTGAATAAGCAGGTGACATAAACAAATTTGGCATTGTTGAGTCATTTATAAGGCATATGAATACAAAAAAACAATTTGAAGTCATAACGATTTTATACTGAAAAACCCATAGTGTAAACCCATATCGCAGTATCTTAATACCAACTTCTTCTACCAGTGTGTGTTGCCAGTGATGACATACGGAATTGAGACATGGTCGCTTACTGGGCCTCCTAAGAAGGCTCAAGGTCACCCAAATTCTCACCAAATTTTTGATCCTCCGAGGTTTTCCTGGTAAGGTGTCGGTTACTTTACATTACAGTATCGCGAGTTCAATGGATTTTTCTCATCTCAAAAATTGCCCCACGTGCCTAAGGAAGTTTTCACTTCAAAAATTTGGTGCTCTCATTGATGTGTTTTGTTTGAAATGAATAGGCATCCTTGTCATACTAGTGTAGTGTGGTAGTATGGAACCCTAGGTGCATGAGTCCGACTTACACTTAGCTAGTTTTCATTATAATCATCTCAAGCACAGCGGCAGATCCGAAGACGACGTGACCTGTGACGAAGTTATTTTTTTTTTGTTTATATTCGATCTGTTTTATATTTTCTTCTTTTTAATATTTTTTACATTTTCTGACTTTTGCTACAATATAATACAATATTCTTTATTGCATCACAACATAAAAAAAGAAATTTAAAATATAGAAGAAAGCCTATACAATAGGCGGCCTTTTTGCTACTGTCTTCATCCGATTTATTACCGTTCGTTTTTATGTATATATCATTCGCCTTTTTATTTACACTATTAAATTCAGTTTTTACTGGGAAAAACACATTTATTTCACATATTTGCATTGGACTAAAACGAACCCTGAAACGGCTCCATTTCGTTATTTTCTATTGTGCCGGCTAGCCGCGGTTGGAGGGCGCGCGAAGGCCTCAAAATAGGGATGACAAATGCTATTCATCTGAGTTACTTTTCATCATCTGTCATAAACGATATTTTGTTCGCGTGACGTCATACTTATGCGGCGTCATTTATGTACTCATTTTGTGATTTTGGTGAATTAAAAATCGAAGACTTGATGGAGAACAAAACGAGTAAGGTTTTCCGAAGTTGAAGTAGGAGGGCAATTTATTGATCAAGAGTTCATAATTTATTTCTGATGCTGTCGTCATCCATATTGTACCCGTCCTTACAGCAACCTTGAGCGACTTACTGTTTACTCTGTGACAAATCTCATCAGACCTTAAATTGTCTGAATCGCCTCTTTCATTGAGATCCCTCATCTTTATTCAATGCCAGACATTGTGGCTGTATCATTTGGTGAAATCCTCCGTCTGCCAAAATGTGCGGTTCAGTGCCGGCGCCGGCAATACGATATGTTCGCGCTCAGTTATATGAAACTAGCTTTTGCTCGCGGCTTCGCCCGCGTGGACATTGTTTTTATGACTGCCTGAAAGGGTGTGCGGTGCGCGAGCCGCTTGCGAGCGTGGACATAACTTTTCTCCAGATCCCTCGGGACCTATGTCAGGATATGCTTATTAGTAAATCATGTCATTTCCCACCCCCTCAACCATCTCTGTGCAAAAAATCACACAATCCATTATGTTGCGATGTTAAAGAAATTAACCAAAAAAGAGTATATTTTCAGTTCCCTCAGGAACTGCATCAGATTATGCTATTTTCCCGGGATAAATAGTAGCCTATGTCCCTCCCCGTGACACAGGCTACCTGCATGTCAAATTTCATAAAGATTGGTCAAGGCATTGAAGCGTGAAAAGGTAACAAACAAACAAACACATTTTTATATTTATATTATAAAAAGTATAGTATAGTAAGGATGTTTTAGTGACAAAGCATGCGAACACTGTGAAAGCCGTATACGTGATTCATAAACGAATAAAGGGGAAAATATTGAGTTTTGTTAGAAGTACAAAAGCGGAGAACGTTGGAAAGATTTCACGCCTCATTTTCACGTAAATAAAAGAGATATTATAAACCGACTCCGTGGCATTATTGTTATTCCATTCACTTCACACCATGAGGTTTGCGGGTTCGAGTCCCGGTGGGGTCAACTTTGTAAGACTTGGTGTGGTTGGTGGTAGGGAATTTTCATAGCTCGCCTGGCTAGCTACTACCATCTTAACCAAGTCCGGCCGACAAACATCAGTGTTAACAGCATTGATGTGTTCCGGCTTGAAGATAACATAGCCAGATCCCCATTGCAGTTGGAAATCTTGGTAAGCCCGCTTACTCTTCGGCATCATCATCACTTATCATCAGGTCAGATGATGCTTAGGGCTTATCAATTGTGAATAATAAAAAACAAAGTTATTTACCCAGATGCTTTTGTATCAACGTTAGGACGAAAATGATTTCTAAACACATTATTCATTAGTAGTTTTTTTAAATCCACAATTGATAAGCCCCTGGCATCATCGCACCTGATAGTAAGTGACGATGATGCCAAAGATGAAAGCGGTCTTACCAAGATTCCTCAACGCAATGGGGATCTGGCTATCTTATCTTCAAGCCGGAACATATCAATACTTTTAACACTCATGTTTGGCGGCAAAACTTAGATAAGATGGTGGTACTAGCCAGGCGTACTATGAAAAAGCCCTACTACCAACCAAACCGAGTCTTACAAAGTTAACCCGCCGGGAATCGGACACGCGACCTCTTGGTCTGAAGCGAATGGACTAACCATTGCGCCACGGAAGCGGTTAAAGGTAAGTAAAGTAGTACTAAAGTTTGTCATTTCCTTTTACACCCATGTATTATACGACATTTTTAATACAGTTGTGAGAAAACAGGTAAAATAAAAAAATGACCGTGACAGAAAAACAAAATATTTGGGTATATTTGGTATATGTCTGTCAAGGTTTGGGCAATAAAATTTTATTTTACGCGACTTGTAGTTCATTTAAAAATGTCCGGGGAGTAATCTCACTTTGTTTTTTCCTATACATACACATAAGTATATTAACAATTCATAATTTTATTCCTATTCATAAATAAAACAACTTAATTCAGTTTTATAAAAATTGCGTCATATTTAATTTAGATAGGCAGTAGGCACACATACGCATGCGTAAGTTTTTCTTAATATTACCATAAATAGATTACAATAAGGCTTGGGATAATATTATTGTAAGCATTTAAATCGCCTTGGAAAAGATGACCTATTACTTGGTGTAACCTATGCGCTTCATTCATATTTATTCTCCTTTCTTCACAAATATATAGCCAAAAAAGACTCTAATCAGCTAACGTTAAATACTTACCTCACGGAGGAATAATCTATCTATTTCGAAATTCTCCTTTTAAAAGTCTGTGTTTAATATATTTGTTATTTGCTAAAAATGTCTTGTATCTTAAAGCTGCAAATTAAAAAAAGTGGCAAAGTAAAAACACGTGTGCGGTTAAATCAATTTTGCGCACTGTAAACAAGCATATAAAGTACCACTTTTCGAGCAATGTTTAGTTTCAGGAGCAGAATTATTATCTAAGAGGTCTGGGGTTAATTTTAACGTCCAGCTACACTAGATTCATCATCATCATATCAGCTCATGTACGTCCTCACCAAGGGGCTCAAGCTTACCCTGAATTAGGGCGATCGGGCCTTAGTTGACCACGCGGGCCCAATGCGTGTTGGTCCCCTTCACACACAGCCTTCGATTTTCTTCGCAGGCGTGTGTCCTCATGATGTTTTCCTTCACCGCACTTATTGTTTTAAAAAAAACCTTGTGTAGGCTCTGGGCTCTGGGCCTAAGAATTGGTCAGCGAATCTTTAGTACAATTGCATACGGGACCTGTGTAAAATAAAAAATACTTAGTTGCTTCGCTGGACAATATCCGAACTACATAGGGATTTGACTGTTAGTGGCATTTGTTTCGATCGTTTCCCAGCTTCGCAAAGTACGTTGAGCCGTTGGTGCTGGTTACTACCACTAAGGTGGCAGTCAAAAGCCGTGTCAGATATTATAGGCGGGTTGAAAAACTTCTAAGAGTGGGATTTGCCACTTTATCCCAACCATGGTATAATAATAAAACTCCGCCTGGTACTATCTTCCGAGACTCGCGAATCACGTGACTGACACAAGCCTACGTCATCGCTATCCTGTGTTACCATTAGTGTAAACAGAATTACCCGAACGTCAGAAATGTCTTTCGTGAATCGGAAGATATTGCTAACGAATAATTAAAAATTACGTGTTGTTGTAAAATTTAAGATAAAATACAAATATAAATGAAAATTATAAAATTACAAAGAAATATTTTAACTATGTAACCATAGATATAATTTACCTATGTAACATGTTATGTTGAAATAAAGTAGCAATGTTATTGTGACGTAGGCTTGTGTCACTCTGGGAAGAGAAAACCAGTTTTTTTAGACCATGACCCCAACCAGCCACTAACCCGGACTTAGCCCCCATGTGGGGCCTAACCTTCCCGAGTTTCCGAAGAGACCGGTGCCCCAATAATGGGGACGTTTACGGGTTTTTTTTTTTGTAGTTTTGAGACTTTGGGCTCATGAAGGGCACGGAGCTAATGGATTACTCCAGTAACCCTCCACTGCCGAGTGGTGGAGTAGGGTAAGTGGTTTTTTAGGGAGGGGCGTTAATTTAGTAAGGATTTAGCCAAGGTTTTCGGCGAATATTATTGGAGGGGGAAGGGGTTGGGGGAGGGAAAGGGGGAAGAGTGGAGGGGAGGGTTAGGGGGACGTTTACGGGTTGTTAAGTGTACAGATTGAAGGTTGTAAAATAGTGTTAAATTGAGCCCAAGTTATCAGGCAACCGGTTAATACCACACTCGGCTGGATCCTCCTCACTTAGGCCAAAGTATATAATAGTACTAACATACAGTATGGACACTCCCTGCCGCTCTCTAGATTCTGACCTAACCCCCTCGTCACCCAGATTGATACAGATCGGTTACAGCTTGGTTGTCGAACGTGTAGCATTTAGCCGCCATTTTGATTGTTCCATAATTCGTTTTTAAACGACTTCAAAACAATGAGGTACTCATTTTGACCTGTATGTATGTATGTATGTTTGTCCACGATTATCTCGCGTTTGGCTGAACCGATTTTGAAATGTCATTTCTGACCCGTTGTGTGAAGTGTCCAGGGTGTGCTTAGGCTGAAAATCAGGAAACGCGGTTAATAAAAGGTAGTGGATACCGAGGACGGGTTGGCCCTAAAGACTTAATGTATTATGTAAGGACGAGCCCATCAGAGTTAAAAGTGTGTCCATGGTTGTCATTGACAAGTAGGTCGTGAGTGTCCGTGCACATATTCTACTTCATCATATCAGCCGATAATCGTCCACTGCTGGACAAAGGCCTCTCCCAAGGATTTCCACGACGACCGGTACTGCGCTGCCCGCATCCATCGGCTTCCCGCGATCTTCACCAGGTCGTGAGTCCACCGCGTGGGAGGACTGCCTACGCTACGTTTTCCGGTGTGCGGTCGCCACTCGAGAACTTTACTGCCCCATCGGCCATCTATTCTACGAGCTATGTGCCCTGCCCACTGCCACTTTAGTTCTCTTGCGGATCTCCTCGTTTCTGATTCGATCACGCAGAGAAACTCCGAGAATAGCACGCTCCATTTCCATTTGGGTGACCTTGAGCCATATTCTACTTACAGATTGACAGTCCAAGTAGGCCTGTATCTTTAACCGAGAGAAACAAATCAACCGACATAGCTCACAAAATCGATAAACTCAAGTGGTAGTGGGTGGAGCACATAGCTCGTAGAACTGTAAAGTACTCGTTAGGGCAGTAAAGTACTCGAGTGAAGATCACGCACCGTAGCGTAGTAGGCCTTCTATTCGGAGGACCAACGACCTGGTTAAGGTAGCAGGAAGCCGCTAGCAGCGTAGGAGCGGCCGTTGTGGAAGCCTATAAGCAACAGTGGATGTCTCTCGGCTAATATAATAAGAACTTTTGAAGAAAAATATTTGGAAGTGAAGGTCTGGGGGTAGATGTCTATGGTTGGCCCTTTCTTTCAGTCTTGATTGCGCTGCGAGCTCAAGGGATTCCATAGAGGGTCATATTGGGCTTATTGGCTCAGGAATAGTACGGAATGCAGCCTTGAGCCCGTGGACGTAGCTTGAACCTTTTTATATCGAGCTGAGGGGGTAGAAAAAGGTTCAATCAAGTCGTGAGGAGGCTCTCAGGTTAGAGACGATGTTTACATTTAATCATAGTACGGTTTTTCAAATGAATTAGGAAATAATTTTACCGGAGTGCTGGAATAAAGGAGAGTAATTTTCGGGATTTTTTTGTATGATTGTATGTATTTATGCAAGTATGCATGTGTGTAAATAAATACAGGAAAAATCAGAGATATGCTATATATAAAGGGAGGTGGATAGGTTACGTTCGTCCTAAAAGTGAAGCAAATAAAAAGATGCCAAATGGCATGACTTTTCTTTGTAGCGTTTGGTGCGACGAAAGCAAACTACCTATAATGTTGTGAGTGTAATTGGGTTCGATTTTTAAATTTAGTTTGTTAGTGCATAACCTATCTATTGGGAATAATACGAGTAATTGAAAACGCTAAACACGTTAAAAAACCGACTTCCATCGCAACAATTTAGTACATTTTTGCATTATTATTTTTGGTTTTTGTTATTTTTTTACTAAAGTACTACACCGATTTTGATAAAATTTATATGGGAACACACGGAAAGCATTAGCTTTCAAATAAAAAAAGAATCATAAAAATCAGTTCACCCAGTCAAAAGTTCTGAGGTAACAAACATAAAAAAAAACATACAGACGAATTGAGAACCTCCTCCTTTTTGGAAGTCGCTTGAAAATAGGTAAAATGTGTCTCATATATCCAAAGAGTACTAAATGATGCCTAAACTTGGAAAAATCTGTTCTTTAGGCTAAGAGGTGCTAGATGTTGTACTTATGGATAATTTAATATTTAAAACTATCTTAAAAAGGTAATCATGTCTAGTGCATAGTATAAAAGTTGAATAACCTTTCTAATCCTTACTATATATAAAAAAGTCGTGTTAGTTATACCATTTATAATAACTCAAGAACGGCTGGAACTATTTCGCTAATTATTCTTTTGTTGAGTTCGTTATTGTCAGGAGAAAGTTTTAGGATAGGGTAAGGTAGGGTAGGGTAGTGTTCTCCGGGACAGCTAGTATTATATAAATGTGAAAATGTGTTTGATGTTTGTTACCTTTAACACCTTGACCAATCTTGATAAAATTTGGCATGCAGGTAGTTCTTAGACTGCACAGGTGGCATGGACCGATGCAGTTCCTGAGGGAACTGAAAAAAACTCCTCTTTTATTTAATTTCTTTAACATCGCAACGGTACACTGGATTGTTGTGATTTTTTAAAATTTTTGCTCAACTATCTGAGTCGGGAGAAATGATGTTATTAACTAATCTGCATATCCTGACATAGTTCCCGATGGATCTAGGGAAAACTCATCTCCACGCTCGCGCACCTCGGCGTCGCAACGGAGCAACGGAATGAAGTGTTTTTTTTGTATAGAATTGGTTGAAGGGGTGGAAAGTGACATAGAATTCTGATCAGAATAGCCCGATATAGTTCCTGAGGGATCTTGACCTTGAAACTCATGTCCACGCCCGCGAGCCGCTTGTGAAGGCGCGGGCAAAAGCTAGTTCTTATAAATTATTTTACAACTAAGAGTATAAAACAGTTTTTGTAAATAGGCTGCTTAATTTTTTTAAATGTATGTATTTATGTACGTGTATGCATGCATGCATGTATGTTTGTTTAGATGAGCCTGTAGCCTAAACGGCTGGACGGACTTTAGAGTGCGAAGTGTCGCTAGGTTTTTTTTATTTCCTCAAGTGACATCTAAAAAATTTAAAACAATCTTTTTTTTTATTTTTTTTTATTCACAATTGGTAAACCCTTGACAACATCTCACCTGGTGGTAAGTGACGATGTTGCCGAAGATGGAAGCGGGCTTACCAAGATTCCCCAACGCAATGGGAAACTGGCTATCTTATAATATCTTCATGCCGGAACACACCAATGATATCAACATTGATATTTGGCGGCAAGACTTAGATAAGATGGTGGTAGCTAGCCAGGCGGGCTTAGAAAATGCCCTTCCACCAACCAAACCAAGTCTTACAATTGACCCCGCCGGGAATCGAACCCGCGACCTCCTGTGTAAAGCCAGTGAACTTTGCCTCTGAGCTACGGAGGCGGTTAAAAAAATCTGGTTTATAGTTTATAATTAAACTGGTTGAGTTATTAATTACAAGTTTTTTTCACAGTTTTGACAGTTTTGTAGACTGGGCGAACGTGGTCGACCTAGGCCCGTTCGCCCTAATGCAGGGTAGGCTCGAGCCCCTCAATGGAGACGTATATGAGCTGATATGATGATGAATGTTTTGTAGATACGTCCTTTTGTTCATGCTCATTCGATTTATGTAAGTGTGGGTGTGTAAATAAAAACCGGCCAAGTGCGAGTCAGAACCGCACACATAGGGTTCCGTATCATCATCATTTAGTTCCGTACTTTTAGGCTAGATGGCGCTAGTTTCTTGTTTAAAAAAAATCTTGTTTTTTGTGTGTGGTCTTTCACTTTTTATAACTTTTAGTATTTGTTGTTATAGTGGCCATAGAAATACATCATTGGTGAAAATTTCAACTGTCTAGCTGTCACGGTTAATGAAATACAGCCCGGTGACAGACGGACAGCAAAGTCTTAGTAATAGGGCCCCTGTTTTAAAACGACAGTTAAACGATTTTTTCATGATTTATTATCTTCGCTTATCACATTCCATAACTGCATGCAAGTATCTCGTCTGTGTGTTGCGTGACGGCAAAGAGATTATTACATCGTCTCAAACTTTTTCGTCAGAGCAACCATGATCGTTTGGTCCTCTGTACCGTAGCTCCAAGACGAGAGCAGCCATGATCGTTTCGTTCTCTGTACCGTAGTTCCAAGAGGAGTGAAACTTTTATTACATGATCGTTTCGTCCTCTGTACCGTAGCTCCAAGACGAGAGCAGCCATGATCGCTTCGTGCACTGTAAATGTCTATAATGTGAAAAAAAGTTTCACTTTTACCATGGTTTCATACAACCACATACTCTTTTTTGACTCCAACTAATATTAGAGGGTTGGTCATGTCTGCATTGTCTGGTGGTGGTGATTGTGGTGGCTGATGGCCGTGGCTTGTAATGGAACCTTAGCTACGAGTACCTACTTATTTGAAGTTTTGTTGCCGTCTTCTTCTGGTTGCTGTCGCTACTTCTGTGGTGGTGTAGAAAATCTTATCTTATCTTATTCATAGTGTTATTTTTACTTTTTAATATACTTATATAATAATGAACCACTATATGGTCAGGAGACTATAGGTCTCTAAGTAATATTTTTGTTAGTTTTATTATATCTGTAAACGACTGTTTGTCTCTAATAAAATAATTGAAAACGCTTAAACACGTTAAAAAACCGACTTCCATCGCAACAATTTAGTACATTTTTGCATTATTATTTTTGGGTTTTTGTTAATTTTCTACTAAAGTACTACACCGATTTTGATAAAATTTAGATGGGACCACACGGAAAGCACTAGCTTTCAAAAAAAAAAGAATCATAAAAATCGGTTCACCCAGTCAAAATTTCTGAGGTAACACACATAAAATAAACATACAGACGAATTGAGAACCTCCTCCTTTTTGAAAGTCGCTTGATAAATTAAATTAATTTGAGAAGTGCCACTGTTATACTTTCAATATTATACAATACGTAATATGATCCATTGATCCAGCTAAAACATGCTCTCGTTGTAAATATGATTAATTAGGCTGGACCCACATCATCCAGCGCCAAGTTGTCTACTTAAGTCTTGAATTTACAGTTTCATCCTTGGGACATCGATTTACTCTACTTTGAGTGATTTTGTATAGAACAAATGGCTGTTGGGGTTGGTAAAGTTCTCGAGTGGCGATCGCGCACTTAAAGACCGTAAGAAGGCCTCCCACTGGGCCGATATACGAGTATGGGTCGGGGAAGCTGCTACATGCGGGCAACGCTGGAGCGGTCGTTGTGGAAATCCTTGGGGGACGCTTCTGTCAGTAGTGTATGTCTTTCGGATGATGATCATGATAATGAGTAATTTGGGAATTAAACGTAAATGGTGTAGGAGCTTTTTTTTATTAATTCAAAATTTTAGTGCGTTTAGCTGCACCTCACCTGATGGTAAGTGCCGATGCGGCCGAGGATGTAACACTCAAGCTCAAATAGTGCCTATTCACTCTCGTCTTGAAGATTCCTAAATTATACGAATCGGGGAATACAGACGCCGGAAGGGAATTCCACTTGGCCGTTCGCATGATGAACGAAGAAGCAAAACACTTCGTGCGAAAAGGTGGAACATTGACGACAAAGGGTTAGAACCACTCTCCGCGCCTGGTTTCAATGAAAATTCTATAGTGAAACCACCATATTACAGTTTTTGCGTTGCCATCACTTAAATTGTCAAAAGAAAGACGTCCACTGCTGGACAAAGGCCTACATGAAGGATCTTCACAACGACCGTTCATGCACTGCCCGCATCCAGTGGCTTTCTGCAACCTTCACCAGGTTGTGATAATTAATACTTAATATAGTATAGTGAAAAAAGTTCGTTCCAACCGGGTGAGCCATGCCACCTTTCAAATTTTTTCCCACAGAGATATTTAAAGAGGTGGGAAGTGACATAGACCACTATGTTATAAGCATAGCCTGACATAGTTCAAGCACCACTCACCTTTAAAGATAGTCATAAATATTATGTCCACTCTGCAAAGCCAAAATTCCCATACAACAAAAGTATTTTGCCACATAAAGGTGAAATCATTTAATCAGGTGGAAGGCCTGAATTTTACCACACATACATATATCCAGCACCTTCTGCAAGCTTTAATAGATCATCAGTTCATCTGGCAAGCGTTGGTTGCTCAATGGTAACGACTTCCATGTTTATACACTGTCGAAACAGTAGTTTTCGTAAAGAATAATAAAAGTTTGTTAAGCCATGTTAACGGCGAAAACGACGACATAAATTAAATTCAATACCCCGCAAAACCACCTCACTGCATAAAAGTATATTGGCAATGGCACCGAAACTTTACAATAAGTTGCCAATACGTATAAAAGTTTATTGGCAATGGAACCGAAACTTTACAATAAGTTGCCAATAAGTATAAAAGTATATAAGCAATGGCACCGTAACTTTACAATAAGTTGCCAGTAAGTATAAAAGTTTATTAGCAATGGCACCGAAACTTTACAATAAGTTGCCAATAAGTATAAAAGTATATTGGCAATGGTACCAAAACTTTACTATTTTATATATATATATACGGAAAACTTCGTCATTTATGAACCGATTTTAATGATTCTTTTTTTGTTGGAAAGGAGATATCCCAAGAGTGGTACCATGATAAGGAAACCAGGATCTGATAATGGAATCCCAGAGAAATCGTGGTGAACCTTAGTTTCCTGTTTCAAGTCGGTTTTTTTGTTCAAAATTATTATTATAGTTGTCCTCTTATATTAATCAATGAACTTGTTTATTATTGAAGTAAATTTTCTCTAATTAATCATTTGAAATATTTTTACTCCTTTTTATTTTGGACTACACTAGTGTTTTTCTTTTTATGTAATAATCATTTAAATTTGTTTAATTCATCACCTTGGCACTAAAGGTTTGAATGCCGTTACGGCGGAATATTTAAGGCATTTGTAAGACTACAACTTTTGTTACCAATATTCTGCAAATAAATGTTATACTTACTTAATTGGTCCTCCTAACAAGTCCTGGGTTCAAATCCAAACGGTCAATGTACAAATAAGTTTTTTGAAACTTACGAATTTATACTTACCGATTGCTTTTACGGTGAAAAAAAAACATCATGAGGAAATCTGCACATCTGGTTCCAGATGTATATGAAGGTTGCGTTTGCAAACGTCCGCAGGTGTAAATATAATTGCCCTACACGTGACCGCGGGTGATGCTAAGTCCAACACCACGCAGCTGCCGTCGTTTCCTTGGATAGCGCGGTTAATTGTGCCACACATTATGAGAAGAGTTCATCCAGCGTGAGCGAGGGGCCCTCGAGGATTTCCAGCTGTGAAATCTTTTTTTTTTTAAGAAAACGAATTCCCTGGACAGCAGCGGAGTAATCCGCCGATCAATACGCTGGTTGATAAATTTAATTACCAACTGCCCTTTATATGAGAAGGGTTCAGACCCTTGCGAGGTGCCGACCGGAAGAATAATTAGATTCCACTTGCTATTTCAGACGGAAAATTAGAGGTTAATACTTAAAGTTAAAATAGAAATTGATAAACGTTCTGACAACGATGTTTGAATACCGAAAAAGGTTATTTTGTGTGGTTCAACTTATGTAGTTACTACCTCCTTGCGGTACTACTAGGCACGGTAGTTCTGATACAAAATCAAATAGGGTGCATCTATTTGTATCCGCTATAAGTAGTGCAGCATAATTTAATTAAAATGGGTTAAATAATATAACAATGCAGTATTGCTTTTGCTACATTATACGTAGAATTTTTACTCGCTGCCTAAATATGAATTTCGGAAAGAAAATAAATTTTGGGGTAATATGGAATACTTTTATTTTATAAGATTAGAAAAAATTGGGTAAAGACGTAAACAAGTGGATGACCGTAGAAATAGACTAAGTATAAAAACAACACATTACATAGTTTTAAAATACAAAAAAAAGGTTAGGTAACGATCGATCGTCCCCCCAGGTGTAAAAAATGATCGAATAAATTCCTAAAAATGTAAATGGAGTTAATTTATTAGGTGTCGAAATTACCCCCCAAAGTTGTAGGAAAAACTTTGGGTGTACAATACTCTTAATAATTTTAAACTAAACGCAAAATTGTCATAGTAAACGGAAACAGGAGACCACGCAGGCCAGCAGCTGCGCTTGGAGGAAGACAGCAGAACCTTGACGGGCAGTAGCAGTGTTTGGTCACCAGTGATAACAAAATGGCGCGGCAGGTCGTAATGCTTGATCACCAGTAGTAGTGTTTGGTCACCAGTGACAACCAACTTCAAAGGGCCTTAAAATTAGATAGAAACAAAAGTTCCACTTCCCTTTGGGTAAGCGGCAGGCAGTTGCGGAGCGGTGAAACAAACGCCGGTGGTAGACTATCAGTAATCCAGGGTAATAGTGATACGTTCGGGCCGGGTGGAAGACCCCCTGTTAAATATAGGAGGTCTTTAAAACACAAAGAAAAATCACAGAACTTTAAAATATTTTCATCGAAACACCTATTTCGACGTTCATCAGTCATCAATTCTTTCACTCTTGTCAAAAGCTCGCAATCATTTTCAAATTCTATTTTCATAGACGAACAAGATCAAAAGAGAATTTAATTATGAAACGCAAGAAAGAAGGTCGGCTTGAATCGATACTTTTGCGTTTCAGTAGGTACTAAAACGTCTCTATTACGGGAACAATGGAATGGATCAGCCCGCTATCAGTTGGATACCTTGGACGCTATCGACCGGTACTCTTGGAGCCTCATTGGTGACGATAAGCTTGTCAAAAACAAGCTTCAAAGCCTTGGGCATCGCCGCAAAGTTGCCTGTCTTTCGGTTTTTTATCGAATTTATTTTGGAGAGTGTGCTCAAGAACTTCACGACCTCATTCCCCCAGCTCCATTCCACCTTCGGTCAACGAGACGCAGGGGGAGGTTCAACACCTTTGTTGTTGATATTCAGCCTATGGGCACGAAGCGTTACGCTTTCTCATTTATTATGCGGACAGCGATGGAGTGAAACTCCTTGCCTGCGTCTGTGTTTCCCGACTCCTACAATTTGGGGATCTTCAAGGCGAGAGTGAATAGGCATAATTTGAGTTTGCGTGTACCATCCTCGACTACATCGTCACTTATCATTAGGTGAAATATAGTCAAACGACTTAAAATTGTTAATAATAAAAAAAACAATATACCTGATAGTAGACTAGCAGCTATAGAGCTAACAATTGCGCCTCTGAATTGACTCTTGTATTGAAATATCATCGTCAATATTCTACTCCGAACCGGATTCATTTCGAAGAGTGTGCGCAAGAGCTACATGTCTTCATTTCTCCAGCTCTATGCCACGTCCAAACAACCTGATGCCGGGAGTGTTTGCAACCCTTTGTTGTTCATATTCCACCTAACCTATCCTATTTAATAAAAAAATAAAATTCCCTTTATTTTAAAATTGTTTTTTTCTGTCTATGAAATGGAGTGAAAGTAACGAGATATTCAGCTACATTTTGAAATTTTATGTAAAAACAGGTAAAAATGCAACACAGGCCACGAATAAAATTTGTGCTGTTTATGGACCTAATGCAGTATCAATTAGTATCACAAACTTGGTGCAAGCATTTCCAGTATGGAAAGATTAACGTTCAAAATGCAGCTCGTTTTATTTGCCCTGTTTGAATTTGCATACAAAATACGAATAAACTTTTTCCCCGACCTAATATTAACCTATAATGTGACCCAGCCTTGACCCCTCAAACCAATGCCTTTCAATAAAAAGACAATAATAACATTACGTCATTTACGCCATCAAAGAGCCGAGCCCTGGGACACATTAACTCAAATTATCATTAAAAGTAAAAACGTCACGCCTCGTCCTGATTAATTTCACTGTAATTTTAATATCCGCTATGCGAGGTCGACTGCATGACTAAACTATTTTTGGAAATACAAAAATGGTTTCACTATAATTGCAAATCGCTTCGATGGATTTAATTCACTTAAATGATTTAGCGTGTCATAGGCGATTAGTGGATAGTCCTTTTCTTTGCTAGTACTAAAATTGAAATGGATATGAATTCTAGAAATCAACTGTGTTCTGAGTGCAACCCTCTCGTAGAACGTACGCTATTTTATAAAATGATAACGCAGTATTACAGTTAGTGAAACAGGTTAAAAAACTGCGTTGGTAGGTTTCCAGTAACTGATAGTGTATAACTGGTAGATAATTACTGTTTTCCGCACATGCTCCTTCAGGATTCGTGTTCCCACTGCTACGCTCTACTAGTGGGGCCAGGAGGATTTTCAAGTGCTTGTGTCCCCATTTACGTAGTGAGTCAAACTATTAAATTTGCGGCTCGGGCCCCGCACTCACAGCACCCTCTGTTACTAACATCTCAAGTGCATCGTCCAGTTCATCAGAACTATTGGCCTTGAGGATGTTCTATACAGCTGGGGCAGTGATCACAATAGATCTTGTAGGTTGCGGTGATCCATTAGGAGCCTCTTTTGGTCCTATTCCCCTCTTACCCAATAATAATAAATACTTATATCTCTTTATTCTTATCTCTTCTATTATCATTATTTTGTATTTTTCTTCGAATGAATTGTTTTAATAGTCCTGTGTACTCAAAAGACACGTCAAGGTGATATACTCGTATATGCACTAGCTACCGAGCACAAGAACCTTGTAGATATGCAAATCAAACCTTTCTTAATAACAATAACAGTTTTTCAAGTTGTATTAATGATTTGATTTATATCTGGCCTGTAGTACACCACAGCACCACTTTATCTCATTCCGAGGGTGTCCTAAGAGGTGAATAAGAGATAAGAAACCGGAGGATGGGTAGCACCATACTGCACACTGCTATTGCAACGCCCCCCTACTCCCCTTCACTCGAGGGTGTAATATGTACAGCAGTGGACGTCTTTGGCTGATTCTACATCTTCTGCTTCTCTGCCGTGTCCTCCTGTTTGAGGGACGAGACCATCGTGGGTAGCTTCACGCCACCACAGCTCTTCAGGCTGATCAATCTTGGGCACGGTGAATGCTGATCTGTAGTGTCGTCGTAATCAACCCATAACGTCCCCACTGATTAGACACGGATCTATTCCCAGAGTCAGTGTCATCCTGAGCATTTCATAAATCATCTATTTCATCGCTATCATCATATCAGCCGAAAGACGTCTACTGCTGGAAAAGGCCGATCCTGCATTGCCCACATCCAGCGGCTTCCCGCGACCTTCATTAGGTCATCATTCCACCTTATAGGAGGCCTGCCTACGCTACATCTTCCGGTGAGCCCCAACGGCCATCTGTTCTACTAGCTACATGCCCTGATCGCAGTCCCTTAAGTTAAGCGATTCTGTAATGTTGGTTAACTTGGTTCTCCTACGGATCTCCTCATTTCTGATTCGATTGCGTAGAGAATCTACGGGTATACTTCTTTCTTTTTAAGCGGCCTGCGACGATACGCTTGTCCAAGCTGTCTGATCCATCCCTGACCGTGTGCCTGAAGAATTTGAAGACATGCAAACTTGAAGAGTCTCGCCTTGATATTGTGCTTGTCGAGGATAGACTTATTTTCACGATACGCTTGTCCAAGCTGTCTGATCCATCCCTGACCGTGTGCCCGAAGAATTTGAAGACATGCAAACTGTGAAGAGCCTCGTCTTGATATTGTGCTTGTCAAGGAAATACTTATTTGCACGGCATTCGGTCTATGATATTCGGAACATTCTGTGCCAACATAGCATTGTTTGTATTGGTCCAGCTACGCGACCTAAAACCGCAAATTATTAATTCCAATACCGTTCTGTATTCGTTCCATCAGCACGAGCAAATTTTGGGCACTTGAAACATGTGAACAACCGACTTATCATTGACCGTGTGAGAAGCATGGAGTGCCCAAATTAATGCCTGCCACTTTTAAGGTTTTGTCCTGGGATTTATTGATTGTCATTTTAAATGCCAATGGCAAATTATTTGGAATAATGGGAATGCAAGGAATTAAACCGCTTTCTCATTTCGCAGCTCCTGTAAAAATTGTGGTTTTTGTAGTACTAATATCCAGCTCTGTGATACGAAGCCGGGTGCATTTACACAGTTTGCGTGCATCAAGATTTCGCATAAAAAGAACTGGAATGCCCACTTTAAGCTCTAGCTTATGAGATGGCACGTCCGTTAACTCCCAGGAATTGAGAAATTCAACGAAATAGTTAGTAATTTCGTCATTAGCCATCACAGTGTCTATGGATCTATATACTTTTGAGTCGCCGCCATTCATGTCATTGTTTATTTTGTTGACTCACTCGTTCTTTGGCGACAGCACTTCCCTCTCACACAACCACTCTTCATCTATTTTTTAATATAATAAAACTGTAACGGGGCCGTGTCTGTACATGAAATATTTTTGGAAAATAATAA
Organism: Coleophora flavipennella; assembly: GCA_947284805.1. Taxonomy (NCBI): domain Eukaryota; kingdom Metazoa; phylum Arthropoda; class Insecta; order Lepidoptera; family Coleophoridae; genus Coleophora; species Coleophora flavipennella. The sequence continues at coordinate 1,983,276 of OX369260.1, forward strand.
CTGTGGTGGACATTACTAACGATACAGAGGCCAAAACAACAACTTTTGGAATTTTTGTCTGTCTGTCTGTCTGTCTGTATGTTCGAGCATCACGCAAAAACTACCAGGCCGATTTTGATGAAATTTTGTATGGTGGTTCCATAAAGCCCGGGTTAACATATAGGATACTTTTTATGCCAGAAAATTCAAGAGTTCCCGTGGGAAAATCAAAAGTATTCATTTATAGAGTGGCTCACCACGCAAATGTGGCTTGACCTATTACAATCAAATTTTACACGTTGATACCCTTATCGCGAACTGAAACTGGGACATTGTGAATCCCAAAAAATTAGGGTTCCTACAGGAATGCAAAATATTGTATATTTAGAATGACTCAACGTAACAATATGAAACCTTTACATTGGGATGAGGTGTTTTGACCATCATTGTATATTCGGGTATTTTTTATCCCGGAAAACTAAAGAGGTCCCGTGGGAAATTATCTATCGATACATACAATATTTTTTTTTTTTTTTTTTTTTTTTTTATTCACTATTGGTAAGCCCTTGACAACATCTCACCTGGTGGTAAGTATAATAACAATAGAGTACTTTTTTCTATATATTAGCTACACACACATACCAAACATTATAATCATAGTAGCAGAATGTCAATAGATGGCACTGCAGGGATAATAAAACGCGCTTAAGTTGTATTAAAACATTAAAATATTATTTCATACTTTTGAGCGGATTTCTTTTATGTATTTTTCAGCATACGCTACTTTAAACTATGGTACGTAGCGATGTGTTTCATAGACGAACAGAGAGGTGTTTTTTTACAGATTCCAATCGTGTAAAAAAATAAAAACACATAAATCGAGTTTAACATCTTTTAACAGGAGGCACAGATATGGGAACTCTTCTGACGGCGACTATTTGCGTGTGGCAGTTGCTCTCCGCCTGCAATATCAATATCTGTGAACCTCATCAATGTATTTGCGGGTCCTCGGTGGTGGCAATTGGCCATCACTCACTGAGTTGCAGTCGTGTTTGTGAAGATTACCACGTCACCAATTCCTTAATGACCTCACTTGGAGGGCACTGGTCTCGGCCAGATGGAATATTCCATCTTTGATGCAGCCGCCGGCCGGGCTTTAGTCGATCTGATGGCAAAAGGCCGGAGGGTTTAAACAGGTGCTATGGAAGAGAGGAACGTGTCTGCTTTGGGAAGCCACTTTTTCTGCCTCACTCCTCACCCGTACGGTACTGCTGCTCAATTTGCGGTGAGAAAGAAGCATAGTAAGTACTCGGTCTTGGAGGCAAATTACTGCTTTGTGCCGCTGGTCTGTGAGACAACCGGCTGCTGAACCCTCAGAGGCAAAGAAAATTGGCCTTCGCCTTCGAGAGAGGAGATGTGACGTGAGGTCCTACCTGCTGCTAAGGTTGTCTATTGCCATCCAGCGCGGCAACGAGAAGTGCGTCTTGGGCTCCTTTGGAGCTGATACGACTCGAGGATTTGACCCATATTAACCGATTGAGTATTAATGGGACCCATCGGTCCCGGTAAGTTGTTCTTTCCGTTGAGTATTAATGGGACCCATCGGCCCCGGTAACAACACGCGACCTTATGCTCTAAAGTACACAAATATAGTTAAAACTGTGTTGAAACTGCCTTGGGTTGATTTATGGACTTACGTCGTTATTAAATTCGGCTTCTAGTGCCATACGCAGTTTAATATACAATCATAGATAAAATTTTCATAATTTGACAATTTCTTGACATTTTCCGCCATTTTGGAAAATGGCGGGTCCGCCTGAAGGAAGGGAACGTCAATATTCAAGGTCGGCCTGGACGGTTAATATTGTTAGGAAATTTTATTACTAGATTGATACCTATAATGATTTGAATTAGTTTTTTGATAATATTTCATCATATCAGTTTTTATACGTCCCCACCAAGGGGCTCGACCTGCCCTGAGTTAGGGCGATCTGGCCTTAGACGATCACGCGGGCCCATTGCGGGTTGATTGACCTCACACATAAGCTTCGAATTTCTTCGCAGGCGTGTGCAGGTTTCCTCGCGATGTTTTTCTCACCGTAAGAACGTCGTATAAACGTACATACCAGTATGAAATCGATATTCGTATAAATATTGGTAAGTGGCAGGATTCGAACCACGGCCTTCTGGACAGGAGGTAGTGGCCCTTACCGTTTTGCCACCGACGCTCTATATTTTGTGTAAGATTTAGAAATCCTTACTTTATATTATAAATGTGAAAATGTGTTTGTTTGTTTGTTACCTATTCACACTTCAACACCTCTATCAATCTTGATGAAATTTGGCATGCAGGTAGCCTGTATCACTGGGAATGAAATAGTCAACCTTTTGTCTGTGGAAATTATCATAGTCCGATGCAGTTCCTGAGGAAACTAAAAATATACTCTATGTTCGTTTTATTTAAAATCGTAATGAAAAAATGGGTTGGTGTGATTTTTAGTACAGAGATGAGGTGGAAAATGATATAATTTACTAATAAGTATATCCTGACATAGTTCCCGAGGGATCTGAGGACAACTGTTTTCTACGCTCGCGCACGTCGGTGGCGTCGCAACGTAGCAACGGTTTAAAGTGATTTTTTGTATAGAATTTGTTGAGGGGGTGGGAAGTGACAAAGACTGCTAATCCGAATAGCCCGATACAGTTCCTGAGGTACCTGGAGAAAACTCATGTCCACGCTTGCGAGCTGATTGCGGCTCGCGCACCACTCACCCTCAAAAAGAGTCATAAAATCTATGTCCACGTGGGCGAAGCCGCGGGCAAAAGCTAGTTATAAATATTGATGTCATCGAAAAATGTCATCCTCTATAGTCACTGGATAGAAAAATTCTTCGAAAAATAGATTTTTTCCATCTGCGATCGATTCCATACGACCCTCTCCAATTTGTAGCAGATTTTCGCAAAAACAGTTGATTTGTGGTCGTTGTACAATTGGCCGCGCATGTTGCACGTAAGATGGAGCTTGGACCACAGTGGCGACGACGCCTTGTGAAATGCGTTTATTTCATCCGCGGGTGTGCCCTTCTTAATAACTAGCAGTCTCTGCCTCAAATCGCCTGCAATTAAACGAAAACGCGCCTGGTTGCCGCGGATGTCGATGTTGATCCTCAATTTCACGAACTTTAATTTTTTTTAAATATACGGTTCCTGGTAGGATAAAGATGTTATACTATCCCATAGGTAAAGTACGAGTATATTATCATTCTCTGACCCCTAAACTAGGTATGCAAAAAATTATGTCGATCCCTTGCTCTTTTAAAACAAAAAATTTTTTTCCGGGATAAAAAGTAGCCTATGTGCTATTTCAAACTATAACCTATCTCCGTGCCAAATTTCATCAGGATCCATGCAGCGGTTTTGGTGTCATTGAATATTAAACATCCATTCATCCATACTTTCACATTTATAATATTTTCTTTAATACTACTACTACCAAATAATTAAAAAAAAAACAAGAGAAGTAATAAAATAGGTTGTAACGTGTGTTTTTGTTTTTTTTTTGTTTATGCGTAATTATGAAAACGGTAATAATTATATACAAGTGTGAAACTTGGTGTGATCACAGCACAAATCAGAAATCTAATAAAATAAAAAAAAATCAGCTAAGCGTGAGTCGAACTTGCGCTAAGGAGTCCAAACTGAATAGGAAAAAAAATTTTTTTAGTCGCTCTAGTTGATAAATTTTGTCTCAAATAAATCGATATCATTGTTGTACTTTTCTGGAGAGGTGTTGTGGAACGGAACACTCAGTGAGCGAATTCAACTTGCACTTCGCCGGCTTTTTATTGAGCTGAGCCTGAGATGAATAGGACGAATTGATTCAGAACCGCAGCTATTATAATAATAATTTATTTATTTACGACCAACTTTAGGATCAATTTGTGTTAGTAATCTTACAATTTAAGCTTATACACTTAATGTTAGTAAAAATGTATCATAAAATCAAAATCAAAAACTTCTTTGAGGTTTGATTGCCGGCACATGAACATTGCAACAATGATTCATGTAGCAGCAATCAAACCTGTCCGCTATCATAGCCAGGATGTTGTTGGCACTACCGCGCACTCTGCGCACCTTATATCTAAGCTCTATTATATCTAAGACCTTTGGCATTTGAGACCGTCACTGTCCAAAACTTATCCAGATCCCTCGACCGCGAGTTACATTAAGTAAATGAGCGAGCGATGTCCAAAATGGAGCTCCCCAGCTTTATCCCTTCGTAAGTAAGGGGCCTTTAAAATTAATGAGATTTTTCGATGATTCGCTGTTCCGAGCGCCGGTTTCACACGGGTCCCTGCTTGATTGATGGAGTTGTGTAAAGGAAAACAAAAAAGCAATAACGGAATAGAAAAAAGGAAACTGTAGTTGCAAAGTGGTAAAGCACCACTAATAGAGGCTTTAATGAGATGCCATAAAACGAGATGTACTAATCAGGGGTCTAAATTAAGTCTTCATTTAGCTAAAGAGGGAGCAATTGAAAGTTACTAAGTGAAGTTTGTTAGGAGCTAGTTTCGTTTTCACGTTAAGATAACGTTACACAGGATACTATTGCCTCCATAGATAAGAGAATTCGCTAAGTTGAGGTGACAAAATAAACTGGCCAAGTTGTGAGACGGACTCCTTACAGTAACTCAGAACCTTTCTTAAACAATTGTACATTGTTGACCGAGGGCAGAAAGTGATCACTTAATACACACCAGTTGAAAATTGCACTTTCTCCCTAGTGAAACACGACGTTTTTCAACAGTCTCCGTGGCGTTTCTTAGTCTATTCGCTTCACACCAGGAGGTCGCGGGTTCGATTCCCGGTGAGGGCACCTTGAAAGACTCGGTTTAGTTGGTGGTAGGGTCTTTAATCTCGGCTGGCTAGCTACCACCATCATGCCGCCAAACATCATCATAGCCAGTTTTCCATTGCTTTGGAGAATCCCGGTAAGTCCGCTTCCATCTTCGGCATCATCGTCACTTACGTCATAGGTGAGATGATGCCAAGGGCTTACCAATTGTAAAGAGAAAACATAAAAAAAGGCCAAGTACGAGTCGGGCTCACACACCGAGCGTTGCGAACCACCGCACGATATACTTGAGTGGTGAAAAGTCGGATTGAAAGACAAACTTCACTTAGTAATTGGAAAAATACTCTCCTACCCTTCAATGTACACAGGACAACACATCAAGCTAGACACTTTGGACTTTGTACCGTTCTTATGCCGTATGCGTATGGATCAGAATTGCACTACGAGTGTATAGCTCGATGTGCTGCCCTCTGTACATCACGATTAATTCTTTAACTGTAAATGTATAAATCAACGATTTAAGAATTTTTTTACTTATTTGTGCTGTCAGGCCTTGCTTCTTGCCTAATTTTATGATTATAGGTCAATGGCAAGTACTATATAGAATCCAGGTTGTTTGTGAGTGTCCAAAATATGCGGCATAAATGGCCGCATATTTTGATTGCGTTGACTTAAAAGCTTGATTTTTGTACAGCTCTAAGGAAACATAGTCCCAACTATTTGACATTAATTTTAAATTGATACGAGCGTGCGAGAAAATGGGTCTTTACAGACAGACAGACACACGGGCAATAAAGTGATCCTATTAAGGTTCTTTTTTTCCCGGGTTATTAAAAAGAAGAGGCAAAATAAACGCACCGTCGGAAATTATCAGCTTTGCGCCCGCAAAGTAAATGCAGCAGGAGTTATAATCAACTTAGCGCCCGCAAAGTAAACTCAACGTGAGTTATCTATCATTAACCAATCTTTTTTAAATAGTATTAAAAAATTAAACTAAATCTTCTTAATATATATAAATCTCGTGTCACAATGTTTGTCCTCAATGGACTCCTAAACCACTTAACCGATTATAATAAAATTCGCACACCATGTGCAGTTCGATCCAACTTGAGAGATAGGATAGGGTAGGGTAGGGTAGTGTAGGGTAGGGTAGTGTAGGGTAGGGTAGGGTAGTGTAGTGTGGGGTAGTGTAGAGTAGTGTAGAGTAGTGTAGGGTAGGGTTGTGTAGTGTAGTGTATGTAGGGTAGGGTAGGGTAGTGTAGGGTAGGGCAGGGCAGTGTAATGTAATGTAAGGCGGTACGAAGTTCGCCGGGACAGCTAGTACTAATATATTTTATTACTAGGTCAGGAATTGAACCCGGGCTTTCTTTGAGAGAGAAATACAACTTTCAAGAAAAGTTGGTTAGCGCGTTGTAGTATATTTAGCACGGCACGCACACCACGCACACGTTTTTATTATTTGTATGATGACATGACAGTGGCCATATTTACAAAAACTTATCGTATTGTGTGAAAAATTCAATTGGCAAACAGTTAAATAGATACAACACTGTGAGAAACGGACGAACAGACGATGGCCTGAGCTTTGTTAAAGGATACCATTTAGCACCCTTTGCGAACGAAATACTAAAACTATTATTCACTCAAAACTGCCTTTCGAAAGTTCAATCATTTTACACCAATTTTCCCCAGTAAGTATTACAAGCAAGCTGACTTGTATAGGCTGAGTACAACTTCTCTCAACGAACCTATACAACAATATCAACTAAGTTTAGGTAAGTAAAAGGTTATTATACAAAATTTGAAAATCAACTAACTAATCAATTTTTAAGTTTTTTTTGCTATATCTCCAATTTGTCCCCAGTAAGCACTACAAGCAAGGTAACTTATATAGGGTGAGAAGAACCTTTCTCAACAAACCTATACAATAGTAGCAAAGAGGTTTAGACCACTTACCATATTGAGGATCATTCAGACATTGAAATATTGGTCTTCCAAGTACTAAGGAAAATAGAGTACAAAAATTTAGGCATATTGCTTTTTGCATGACTCAAATCCATCAAGAAATGACAAAGTGGGAGAAGTTTAAACTTTGGCTCTTTCAAAACGTGCCCGGCTGTCCTTGAACCCTATTATGACGTCATAGGATCCAACCGGCCGGTCAGTTGGCCGACGGCTAGCGACTCTCGCGTACATTCACACCATTTCTTTGTGTGAAATACTTAATTTTAGTGTTTTGCATTTATTTTAAAGTTAATTATAACTTCCATTATTAATTTTGGAGTACAGTAAATATCTTAAAGCATGGAAATCGGTTATGTTAAAGCGCAATCAGACAACTTACCAAAGATATATTATATATAATTATTATATATATCTTTTATGGTGACTGAGTTTTTTAATAACAATACGAATAATTCGAGTGCAGAGATTCGGGGAGACAAAAAGAAAAGGTAAGAAATTTCTTAACTTTATTATTCTCCGTGGCGTAATGGCTTGTCTATTCGCTTCACACCTGGAGGTCGCGGGTTCGATTCCCGGCGAGGTCTAACTTTGTAATACTCGGTTTGCTTGGTGGTAGGGCATGTTCCAAGAGCGCATGGCTAGCTACCACCATCTTATCTAAGTCTAGCCGCTAAACATTAATGTTAACAGCACTGTTGTGTTCCGGCGCGAAGATAAGATAGCCAGTTTCCCATTGCATTGGCGAATCTTGGTAAGCCCGCTTCCATCTTCGGCGTCATCGTCACTTACCGTCAGGTGAGATGATGTCAAGGGCTTATTAATTGTCTGTGTTTGCGCGAGCCCATGTCAAATGGTACTATGTAAGTACCTACTTCATACTCTAGTCTAGGTTACTAGAGTCTAGGTTCATAAATAAAAATGGGTTGGTGTTTGACCTGGTATAACTGTCGCAGCCATCTAGCTTAATAAACCATTCAATTAACTTCCTCGTCTTTTTACTAAATGGCGCCGTTAGAATAATTGCCTGTATGATTATTCAGCCATTCAATTAAACGCCTAGGCAAATGGCTTGGATCGATAACGTTCAACTTCTCCTAGCTAGGTAGTTTAAATTCACACCTCAGGGCGAGGTGTGCTTAAGGGGAGAGGTGGTAAGAAGAAGGGGATATTTATCAGTCGATGCAGAACCTTCGGAGCTCCTAGTGTAGTGTTATAGAATATTTTCATAAAAAACTAACACTACGACTAACCTACTAAATGAGTCGGGGGTTCTCCGAAATTCTGATCTCGCTTCGCTCACTCCCGCTCTAGTTTCAGTTGTTCCATTTCTCAGTCGACAGAGCCCCTTCGGAGCTCCTTCTTCTGTATTCGTTTCGCTCGTTTAATGGATGGCCTGAGCATCAGCCAGCCAAGTCATTAAAAGTATTATCATTCAGCCAGTTAGTTGAATGCCGCCATATAATGAACCGGCTAAGAAGTTAATTAATTGGCTACTTTAACCAGTTGGCTGCGACAAAACTAATGTTTACTACTGACTTTTAGTCTTGCACTGGTCAAAATAGTTAAATACCGAAAATACGTAAAATACCTACAATTAGTACATAATATACAAGTATTGGTATTTACGTCAAAATGATCTTCGCAACAGAACTTCACACTTTTAACTAAATGAGCATCATTTCTTTATTACTTTTTCGTCGTGTTGAACCCGAAAAATATATTTTTCGGGTGCAGTCACAGATATTCTTAAATTTTGGTACAATACAATATTTGTATGTCCACTTTATCACAAATAATAACGTTAAAACGACACGGGCACACATCATATTACTGAGACAGACTGAAATGCTATTTGCGAGGCAACCAAGCGCGCGGGGTCATCGGGACTTATGACGTGTTAAGCGTATGGCCCCAGCTCGCCCCCGTTTTTGGTACCTGTGCACTCAAATCGCTGTCACAACGTAATTTCTTCCGATTTCGATATTTTTTTCACAGAATTTATTTTTTGGATGTCTCTATAAAACTGCATCATCATTACAGCTCATACACGTCCCCACCGAGGGGCTCGAGCCTACCCTGAATCAGGGCGATTAGGCCTTAGTCGACCACGCGGGCCCAGTGCGGGTTGGTCGACTTCACACACAACCTTCGAGTTTCTTCGCAGGCGTGTGCAGGTTTCCTCACGATGTTTTCCTTCACCGTTAAAGCAATCGGTAAGTATGTACGTAAGTTTTTGAAAAACTCATTGGTACATTGGCCGTCCAGATTTGAACCCGGTACCACTGGTTAGATGGACCGAGTCGTTACCGGTTGAGCCACCGACGCATAAAACTGCATACTTGATTCAAAACGTGAATGATCCTCATTATGAAAAAAAGGTAACTAAAACATTTCATACAAAATTTTAAAATCGACTAACAAATTAATTGTCAAGTAATTTTTTGCTCTGATTGTATGGAAAAGGTTGTTCAGTTTCTTGAGTAAAATCTAACATTTGCCGCTTTTCAGCAAATATAAAAGTATACTCATATATTTATACAGGATAATGGTACCACAATTTTTCTTATAATTCTTTTTGTAAATAATTTATTTTTCCATCTAAGTACATCAAACGCTTTATAGTGAATACAAGGTTGGAGTTGTGACGAAAGAAATAACAAAAACTGGGGTGCAAATTGACAGAGTAGCAGAAATTCTGAGATGCAATATGTCCAATTAAATATCACATAAATCGGGTATGTAACAATGGAAAAGACATACTACAACTAACGATCAATCATATAAAAGACATCAAAGTGATCACTGTGGTCGACCAACTAACAAAATTGTAGAAAGACATCAGCGCGAACCCTTCACTAAGTATTTAAGGGTCCCCAGGAAGCTCGAGTTTCCATACAAACGTAGATCTGCTTTAATTTTCCCGAGTGAATCCAAACTTTGCGAGTATATTAAGTAGATACATATCGATGTTTTCAATTAGTTTTCATCGTATTAAATTTAAACATAACTAAACGAACGTTTAAATTAGTTTTGTACTCTTAATTTTTCCGTTCGAAAACTAATTATAAACATCGACATGTGTCTACTTAAAATATTTGTAAAGTTTGGACTCAATCCGGCATGTAGTTTTCGTATTAAAACAAAACTACGTTTGTATGGAAACTCGAGCCTCCTGGGGACCCAAAAACAAGTACAAGCCCCTCACTATCATCACACGGAGCTCTTTTTAAGAAAATTTAGGTATATTTAACTGAGCCGTGCTGTGCACACCACGAACCACTTTGTTTTATTTTAGCCATAAAATACAGAAAAACGCGGTCTATATACAAATTATTTACTACGAATTCACTTATTTATTCAATACCTCGCTAGAAGTTTTGAACATTAAAAATTGGGAAAATTCCATAGAATATAGAAGAAATACTAATAGCATAATGTAACGTAATTTTATTGTAATTTCACCAAAGTTGTACGAAAGTTTAAAGTTGTTCAGTTTCATTTGATTCACCAGTTGAGATGTTTGTGGTTGTATTAGTCACTTTCCTGATGTGAAACGGTCTGATTTCCTTAATGTATACAGTACATTAAGGAAATCGGACATTTTGGATCCAGATAACATGTTGCGAATCGGACATTTTGTATCTGCACCCATCAAAAAATATTACCCTAAACAGGGAAAACGATAAAATGAAAGGAAAAAGACATTCTTCTTTTTGCAGTCTTGACAAATGTTTCTTCGTACTTGTAGTAGGTATACTTTACGTAATTTTGGATGGTATGAGAGTAGTGTATATATGAGAGTTCTGGCTCACCAGTGCGAGTGAGAGAGAGAGAAGATACGAAATCCTATGTGTTAGAGCGAGACAGAGCGATGGTGTGAGTGAGAATGACGTCATACAGTGCGAGTGAGTGAGGGGTAAGATGCGATACCGCATGTGTTAGAGCGAGACAGAGCTATGGTGTGAGTGAGAATATGCGTAGGCGTAGTGGGCGTGACCACCCATCAACCTTGGCATCGACCAATCACAGCGTCAGCTGTCAACATGACAGCTGTCAAAGTCAGCTGTCACAACTGTCAACATGACACCTGTCATTGGACTGTTATGTCAGCTGTCACCATAGCAGCAAAGTTAGCGAATGTGTGAATATAGATGGCGTTAGTGAGAAAAAAAACATTCGTTTGGTTAGATTTGAATCCACTGCGGCGGCGGCTCTGAAGCGACGCGAGTAGCCACACACCGCAGAGCCACAGCACCTGATAACGTTAGCAATGAAATATTGATATCCATGGCTGGATATGACGTCACGGCGGGTGCCCAAGGGGGCGGGGGGCGGGGGCGCTGAATGATGTGGACAAACATGCATGAGTGATAGAGAGAGAGAGAGAGAGAGAGAGAGAGACACATACACATACCGCGGCCTGCTAAACAGTTTTTGCGCGGGGTGTTCCCATATTATGAAGAGTTGACTACTACTACTATGCAGCTGATATTCTATTCAGGAGATAACTATACCACCTATGAGAGAAGACAGACAGACAGACAGACGAACACATAATATTGTGCTGCGGCTCACGGCGAATGCCTAGGGTGCGGGGGCGGAGGCGCTGAATGATGCAGATAAACATGGTACTACTATCAGCTGTGTTTAACTCCGATGATGGAATACAATGGTGGCGCAGTACCAACACTCTAGTAGATGATAATGTTACACACACACACGCCGCTAGATGGGGTGTACTAAGCAAAAATCCATTGACATTGTCAGGAATCGAACCCGCTGCTCATATAGTGCGAGCATATCATTCAACCTCGGCACCAGCACGGCGGCGGGGGCCGGACCGAGTCTTATCAACGTGCACGCCGCAGGGATCGAACCCGCTGTTCATATAGTGCAACCTCGACACCAACACGGCGTACGAGCCGGAATGAATTTGTTAAGTATCATGTTAAATATAGCCGATCTATTCAAGGGATAACTACTACCTACGCACGTGAGACAGACAGACGGACGGACGAACACATGCCGCAGCTCACCAAACAGTTTTGCGGTTGAAAGCGTGGGTGTTCTCATACCACAGCTGAGCACCTGTGATCTGTAAAGTACCTATGACTACTATAAAATTCTAAGAGGTAGGTATATATGTATGAGGTAAGTAATAAAACCATTTCTTTCAAATTCATCACTTATTTATTAAAAATTCAACAAATATTATTCGCTTTAGCAATAGATGTATATACTTAATTCATTAACAACAAAAATCGCTCAGCTGTTCTTTAAAAATATAAAAAATAATGTTATATTTCTTCTCTTATTTCTAATCACATTCTTTTACTTTTTGTACAACCACCATGACTCAAAGTACATATGTCTTGAATAATATGAATAAAGGGTGATCATCGAAGTCCATCACCATGTCTATGATAAGGAGGTATTTTTATCCCTCAATCAATCAATCAATCAAATATGCTTTATTGTACAATTATGAAATATACAAAATACAAGTACAGAATAAATAAATGAACAAATTTTTTTCCCTCTGTACAAGCAGCATATCTTAATACCTACCTACCTCGCCAGTATGATTAAGGTAAAAAAACTAGAATAAATTTATCCAATTCGCTTTAGCAGGAAGAAACATCTTTTGAGGGGGTGGTAGGAAACCTTGATAAACAAAATATGATAGAAAGGAAACCATCAATTTCATGCAGATGCAGGTGTGCTTCAATGTGATCGGTGCCGATCTACTTAACAAGCAGCAGTTTACAAAAGACACCCTGCAATCAAAATCAGTACTAGCAAGTATAAAGGTAGTTAGAAGCGAAGCTTGAAGAAACATCTTTCGGGGTGGGTGTAGTGGTGGTGGTGGTGGTGGTGGGAAACCTTGAAGCTTCTCCCACACCCTTGCTCGCGGCAGTGTGTGAAAAAACAGAACGCCGATTCCATGTCATTACATAAAGAGTATGGATCTGTGATAGCTGCCTGAATCCTCCCCACATCGAGGATGGGGGAAAGCAGTACTATGTGTGGATAAAAGATCTTTCAAGACTCTTAAGATCACAGTTCACCAATCATGAATATAGAGTATGGATCTGACCTTAAACCTGAACAGTTTAAATCAAAAGAAGGATCTGAGATGGAGAAAAGAAAACTTGACCCTGCCATACCGAAGCAGACCATGCGCATCAATCACTTTTCCCTCATTCTTAGTATGTAGATAGTTGAGGTAAACTGGAGGAGGAGGAGACAGTTTCACCCTTAAAATTTAGAAAAACCAACCAAAACAAAATGTGATAGAAAAGTCATCTAACGGACGCCTTCACTGAAGAAACATCTTTCGGGGTGGTGGGAAACCATAAATTTCATGCAGATGCAGGTCTGCTTTAATGTAATCGGCACCATGTTCTCCAAGTGAAGTAAAACTAATCATCACATAAAGATTAGGTGACCTGTTTGCTATCGCTTTTGCAAAGTTCATATCTATGTATGGAATAAGTTTGATATCGATGGGGAATATGAAGATTTTTGCAGCAGTTCAGTTAAACAAGACTTCTGTTTATCAAACTTGTTGTATACAGACACAGACTCATTTATATACAGCATAAAAACAAATGATTTTTTTATGAGGATATTAAACCTATTCCTCAAAGTCAATTTGATACCTTAGATTTTTTCTCATGATAAATCCTCGCTTTCACCTCAAGAAATGAGTAAAGACTACGAAACTTGTTATGATTTAAGAGAAGCTTGAAGAAAACATCTTTCGGGGCGGTAGGAAACTTGTAGAAACCTTAAATTTCTCAAGATTCAAGCAGATGCAGGTGTGCTTCTACGTAATCGGCACAGGTCCACTAACTATCAACCAAAACAAAATATGATAGAAATGTTTGAATAACTTATTCAATACTCTCTGAAGATAACCGAAGATAGTCGAACTTCTTTCCACGATTGCTATAAATAAGAGCATCTAAAGCAATACTCAGTTTAGTGATCGGTAGATCGTAGAAGTGTTACTTTAACATATCATCCAACAGAGTTTACAGTGTAAGCGAGTTATACGGGAGAAAGGTTAAACCGACTAACGAAAGATTCGGAACATGGTAAATATAGGTAACCTAGTAACAGATATTGGAAATATTAATTATTCGCAAGGAGAAGAGTTATACTGTCTAGAGTTAATATAAAACCACTAACTCTGCTAACAAAACCATTCTGTGATAATATAATGCTTGTTAAAAATAACCGACGCTTCGGATTGCGAACGGGACAATAGCATTGAAACATCTTTCGAGGTGGTAGGAAACCATGAATTTCGAGCGCCTTCAGGGGGGTCAGCTCATTCATCATGTAATTTAAATTTTAAAATTTATAATAAGATTCCAATAGTTATGTATAACCTTAGCGGTTATGACTCACGCTTCATCATAAAATCTTTAAAAAATATGATAATGTAAATATCATACCTAAAAACAAGGAAAACTTCATCTCTTTCACCATAAAAAGTAATAGTTTAGGTGTAGATTTAAGATTTATAGATTCTTTACGGTTTATGCATGCTAGCATAATACCGCGTGAGGGCAGGAAATATATTAAAATTTAAAAAATCACCCCCACCAAATGAGGGTGTCCGTAGTGGTCTATGTGGACTTTGAAGCCCTGCTCAAACCGGTGGTTTCATGTGCTCCAAGCGATGAGTCATCTTATACGACGGATCATCATGAGCATGTACCATATAGTTTTGGTTACTATATAAAGTGTGAATATGATGATAAATTATCAAAGTTTGTGTCATACAGAGGTGTAGAGTGTGCTAAAGAATTTCTACGCTCATTAGAAGAGGAGTTGACGCCTTTCACCACCGCTATGAGAAGGGTGATTCCAATGAACCCTCTCCAACCCCTTAATTGTTATTACACTGCTCTACCACCGGAGCTGGAAAAAAAAAAAACAAGTTATTTTTTAGTATGAAACTACTAATATAGGTACTAATAACTATGAATTCAAGTTATTAAGCACTAGCTGTACCCCGCGGCTTCACCACGTTTCTATGACTTTTCAAGGGTGCGCAGTGCGCAAGCTGCAAGCGGCTCATGAGTGTGGTAAAAAGTAGCCTATGTCTTAATCATAACCCTAATCTGTCTACCTACTAAATTTCAACCAAACCTGTTTAGTAGTTTTGCGGGGAGCGTAGCAGACAGACAGACAGAGTTACTCTCACATTTATAATATTAGTAGGGATTAGACCAGAGCTATTCCTAAATTATTAGGGATAAGACCACATCCTAATCCTAATCTTATCAATCATCAGATCTTATGCTAACCTACTGTTACGAGATATGAGGTCAGAGCTGTTCCTAAATTATTAGGGATAAGACCTAATCTAATAAAATCAGTTCTATCAATAGGTATCTCTCTCTCACCTAGTGTACACCTTCTCCTGTTGTAGTAGACCCCCTCTATAGTAATCGGTATAGTTTTGCCTTTAAGTTCCTGCCACCAGCCCCTTAAGATGTTATTATACTGCTCTACCACCAGAGCTGGAAAAAACAAGTTAATTTTTAGTATGAAACTACTAATATACTAATAGCTATAACCTCAAGTTATTAAGCACTAGCTGTTCCCCACAGCTTCACCACGTTTCTATGACTTTTCAAGGGTGCGCAGTGCGCTATGAGATATGTGATATGAGGTCTGTTGTTATTAGGTACCAACCTGTTGACATATGAGCTATGAGGTCAGAGCTATTCCTAAATTATTAGGGATAAGACCACATAATCTACAGACCTGATCCAATATCATCATCTATCAGAGCTAATCTCATCTGTTTAGCTATAGACCCTGTTTCATATTTTTTAGCTACAAGACCTCATATTATAAGCTATTAAGTCTAACGGTTAAGGTAGGTATATCAGTTCTATCTATCTATCTATCAATCAATAGGTATCTCTCTCACCTAGCGAACACCTTCTCTTCCTGTTCTCTATGCACCTTTCGAATATTGATAAATTTAAGGTTTCTGCTCGTCACCTGAAAAGGGATAATAAAAATAATTTAAAAAACATACATTCATCCTATGTGGAACCCTAAAAATTCTTAAACTGTTAAGTTGAAATTTTGTTAAAACTAATCAAGTATGAGTTGAACTTATATTAGACGAGGGTTCTGTATACTTATAATAAGTTTAAATAGGATGGGCGCTTATGAAGCTCTAAAATAATCAAACACTCATTATTAGCATTGAAGAATGTTTGAGATTGATGAGAAACTTAATTTTCAATGATATATTACTAAATAATAAAAGTAATCCACCAATGGGGAACCCTAAAAAAATTAATAAAGTTGAAATATACCCAACCTTTCTACTAAAAGTAATTAAGCATGAGTTTAACCCTAAAAATTCTTAAACTCAATCAAGTATGAGTTGAACTTATATTAGGAGAGGGTTCTGTATACTTATAATAAGTTTAAATAGGATGGGTGCTTATGAAGCTCTAAAATAATCAAACACTCATTATTAGCATTGAAGAATGTTTGAGATTGATGAGAAACTTAATTTTCAATGATATATTAGTAAAAAGTAATCCACCAATGGGGAACCCTAAAAATTAATAAAGTTGAAATATACCCAACCTTTCTACTAAAAGTAATTAAGCATGAGTTTAACCCTAAAAATTCTTAAACTCTTTTAACTGAAATAGAAAAAACGTAGCTATGATGAAAACTAAAGTGTGAGGTGAACTTATATTAGGAGAGGGTTCTGTAGTTTTAATTAACCCTCTAATATCATCAGAGATAAATTAGTATACTTTACTAGAAGTATATTCATAAAACAGTTAAATGTAAGTAAGTCTTACATGTAGGGTTCTCTATTTATGATATATTAGTAAAAAGTAATCCTTTGATATGGAACCCTAAAATTTTTTAAAAAAAACTCCTTTTTAATTTGAAATACATAATATCATATTCAGTTTTAAACTATAAAAGAGAGATGAAAAAAACTAGTGTGAGTTGAACTTATATTAGACGAGGGTTCTGTATAGAATAAATTTAAATGGAAAAGTTGGGGAACCTTAAAATCAAAACACTTGCATTAGAAAAATAAATCAGTTAGGCTTTATATTAGGAGAGGGTTCTGTAGTTTTATTTAACCTCCTAATATCATCAGAGATTAATTAGTACTTTACTAGAAGTATATTCATAAAACAGTTAAATGTAAGTAAGTCTTACATGTAGGGTTCTCTATATATGATATATTAGTAAAAAGTAATCCTTTGACATGGAACCCTAAATTTTTTAAAAAACTCCTTTTTTAAATTGAAATACATAATATCATATTCAGTTAAACAGCTATAAAAGAGAGATGAAAACTAAAGTGTGAGTTGAACTTATATTAGACGAGGGTTCTGTATAGAATAAATTTAAATGTAAAAGTTGTGGAACCTTAAAATCAAAACACTTGCATTAGAAAATGCGTTGAAGCTATAGGGGTATATAAATCAGTTAAGCTCTATACATACATAGAGATCACTGCAGGGGATGTGATTGAATGAAAAAATAATTAAAGTAAATACTCACCTCCATCTTCCCAGTTATTTTATAATCTCGTATTTTTGCACTTGACCCATCTGCTGACTAGGTGACACTTCGCGTAACCGCGGTTACCACTATTTTTACCTCGGCGTTGAGACGTATACCTGAGATCGAATTAAAATAAAACATTAATGGAGTATGTTAACAACACCATTTTATATCATACTGTGATATGAGTTTTAGTAATACGACTAAAACACTCTATATCGAATCGAATGGACTAGCTTCGGATACAAAGTCGGATTCAGTATGAAACAGCTTGATGAGTTTAAAAATGCGATCTCATTAGCCTTATTTTAGAGATTCTCATAAAGATATCATAATTAAGAATATTTTTTACTCTATAGTATACCGTAGTGATATAGGTCTATTTCCACACCTACAGGGTGGTAAAAGCTTTTCAACTTATCTGAGAAAAGTATGTTGATATTGGTACCTATATCACTACGGTATATTATTATAGAGTAAAAAATATTTCTAATCATGATGTCTAGATGAGAATCTCCAAAATAAGATTAATAAGATCATATTTAAATACTCACCCAGTAGTTACACCCTGTATCCAACTTCATATCTAAAGCTAGTCTACTCGACACGATATAGAGTGTTTAGTTCGTATTACTAACAACTTATATCACCGTATGATACAAAATAGTGTTGTTAATATAATATATAGTCCACTATAAAAACTTTTTAATTTTAACTTAATCTCACCCGTAATGCACCAACTGCTGTGATGAACTGTATGATGATAATGATGGGTGGAGCGCAGCAGCGTAGTGTACGAAAGAAGATTCACAATCACTGCGTATACTGTGACAGGATGTGTAGGCGGGCTGTGATAGCATCCTCACACTGTGCTGGTTGATAACATTGTTTTTTGTATGTTTCAACCACACAATTTCAACATTTTACAAAATGTTTAGGTACCTACCTACACCCAATAAAATTTACTTTTGTTGGTTTTAAAGGAACAACCACATAGCATAACATACCTAATAGGTGAGGTAGTGGTAAGGCACCCAGTTCAGTATAATATTATGATCTTCACCATATATACACGGTTATAAAAACAAAAACAAAAAATAAAAAAATTATAAAAACCTCCTGGTAATCACTGATTGTGAAATAGTATATTTTTGTCTAGATTTTTTTTGTTTAATACCTATTTTTTATAAGTTGTTGAAATAAAACGTAGGCACTTATTATATGAATATAAAATGGTTTTTATTTTTAAAACTAAAATATTTATAATTCACTATACAATATCAGTTAAATATTCACTTATATACAAACTACATACCTACCTAGGTAAGGTAAACATAAAATGGATATAATTTTAAAAACAAAAATAGTTATAATTCACTTATATATAGGGTATATAGCAACTATACATAGGTACCGCTTCAGAATATTATTATTATTGATACTTATACAATATTCGGTTTTTTAAACTTAAATTTATAATTCACTTAAGTATACAAACTATATACCGCTTCAGAATATAATATAGATATTATGGGGGAAGAAAAACCCCATGATTAATAAGAGTGCAATCATATTATGAGCTTTTTAAACACACATCAGTCGAAGGATGTCCACTGCTATACGTCATAAGCTTCCCTCAAGGATTCAGTTCTATGCTAGGGTGGTCTTCCTACGTTTTCCAGTGTGCGGTCGCCACTCGAGAACTTTACTACCCCAACGACCATCTATACAGGGGGTGATTTATAGTACTATAATGAAATCACTTAGAGCATAAAACATCACATTCAATAATTTGTTTACAACACATTCATTAAATTCGTCGGTGTATGCAAAAGATTCAGAGTCTACGCCTTGAAGTAGTGTGTACCACTCGGAGAATGATAAGTTCGCGTCACCAACCCGCTCTTCAATGTCACTTGCTATATCATCCCACATCTTGGAGAGAGCGTAGTATAGACCATCTTCTGTATCTAAATATATATTTCTTAGTGTAGCACCCACTTTATAGTTCAGTGTGTGAAGGGGGATCGGAATCGTCCAATACTTCAGGAAAAGATTACGACTGAAACCTTGCAACCATTGATTCTTACATATGTTGAAATAACGTGAAATGAGTGAGTCATCATCATCCTCCACTTTTATAAATTGTTCATCAGCTGTTGTAAGAGCAGCAGCTGTGTTATCCGACTCCATAGATTGCTCATCATTTGTTTGTGATTGTTCTCCTGTAACAACAAAAACAATTTAGAAAAGAAAAAAACATCCTATAGTCGCTATTTTTTATGAAAAATAAACTAAAATGTACCTGATTTTTCCATTATTATAAAAATATACCTAGGTATTATATTAACAGCTCAGCAACATATACAGTTTAACTTATCTGTAAATAAAAAAATAAAAAATTAATAACATACCTATATATAGTTTTCACAGCTGTTTCTCTCCTTAAATTCAATAACAAATGTTTTTCCGTTTGCGTGTCGTCTTATAATACACACGCCAGATTTTAGAAACTCCAATACTGTCTCATCACTATTATTGAATCTTGAGGGTAATGTGAGGTATCCGGTTTTGAGTTCAACCATAATTTGCATTTTGTTAGCATCAAATTTTGATGGGTTGACGGTGGCATTTTTTATTAGATATGGTTTATTTTCAATTAAATCCCCCATTTTTAACCATACTTTTGACCCAGTCTCATTTAATTTTTCCATTAAATTAGTACTCATGTTACTAACTTTTCACACGCACTCTGCACACGTTGGTTGAAGAAGAAAAAACAATAGCTTATAGTGGTTTAGCTCATGAAATCAATTACTTTTATACCCCACCACCACTAGGTATCTGGTGCATATATATGTGTGTGTGTGTGTGTGTGTGTGTGTGTGTGTGTGTGTAACCTTGATTCCTACTCACCACATCCGACTTCCTCTCCACGGTTTAGGTAGTGCACCAATGCAAAATTCTCTATCGTTTTCACCTTTATCTATTTTAATTATCTCATTTTGCGCCCACATGCTTGCCTGATATAATACATTACGGTACTCTTCGCATTCATAAGATAGAGGATCCAACCAAGTAGGAAGTGTAGTTGTAGTACTGGTAGTACTCGTTGTTGTTGACATCGTTGTTGGGGTGGGTGTAGTGGTGGTGGTGGTGGTGGTACTTCCAGATGTGGTACTGCTTGCATCAGGTGGTATTTCAGTGGGGGTAGTAGCTTTTTCTTTTTTCTTATTTACTCTTACTGTTATCTCCATACCATCATCATCTTTAATCACTTGATAAAACTGTTTAGAGTTGATTGTTTGAGAAACATTAAGCTCACGACGTTGTCTACCCCTCCTTCTAGGTGATTCACCATAAGATCTTGATACCTCCAGTTTTAATACCACCATGCTGTTCACCATACAAATTGGGAAATTAAACAGCTGATTCTGGTGTAGCTCAATGATTCTTTTGGGCACTGTTTCCCCTCTCTCCCCCATATATAATTTCACACTCCATACTGCTGGTAAAGTATTATGTTTTGTGTTTTCATTTACGTGAACACTTGTTATATACCACAAAGAAGATGTACACAAACTAAAGAAAACATCATCTCTCAAAGGTGGAATAGTTATAGACTGTTTGAAACCACTTTCATTAATTAGATTCAAATGAATCATAAACGGTACAATGTTGGATAAATACATTGTTTATATAAAATAAGTACCTAGTGCGCCTGCTGCACTCTACGATTGCTCCCTTATTAATGATTTATTATTAATCTCTATGCACTATTGTGTGTATGCGATAGGAAACTAGGTCTAGATCCTTGACACAAATGATTACCTACTTGTCTATTTAGAACAGAGCATCCGCTAGGCAAATAAACTACTGAGAGTATATAATTATAGGTATTTCGCAACAATGTAAAATATAAGTCGTCTTATCAGCGTGTGATTTTTTTAGTTCCTACAGATGAAAATGGTTTTTTATTCGCGTGCGAAACCCTAAAAAATGCTATTAAAAGATATTATGATGACAAAGTTAAGTGGTATGTTTTTTGCGGATGAAATAGAAATTCCTCCTATACATTTAGTATGAGAACACCCACGCTTTCAACCGCAAAACTGTTTGGTGAGCTGCGGCATGTATCTGTCTATCTGTCTCGTGTAGGTATTATATATTATGTATAACATAATGAGAGAAAAAATCTGTTCGGTGAGCTGCGGCATGTGTTCGTCCGTCCGTCTGTCTGTCTCACGTGCGTAGGTAGTAGTTATCCCTTGAATAGATCGGCTATATTTAACATGATACTTAACAAATTCATTCCGGCTCGTACGCCGTGTTGGTGTCGAGGTTGCACTATATGAACAGCGGGTTCGATCCCTGCGGCGTGCACGTTGATAAGACTCGGTCCGGCCCCCGCCGCCGTGCTGGTGCCGAGGTTGAATGATATGCTCGCACTATATGAGCAGCGGGTTCGATTCCTGACAATGTCAATGGATTTTTGCTTAGTACACCCCATCTAGCGGCGTGTGTGTGTGTAACATTATCATCTACTAGAGTGTTGGTACTGCGCCACCATTGTATTCCATCATCGGAGTTAAACACAGCTGATAGTAGTACCATGTTTATCTGCATCATTCAGCGCCTCCGCCCCCGCACCCTAGGCATTCGCCGTGAGCCGCAGCACAATATTATGTGTTCGTCTGTCTGTCTGTCTGTCTTCTCTCATAGGTGGTATAGTTATCTCCTGAATAGAATATCAGCTGCATAGTAGTAGTAGTCAACTCTTCATAATATGGGAACACCCCGCGCAAAAACTGTTTAGCAGGCCGCGGTATGTGTATGTGTCTCTCTCTCTCTCTCTCTCTCTCTCTCTATCACTCATGCATGTTTGTCCACATCATTCAGCGCCCCCGCCCCCGCCCCCTTGGGCACCCGCCGTGACGTCATATCCAGCCATGGATATCAATATTTCATTGCTAACGTTATCAGGTGCTGTGGCTCTGCGGTGTGTGGCTACTCGCGTCGCTTCAGAGCCGCCGCCGCAGTGGATTCAAATCTAACCAAACGAATGTTTTTTTTCTCACTAACGCCATCTATATTCACACATTCGCTAACTTTGCTGCTATGGTGACAGCTGACATAACAGTCCAATGACAGGTGTCATGTTGACAGTTGTGACAGCTGACTTTGACAGCTGTCATGTTGACAGCTGACGCTGTGATTGGTCGATGCCAAGGTTGATGGGTGGTCACGCCCACTACGCCTACGCATATTCTCACTCACACCATAGCTCTGTCTCGCTCTAACACATGCGGTATCGCATCTTACCCCTCACTCACTCGCACTGTATGACGTCATTCTCACTCACACCATCGCTCTGTCTCGCTCTAACACATAGGATTTCGTATCTTCTCTCTCTCTCACTCGCACTGGTGAGCCAGAACTCTCATATATACACTACTTATGAGTATTTGCGTGTCCGACCTTGAAGGTGGAAGTGGAAGGAAGTGGGTGGAGAACGTATTACGCTGCAAAAAAGTAAAGCAGAAATTAAATACTTTCTAACTGGGCTTATGAATTGTGGTTAAATAATGTGTTTCAAAGATCCAAGTATGTGTATGTGTATACTGTGGAAGTTAATAAAAAATTGAGTACTATTAGTAATCTGTTTTATCTGAATCTTGAAGTTTCAAAATACATTGTGCTGCTTGACTGTACCAAATTTATAACAATAAATAACAAATGAAAGCTGTTACTTTACAAACTCTACATAACGGTGAAAAAGGCATGACTTGGCAGTAAGAGTGTTTTTACCGTTGGCTGGTTTTAGTTTTTAATTTATAAATTGTCGTAGTTATTAATGGGACGTATCCATCGAACAAGAAATTGGTAAGCGAAGTGAGCCACAAAATGTTTCACTGCCAGAGCCTTTTTTTTCAGGAGGTTATCCAGGAGTTGTGATAATACTCTCTCTCCGAAGTCGGTCCCTCATGACTGAGGATCGTGGCTTGATGTACGTATTTTGGAGCGCATGATTTGCCTCTATCTGCTCCTATCCATTGCCAACCTCACCACATCTTGATGGATACCGTCCTTTTGATCTCTTGCCATTTACATTTCCTACTAGTACAAGTTTTCCAGATTGTCATCAGCACGTCACATTATGTGGTCCATCTTGATGGACACCGTCCTTTTGATCTCTTGCCATTTACATTTCCTACTAGTACAAGTTTTACAGATTGTCATCAGCACGTCACATTATGTGGTCCATCTTGATGGACACCGTCCTTTTGATCTCTTGCCATTTACATTTCCTACTAGTACAAGTTTTACAGATTGTCATCAGCACGTCACATTATGTGGTCCATCTTGGTGGACACCGTCCTTTTGATCTCTTGCCATTTACATTTCCTACTAGTACAAGTTTTACAGATTGTCATCAGCACGTCACATTATGTGGTCCATCTTGATGGACACCGTCCTTTTGATCTCTTGCCATTTACATTTCCTACTATGACAACTTTATTAGCACGTCACATTATGTGACCGAAATACACCAGGATCCATTGCTTAACCAGCCAAAGGCTTGTTTTTTTTATTCACAATTGCTAAACCCTTGACAATATCTCACCTGGTGGTAAGTGACGATGTTGCCGAAGATGGAAGCGGGCTTACCAAGATTCCCCAACGCAAAGGGGAAACCACTGTTGTCTGGCTGTTGTTGTTAGGCTGTCCACTATCTGCCAACAACGTATCCTGGTACTAATACTACTGCTTTTGAACACAACGATAGTATTTTTGAAATATTTAAGTTTAAAATGTAAATTTATTAAGTCCCTCTAATGACAAATAAAGACAACTATACCTTTAGAGTAGGATAGCATGAGGAAAACTGTAGGTTAATTATTTGTTATGTAAATATGTTAATAACCTTTAGGGCTAATAAGCTAGGGTGTTTTAATTTTCCCATAAGAAAAAAGGCTTAGTTAGGCTTCTTTTAAAGCTAAAACGAATAAGTAGGCCCAGACAGTTAAGGAGTTATTAATAATACAAATTTGAAGTTTAAAGCTATTTTTTCGTAGTAGGTTTACTGAAATCTCTAAACAAAGTTGCTTATTTTGTAGATGTTACAAACTAGAATAAGATTTAGGCACCAAAAATAGGTACAAATCTAGGGATCTAGGTGTTTAGCTCACAAAAGTCGCAGACCAATTGAAAGGCTCTCCGCTTAGGGCGACATATTTATACACCTGAGTAGAGAGGGAGGACTCGCGTTTCGTTCGCCGCCCGCGGCGGACGTGTGCGCCGAGTCCATACTAGTTTCAGGGCCGCCTTTTTCAAGGCCGTCCTCACGTTCAATTCACCGTCATCGCGGGTCGTCGTGTGCTGCGGAGGTGTATCGCGGCGATGGAGAAGCACGCAGGATCGCAGCCGTGGAAATTGAGTTTGAAGCGGTGTAACTCGGTCAACGTGCACGTCACCATCGCCGGGAAGCCAACGTAGCCATACACGTCGCGGCCCCACGGTTTCGATCGAGCCTTACCGTCGTGCCGCGTGCTTCGGATGGTGACCCCGGCGCTGGATCTTTGTGCGTACATGTCCGCCAGCCAAGGGAGATTAGGTACTCCGGAGGCGTCGTAAGTCTTGGCAGTGGCACGGATTCTCGTCGGGGAGCTACTCGTCGGTCTGCGGCACATACTAGTTTCGGGCCGCCTTTTTCAAGGCAGCCTACTGCGGTCCTTGCCGTCTTTCTCCCCCACCACTCAGTTCATGTGCCATCCCCGCATGGCACATACTAGGGAGGGGCCCCTGCACTGTGCGCGCTGGCTATCTACTCGGTGCGTTCGGTGCAACCCCTCCCTACTTACGCACCCCACCCTTCCCTAAGGGTGAGGGTCGCACCGACGAACTTTTAAGGCGGCTATGCTGCCAAAGTTTTCGCGAGGGGGTGTTTAGTGGGTAGTGGGGTCTTTGGGCCTGTGCATACGCATTCATACACCTTCCGAGTGTAACGGGGACGTATGCATATAGGCGCAGAGCTCTGAGTCCCACATAACCAGCGGCAGCTTCGGCCTGCGGCCGAAGCTTCCGCTGGTATGCGTAAACGCATTCACCTCCGCGCTCCCTTAACAGGGAAAAAAAAAAAAAAAAAAAAAAAAGGGTTGAGGTAATATAAATACGGAAAATATGGAAACTGCGATTCAGTCAAAGACTAGATGTGATAGGGATAAGACCTAGATCTAGGTACACTAGAAATAAGACCTAGAATAAGGATTTGGATGAAAATTGTAAATAAAACTAGGTTTAAGATTTAATTTCAATAAAAACGCACTCCAGGGGGTGAGGGGCTCACCAAGCGAGTTTGCCTATAAAGGGCGAAAATAGCGATCGCTGGCCAGCAAAAAATAGTATAAATACAGGGCCGGTTGCCAGCTCCCGACACAGTTAGCACCCGACCGCCCTAGCAGTAAAAAAGGAAAAAGAAGAAAATCCAGAAAAAACTCGCTTGGAGAATTACCTCGCTCTTCGGTTGCGGCTCTCATTATACCAGCAGTTGTTTCATTTGACACCGCCCCTATGTATCGGTTCGCCGTTCCACTGCATCTCACCTAGCGGACCTGCGAGAACCTCTCAACTAGCAAATCAATCATCAACCACCTCGGAACTTGAGGACCACCTCGCAACTTGAGGACCTCCATCTACCTCTCAACTAGTGGATGATCTCCAGATGTGCTCATCGAAGATCTACAGAAGCGGCGGCCACAGCTTTCAAAGTTGATTTTCAGACACGAAATGTTTTTTCTTCTGTTGTCTATATATTATCATGTCGCAAGAGGTAAGTAAAGAGCGGCTCTTTACATTCGTATGACTCCGTAATGCGAGTAGGTCTTCTTCTTATCGTGTGGCACAATTAACCGTGCTATCCAAGGGATAGACGGCGGTTGCCTGGTGTTGCACTTAGCATCACCCGCGGTTACGTGTAGGTAATTTAGATTAACACCTACGGACGTGTGGAACCTTACCTACATACACATCTGGAATCAGATGTGCAGGTTTCCTCACCATGTTTTCCTTCACCGTTAAAGCAATCGGTAAGTATATGTACGTAAGTTAAGAAAAACTCATTGGTACATTGTCCGGATTTGAACCCGGGCCCTCTGGTTAGGAGGACCGAGTCGTTACCAGTTGAGCCACCGACGTTATTTAGCGAGTAGGTAAGCTAATATATATATTCACAAATTTTCAATGTAGGTTATCTTTAGAAAGGCCGTAAGATATAACAATGTACTCCAAGACGTGCGAAGCGAACCCAAAGTATTTTTAGGGTTCCATACCTCAAAAAGAAAAAAACGTAACCCTTATAGGATCACTTTGTTGTCCGTCCGTCTTTCTGTCAAGACCGTTAATCTCGGGAACGCGTGGAGGTATTGAGGTCTACAGTTCTTTGAAGCTGTGAAAAAATCAAACTTCTAAGTTAACGTAAAAAAAGATACAGCCGTTTATGCCGCAAAAAAACGTATATTTCGACACTCTCAAGGGATTCAAAATTATAGGGTATTTTCCGTTGACCTAGGACTATGAAATTTGGCAAAGAATACCGTTTTATACTACAAGTATAGGGAAAAATCTGAAAACTATTCATTTATAATTAAATCATAAAAAATGTAGGCTCCATTAATCGTCCCGTTTAATAATAGCGGCTACAACACCCTGCATACACATTTGCATTTCAAACGCACGTCCTGATTAGCTCGCCAGATGAGCCAGATGAGGCTGCACAGGGAAGTATTGCTTAAAACTGTCACTTGCAAGTAGTCACAAATAACGTATTGGAAATGTAGTTAGATTCCTTTTCAAGATATCTCGTTTCTCTATTTCTCTAGGTGGCGAACGCTGACTGGAGGAAGTACACGGTGGACCGACTACCTGGTGGAGGTCGCGTTAAGCCGCTGGATGCAGACAGCGTAAGATCGGTCCTTAGGGGACGTCTATGTCCAACAGTGGACATCTTTTAGCTGATATTGTGATGATAATGACTGTCTCGAGTGGCGTATGCAGACCGAAAGACCAAGTGTTAGACGCCACCCCACTTAGGCTGATAATCAAGTTATGCCACAGATTACTAATTAGTTACGTTATGCTTAGAGGAAGCTGCTGGGGGTATGTAACTCGGGTTTATTGGTAAGTAGCAGCTAATGGGAGAAGCCTATCGTACCAACTCATAAATGTCCCCACTGCTCGGAAATGGGTCTCTTTCCAAACTCGGGAAGGTTATGCCATACTCCACATACGAAGACCAAGTGAACACTAAACATAGCTCTTAGAACAGATGGGTACAGTTCTTAACGTGGGGGTTCTTAAGCCAGTGAATTTTTGCCTCTGGGCTACGGAGGCGGTGAAGAACTTTACGAACGATAGGATCCTAAGTGGGGAGCCAGCACCGGAAGCGTAGGCAGAGGCCTCTCACACGGTGGACCAGCGACTTAGTGAAGATCGAGGGAAGCCGCACCAGCAGTTGCATCCATGCGGGCAACGCAGGACCGGTTGCTGTGGAAATCCTTGAGGAGGCCTTTGTTCAGCAGTCGACGTGTTTCGTCTGATATGATCATAATGTTTTGCTGGGTCGTTTTCGTATTCCTCCATGGTTAAGAGAGAATAATCTTGGAGGAACTTGAGAACTGCATTGAGAAGCATAGATCTGCTTTCTTTTAGCTTTCCCACAAAAACTTCTGCATCTGACAAAAGAAGATATATTGAAATTTATTTATAGGTCGAAACTGACTTCCGAATAGGAGAGGACATAATTAATTATGCAAGGAACGGTGGTCTAAATTTTGAATTGAGTTAACACATTCACTGCCTTACAAAATGAGTGTACCTAATCCTAGGAACCGCAACTTTTCATTAGTTATCAGAGTTGCCACGCGGAGTGACGTGCCCTCGCCACAGAAACCGTAATTTGACCGTTCGAACAAAATTGTATGAACGTTCACTCGGATCCGAGTGGGCGGCACCTAACTCAGCACTCGGCACCGAGTGGGGAGCAGTGAATGTGTTAACCGAGTCATGTGGGGTATCGTATGAAAGGGCTTCTTTGGCACAAGCTTAAACAGATTTTAAATTATTTTTATGTTTTTTTTTTGTTGGTGGTAGGGCATTTTCTAAGCCCGCCTGGCTAGCTACCACCATCTTATCTAAGTCTTGCCGCCAAAACATCAGTGTTAACTGCATTGATGTGTTCCGGCTTGAAGATACGATAGCCAGTTCTCCATTGCGTTGGGGAATCTTGGTAAGCCCGCTTCCATCTTCGGCATCATCGTCACTTACCATCAGGTGATTACCAATTGTGAATAAAAAGAAAATGTACAGTTTTCAATTTATGACGAATAGCTTTTGCCCGCGGCTTCGCCCGCATGACTTTTATGACTTGATAGCAGCTTTTATGACTCTTTTTGAGGGAGAGTGGTGCGCGAGCCGCAATCAGCTTGCAAGCGTGGACATGAGTTTTCTCCAGGTACCTCAGGAACTGTATCGGGCTATTCGGATAAGCAGTCTTTGTCACTTCCCCTCCCCTCACCCCCTCAACAAATTCTATACAAAAAATCACTTTAATCCGTGCTAAAAATCACACCACCCCATTTCTTCGTTACGATTTTTAATAACTTAACGAACAAAGAGTATTGTTTTTGTGTCCTCAGGAACTGCAAGGGATATGATAATTTCACAGATAAAAAATAAACTATTTCATTCCCATATTTCATCAAGATTGGTAGAGGTGTTGAAGTGTGAATAGGTAAAAAACAAACAAACACATTTTCATATTTATAATATTAAGTAAGGATTTCTAAATCTTAAATAACATATAGAGCGTCGGTGGCAGAACGGTTAGAGCCAATACCTCCTGCCCGGAAGGCCGTGGTTCGAATATTGTCAATTACCAATATCTATACGAATATCGATTCCATACTGGTATGTACTTACGTTTATCCGACGCTCTTATGGTGAGAAAAACATCATGAGGAAACCTGCACACGCCTGCGAAGAAACTCGAAGCTTATGTGTGAAGTCAATCAACCCGCAATGGGCCCACGTGATCGTCTAAGGCCTGATCGCACTAACTCAGGGCAGGTCGAGCCCCTTGGTGGGGACGTATATAAACTTATATGATGAAATAACACATATACCTTTATTATCAAAAACCTAATTCAAATCCTTATATCAATCTAGTAATAAAATTCCCTAAAAATATTAATATCGGTCAAATCCTCTAGTCGTATCAGCTCCAAAGGAGCCCATGACGCACTTCTCGTTGCCGCTCTGGATGGCAATAGACAACCTTAGCAGCAGGTAGGACCTCACGTCACATCTCCTCTCTCAAAGGCGACGGCCAATCTCCTTAATGAAGGCAAAGGCATCTGAGGGTTCAGCAGCCGGTTGTCTCACAGACCAGTGGCAAAAAGCAGTAATTTGCCTCCAAGACCGAGTACTCATTATGCTTCTTTCTCGCCGCAAATTGAGCAGCAGTACCGTACGGGTGAGGTGTGTGGCAGAAAAAGTGGCTTCCCAAAGCAGGCACGTTCCTCTCTGCCATGGCACCTATTTAAACCCTCCGGCCTTTTGCCATCAGATCGACTAAAGCCCAGCGGCTGCATCAAAGATGGAATATTCCATTTGGCCGAGACCAGTGCCCTCCGAATGAGGTCATTAAGGAATTGATGACGTGGGAATCTTCACAAACAACGACCGCAACTCAGTGAGTGATGGTCAATTGCCTCCACCGTGGACCCGCAAATACATTGATGAAGTTCACAGATATTAATATTGCAGGCGGAGAGCAACTACCACACGCAAATAGTCACCGTCAGAAGAGTTCCCATATCTGTGCCTCCTGATAAAAGATGCTTAACTCGATTTTAGTGTTTTTAATTTTTTTTTACACGATTGGAACTGTAAAAAAATACCTATCTGTTCGTCTATGAAACCTCCTGATATGATCATCATCATCATTACAGCTCATATACGTCCCCACCGAGGGGCTCGAGCCTACCCTGAATCAGGGCGACTAGGCCTTAGTCGACCACGCGGGCCCAGTGCGGGTTGGTCGACTTCACACACAACCTTAGAGTTTCTTCGCAGGCGTGTGCAGGTTTCCTCACGATGTTTTCCTTCACCGTTAAAGCAATCGGTAATGATATGTACGTAAGTTTTTGAAAAACTCATTGGTACATTGGCCGTCCTGATATGATGCCTCCTGATAAAAGATGCTTAACTCGGTTTATGTGTTTTTAATTTTTTTTTACACGATTGAATCTGTAAAAAAAATACCTATCTGTTCGTCTATGAAACACATCGCTACGTGCCATAGTTCCAGAGGTAGAGTTGTGTAAATTAGCGTATGCTGAAAAATACATAAAAGAAATCCACTGAAAAGTATGAAATAATATTTTAATGTTTTAATACAACTTAAGCGCGTTTTATTATCCCCGCAGTGCCATCTATTGACATTCTGCTGCTATGTATATAATGTGTGGTATGTGTAGCTAATTTGTGGAAAAAAGTACTCTATTGTTATTAATGTAAGAAACGATAGATAATATCCCACAGGACCTCTTTAGTTTTCCGGGATAAAGAATACCCAACTATGCAATGATGGTCAAAACACCTCATCCTAATGTAAAGGTTTCATATTGTTGCGTTGAGCCATTCTAAAGATACAATTTTTTTGCATTCCTGCAGGAACCCTTAATTTTTTTGGGATTCACAATGTCCCAGTTTTAGTTCGCGATATAGGGTATCAACGTGTAAAATTTTTACAATATGTCAAGCAACATTTGCGTGGTGAGCCATTCTATAAATGAATACTATTGATTTTCCCACAGGAACTCTTGAATTTTCCGGGATAAAAAGTATCCTATATGTTAACCCGGGCTATAAGGAACCACCATACAAAATTTCATCAAAATCGGCCCGGTAGTTTTTGCGTGATGCGCGAACATACAGACAGACAGACAGACAGACAGACAGACAGACAAAAATTCTAAAAGTTGTTGTTTTGG
The DNA here is from genome assembly GCA_947284805.1 of Coleophora flavipennella. Lineage (NCBI taxonomy): Eukaryota > Metazoa > Arthropoda > Insecta > Lepidoptera > Coleophoridae > Coleophora > Coleophora flavipennella. The sequence goes on from OX369260.1 coordinate 2,014,704, forward strand.
CCTCTGTATCGTTAGTAATGTCCACCACAGTTATTATTTTCCAAAAATATTTCATGTACAGACACGGCCCCGTTACAGTTTTATTATATTAATATAGATATAGATATAGATAGATAGATAAAGATAATATAAAATATATTTTCCATTTTTTGTAGGTACCTAATTACTTTGGTGTATGCATATGTATGTATGTAGCGCAGGACTGGCCGTCGTGGAAATCCTTGGGGTAGGCCTTTATCCAGCAGTGGACGTCTCTTGGCTGATGTGATGATGATGATGTAGTACCGAACTGTTTCCAATGTTATGATTTATATTATGCACCTACACATTTGTACGGAACCATCGGCGGGCGAGACCGACTCGCACTTGTCCGGTTTTTTAGGGTTCTGTACACCCAACGGGTGTCCAACGGGACCTTATTACTAAGTCTCTGATGTCTGTCCGTCTGTCAGCGGACTGTATTTCATGAACAGTAATAGATAGACAGTTGACCACAGAATATGTATATCTGTTGCCACTATAACAATAAATACTAAAAATTAGTAAAAGTCAAACATAAGAGGAGTTTTCATACAAAAAAAGTGTTTTTAGAAATATTATTGTTTCAGCTCTATCAAAAAACAGGAAAACATATAAGCATTAAACTTGCTGTGATTATAGAACTAAAACTGAGGTAAAATAACAAATACTAAAAATCGGCCAAGTGTGAGTCGCACTCGCTCTAAGGAGTCCGAACTGAATGACAAAAAAAGCATATTATTGTAGCTCGGGTTGATGTTTTAATTTTGTTTGTAATGTAAATAGGTATCATTGTCATTATTACTATGTAGCTGTGAGGAGAGGCGTGTAGGTTCGGAACCCTCGGAGCGTTAGTCCGACTCACACTTGGCCGGTTTTTTTATTTCTGGGTCTTTTTTTTATTCACAATTGGTAAACCCTTGACAACATCTCACCTGGTGGTAAGTGACGATGTTGCCGAAGATGGAAGCGGGCTACCAAGATTCCCCAACGCAATGGGGAACTGGCCATCTTATATTCATGCCGGAACACACCAATGATATCAATATTGATATTTGGCGGCAAGACTTAGATAAGATGGTGGTAGCTAGCCAGGCGGGCTTAGAAAATGCCCTACCACCAACCAAACCGAGTCTTACAATTGACCCCGCTGGGGATCGAACCCGCGACCTCCTGTGTAAAGCCAGTGAACTTTGCCTCTGCCTCTGAACTACGGAAGCGGTCTTGTATAAAGTGTAAAAGTACATTGGCTAAATTGGCTGGGATTTCGAGGAAAAGGGTAGAAGGGACTCAAACCCTCTCCCACTCCGCGCCTGCCTGTGCGAGTCTCTCACTTTGAGCCCCCAACGCTTTACGCTTCTCTTCTACGCTGACACTAAAACCCCAGCTCAGAGTCCAAGCCAGTTTCGACTAGCGGCTGTAATGGCTTGGAAATGATGCGACCTCGCAACTCGCGCGCCGTGCGCAGCTCAGCCGCGAAATTACGAGCCGACAAACGGAGCGATCGATTGCGGATTTACTTGGCTTTAATGTCGCTTTATTTATTTGTGGGATTAAGTTAATTGGGATCACATTGGAATTACACGGGGTTCCATTTATTATGGGCGATGATTTGATTTCTTTCTGTAAAAAAACGATCCTTTGATTTTGTTATTACCACATTTATTTATATAAATTTTGTATAGGAAGTTCAAAATATGTAAGACATTGATTCTTGAAAGTTTTACGTAGGTGGTTCGACTTTATCTTCTCGTATCTAACTAATAATAAAATATATTTTTTAAGTTCGGAGACTCTTTTTTTTTAATCCACAATTGATAAGCCCTCGGCATCATCACACCTGATGGCAAGTGATGATGATGCCGAAGATGGAAGCAGGCTTACCAAGATTGCCCAACGCAATGAGGATCTGGCTATCTTATCTTAAAGCCGGAACACATCAATGATGTTAACACTGGTGTTTTGCGGCAAGACTTAGATAAGATGGTGGTAGCTAGCCAGGCGGGCTATGAAAATGCCCTACCACCGACCAAACCGAGTCTTACAAAGTTGACCCCGCAGGGAATCGTACCCGCAACCTCACGGTGTGAAGCGAATGGACTAACCAATACGCCACGGAGCCGGTTATACTCTACACTCGAAGTTGTCACCGAATATGTATACCTAGGACAAATAGTATAGTTAGGTAGGTCCAATTTCCAGAAACAGATCAATCGAGGAATCCAACTCGGCTGACAGCGTTCGGAAAGCATCTCAATATATTCACGTCCCAAATAGCGTAGTGTCTCAAGACTAAATCTTTGACCAGTGTGTGTTACCAGTGATGACATACGGAACTGAGACATGGTTACTTACTATGGGCCCCATAAGAAGGCTCAAGATCATCCAAAAGGCGATGGAGCGAGCTATGCTCGGAGTTTCCCTACACGATCGAATCAGAAATGGGAGATCCGTAGGAGAACCAAAATAACTGACATAGCTCACAGAATTGGTAAACTTAAGTGGCAGTGGGCAGGGCACATGGCTCGTTGAACAAATGGTCGTTGGGGCACTAAGGTTCTCGAGTGGTACCGGACGAAGAGTAGGCAGGTCTCCTGCACGGTGGACCGACAACCTGGCGAAGGTCGCGGGGAGCCGCTGTATGCGTGTAGCGCAGGACCGGTCGTCGTGGAAAACCTTAGGGGAGGCCGTTGTCTTTGTGATAATGATGTTGATTTTTTTTGGGGAATCAAACAGTTATCTATGAACTATTAACGTGTAGTCTTAAATCATATGAGTACAGATAAGTACAGAGGTCAGCACATCAAGCTGAACAATTGAAGTGCGATTCGCATCCATACGTGTAAGGCATAAGTCCTTAGTGTAAAGATTGATGTGCATAAGCTCAACGCTATTCACGGATTTATACAAGGTTAAACAAAACTGGTGTAGATCCCGTTTACAGGAGCTTCTACTCATCATACTGAACATTATTCCCCAAGGAAAACATAAAAAATTTTCGACGCTCCATACAAAAATGCACAAGATTGCTCGATCAGCTGATCGTTTTTTTATGAAGATTTTTTTTCTGTTGTTGTTGCTCGCGTACTACCTGTCTCCTTGATTTTTCTCCGAGCACAAGGTTGTCTAGTAGAAATCGCTCTCAGTGATAAGACCGCCTAAATTGTACGTCTCTTAGTTTTAATTTAAATTTTGCATATGTATTTATTTTGATGTACAATAAAGAGTTATTTGTATTTGAAGATTTCAATTTTTTTTTGCGATTTCAGCAAACGTGTAGAGCAAAAGTTGTTCACTATGACGAGTAGAAGCTCCAGTTAACGGGACCTACACCAATTTTGTAACACCCTGTATATCTATAAAGTTACGTAAGAAGACTTAAATAAGTACGCCAATAATTGGAAACGCTAAACACGTTAAAAAACCGACTTCCATAGCAACAACTTAGTAAAGCTTAGTATTATTATTTTTGGTTTTTGTTAATTTACAAAAAAAAAAACGGCCAAGTGCGAGTCGAACTCGAGCACGAAGGGTTCCGTACCATTATCTGTAAAAATCACTTTTGTTGTATGGAAGCCTCCCTTAAATATTGATTTTATTTTAATTTAATTATTTAGTTTTAAAGTGAATAATAAAACTCAATATTCTGCGAAAATTTCAAGCGTTCACCTGTTGCCAATATCAATATTAAGCAAAATAGAGCAAAAAAAAACAAGTTTTACGTATGACCCCGTTGGTCACCCGTTGGTTGTACGGAACCCTAAAAATTAAAAAATATACCCAGCTGTAGGATTTCAAATCATTGAAACTTAATGTATTTTCAAGCGTCTTCCAAAAAGGAGGAGGTTCTCAATTCGACTGTATGTTTTTTTTATGTGTGTTACCTCAGAACTTTCGACTGGGTGTACCGATTTTGATGATTCTCTTTTTATTCGAAAGCTAGTGCTTCCCGTGTGGTCCCATATAAATTTTATCAAAATCGGTATAGTACTTTATTAGAAAATTAACAAAAACCAAAAATAACAATGCAAAATTGTTCAGTTGTTGCGATGGAAGTCGGTTTTTAACGTGTTTAGCGTTTTCAATTATGGATATATCTGTATGCCCAAGTAAAATTATGTTTATAAACAACCACTAGCTATCAATTCAAATTGGTCGCGGTCAGGGCAACTTGCGTGGATGGGTCGATCACGCTGGTAAACTGACCAGAGCCGCGGTCAATACCTGGATGGGTTTGACTGTTGTAACATTTATCTCGACAGTTTCCTTGTTGTGCCGGTAGTTGAAGCTGGATGGCAGTCGTTAAGCCGTGTTAGAGGCCATATTAGGCGGCTTGAAAATTTATGACCGCCACTATTTCTTCAACTTCCACCAGTCTAGACTTGGTCCCCATGTGTGGAGTATGGTCTAAACTTCCTGAGTTTTGGTAGTGTATTCGCTTCACACCGTGAGGTTGCGGGTACGATTCCCGGTGGGGTCAATTTTGTAAGACTTGGTTTGTTTGGTGGTAGGGCATTTTCGTAGTCCGCCTGACTAGCTATCACCATCTGGCTATCTAATCTTCAAGCCGGAACACATCCATTAATCGATGTTTACACTGATGTTTTGGCGGCAAGACTTAGATAAGATGGTGGTAGCTAGTCAGGCGGACTACGAAAATGCCCTACCACAAACCAAACCGAGTCTTACAAAATTGACCCCACCGGGAATCGTACCCGCAACCTCACGGTGTGAAGCGATGGGGAATCTTGGTAGACCCGCTTCGGCATCATCGTCACTTACCATCAGGGAAAAAAGCTCATGCCTAAGCACTGGGGATGGGATGATTCAAGAATTCTTTTGGATATAAAGCATTGCGTTAAGGTGAGGTATTGATTGTAACAGTAGTCTCTTCTTTTTCTTTACGTGTAAAGAGTGAAGAAAATAATCACACTTTTTCACTTTTCTAATGATTTTTCGTTTCAATCAAAAACTACAATGAAAGTATAAAAAATAAAATAACTCACTTTGTATTATCTTAACAAAAATAGTTGTTTATTTTTTTTTATTTATTTACGGGGTAGACCTATCTTTGGGTTTTTTCTATCCAGCCAAAACTGCTTAATCGTGTTTCTAATAGCTTTAGACTTCAAGGAACATCATCAACAATAAGGGTTTTTTTAACCTATGTTTTTTATCGTTTAGGAGTAATTTACGTCAAAAATAACGAAAATATGTAATATTACCACCTTAATTCTGTTTGATTACGTCACTTAATATCCACTCATTTAGGTAATTCAGCTTAATTGCCATGTAATTTATCTTAAACGCTCTCATTCGTCAAACTGATATTGATTAATTATTGAAGTCAATTAAGTCATCAGTTTAATGGAATATTTAATGTCTCTTGGTGTGGCGAAAATAGTCGCGATTGATCAAACTAAACTGAGTCTTCGGCACCATCATCACTCACTATCAGGTGAGACGATGCGAAGGGCTTAGAAATAATGGATAAAAAAAAATTCGAGCGAGACCTACAGTACTCGCATATGATATTACAAAATACTTTATAAAAGGACGGCAAAGATACGGCAGACTGGGCTGTACTGTCATAGATACCTTTGCCTTTTCCGCGCTTTTAAAGCCTGAAAAAACGCGACTCCCTGTTACACATTTCCGTCACATGGGACACTTTTCCGTCCCATTTCACGAAATCACTCCCACAAATTGCAGGAAAGCGAGAGCAAAGATGTTACACATCAAAAAGTAAAGCATTTTTTACACTTAAAGAAAAAACCGGTCAAGTGAAAGTAAAGTAGGGTTCCGTAGTATTTTCCAAAAATAAATGTTTATTTAAAAAAAAACTAATTTACATTTGCAGTTGGTAATATAATATTTTTGTATGGAAAATCTATGAACTTAAGTTCAAACCAACGGCACATCTTAAGTTGGTCGACTATTGCTCCTTAAGTAAGAAAGCATAATAATGTTACATGAGCCGTGATGGTTTTCCTTTTAAATTGATTATATGTCCTACTATTTTTTTTTCAGATGTCCCGAAATAGAGGGTTAGCTGGTAGTGATGGTTGCACTTGAAGCTAACAACAATTTGCACTTTAAAGCTTTATATTTCGCAAAAGTATCCCTGATTCGAAAAATAAATTTTAAAAACCCGCAGTAGTTTTAAAAGACCTATTCAACGATATCTTATAGAATAGGGTATGTCAACGAAAAAAAATACCCCCTATTAACATGTAGAGGAGGTACCCTAAAAAACATTGTTTTATAAATATTTTATTGGTTCATATGTATACCCATGCCAAATTACAGCTTTCTAGTACATTGTCAGACGGATAGACATATCGAAACTGTAAGGGTTCCTAGTTGACAATCGAACCCTAAAAATGAGGGTCCGTATAGAAAATGAAAATTTCACCATTTGAATAACGCTTTAAGCAAAAATAAATGTTGAAATTCGAATTAATTAATTTGTGATCATAAGTAAATATACAGGTGTTAAACATAATTGATGTGCTTTATGACCTGTCCTTTATGACGTACAAAATAAGAATTTAAAAAACCAGCCAAGTGAGAGTCGGATTCGCGCACCGAGTTTTTCACCAAAAGACATCAACGCGGGCAACAGAAAACTACTTACTTTTTCATTCAGTTCAGACCCCTTAGCGCGAGTACGACTCACCCTTAGCCGGTCTTTATTTGTTATTGTTTTACTTTCAGTATTTTTCCTACTCTAAGCATGCCAAATTTAAAATTTGTGTTTATTACCGTTTTTGCGATAAAGCAAAAACAAAAAAGACTTCAGTTTTTTTTTATATTTATTATTAATTTGTTGGTAAGTCATCCATATTAACACATTTTACATGAAAATTTCAGCGTTTTTTTACGGTTCTAAAGTAACAGCCTTTTAAAGGTCGGACGGTCACACGGGCGGACAGACGGACAGCGCAGGCTTAGTACTAGGGTCTCGTTACCTGGTACGAACCCTAAAAATAGCGTATATCTGTACTGATCTCACCTCATCATCATATCAACTCATATATGTCCCCAACGGGGGGGCTCTAGCCTACCCTGATTTAGGGCGATCAGCCTTTAATCGACCACGGGGGCACAGTGCGGGTTGGTCTACTTCACACACAACTTTCGAGTTTCTTCGCAGGCGTGTGCAGTGTGCAGGTTTCCTCACGATGTTTTCCTTCACCGTAATAGCATCGGAAAAACGTACATATAAAATCGCAGTTCGAAATCATTTTTTTACGTGGCAGGATGCGAACCACGACCTCCTGGACAGGAGGTAGCGGCCCCTACCATTACGCCACCTGCAGCGACGTCATTACGCCACCGACTCACGATCCCATCCCACAACAAAACTAAGTAATCATAAGGTTTACTACAAGAACGTAGTCAAGGAAATATGAAGCAGTGCAGTACAAGGTAGCATTTTTATATCATTTTTATCCGGTGTACATGTCGCAGTCATCTGGTTGAATCTGCTATTTTATTGAATGACTAGCGCGTGCATTGAATGACGAGATTCAATTGAATGACTAAAGGACAACTCGTCAAGTTCTTGAATGTAACGTTCAACGTCTTGACTGAATGTCATTTAGCGAAGTTGTTAAATAGGATATTCCGAATAAAAACCAACGATTTCTTCTTCTGCGAAGCATTCTGCTACCCACGGGAGGGGGGGACTGTATAATCAATCAAACCTGACCGAACCTAAAATCACAGTTTTTTAAGAAAAATCTAATTTTTGCCAACTCCCTTTTCGTTGTATGGAATTTTACGTTCACAATGTGAACAAGAACACTAAGTTACAAAGCCCTAATTCTTACAAATAAACTAAACAATAACTATACACTAAATTTCAATCACCTGACTGATTTTACGTCCGCTCTGTTCAAAGGGCTATGTTACAATCAGCTAACTAGTTGGACATTGAGTGACGCTTGTTCAATCCCCGTTCGGCCTAGTGATTCAATTGAATCTCGTCATTCAATGAACGCGCTAGTCATTCAATCAATTAGCAGATTCAACCAGATGACAGTGACATACACATTACTCTACCCTCGCGGAGTAATGAGAACAAACGGCAGGTGCCACACTAGTAGCGTACGTAGCGTACGTAAATGTGACACAAAAGTATGTACGTAATCCTATCCGTACCCTCAGTGTATCATATTTTCTCAGACGTGTGACATTACGCTTAACTAATGGGCACTATTTGTCACGCCGTATATTTACTTCACTGTTTATTACGACCCAACACATACGTTCGCATCGTACTTATAAACGCGAAAGTTTGTAAGAATGTATAGATGTAACTCTTTCACGCAAAAACTACTGAACGGATCTGGCTGAAATTTGGTAGGTAGACAGATTAAGACCTGGATTAACACATGGGCTACTTTTTCCACACTCACGAGCCGCTTCGTAGCCTCAGTGTATCTTAATTCCTCAGATGTGTGACATTACGTTAAACTAGTGGGCACTATTTGTCACGCCTTATATTTACTCCACTGTTTATTACGACCCAACACATACGTTCGTATCCTACTATCCTACTTATAAACGCGAAAGTTTGTATGAATGTATGTTTGTTACTCTTTCAAGTAAAAAATACTGAACGGATCTGCCTGAAATTCGGTAGGTAGACAGATCAGGACCTGGATTAACACATATATACTACTTTTTTCCACGCACCCTCGAAAAGTCGTAGAAACGTTGTCCACGCGTGTGAAGCCGCCGGAAACAGCTAGTATAAACTAAATTTACACATACATTATTGTGCGAGAAATGTAGGGTGTTGTATATCGCACTGGATGGAGGAAGAATGTTTTCGTAATGAGCCATAATATAATGCTCCTACGCAGAAGAGCTTTTACTTCTGAAAAAGATTGTTTCGTAGGGTATGATATTAGTGAGTAAATAAACAAACCCGGTCAAGTGCGAGTCGGACTCGCGCAATGTTGAGTTCCGTAGGATTTTCAAAAAATAAATGTATATTTCAAAAAACAAAATTATATTTGCAGTTGGTAATAGAACATTTTGTATGGAAATTCTATGTAATTTTTTCAAATTCAACTGCACACCTTAAGTTGGTCGATTATTACTCCTAAACTAAGAAAGCCTACTTAGCCGTAATAGTTTTCCTTTTATTTTTGTATTATATTTTATTTATTTATTTAAACATATGGTTAAGTAGTACAATCAGGTAGCACAAAAGGTAGGTATATGGTACTGCGACGTCGTTTACGAGAATAAAAAAAAAAAAAAAGTGTGTGTGTCAGCTCCGACGCACGACTGGAGTTTACTACTTAAGTACTATTGTCTAAACAGGCACAAAACAGGGCTTGACTTTAGTTTTAAGTTTACTCTGCACAGTTTTTATAACTAATCATTCCAATTTCCGGCCTCTTTTCATAGCTGATGTGTCAGGTGTTTTAGCTCCCATGGTCGCAGCTACTAATGATCCATTTGGTGTTTGGCAGCGACTCACCTCGTATGCTTTAGATGCGGTTATACGAGCATATCTTAGGTCATACCATAAAGGGCTCTAACATTGGTTTTGTGTTGACTCTTCAATTAAATCAAGAGCATTTTTGTTAAGTTTCTCTTGTAATGTTTCTAGTAATTTGTTGACATCTTTCTTTATATCATCACTCACTTGAAAAAGGAAATGAAAACTGTCGAACATCACTGTGTTTAAAGTCGATCTGATACTTTAAAAGTTCACAATTCATAATTTTCTTCTTTTTTGCTTCTTGAAGAAACCAGTGGAAAAGGTCTGTGCTGGTTTCATTATGTGGAGCTGTTTTTTTTTTCAAATTTGATATACAGTGACGTATTTCATAGTAGTCCCTACTGTCGAGAGGACGGGTTCTTAACTGCGACGATGGGTCCACATCAAAAATGCCACTGCATGCTTACAACCACCAGCTAAAGCTGCACAGTCCAAGCACTGGCAACTGACGATTTCACCTTTAGTCTCGTCTATCACCATAGTGAATTTGTATGAACTAGCCCTCACTTTGTGCTCGGGGCAGATCTTGCAATTGAGTGTGCAAAGTCCTGATCCACGACGTAGTTGCACGTACCCAATAGCATCGTCACCATAAGATTCTCGTGCAGCCCTGAAAATGCAAACTAATTACTTACTGTAAACAAAATTAATTCTTTATAACCTAAAAAACTACTACTGAAAGAAAGACTATTATTTCGCCTTAGCAGAATTAAGGTTACTTACGTAGGTAGTGTTATATTATTTTATAGTACTTACATTGCTGTTTTAACATTTCTCAGCTCTGCAGAATAAAAATCGGGGTTATTTTTAAAGAACATGATTGCGTCCACTTTGGGCAAGTTTCTGCTATCTGCTTTCACAAAATTGACACCCATGATGGAGTGGAATACCAAATTATATAAAAATCTCAAATTTTAAAATCTTATCAGATCAAAAATTGTAAGACTGCAACAATAACAGATCTGATTTGATTACTGTTTTGTGACTTCATTTTAGATTTCGTAGTAACTTATATTCTTTTTGTCAGATTCAGCCAATCCTGACTGTTTTGTATCACGTGACAGAGGTGCGCACAATAGGTTGCGCGTAAAAAACGTAACGCGCAAAGAGAATATAACAAACTACGTTTTCGATCACTAGATTTTACTCCTCATATTTTTTTCATACCGGGCGCCTTATATGCAAATCGATTCTTAAGGAGTAAACTCCAATAAAAGATATATACAGGGTCTTCGGCAGATGGTTGAAAATACGAAAATGGGAGATAGGTGGGGTCGCCTCCCATCTATTTTGAGAATTTAAAAAAATCTAGGACTTGTAATTTTTTTTACAGGATTTTTTTTCCTTTTTTTAGAAATTTTGCCATTGTTGCTGTCGCCCTTAGCGTTACCAATAAAAACGTCGGATTCGGATGAAAGATCCTTATTTTATTTAATTTCGAATTTCTTTTTTTACATACAAGTTACAAGACGCGTGCGTCAGCTTTCTCAAAAAACAGAAGTAATTTTAGTTCGGCTATCTGCCGCTAAAACAAAGACAACTTAATGTCACAGATAATTTGAAACACACAAAGATGACCTATTATTGTTAAAGATGACCTATTATTGTTGAAGATTACCAAATATTAGACAAAAATGATATGATATGAGTAATAGGGCATCTTTGTTAGAAAACCTATTGTGGCGTTAGACATACTCCCCCCTTGAAACAGGACAATTTGTTTCAAGAGAGAATTAGTTTTGAGTACATAATTTTCCAAATTTGCAAAAAATTATGTACCCAGTACCATGAACCAAATATTACCTTGGGATTTGTTTCAAGAGAGAATTAGTTTTGAGTACATATTTCTCCAAATTTGCAAAGAAATATGTACCCAGTACCATAACCAAATATTACCTTGGGTTAAGGGAAAAAAGGGGAAATGATTTCACAAACCTTGTACATTCCTACCTGTCTATCAACTTGAAGTCATAATTTGTTTTTCAATTATGTTAACAGTGGTTATAAAACCTTTCTAAATAAGTAGATTACATGGGTGCATGCCTTTTAAGCAGTGCCCTTACCAAATTACATTACTTAAATTTAAACTTTAATCTAATTATGTTAACAATGGTTATAAACCTAGTCTAATTAAGTAGATTACATGGGTGCATGCATTTTAAGCATTTCCCTTACTAAATTACATTAATTAAATTTTAAACTTAAATTAGGATTTTTATTTTTAATCTTGAGGCTTCGGCAGTGGGCAAATGTTATTAAATGCCCTCTTGATGTTTCCTTTCAAAGTTTGTATGACTGCGACCCTAGATACACCGTCTTGGCCTTGGCACGTTTCCACTATCTTTCCCAAAAGCCACTGGCAAGGTGGCAAGCGGTGGTCCTTCACCAGAACAATGGTCCCAGCTGTCAGGTTAGGCCCCTTCGAGCTCCTCCATTTTGTGCGTTGCTGGAGATGGCTGATGTAGTCCCGCGACCATCCCTTCCAAAAATGCTGATGTAGTTGTTGAAGCTGCTGGTAATGCTGTAATTGATTACTGGAAACATCTTCATAATCGTAATCAGGAGCCGTTACAAGAGATCTCCCCACCAGGAAATGGGCTGGAGTCAGTACAGAAATGTCATCTGAATCAGATATAACACTTAATGGACGTGAGTTCATGGATCCTTCCACTTGGGTAAGAACCGTGGAAAATTCTTGATATGTAAGCAGTGCTTGTCCTAGTACCCGTTTTAGGTGGAATTTACAACTCTTGACGGCTGCCTCCCATATGCCTCCCATATGTGGCGCGTATGCCGGAATGAATCTCCATTGAATGCCCTGATTTACACAGTTATCTATTATTTGTTTGGAATTGGAATTCAAAAATTTATACATATTAGTTAACTCATTGTTAGCTCCATGAAAGGTTGTGGCATTATCACTCATCAGTTCCCTTGGCTTACCCCTCCTGGCAATAAATCTGCGCAGGGCTGCTATGAATGCAGCTGATTCTAAACCTGTAATTAATTCTAAATGAACTGCCCGCGTTGCTAGGCAAATGAAAATTGCAATGTACGTTTTATAAACCTTGTAGCCACGTCCCCTGCGGTCCCTCACATTAAACGGGCCAGCATAATCCAAACCAGTGTTATAGAAAGGTGGTGAAGGGTTTATTCTATTAGGTGGTAAATTACCCATTATTGGCGTGGTTGTTTGAGGGTTAGCTCTAAAACAAGTAACACATTGATGAAATATTTTCTTTGCTATTATTTTCCCTTTAATAGGCCAGAATCTTTCACGAATCGATGCCAGTAGCAGCTGAGGGCCGGCATGTAGAAGACGTTTATGTTCATTTGACATTATAAGTTTGGTAAGTGTATGTTCACCAGGTAATATTATTGGATGTTTTTTATTGTATGGGAACTGTGATAGTCCTATTCTTCCTCCTACTCTTAACACCCCATTTTCAAAAAATGGTGTTAAACTCAACAAACTAGAGTTCTTTGGTAAGTCTTTCTTATTTTTTAATAAATTATATTCATTAGGGAACGCTTCCATCTGAGCTATTTGTATTAATTTGATCAGTGATGCATCTAATTCCTTTGTATTTAAGGGTCCCGTTAAGAATTCTCCCTTATTTTGAGGGGAGGTACGGCACTTAAGCTTAAGATTGTATATGAATCTATTCACATAAGCAAAAATTCTTTTTAACTTAATGTCACTTGACCATTTTTCAAATAAACCTTGACTGAATTTTTTTTGATTTTTTGTTATGATGTTACTAATTATTATTTTTGTTTCAGGTAAGATTTCAGGATTCACATGACCTTGACTTGGCCATTTTTCCTTTGATTCACTTAGCCATGATGGACCCTGCCACCACAATGCTGTGGAAGCTAGGTTCCTTGCCTTTACACCTCTTGAAAGCAAATCAGCCGGGTTTTCTGCAGAAGCTACCCAATTCCATTCAGAAACATTAACTATTTCTAAAATTCTAGTCACTCTATTCGCTACAAAACTTTGTAGTTTGTATATTGGTGTTTTCAGCCATGCTAATACTATATTGGAATCTGACCATAAATAAGTCCTTTTAATTGGTAAATTGATAGCCTTTTTAACTCTATTGATATTTTTAGCTAATAATTCAGCAGCACACAGCTCTAGGCGTGGTACTGTTTGTGGTTTTATTGGTGCAACCTTTGATTTTGCAAATAATAAATTTACTTTAATGTTATCTTGATTGTCTACTGATCGAATATAAATGGCAGCACCATATGCTCTTTGCGAACTATCTGCGAATCCTAATAATTCAATTTCTTTTGGATGATTTATTATTACATGTCTTGGTATTTTCAGTGAATTTAATTCGGATATACTTTGGTAATATTGCTTCCATTCTTCTACTATACAGTTTGGTAGTGTATCATCCCAGTCTGACTCTTCTTTCCACAGCCTTTGCATAAACATTTTTGCTGAGACCATTACAGGCCCCAACAAACCCAGGGGATCAAATATTGAAGAAATTACTGACAATATTTCTCTTTTAGTCCATTTTTTCTGTGTTGGTTTATTCTTTATCGAATACATTAAGTTATCATCACAGCATGACCAGGCTAAGCCTAAAATTTTCTGAGTGTAGTCTCCAAACTCGGTTGGAGGTGTGTCGGTATGCATAGATTTTGAGGTTATCCTTTCAAGGATTTTTTGAGAATTTGATTTCCATTTTCTAAGTTTAAAGTTTGCACTACATAAAATCTCGTCTACTTGCATTGCTGTCTGTACTACCAGGTCTTCATCATCACCACCAGAAAGATAATCGTCCATGTAAAATTCCTTTGCAATAGCTTCCGCAGCTTCTGGAAACCTTTCTTTATTCTGTTGTGACAGCTCCAACAAACAGCGTGTTGCTAGATATGGGGCTGATTTTAGGCCGAAACTTAATGTGGTGAGGGTGTAGACCTGCAGTTTATGCCATGGTTCCTCCCTCCAGTATATGCACTGCAGAGACCTTTGTTTAGGGTTTAAATAAATAAACCTATACATTTTTTCAATGTCACCATTAATAACAAATTGATGTTGTCGAAACCTAAGTAAAATGTTAATCAATTCATCTTGTTTTATGGTTCCTTTATACTGTATATCGTTCAGGGAAACGCCCGTATTTGTTGGGCATGAGGCATCAAAAACTACCCTTAGTGGGGTGGTAGGGGATTCGCTTGTTACTGCATGATGTGGTAAAAAATTCCTTTGGGTATCATGGGATTCACCTATCTTAATCATATGACCGGACTTCTCAAATTCCCGCATAAAACTAACATACCTTTCTTTGAAATTTGGGTTACGAGAGAATCTGGTTTCAAGGACCATAAATCTTTTGTATGCAATATGCTTTGATTCGCCAAGGATACTTACCGGTGACTTAAGGGGAAGGTCCACAATGAAGTTACCATCAGAACTGCGCGAGTGGTTGTTGAATGTTTCCTCGCATTGTTTTTCATCATTTGATAATCCTGGTTCATCGCAGCCTTCCTCGATTTCCCAAAACCTTTGCAGTTGTTTATTTAATGTAAAATTGCATTTAACTATCTGTGGTTTTGTGGGAATATTAATTGGACCTGATATTACCCAACCTAAGCGAGTTTTTTGAAGTATTGGTAGTCCGTCTCCAAGTCTATGTTGCCCTATACACAACAAGCTAAAGAATTGCTCTGCCCCTAGTATAAGATCTATTTCCCCAGCCTCATTAAACTGCTCATCTGCAAGTTTGTAATTTTGTGGAATTTTCATATATGTTTTTGGTATTGTTGTTGTTAATTTGCAGATATTAGGAACAATAAAACAAGTAATGTTTGTTTGGTATGTATCTTGAGTTGAATGCAGTTCTATTTTACAGAATGAATCTATTTTTGATGAACTGTTGTTGAAACCGTTCACCTCCATGTCAATGTTACTCTTCGTTATTTTCAATTTTTTGAATGCACCTTCAGTAATAAAATTTGACTGAGAGCCTGAATCTAACAATGCCCTCAATTTTATTAGGTTTTGGTTTTTGTCTAACACATGAACTTGTGCAGTTGAAAGAATTATGTATTTTTCTTGTGGTTGTTGGTATTCTTGATTTTTAACACTCATGGTTGTATTCAAAACTTGATTGTTTGTTGTTTTTGTACTAATAGTAGGAGTAGGCAGAGTTTCAGCCACTGGAGGAGTGTACATTGTTGTTGGTTGAGATTGTGAATGAGTTTGTACAAATGATTGATTGTTTGATTGAGTGTTGGTATGACGTTGCATATTTGGTTGATTATTGTGATTCCGTTGCATATTAGTATGATTTTGCATATTTGATTGTATATTGGTATGATTTGGTAAATGTAAAAGAGTATTATGTTTTCCTCTACACACCTTGCAATTGCTGGCATGACAAGTTGATACACCATGATTCCAGTGTAAACAGTTAATACACAATTTCAATTTTCGTACAGCCCTATTACGTGTTACTATATTTAGAGCTAAAAATTTTTGGCACTGATTAATGTAATGATTGCCTGAACAATAAGGGCATTGGTTTGAATTATGATTGCCCGTTACCTTGTTTTGTGGAGAAGTGAAGCTCGACGTGGCTACCAGTGTCTTATTATTTTGTTCCGTGGCCTCCCGCGGTTGCATTGTTTCCATTAAGTCAGCTCTAGCCCGTAGAAATGTTTTGAAGTCCTGTAAAGTTGGCAAATCCCTTGAATTAACCCGTTCTTCCCATTTTTTTTGCAATGGTTTTTCCAATTTTGCAGATAAGAGGTAAACTATTAATACATCCCATTCTTCACATCTAATATTTAGGGACTGCAGTGTCCTGAGGTGTTTACTGATGTTGTCAACAAAACCTCTCAGCGCAGAGGGCGTTGAGGGTACCTGTGGCACCTCAAGAAGGGCCTTTAAGTGATTATGAACTAGGATACGGGGATTGTTATACCTTTCACACAATAACTGCCAAGCTATAGTGTAACTTTTGTCAGAATATTCAAGGGAACTAATAACCTCCAATGCACCCCCTTTCAGAGAGCTACGCAAATATTTATACTTTTGGATAGGTTTTAAATTTGTCTGATTAATAAGAGCATCAAATGTGTCCCTAAATTCTAACCATTCCTCCATTTTTTCACCACTGAACGTTGGTAAGACAATATCTGGGTACTTCACCGCATCATGGTCTGCTTCCTTTGTTGTTGCAGAACAGCATTTTTGTTGTTTTGGTTCTTCGGGTTTAGTCTCATATTGACTTAGTATCTGACGTGCAGACGCTAGGTTTTCATAGTATGTTTTTTCAAAGGATTCCCGTTCTGCCATCTGCTCGTCCATGTCGCTGCTCCTTAGTTCAATTTGGTCTTGTATTTCCTCAAATTGTAAAAATATTTGTGATAGCCTGTCCACTCTCTCCCTCAAGTCAATTACTGTTTCCGCTGACAAATTTGTAAGATGTGCTAATGGAGTGACAAATTTTTTGAAAATTGTGAGTTTTCGCTTTTGGATGCCTCGTTTGGCGTTCAGGTCTTTCATTTGACCTAATTTTAGTTGATCTTTCTCGTCATCCGAGCTGTCCGCCATTTTGTGGTTTTGGTAGATTGGTTACGTACTTGATAATTTTCTGAGATTTGGTAATTTCTGTTCTTTGGAAGGCAGGTATCCGTTATGCGTAGGCCACTCACCGTCTCCTTGTAGCCTCTCGCCCCTTTTTCTCCAGGATTTGGTCTTGGATGGGCGATGCCACGCGACCCACGCCCCACGTGCTGGTGAACAACCTTCCAATTTCCTCGACTCCGTGAGCGTTGCTCCTTCTTCTGGGTCACCAAATGTTGCTGTCGCCCTTAGCGTTACCAATAAAAACGTCGGATTCGGATGAAAGATCCTTATTTTATTTAATTTCGAATTTCTTTTTTTACATACAAGTTACAAGACGCGTGCGTCAGCTTTCTCAAAAAACAGAAGTAATTTTAGTTCGGCTATCTGCCGCTAAAACAAAGACAACTTAATGTCACAGATAATTTGAAACACACAAAGATGACCTATTATTGTTAAAGATGACCTATTATTGTTGAAGATTACCAAATATTAGACAAAAATGATATGATATGAGTAATAGGGCATCTTTGTTAGAAAACCTATTGTGGCGTTAGACAGCCATTTTTATACCTTTGAACACATGTAACTTTTTGTTTTTTAAAGCTAGCTCCAAAATCTTTTTTTAATAGACTTTTATAAGATTGTCGGCTCTAAAAAAAAATATGTTTGTTTCAAGTTATTGCTAAAAACAAAAATGTGGGCCCCCGAACTTGAAAAAAAAGTTGAACAAAAATTTAAAAGTCAACTTTGCGATGCATTTAAAAAAAAAAATAATGGGGCTGGAAGGCTTCTGTTTTTTTTAAAACATCTCTAAAGCTTAGGCTTTTGAATGGTATGTAATTTGTTTCGGTATCTTTTTTGTAACCGGAGTTGTTAATTTTTTTTACTCAATTGGACCATGTTGACGAAATTCCACTAGTTACATGTTTTGTGAAATGTATCAAATGCAAAGTTGAAAATAATGTAAATACTTACTGTTGGGACGGTTACAAAGAGCAGGTACGTTTTTTTACATTCTTGCACACACATAATGGCTATCTTTTGTCATTTATTGGCATATTGGAGTTAGCACTTCCATATGCCAATAAAATGTCCGCATATTCCGCATTGGTAAATTGAGCCATTTTAAACCACAACAAAGTCTTAACAAAACGTCTGATAATAACAAAAAGTGACAAACAACAAAAAAACTTAACAAAATCACAAACGTTAATAACGTTAACAAACACAGCAAAGTGAAATTAACGAAAACAAAAAAAAACGTTAACGTTATTAACGTTTGTGATTTTGTTAAGTTTTTTTGTTGTTTGTCACTTTTTGTTATTATCAGACGTTTTGTTAAGACTTTGTTGTGGTTTAAAATGGCTCAATTTACCAATGCGGAATATGCGGACATTTTATTGGCATATGGAAGTGCTAACTCCAATATGCCAATAAATGACAAAAGATAGCCATTATGTGTGTGCAAGAATGTAAAAAAACGTACCTGCTCTTTGTAACCGTCCCAACAGTAAGTATTTACATTATTTTCAACTTTGCATTTGATACATTTCACAAAACATGTAACTAGTGGAATTTCGTCAACATGGTCCAATTGAGTAAAAAAAATTAACAACTCCGGTTACAAAAAAGATACCGAAACAAATTACATACCATTCAAAAGCCTAAGCTTTAGAGATGTTTTAAAAAAAACAGAAGCCTTCCAGCCCCATTATTTTTTTTTTAAATGCATC
Source organism: Coleophora flavipennella (assembly GCA_947284805.1). Lineage (NCBI taxonomy): Eukaryota > Metazoa > Arthropoda > Insecta > Lepidoptera > Coleophoridae > Coleophora > Coleophora flavipennella. Next base: position 2,033,572 of record OX369260.1, read on the forward strand.
GCAAAGTTGACTTTTAAATTTTTGTTCAACTTTTTTTTCAAGTTCGGGGGCCCACATTTTTGTTTTTAGCAATAACTTGAAACAAACATAATTTTTTTTAGAGCCGACAATCTTATAAAAGTCTATTAAAAAAAAGATTTTGGAGCTAGCTTTAAAAAACAAAAAGTTACATGTGTTCAAAGGTATAAAAATGGCAAAATTTCTAAAAAAAGGAAAAAAAATCCTGTAAAAAAAATTACAAGTCCTAGATTTTTTTTAATTCTCAAAATAGGTGGGAGGCGACCCCACCTATCCCCCATTTTCGTATTTTCAACCATCTGCCGAAGACCCTGTATATACGTATTAAATATCATCGAAGATGAGTTTATTTTAATACGTAAAGACACGGAGATAGCTCTGTCGGCTGACTGATTATTATTTCTTCATTGTATCTAACGATATCACTTTCTTGCCATAAGATAGGAATCTTTGCCCTGACGCGCGGATTACAAATAAATTGGAAATTGCACTTGGAAAATGACCTCTGTCCTGGCTCACGGCCCACCAATCTCTATTGTTTTGGAAAGCTTTCGAACGACTTACCAATTCAAATTTAAATTAATATTCTTAATTCGATTCGCGCTGGCAAGAAAGTAACTAAAGGAGTCGCGAGTGCGAAAATGTACAGATATACGATCTCTACAGTGCTGTTAGATCAAAAGCTTTACATATTTTGGTGGGTTTTGCAAATTTAAAAAGCATGTTTCATGTACGCACATATTATTTGTTTATCTACAATTGATAAGTCCTTGGCATCATCTCATCATGTTTAGATATTTTCTAAAAATGGCTTTGTTTACTTTACGATCACTTTTGAAATTAATAGAATATTATAGTGTTTATAATATTGAATGATATTCTTATGTAAGTGAATTGTAAATTTCTATTACTGTTACTTGAGTGCTAGTTGGGTTTTTATGCACATATATACAGGGTGCCATCGGAGAAGTAATCAGAAGTGACAAGACTTAATTAAGCATTAAACTGAGATTACAATAACACAGGAATGGAGGTGGTTAGTTGTATTATTTAAACTTAATCATGCAATCTTTAAAATTAAATTATGTCCTCTAAACAGCGTGGTCACCCTATAACCAAGAAAGAGATGCAAAGATAAATTCCCGATTTTCTTGTAACCACCGACAAAACATTTAATTTTCACTAACAAATAATTATTTACCAAGACTGACTAACAGTGACATTGTCACTCTAAATTAAGTTTTACAATTGTCATAATTAAACCTCTTTGGTTCTCTTTCAGAATAGTTTAAACTATTCTGAAAGAGAACCAAAGAGGTTTTGATTAAATAAATAGGGTAACCATAATTTGGTGAATCAGCGAAAAAAAAGAACGTTTATTTCATGTAACTCCTACTATGTTGAAATGACCATCAATTACTAGGTCTGAAAAAGTGGTTTCTGATTACGTCTTCGATGTCGCCCTGTATCATCATTACAGCTCATATACGTCCCCACCGAGGGGATCGAGCCTACCCTGAATCAGGGCGATTAGGTCTTAGTCGACCACGCGGGCCCAGTGCGGGTTGGTCGACTTCACACACAACCTTCGAGTTTCTTCGCAGGTGTGTGTAGGTTTCCTCACGATGTTTTTCCTTCACCGTTAAAGCAATCGGTAAGTATGTACGTAAGTTTTTGAAAGTTTTTGTACATTGGCCATCCAGATTTGAATCCGGTACCTCTGGTTAGGTGGACCGAGTCGTTACCGGTTGAGCCACCGACGCCTTGTATAGCTGTCCCGGCGAACTACGTACCGCCTTACATTACATTACACTGCCCTACCCTACACTACCCTACACTACACTACACTACCCTACCCTACCCTACCCTAGACTACCCTAAACTACTCTACCCTACACTACACTACCCTACCCTACACCACTACACTACTCTACACTACCCTACACTACACTACCCTACCCTACCCTACACTACCCTACCCTACACCACCCTACACTACCCTACCCTACACTACCCTACCCTACCCTACCCTACCCTACATAAAAAACCTTCTCCTGACAATAACGAACTCGACAAAAAAAGAATTAGCGAAATCGGTCCAGCCGTTGTCGAGTTATGCGTTTTTATATATTAGATAATCTATATAATATTATTATATATATTATCTAATATATAAAAACGCATAACTCGACAAAATTACGCTTTTTAATCTATATATATATATATATATATATATATATATATATATATATATATAGATTAAAAAGCGTAATTTTTGCACGATCTATCCGCAATTGATTTTCCTCTTAAATTTGTAACTCGATTCACGATGTTTCAAACGCTGCGGACGAATATTGCAATAATTGTGTTTTTTTGTTCATTATAAATAAAATTTACGAATTTCTATAAAGTGAGAATACCAAATTGTTTCATACTGTTCTGTTTGGAAGTTCATAAATTATAACAATGTTTCGATAAAAAATTGCAAACGCACTATTGTCACAACTAAATAGAGTTTAAGAAAAATCAGAGCACTCTTCCTTCATATCATATCCTATCTATAGATAACTACATGTTTTTTTCCGTTTTTTTTGTGTAGTTACAAAAGTAGATGGAAACCCTGTTACCCGTGATAGTTAGAAACTGTGATAAAGGTAACAGTGTCTTCCCCCAGTAAACGCATAACACAATTGCCAGAACGCCGTTATCTTGAACAGCTAAATAAGAACTTACATTATAGGTGACATTATAAGATTACAATATTTATGAAAACTTACACAAAAAATATATTTGATTAATGTAAAAAACTGTATTAGTACCTAATTAGCGAAATCTTAATATTGCAGCAAAAGGACAATAACTCGGAAATACCTAAATTACATACTCTTATACGTAAGGTGTGTGTGTGTGTGTGTGTGTTTGTGTATGCGTGTGTGTTTGTGTATGCGTGTGTGCATATGTGATTGTGTGGGTATGTGTGTGTGCATATGTGATTGTGTGGGTATGTGTATGTGTGTGTGTGTGTATTGGTGTGTTTGTGTTTATGGGTTTATGTTTGTGCGATAGTTTGTTATGTTTACTTTGGCCTCGCAAATAAACTTTCCGTTTCATCAAAGTTTAATTTTGTCAAACAGTTTTTATTGACTTTTATTTATAATCAAAATTATTAAGTTGTGTAATGTTTTCGAAACTAAGATTTTTATTATAAAGATAAAGATCATTGAATTCCTAATGGCGCTGTGAAAACGAAGTTAAGCAAAAAACGTCTTAGTTGAAGTAAAAAGTGATTGCAAAATTACTTAGTCCAAGGTCGTTGGCTGGGGTATAGCCTTTACGACTACCATCCGATGATAGTAACCGGCACCAGCCTAGGCATAACAAATCCTTAACTTGACACTTTGTTTCCAGGACCCCCTTATCACGGGGGAGACCCACATATCCGGCGCCGACAGCGAAGGCCTGCGCGCCTCCTGGCGGACCCTCCACGTGTACCCGGACGACTACGTCACCACCCGGGGGTACTTGTCGCTGCGGTGCCGCGCGACGGTGCCCACGCGCCCCCCCCACGTGACCAGCATGTCCGTGCGGCTCTTTGTCGCCACACGGCCACACGTCACCAGTTATATGTTTAGCAAAAATAGTAGTGAGTATTGTTTTCCAAGTCGCTTTTTTAACTACATTGAATGAACGACAGCGTCGGTGGCGTAACGGCTAGGGCCACCGCCTCCGGTCGTGGTTCGAATCCTGCGACGTACCAATGTAATTTCGTATTTAGATTTCATATGTACGTTTATCCGACGCTCTTACGGTGAAGGAAAACATTGTGAGGAAACCTGCACACGCCTGCGGAGAAACTCGCAGGTTGTGTGTGAAGTCGACCAACCCGCACTGGGCCCGCGTGGTCGACTAAGGCCCGATCGCCCTAATTCAGGGTAGGCTCGAACCACTCGGTGGGGACGTATATGAGCTGATGTGATGATGATGTGTGTGATGAATAAACGAATGAGTAATGAAACTTTTGAAGTGAAAATCTTCATTAGGCACGTTAGGTTTTTTAGAGATGGGAAAAAACCATTGAACTCGAGACACTGTTACGACACCGATACCGACACCTTACCATGAATATTCGCAGGGTCAAAACTTATATAACTGTTAGAAGTTTTCAGATCTGTCGGCACTCCCAGGGTGGTTAGGTTAGGCTTTTATTTAATCTGTTCTCAAGTGACTACAATGTCCGTGCGTTCGTCGGAACTTATCAATATGTCGTTAGAACCAGGATGAGCAAAGTGCACTTTTATCCAATTAATTGCTTCTTCCTGCCACTAATTCCTGAGGTGCCGGGCGGGGGTGCTGAAGCTCGCACTCCAACATACCAGTGAGTCCATGCGGCTGTTTGTCGCCACACGGTCGTCACATGCCACCAGTTACTCTTTAGTAATTATGATAAGTAGTCTATGAGTTATGAGGAAATAGATAAACATACATACATACCGGCGAAAATCATAACTTTTCTTTTTGCTTCGCCATAGACGAGTAAAAATAGTAGTGATTTTCATTAAAGAAAATATTAAAAACCTGTAATATATTGCCACTATTTTTAATAACTACAGATGTATTTGTATTATTGTCACCGGCATATTGTGAAAACAGCGTCATTACAATCCCACTAGTTAGATTATGATATAACGGTAAACTGTGAATCGGATCAAAATTTCACGGCCTATTCTTGTACCTCCGAATAAAACTGATGATTTCTTGTGCTGCGAATTATTCTGCTACCCATCCAGCTCTTTAGCTGTTAAATTAATCGAACCTGACTGAACCTAACATCGCTCGCTTCGCGAGCTCATTTATTTAGTGTTTTTCACTTCGCTTAGTGTTATTGTAATGTCCTTAGTGAGTTTATAATGTCACTAGTGAAATTGTAAACAACATGTTACAGTTCACAATTTTTCTTTAGATTATAATCTAACGGAATTTACAATCTTACGGTGACATATACACAAGCAAAAACTCCCGTTCAAATCGGCACAACTTCTTTCTCGTTCTGAGTGTGTTAAGGCGCAGTGGTACCTAAAAATCCACTTAAAGAGGTTTTTAGAATTCATTTTTGAAGTAGTTAGCAGTAAATTTAAATTCTAGGAAAACATATTGGTGTTTCTGAGAATAGTTACGAAGGACTATATCGACTGGAAACACGATTCAATAAAGTTGGCTCGATAGAATAATTTCGCAAAGGTACCTCATTTCGAGCCATTTTATCGTCTATTTTCGGTTTTATTCTTAAAATAAGTAATTTGATAATATGATTTATTTACTGAAATAAAGTTCATAGGTGACTGAAGGGAAAACATAGAATGGATTTTTATTTAGGATAAATATGATGAAAATAAAAACGAAAACATCGAAAAATTGCAAAAGTGTGGTTATTTTCTTCCCTCTTTACACGTAAAGAAAAAGACAAAGACAGATTTTTAAGCACCATTGCGCCTTAAAGAAAATCTTTCTTGTTTTTTTCCTGTAGTTAAGTATATCTATCGTATCTATGACATTCGGAACTGAGACATATTAGCTTACTATAAGCTTCATAAATACTTCAAATTCACATAAAGGGCGTGCGTGCTATGCTCGGGAACAATATGGCCATTGGGGTAGTAAAGTTCTCGAGTGGCGGCCGCACACCGGAAAACGTAGCGTAGACGGGCACTCGGTGGACCGAGGACCTAGTGCAGGTCGCGGGCAGCCGCTGCAACGGGTAGCGCAGAAATGGTCGTCGTGGAAATCCTTGGGGGAGGCTTTTGTCCAGCAGTGGACGTCTTACGGCTGATATGATGATGATTGTAAATATTTATAGCTGTTCTTTTTCAAAAAAAAACCATTTTCTGGGTTCCTTACCTCAAAAGGAAAAAAACTAAACCCTTATAAGATCACTCGTGTGTCTGTCTATCACACCCGATTTTCTCAGAAACTAGTGTGCCGATTGAGTTTAAATTTGGCACACTTGTGTAAGTCGGTGACTCAAAGACGGACATGTAACGTAAATAAATTAACTTTGAACATGGAGGCCATTATTGGGGGGTAAAGCAGAAAATATAAAAAAAAGTTTACAAATTATATTGTGTGACATATGAAATGAAACAAAACATATGTAAAAATATCAAATAAAATACATATTTTTTTAAAAATTTTAAAATAAATAGTTTTGAAGTTATTTAATAAAACAGGCGAAATTCACCATTCCCCCTTTATCTCCGAAAGTACTTGCCCTAAGATTTAAAAAAAAAATACAGTATATGAGGTTAAATGCATAGATTACATGAAAATCTATGAAAAACTCTAGAGTCGTTCCATTCTTACAGGAAAAATGTCCGATTGTTTAGAAACTAGCGACACCTAGTGGGATCTACTAGTATCTTTTACGATAAAAGTTGTCAAATTATATAATGTCAAAAATATTAATTTTGGTAACAATTTTGAAATATTAGATAGGTAATTATGTCAAGGATAACAGGTGAATAAATTAGGTACGTTAAAGTTAAATCAAAACAGTTCATAGACACACATGCAACTGGACACATATCTTCTTCTTGGGATGCCATATCCTAGCGGATGTCGGCGACCACCACACGGAACTCTTCTCTTTTCTGTGCCAGTCTGCTAAGACTGGCAGCGTCTTTGATGTGTTTCCATTTCCTGATATTGTCACTCCATGTTATTCGCCTTCTACCTCTTCTGCGCTTTCCTTCCATTTTGCTTTCTATTATGTTTTTCAGAACGTTACATTTTTCATGTCTGTATATAATATGTCCAAAGTATGCTGTTTTACGTTTTTTGATCGTTACTAATAATTCTAATTGTTTCTTCATTATGTTGAAAACTTCTACGTTTGTTACTCTATCTCTCCATGAAATTTTTAACTTACGTGTGTATAACCACATTTAGAACGCGTTAATTTTTGATTCAATGTTTCTATTTAGGGTCCAACCCTCGGCACCACACAGAAGCACTGAGAGAACGTAACACTTCATCATTCTCCATCTCACACATATGGACACATATAAACATTTTTAAATATATGTAAGAAGGGATATGCGCTCGCATGAAGCTGCATCACGCACAGGCTGCACGTATAGCAACACTGACTGTAAGCTGTAAATGAAGTCACCCTGACTTTCTTAGTATAATAAGCAAAACAAAATTACGAGCCAGCATGTTAAATTTATAACTTTATTATTAAACTTTAGAAAAAGCAGATTTTCTGATAGTGACGACGTTTTTATTGAACTCAGATACCTTATAATCTAAATCTAATATAAAAGCGTCGGTGGCTCAACCGGTAACGACTCGGTCCATCTAACCAGAGGTACCGGGTTCAAATCTGGACGGCCAATGTACCAATGAGTTTTTCAAAAATTTACGTACATACTTACCGATTGCTTTAACGGTAAAGGAAAACATCTTGAGGAAACCTGCACACGCCTGCGAAGAAACTCGAAGGTTGTGTGTGAAGTCGACCAACCCGCACTGGGCCCGCGTGGTCGACTAAGGCCTAACCGCCCTGATTCAGGGTAGGCTCGAGCCCCTCGGTGGGGACGTTTATGAGCTGTAATGATGACCTTATAATTGTACCTACTTACTTGTATTGTACTTATCTAGAATCACAGATAACACCAATCTGATTGTAGCATTAAAGACGTAAAATTTATATAATAAACTTAAGGAATCAAATCCGCGCGAGCTCTTTCCCCGCGTATATTACGTGCTTATAAGTAATGTACATTACTGTGTAAATTTCTACCTGCTGGGGAGAAATATGCGGCGGCGAGGAGAAAAATTCCGCTCCATATTTTCTATGAAATAAAACTGGAAACTCTTCTTATGGAAGTGTATTCTTGAATACGTTGTAGGTACACTGTACAGCTTGTGTGAACACTGAGGTAAAGTTGCTATTGCCGAACTATTTACATGAAATACTTGAACAAATAAGTTTTTATCATCGTCACTTACCATCAGGCATATATCATTATATCAAAGGATCTCCACGACGACCGGTTCTGCGGTGCCCGCATCCAGCGGCTTCCCGCGACCTTCACCATGTCATCGGTCCACCGAGTGGGAGGCCTGCCTATGCTACGCTTTCCGGTGCGTGGTCGCCACTCGAGGACTTTACTGCCCCTACGGCCCTCTGTTCTACGATCAATGTGCCCCGCCCACTGCCACTTAAGTTTAGCAATTCTGAGAGCTATGTCGGTTACTTTGGTTCTCCTACGGATCTCCTCGTTTCTGTTTCGATTACGTAGAGGAACTCCGAGCATAGCACGCTCCATTGCCCTTTGGGTGACCTTGACATATATACATACATACATACATATATATATATATATACAGGGTGTAACATATAGGTGTGGTGATACTTTAAGGTGGGCTTGTACCCATCAAACTGAACAACTTTCTCCATGAAACCCATAGTCAAATCGCAAAAAAAAATTTGGCTCTCCCATACTAACTCGATCAGCTGATCAGCCAACTTAGTATGGGAAGTTCAATTTTTTTTTTGCGATTTGACTATGGGTTCCATGGAGAAAGTTGTTCAGTTTGATGCGTACAAGCCCACCTTAAAGTATCACCACACCTTTATGTTACACCCTGTATATATATATATATATGAAGTGTCCAGGGTGTGTATCAGGTGAGATGATGCCAAGGGCTTACCAATTGTAAATAAAAAAAAGTAATAATAGAATGTATAGGTCTGTGATCTGGAGTACCACCCCATCTCTTCCTCAAAGGTGCCATAAGAGGCGACTAAGAGATCAAAAACCAGATGGGCAGCCCCGTTCTTTAAGCGTCCTGCGTACCACCACACTGCATATTGCGATCACTAGCCCACCTGCCAAGCGCAGCTACTCAGCTACTAAGGCAATCCCTCCAATTTGGGGGAGGTCTACGTTCAAACCGGCAACCCAAGAAGGAGGGAAATGTTTTCAGATATAATAATATATTTATGTGTGTGTGTGTAGATTTCCATTGATGAAGGAATTTTAGAATCAGTTCAGTAGTTCCGAAGATTACCCCTAACAAACGTAAAAAAACAACAAATATCAGTTCATTTACGTCCCCACCGAAGGGCTCGAGCCTACCCTGAATTAGGGCGATCGAGCTTTAGTCGACCACGCGGGCCCAGTGCAGGTTGGTCGACTTCACATACAACCTGCGAATTTCTTCGCAGGCGTGTGCAGGTTTCCTCACGATGTTTTCCTTCACCGTAAGAGCGTCGGATAAACATACATGTGAAATCTAAATTCGAAATCACATTAGTACTTGGCAGGATTCGAACCACGACCTCCCGGAAAGCAGGCGGCAGCCCTAGCCGTTACGCCACCGACGCTCATTATAGCACACGTATTATAGCATAGACGAATTCCTAATTTTTTTCTCACTGTAAAGGTACACAGACATACGAACAGTACTTTGTATTCAGTCAGAGTTTATAATAAACAATGCTTTTAAACATATTTATGCGTGAATACTGTACCAGGACAGCGGTCTTTTTGCAGGAGAGGACAGCAACGAACCAAGGACCTTTGTGTCAAAAGACGAGACTTATGAACACACGAAAACGCTATGATTTTTTTTTTAAGTTAACGTCACGCAATCAAAAGCCTAAATTCAGCCAGCCTTAGCGTACATCCAGCGTAAAAAAAACTGGTAGAAGACCCAGAGAAGGAGGGGTGACTATTTACATTGGGAGTTTCTCAGCTTGAAATTCAATATTGTTAACTTTTTTCTTAATTTTTGGCTCCATATAATATTTTTTTAGCCTGAGAATATTTTTTTGTAAAAAAATTCAGTGTATAATGTCATGATTTATTTATTTTAAACTGACTTTTAAAAAGGAGGAGGTTGTATGTTCGACTGTTTATATATTTTTTGTATGTCTACCGATTTATCCGTCTATGGTGGATCTATTTTAAAAATTCTTTTTTTATTCGATAGAATATACTCATGAAATAGTCATACATGAATTTAATCAAAATCAATTTAGTTTAGTTAAGTAGAAAAAAAAGACAATAAAAAATTAATAAATAGTTGTTATTAGATTTAAGAAAATTAATTAAAATTCATGAATCATATTGTCTTGTACGCTAAAAGTTTTATAATATATTTTTAATTTTGATTCACAGCATATGATGTAATATTTTCGCGATAAAGCTCACAATCAAAAGAATATCGGATAAAACCATAAATTAAAAACAAAACCTCAAAAACGGTCGAAACTCGAAACCCATAAACGTAAATTCGGAAAACCCAGTCCTCAAATTAAAGTCTTTGCGGTGAACTCTTTTGTGAACAACAAAATGTATGATAGTACTGTAATATTTGTAGGTGTTGGGAAGAAAAATAGGCGTAATCCACATTCAGAGGAGAACACAGCTTGATGAATGGACGGGGATTCTTCCTGGTGCCATGTTTAGAATTTGTTCGTGAAATGAGACTAGATTTCACGAGTACACTGCTGATAGCGTGTACTTGTAGCTACAACTCAAGGATAATAAACTGTCTATAACGTAGCTCCATAAACCGCCTCCATAGCTCAGAGGCAAAGTTCACTGGCTTTACACAGGAGGTCGCGGGTTCGATCCCCGGCGGGGTCAATTGTAAGACTCGGTTTGGTTGGTGGAAGGGCATTTTCTAGGCCCGCCTGGCTAGCTACGCCTGGCATCTCATCTAAGTCTTGCCGCCAAATATCAATGTTGATATCATTGGTGTGTTCCGGCATGAAGATCAGATAGCCAGTTCCCCATTGCGTTGGGGAATCTTGGTAAGCCCGCTTCCATCTTCGGCAACATCGTCACTTACCACCAGGTGAGATGTTGTCAAGGGTTTACCAATTGTAAATAAAAAAACATAGATATCTATCTGTGAAATACAATCAACACCCGCCACACCTGCACTTTGCTAAGATTGAAATAATGCTGATGAATCGGAAACGAGGAGATCCGTAGGAGAACCAAAGCAAAGTATATATATTAGTACTAACATAGTATGGACACTCCCTGCCGCTCTCTAAATTGCCACCTCACCCCCTCGTCACCCAGATTGATGCAGATTGGTTACCTTTAGGTTGTCGAACGTGTAGGATTTCGCCGCCATTTTGTTTGTTCCGTCATTCCTTTTTTGAAAGGTCATTCCTGGCCCATTGTATGAAGTGTCCAGGGTGTGACCAGAGTAACCGACATAGCTTTCCGAATTGCTAAAATTAAGTGGCATGGGCGGGGCACAAAGCTCGTAGAACAGATGGCTGTAGTGTAAAGTAAAGTTCTCTAGTGGCGACCGCGCACTGGAAAACGTAGCTTAGGCAGGTCTCCCACTCGGCGGACCGATGACCTGGTGATGGTCGCGGGAAGCTGCTGGATGCGGGTAGCGCAGATCCGGTCATCGTGAAAATCCTTGGGAAAGGCCCTATGTCCAGCAGTGGACGTCTTTCGGCTGATCCTTGGAAGACGATTTTCATTCCCCTTGGAAATCGCAAAAAAAAAACAATTGACCTCATAATTTAAATGGCCGATAAGCTGATCGAGTCAACTTACATAAAAAAAAAATTGGGAATGGGCCTGCTACAGCTGACAGATAATAAGGTTTTACAGAATCATCATCATCATCATCATCATATCAGCCGAAGGACATCCATTGCTTGACAGAGGACACCCCTAAGGATTTCCACGACGACCAGTTCTGTACTGCCCGCATCCAGCGGCTTCCCGCGACCTTCACCAGGTCATCGGTTCACCTAGTAGAAGGCCTAACTAAGCTTCCCCACTTGAGGGCTTTACTACCCCAACGGCCATCTGTTCTACGAGCTATGTGCCCCTCCCACTGCCACTGTTATACAGGATTTTATGTAAAAGAGATTATTTTTTCAAACTTCTACTCATGAAACTGAAGTATACCTTTTTTTACAAATAAGCTGACTTTATAGTAGTAGTAACTGCCACTAACGGCTGAACTTACCTTGCGAATCACGGGTACGGGTTAGCAAAAAGCCACTAACAGTCAGACCCTCCAGGTAAGGACCGTGCTTCAGGTCAGTGAACACGCGTGATCGACACATGGAAGTCGCACGCTGCTACGAACGCTTCAAGAGGCTTTTATAAAATACTAGCTGTCCCGGCGAACTTCGTTCCGCCTCACACTACCACTACACTTCCATTACTACTACTACTACCACTACACTACCTCTACACTACCACTACGATACACTACACTACTTTTTGTTTGCAGAAATTTTTAGGTCCTTTTTACACCTTGGCTTACATTATTAGAGTTTTAGTAAGGATCCCTAAATTTTTTAAAATATTATTTAGCCTGTAGCAACCGCGAATAGTGTAGCTTCCCAAAAGTGAAAGAATTTTTCAAATCAGTCCAGTAGTTTCGGAGCCTATTCAAAACAAACAAACAAAAAAATCTTTCCTCTCTATAATATTAAGTACGGAAGACTCAAAATTTTATTTTTTTGCAGATGCAGCTGCCAGCACGAGCAGCATCCTCAGGGTACGGAGACCAGTGTTAGTGTGGACGTTAGCACTGCTCCTGCGAATCACAGTGCCTTTCCTCTAACTAGTAACATCGATGCGCGTTGATTAGTGAACTGACATATACATTTATGGGACAAAAACGAATTAATTTACTCGTATGTATAGTCGGACGCACGTCAGTAGTTACACTACCACCAGTAGAAGCTGAAAGCTCCATTTACAGAATTACTTTACCGTTCGCCCGGGAACGACCAACCGTATGGTCGTTGCCATCTTTCTCTCTTTCTTTCGCGTCGCAGCCCATATTCTTTGTCCTTTACTTAGTCTAAGGTCACATGTATTAGACATGTACCTCACCTGAATTAAAAGATCGTGTCGGCTCAGTGTAAATGTCACATTAAAGCAAACACGAGCCGGAAGTACGCTGTGAAAACTAGAAAACAGAGACCGAATCAAGGTGAAAGTGTTATTACTGACGTGCGGCCGACTGTGCGTTTACAATGATGCTGTGACTGTGTGGTAAGTAGGTACATTTATAAATACATAATCAAGTATATTTACGTAGGATAAGTAACATCATGATAAACAATGTTTAAGAAAAACTGCAAAAAATGTTGTTTAAAGTCTGAGTTCAACGAATCGTTTTCCGTACACCCAATGGATGACAAACGCGACCCTATTACCAAAGTATTATATATTAGTACTAACATACGGTATGGACACTCCCTGCTGCTCTCTGGATTGCGAACTCACCCCCTCGTCACCCAGATTGATACAGCTTGGTTGTCGAACGTATAGGATTTCGCCGACATTTTGTTTCTTCCGTCATGCCTTTTTTGAAATGTCATTTCTGGCCCGTTGTATGAAGTGTCTAGCCTCCGCTGTCTGTCTGTCCGTCTGTTAGAACTGTAATAGGAACACAGTTGAAATTTTCACAGAATGTGTATTTCTGTTGCCGCTATAACAAAATATACTAAAAATTAGAAAAAGTGAAAAATAAGGGGGTCTCCATACAAAAAAACATGTTTTTTTATAGGTCTTTGGAAGTATTTTTGATTTAGCTCTATCGTAAAAACCGTAATACGTAAAATCGTGAAACTTGGTGTGAATATAGTACTAATACTAAAGTAAAACAAAAACTAGTAAAAATTGGCCAAGTGTGAGTCGTACTCGCGCTAAGGAGTCCGAAATGAATGACAAAAAAAAATATTTCGCTCGCGTTGATGTCTTTTGTTTGTAATGTGAATAAGTATCATTGTCCTTGTGCTATGTAGTTATATTGAGATGTGTGGCGGTACGGAACCCTCGGAGTGCTAGTCCGACTCGCACTTGACCAAATGCCTCAAACGGTCAAATGCCTGCCGAAACCTCAGAAGATAGAGAGTTGATGCGTTAACAAAAATCATGTATAAAAATTTTGGCCAATTTTCAGTGCAGTTAAAAAAATTAAAAGAGAGGCAAAAAAATGGCTGCTGAAAGTGAAGTTGCTCCATTTTGTTAGAAATAAAGGTGTTTTTTTTAATGTTTTGATGTTTCCTTTTTGGTTTAAAATTATGTAAAGAAAATTACTGATAGGGTAAAATTGGCTATTTTCGTGGAACCCACAAAAAATTGCTAAAAAAAAAGACTTTCTGTGCAAACAGTTTTTAACAGCTTCCGTGGCGTCATGTTTATTCCATTCGCTTCACATCAGGAGGTCGCGGTTTGATTCCCGGCAGGGTTTAACTTTGCAAGACTCGGTTTGGACGGTGGTAGGGCATTTACTGGGCCCGCATGGCTAGCTACCACCATCTTGGCGCAAAACATCAATGATAACATCATTGATGTGGTCAGGCATTCAGATAAGATAGCCAGTTCCCCATTGTGTTGGGGAATCTTGGAACTCCCGCTTCTATCTTCAGCATCGTTGTCACTTGTGAGATGATGCCAAAGGCTTAACAATCGTGGATGAAAAATCTGGCTTATCCGCTGAGTAGTTAGTATGAGTGGTCCACTCAAATTTTAGATGCGAATTGAATCCTGTATTCAATGGGGAAAGCTGTTTAGTTTAATGGGTAGAAAGATGATTTTTTTTGATCATAGATAAAAATCTCTATAATATATTTTTTTCTAAAAAACAATTACTGATTTTAATCCAATTTATGAGAGACCACTCCGGAAGCATAACTTATCAAATAAAAAAAATCCGACTTGAGAACCTTGTGTAAAAATGTTAAAATTGTGATAAAAACAATTTATTTATTTATTTGATAAACAAACACTAACGGTCTAGCCAAACGTAAAAGTTACAAAACAAAAAATATTATTTGCATATACTCGTAAAAAATGAATGAAAACAGCAGCAGGAATGTTGGATAAAAAACAAATCGAATATCTTAAAAATAAATCACACAATTATTGCACAAGAACATTATACGTGTTTAATATTAGTGTTTAACAACAAGTGGAAGCGATTCGTTAAAATGTAACTAAATACCTACATTGTAACTCTATATAAGTAATGAAATGAAATATTTTTTAAATTTCAACTTCATACACGTCACTACACAAGTAATTCTCAACTTATTTTTCAAGTACATTTTTGATAAATTCAAAGCACAATTTAAACAAACCTATTCAGAGAAATATTCATATTTTTTAAATAAGAGAGTATAAAGTTATTAAATAAAATTAAAGATTGTTAAAAATTAGTTTAAGAAATATATAATAGAAGATTGGAAAGTTTTCAAAATGCATTATTTTAATGAAGTTATATAAATTACGTTATATTATATTTTAAATTGAAATTCGAAATGAATTATTTATGAATTTATTAACCGATCCTTTCTCCTATCTTGTGGCACTATTCAAGGCAGTTGTTATATTTTCGTCTAATATGTAGTTTAATTTAAATTAAAATATAACATTTAAATAATAACTTTAAATCAGTGTTGATTCGAACAAAATATTCGACTTAATTAAATTAAACTAAAATAAGGTTTACCAAAGTTGTTCACCAAAAATCCCAAATCGCCCTAATACAGAGTAGGCTCGAGCCCCTCGGTGGGGACGTATATGAGCTGATATGATGCTGAAGTATTCACCAAGGAAGGTCGCGATAAAAATCGATTTAATTTTAGTTTAAAATATCTAATAGAAAATGGTCGTTATAACTTTAGTTCGATTTTGGTTTAGATCCATGAGTTAAGTTTAGTTGAGTTTTTCCAAATAGAAATTTCATTTTAGTTTGATTTAGTAGATTTGTGCAAAAACAAATCTAAACCAGCAATAATGATGATTAAAAAAAAAACTACAAATGTCACAAAGTGTTCAGTTAGTCTAGTATTACATTTGTCATCACCCGCAATTACGTGGAGGCTATGTAGGACGTCTCAAATTCGCACCAATGGGCACTTTATAAAATTCTAAAGAAGTATTTTAAAAACATACCAAATCTGAGCTCTTCCAGGTAGGAAACGACTAAGTTAGTATTTGTAAAACAAGCGCCACGATGACTCGTAATAACCTAATATCTGTTTCGCCCGCAGGCGCCGCGCCGAAGAGTAGAAGTTCTACCGTATCCAGTGAATCAATTAGCCCCGTCGTTAGTTTGACAGTTGGCCCCACTTGGCTCTAGGGCTGTCCAATTGTCATCGATAGTTCACCCACGCATTATTCACAGCCAAAAGTTTAGACGTGACTTTTAGTATTGACTAGCTGTCCCGGCGAAACTTCGTACCACCTTACACTACACTACCCTACCCTACACTACACTAACCTACACTACACAACATTACACTACCCTACCCTACATAAGAACCTTCTCCTGACAATAACGAACTCAACAAAAAAATAATTAGCAAAATCCGTCCAGCCGTTCACGCGTGATGCGATGACCAGAAAAAATAGGGGTTCATTTTTATATATTGGACTAGCTGCCCCGGCGAACTACGTTCCGCCTTACACTGCCCAACTCTACCCTACACTACCCTACCCTACCCTACCCTACACTACACTACCCTACACTACCCTACACTACCCTACACTACCCTACCCTACCCTACATTACACTACACTACACTACACTAAACTACCCTACCCTACCCTACCCTATCCTACTCTACCCTACCCTACACTACACTACACTACACTACCCTACCCTACCCTACCCTACACTACACTAAACTACCCTACCCTAAACTACCCTACCCTACATAAGAACCTTCTCCTGACAATAACGAATTCGACAAAAAAAGAATTAGCGAAATCGGTCCAGCAGTTCTTGAGTTATAAGATTACAACGAAAAGTGGCATTGATTTTTACATATTTAGATAGACGTGAAGCGATGACCAGAAAAAATAGGGGTTCGTTTTTATATATATAGATAAAGAGTTTTTGAAATTTCAAATGACTGCGACAGGTTGTGAGAGGTTCACCTGGGATCACCTATAAGCATCGATCTGTGACGCTAGGTGATCTTTGTGATTAAATAAGAAATGAGAAGATCTGTATCAGAACCAAGGTACCGACATAGCTCACAAAATCTCTAAAGTAGCAGAGAACGGGGCCCATAGCTCGTTGAACAGATGACGATCAACTGGTGACGATGAAATGGCGGCCGCGTACCGGAAGACGTAGCGTTGGCAGGCCTCCCATTCGGTGGACCAACGAATTGGTGAAGGTTGCAGGGAGCCGATGGGTGCAGGAAGCTCAGAACCGGTCGTTGTGGAAATCCTTGGGAGTAGCCTTGGCATTTTTTGGATGACATGATTATGATACCAAAGGAAATACTCAGTGCTTAGCTGACTCTTGCGAGTGCGAATGCTTTATGTGCCAGTAATAGGAGCTGGCTATCGATCCAGAACGCCGCACGCTGCTAAAGTATTAGTGGCTCAACAATTACGACTTGATCCTTTAACCTGAGGTCCTTGGTTCGAGTTGCATGTAGCAATGAGTTTTTGAAACTTACGTATACTGATTTACCGATTAAAAGAAAATATAGTGAGGAAAACTTTAAATTTTAAAGTACCTGAATTTCTGCGTAACTAGCAACTTGGCCCTAGATACCAGATTGACAAATTAGTATTGTTTTACCAGCCAGGCAAGAGCAGTTTTAGTAGGTATAAAAACGTTACATTTTAGTTATTAAATAACTTTCGAATAACCAAAAATTTTTTAGTACAAGATTTTAATATTGCATTGTCACGTGTTTTACATATTCATTAAAAATTTCAGCTCAATCGGAAACCGGGAAGTGGGTCAAATTTATCTGCCATGATTTCATTACAGACAGGTGAAACTAAACAAAGGCTTGTAACAAAATGTCGATAGTACATTTAGGTAGACTATCGATATTCTAACAGCACTGTTCTATAGAATTGATGGGATCCCATTACACGGGACACGGTGCTGCTCCTATGATTAATGTCAACTCACTTCGGGATCGATTTGTATCTGTTTCAAAAACGTCACATTTAATGACGCTTGTTATCGTTCGGTATTAGGCATGTACTAGGTTTCGACAATCATGGTTTATTGCCCTTTTCCTTTTTGATGTGTAACATCTTTGCTCTCGCTTTCCTGCAATTTGTGGGAGTGATTTCGTGAAATGGGACGGAAATGTGTAACAGGAAATGCGAACGTTTTTTAATTCTCGAAAACTAAGGTTGTCATAGCCATGCCGCCTAGTGTGATGGCAAAGGCAAAGATGACATACTACTATTCGAAGGGTCGGCCCGTGAATGTACGACCCGATAATTAATTAATTTCATAAGTATTTTGTCACATGTTACACATCATATGCGAGTACTGTAGGTCTCGTTTTTTTTTTATTAACACGTGATCAATTCATTTGACAAGTTTAGTACAATACATAAAAAACCAAGGTCTAACCCTAATCATTAAAAATCTAATTTAAAACCTTACTTAATTATCCTAACCCAACAATAAAAAAAATAATAAAAATCGAAACCTCGAGTCATACATCGCGTTGCCGTGCTGGATGGCAAAAGACAACCTTTGCAGCAGATAGGACCCGGAGCGGGCGTCATACATTTTTTTATTTATAATTAAAGTTGATAATAAAATAACTTTGCAGCAGAAATGACCCTATGTTTAGTGTCACACATTTTTTAAATTTATAATTAAAGTTGATAATAAAATACATTTGCAGCAGATAGGACCCCGGGCGTTACACATTTTTTTATTTATAATTAAAGTTGATAATACAATACCTTTGCAGCAGATCATTTTTTTATTTATAATTAAAGTTTATAATAAAATTACTTTCTCTGAAGCCCAAAACGAAATACGAGAAATACAGGGTTACTCTTTTTGTTGCTTATTATACACATGAAACTGAAAAACTTTTGTTTTACAACTCAAAAAAAGGATTTCCAATACAAATCGATCATTTAAGCAGCCAACTTTGTATGAAAATTTCATTTTTTTCTGATTTCTACAGATTTTTACAAGTAGAACAATAATAATTTTTCAGTTTTGTCAGTGAATAACCAATCAAGAGGTAGGGTTAGTTGTTAATAACTTTGTACATGTAAGCATGTTAGCTATTAAAAAAAAGTAAAGGAAATGGTTTTTGAAGTAAAAATTCTTTACGCACGCTTGACTTGGGGAGTAACCTGGTGGATGCGTGACGAGGGCGTTACGGAAGTGGGATCGGGCGAGGCGAACGGAAGTTGAAAGGGATATTTAAATTAGTGAAGATAGAAAGAGAGATACTGTTTATTTTTATTTACCAACAATATTCGTTGCCAAGGCAACAATATCGGTTGTTAAAACAATCAAACAAACATATTATATAAGATAAAAAAAGATTTGATCATTTTCAGAGGATAATAAAACTCTTTTCATAAACTGTCTATACCTCCATATGACAAAAAAGATTTAATCATTTTCAGAAGATACTAAAACTCTTTTCATAAACTATCTATACCTCCATATGACAAAAAAGATTTGATTATTTGCAGAGGAAAATGAAACATTTTTCATAAACTGTCTATAACTCCATATGACAAAAAAGATTTGATCATTTTCGCACGCTTGACTTGGGGAGTAACCTGGTGGATGCGTGACGAGGGCGTTACGGAAGTGGGATCGGGCGAGGCGAACGGAAGTTGAAAGGGATATTTAAATTAGTGAAGATAGAAAGAGAGATACTGTTTATTTTTATTTACCAACAATATTCGTTGCCAAGGCAACAATATCGGTTGTTAAAACAATCAAACAAACATATTATATAAGATAAAAAAAGATTTGATCATTTTCAGAGGATAATAAAACTCTTTTCATAAACTGTCTATACCTCCATATGACAAAAAAGATTTAATCATTTTCAGAAGATACTAAAACTCTTTTCATAAACTATCTATACCTCCATATGACAAAAAAGATTTGATTATTTGCAGAGGAAAATGAAACATTTTTCATAAACTGTCTATAACTCCATATGACAAAAAAGATTTGATCATTTTCGCACGCTTGACTTGGGGAGTAACCTGGTGGATGCGTGACGAGGGCGTTACGGAAGTGGGATCGGGCGAGGCGAACGGAAGTTGAAAGGGATATTTAAATTAGTGAAGATAGAAAGAGAGATACTGTTTATTTTTATTTACCAACAATATTCGTTGCCAAGGCAACAATATCGGTTGTTAAAACAATCAAACAAACATATTATATAAGATAAAAAAAGATTTGATCATTTTCAGAGGATAATAAAACTCTTTTCATAAACTGTCTATACCTCCATATGACAAAAAAGATTTAATCATTTTCAGAAGATACTAAAACTCTTTTCATAAACTATCTATACCTCCATATGACAAAAAAGATTTGATTATTTGCAGAGGAAAATGAAACATTTTTCATAAACTGTCTATAACTCCATATGACAAAAAAGATTTGATCATTTTCGCACGCTTGACTTGGGGAGTAACCTGGTGGATGCGTGACGAGGGCGTTACGGAAGTGGGATCGGGCGAGGCGAACGGAAGTTGAAAGGGATATTTAAATTAGTGAAGATAGAAAGAGAGATACTATTTATTTTTATTTACCAACAATATCGGTCGCCAAGGCAACAATATCAGTTGCCAAAACGAGCGGCAAATTTTTTTTCTTATCTGTGGTCAAAACAAACATGTAGGATAAAAGAGATTTGATCATTTTCAGAGGATAATAAAACTCTTTTCATAAACTGTGTATACCTTCATATGACAAAAAAGATTTGATTATTTTCTGATGACCAAGTATTTAATAACGTACATATAGATGGAGCTAAAGAAGTTTTACTTCAATCGTGTGGTCTAAAGTACACTCGTATATTTTTTTAATGTCACGTATTTATATGAATTTGCTACGAAGCCACTACGAGCGTAGATAATTGCTACGGGCTACGATCACGTAATACATAAACTGTTAATGAATTTTTTATTTAGTATTTTTTGGTTATTGCGAAGGTTTATTAAGTTTTGGATATTTGGTTTTAATGTGAAAATGCAGTTTGATTTTACTAGTAATTATGGTAATAAAAAATGATGAAAACAATATTACTAGAAATACAAACCGCCTCCGTGGCGTAATGGTTAGTCCATTCACTTCACACCAGTAGGTCGCGGGTTCGATTCCCGGTGGGTTCAACTGGTAAGACTCGGTTTGGTTGGTGGTAGGGAATTTTCTAAGCCCGCCTGGCTAGCTACCACCATCTTATCTAAGTCTTGCCGCCAAGCATCAGTGTTAACAACAGTGATGTGTTCCGGCTTGAAGATAAGATAGCCAGTTCTCCATTGTGTTGGGGAATCTTGGTAAGCCCGCTTCTATCTTCGGCATCATCGTCACTTACCTTCAGGTTAGATAAAAAAAAACAATTTGACACGTATTCACAGGGTTTAAAAAGTGTGGTTTTGTTTAGTTTGTGTCGAAAAATGCATTAATGTTGGATTGTTGTCTATTTTCAACCGACTTCCAAAAAGGAGGAGGTTCTCAATTCGACTGGATGTTTTTTATGTGTCAAATTCAGAACTTTTGAATAGGTTAACATATTTTTATGGTTCTTTTTTATTTGAAGGCTAGTGCTTCCCCTGTGGTCCCATTTAAGTTTTATCAAAATCAGTGTAGTACTTTATTAGTAAATTAAAAAAAATAAAAAAAAATAACGCAAAAATGTACTAAGTTGTTGTGAAGTCGGTTTTTAGCGTGTTTATTCATCACTAGTGGATGCCCGCAGCTTCGCCCGCGCAGATCCCGATTTTTGCGGTTCCCGTGAGAATTTCCACAAATCCCTTTCCTAACGGATGCCTACGTCATAACATCTACCTGCATGCCAAATTTCAGCCTGATCCGTCCAGTGTTTTAGGCTGTGCGTTGATAGATCACTATGTCAGTCAGTCACCTTTGAGTTAGATGTATACGACTTCCCTATCCATTGACGTATCGAATAACAAGCATCTCAGTTTCAAACTGCGTTTAATATTGTTTAGTTAGTCTAAGTTAAGTTACAAATAGTATCTATCAATTGAGCAACTTGAACCGCAAAATGGATTGCCTGTTGATTTGAATAATTTACGTCGATAATCTAACCTACGTTAAATAGTTATCTATCCGACCCAAAACTGCCCTTAAACTTACTCGATGTCATGACGTCACAATTAAGTTCCACATACCGCAGTGTCTCAGGACTAAGGTCTTCAACCAGTGTGTGTTGCCAGTGATGACTTACAGAACTGAGACATGGTCGCTTACTATGGGCCTCATGAGAAGGCTCAAGGTAACCCAAAGGGCAATGGATCGTGCTATGCCAGTTTCTCTGCGTGATCGAATCAGAAACAAGGAGATCCGCAGGATAACCAAAGTAACCGACATAGCTCACAGAATCGCTAAACTGAAGTGGCAGTGGGCAGGGCACATAGCTCGTAGAACAAAAAAAAATAAAGTTCTTGAGTGGCGACCGCGCACCGGATAATGGAGTGTAGGCAGGCCTCCGACGCGGTGGACCGACGACCTGGTGAAGATCGTGGGAAGCCGATGGATGCGCGCAACGCAGCACCAGTCGCCGTGGAAATCCTTGGGGAGGCCTTTGTCCAGCAGTGAACGTTTTTTCTGCTGATATGATGATGAGTCAAGTTCATTGCTATCTAGCAATAAGGTTAAACTGCCTCCGTGGCGTAATGGTTAGTCTATTCGCTTCACACCAGGATCGATTCCCGGCGGGGTCAACTTTGTAAGACTAAGTTTGGTTGGTGGTAGGGCTAATGCCATGTTAATATGTAGCCCACCTGGCTAGTTACCACTATCTTATCTAAGACTTGCCACCTACCATAAAACAACAATATTAATGTGTTCCGCCTTGAAGATAAGATAGCCAGATCCCCATTGTGTTGTGGAATCTTGATAAGGCCGCTTCCATCTTCGGCATCTTCGTCACTTAATAATAAAACTAATTTATCTTTATAATTTTATTAGCGTAGGTATAATATTTTAACCTGTAAAAATTTGCATGCCATCTTTATGACGGCTGAATACATTTTCCATTCTAACATTAAGATCTTCACATGTATGTATTCTGGCAAATAAACATTTCTTTCTTTCTTTCTTTCTTTCTTACCATCAGGTGAGATGATGCCATGGGCTTATCAAATGTAAATTAAAAAAAAAGCTTTTTTATATTGTGCGGGAATAAACAATATTTTAAGGTATTTTTGTATACAAGTTACGGTACATAGAAAGATGACTTGACTTACAAAATAATTTTGAACAAAAAAAACCGACGTCAAACAGGAAACTAAGGTTTCCTTTGATTTCTCTAGGATAGCATCACCAGATCCTAGTTTTCTTATCATCGTACCACCCTTGGAATGTCTCCTTTCCTACAAAAAAAGAATCATCAAAAGAACACACATAAAAAAAGACGTGTGGCACTCGGGGACTGCCGCGGTAAAGCTATTGCATAGCATTTTTTATCAACTTATGCAATTATAATTATTTACCATCGCGACCACCATCGCGACCACCATCACGAGCACCATTGCGATCACCATCGCGACCATCATTGCGACCACCATCGCGACCACCATCGCGACCACCATCACGACCACCATCGCGACCACCATCGCAACCACCATCACCACCACCATCACCATCATCATGATGGATAGATAGATGGCACTGTAAGTTTTTTAGAAATCAATATTTTTTTTTTGGGGTGTCAGGATTTTTCAGTCCCCTCAAAGCCCGCGATAAAAGCTATACTTACAATAGCTTAAAATACGAGTGTGCTTTAGACCACACGACTGAAGTAAAACTTCTTTAGCTCCATCAATATATGTTTGAAAGTAAATACTTAGTCTTCAGAAATAATCAAATCCCACCAAAAACATCCTGTAAAAACTAGCCAAGTCTCGATTGAGCTGCTTGTTTTTCTATAAAAAGTAATGAAATCTCTAAGCAAAGCCAAGCCTAGACTAGGGTTCTTTACTGCGATTTCTTTATTATTATTATGGTTAGATTTTATGTGACCTGCCGTTGAACATTCTTTATGCATATTTACTCCTTGAGACATCCAAGTCAACGGCCAAGTCACATAAAATCTAACCATAATAATAAAGAAATCGCAGTAAAGAACCCTAGACTATGCTTGGCTTTGCTTAGAGATTTCATTACTTTTTATAGAAAAACAAGCAGCTCAATCGAGACTTGGCTAGTTTTTACAGGATGTTTTTGGTGGGATTTCACTTATTTTTGTAGAAAACTGCATTGATTCATGAACTGCGCCTTAAAAACTTGTAAATCAAGGACCGAACTCCTTGATTTACAAGTTTTTAAGGCGCAGTTCATGAATCAATGCAGTTTTCTACTGCATAAATAACTTTGTAATCCTATATATTTTATATGGGATTACAAAGTTATTTATGTAGTTTATGTAACTAGAAAACTGGACCGAAATTGCAAAATGTTTGAGTTTTTCCTTGCTTTATACACTAAAGACTAATTGTATTCTAAATTTGAATCTTCTATGTCGGCTAGAAGTGCCTTGGAATTTTGATGATCTGTCAGTCAGTGAGTGACAAATTAGGAAACTTTGACTAGTTATAATTCTTAAAGTACTGGTTCAAATTGAATGAAATTTGGAATATACCGTGCTTATATGATGCCTGCTTGGGTACAGAAAATTCAGGCTTCTAGGTTTATCTACAACGAAGTTGTGGGGGGGTCGAAAATGGCCTGAACTGCTTCGAGAAAAGGATGGTACGGCCGTGCCGCTTTTTTTTCTCGACTTGGCGGGGGCACTGCCGTGCCCGCAGATCTTTTTTGTCATATGGAGGTATATACAGTTTATGAAAAGAGTTTTATTATTCTCCGAAAATGATCAAATCTTTTTTATCTTATAGGTATGTTTGTTTTAATTGTTTTAACAACCGATATTGTTGCCTTGGCAACCACGAGCGTGAGGTTTTTTCGTTACGGAATTTCTGGATTCGGTCCCCGCGCGCTCAAGGCCCGCGATAGAAGCTATGCAATAGCTTAAAAATATATACGGTCGAATTGAGAAACCTCCTCCTTTTTTGAAGTCGGTTAATAACTGGTCTACATTGGTCTGGTGTAAGGATATGATTTTGTTTGGTTATGTATATATTTATTATTTTTCAATACAGTTGTTAAACATGGCGTACTTTCAGAGGCTTTAATTATGATTCGAAAATGAAATCTTTTGCAAAGGCATCTTTCTTTTACGCGGTCGTGACTTTCTTTTACGTGCTCGGTCATTACTTTTGCACTTTAGTTTTAAATTTATTATTCAATATAAAAAGTTTAGTAGCAAGAAGTTTTCATACATAGAATAAAATTGGATAGATTTTATACGATGACTCCGTACGTCTTAGCACTGAATTTACAAAATGGTTATTTATTACATTTGATTCATCATGTCATCATATCAGCTCATATAACGTCCCCACCGAGGGGCTCGAACCTGCCCTGAACTAGGGCAATTAGGCCTTAGTCGACCACGCGGGCCCAGTGCGGGTTGGTCGACTTCACACTCAACCGAGTATCAGCGAGTCTCACCGCAGGCGTGTGCAGGTTTCCTCACGATATATTCCTTCACCGTAAGAGCGTCGGATAAACGTACATATGAAATCGAAATTACATTAGTACGTGGCAGGATTCAAACCACGACCTCCCGGACACGAGGCGGCGGCCCTTGCCGTTACGCCACCGACGCTCTTACATTTAATTACTAGTTTTAATTTTAATATTTTCACATAAAAAAATTGTCTGAAATTGAATAGGCTATATTATGTGTACAAGCCCGTTTTCTAGTTTCGTTGAAAAAAAAAGTTTGCAGTTGCAAAAACGCGCCATTTTCAGAAAATTTACATTTTCTATGTACGTTTGTACGTATGTATGTTAAAATAAACATATTTAATCCTTTGATTTATTTCTTACTATGCTCCAGAACTGTATTGAAAAACGTCGAGTAATACACAGGTGTGTAGATTATTGCAAACTCGTGATCTCGTTCACAATAGCCAACTTTCCACCCTTGTATCACAATTTACTATTGTCTATCATTTTTATAATATTTAAGTATTTTATGTAACTGTTTATTTGCAAATTTTCCTGTTTTAAATTGATGCACCGCTTAACTTATTCTATCGCTGTTTCCCTACCCAAAGGTTGCCTGGAAGAAATTGCTACCTAGCGATAAGGCCGCCTATTGTATAGGCTTTCTTATATGTTGTTCTTTTTTATGTTGTGATGCAATAAAGAATATTGTATTGTATTGTACACCGGCAGACGATAATGCGTAAGTTTTCTATTTAGATTGCTCGCCTTGGAAAGGGCTTGAGTTGGTTGAGACTAACAAAGGTCGGACTTTAATCCAAGAGTTGTAGCGCGGATTACATATGTCATCCACGTTGATTAAACTGACGACATTTTTTGTTTTTCATATGGCAACACATAGCTGGCGCTGAGTTTAGTATTGCCTATGGTACGCTTCGTGACGTCATCAGTAACGGCCGTGTACTTGAGTGGCTTGGATGTGTCAGGAGAAGTTCGAAATTGTAGGTGAAGTTGAATTTTGCGTCGAGAGTTTCTGTCTGATGTCGCGTTGAGCTTGATGACACCTTTGGCTAGTAGAATTTTTGTGTTCCTAATTTGTTAAGAAAACAATTTTTTTTAAATTTATTTTGTTCTATTATGTAAGTAATTTAATTTTTGTTATATTCAATAAATAAATACGAACTAAATATTGATAAAATTATTATAAATCATTATTAGCAAATGGATGGCGCCTGTCATCCGCACGACCTCTTATGGTACGATCATATGCGCGATCACTGTAGGGTAAATTTAAATTGTAAGAAAACCTTCATGTCACCGAAAATAGCCCGCTCCGAATAAGCCCGACTCTGATTTTCCGTGTCGTTCCGTATTGATTTTTTTTTAATTCACAATTTGTAAACCCTTGACAATATCTCACCTAGTGGTAAGTGACGATGATGCCGAAGATGGAAGCGGGCTTACCAAGATTCCCCAATGCAATGGGGAACTGGCTATCATATCTTCACGCCAGAACACACCAATGATATCAACATTGTTTTTTTTATTTTACTATATATTTTTTAATTAAAAATTGAGTGCTTTTGGCTACATCTCACCTGATGGTAAGTGCCGATGCAGCCGAGGATATAACACGCAAGATCAATTAGTGCCTATTCACTCTCGTCTTGAAGATTCCTAAATTATACGAATCGGGGAATACAGACGCCGGAAGGGAATTCCACTCCTTGGCCGTTCGCTTGATGAACGAAGAAGCAAAAAGCTTCGTTCGAAAAGGGACGACAAAGGGGTGGAACCGCCCTCCTGGTCGTCCGATAAAGCAATGGAGAGGGGGTAATGAGGTCGGTTTCAGATAAAGTTAATATTTCCTGACCAGGTTCTAATTTTGTAGACCATGTGAGTTTAGATTTATTTACTGTAAATTTCGAGTGGCGACCGTGTACTGGAAGACGTAGCGTAGGCAGGCCTCCCACTCAGTGGACCGACGACCTGGTGAAGGTTGAAGTAAGCCGCTAGACACGGGCAGCGCAGGACTGGTCGTCGTGGAAATAATTAGGGGAGGCCTTCGTCCAGCAGTGGACGTTTTTTGGCTGATATGATGACTGTAAATTTCTGTAAAATTACTATTTAGTATTTATTTTTAGCATGATATTTATAAATAAATTATACATAAAATATAAATTAACTATTTGTATGTCAAAATATTTGTACAGTTATAACAAAAAAAATCACTTTATATCGATTGTATGACAACGATAATAAATTTTAATATTTGTTATGTTCGTAA
Source organism: Coleophora flavipennella (assembly GCA_947284805.1). Classification (NCBI taxonomy): domain Eukaryota; kingdom Metazoa; phylum Arthropoda; class Insecta; order Lepidoptera; family Coleophoridae; genus Coleophora; species Coleophora flavipennella. The sequence goes on from OX369260.1 coordinate 2,061,467, forward strand.
ATGATTAAATACAAATATTACTATGGAAATAATAATATATGATGTGTGAGTGTGAAACAAATAAATTTGTAAAAAAATGTATATAATTAAATTAGGTTATTGCATTGAGGAAAATTAAAATGGTATAAAAAGTGTAATTAAAAATTATAAGTACTTAATTTTATTATTTAAAAGATAACTCAGTCACAAATAAAGCAGGTGATTGTTTTTGTAAGTATTTACTCCTAAAGAAAATCCTCACATTGATTTTTTTTTAAATTATTTATTGAAATATGATCTCAATACTTATTTGATGTGCCAAATAACACGTACATACTTGATGCTACGGTGTGTTTTAAAATTGATAAGTAAATATCATTGATGTTGCGGTAATGAATGAATGTTGTCAATTTTCTAAAATCCTAGCGTGCTCTCGAATTATTCAAATTTCAGTTTTGATCAGATGTCAATTCCAAATGCATATTACTAATGTTTTATAATTATTTCTACAGCAATGACCTTATTAATGATCTTAATAATGATATTATTTTTTTAACTACGAGCATTACGTTCCTTTATATCTTCTGTGTCTTATTATGTTCATTTGTTGTTAGGTTACAGCTAAGTTTGGCTCCTTTTTTTATTCCTTAGCTAGTTCAAGAGCAAACAAAATGATTCTTCGAATCCTGTATTACAGTAATTCACCATCTCACGGACTTATTTGCAATAAACACGTTTTTACAAGCTTTTATTAACTTGCAATGTATGTATGTTTGTTCGGGTGAAATCTTGCGACTCAATTTTGAAGCAGATATCTTCAACCGATTGAGCTGAAATTTTGTATACACGTTCAGTTTGGATGACAAATGACAATGCATGGCTAACTGTGTAACGTCATTCTAAATCCAACATGGCGGCGCATCCAAGATGGTGGACTAGTTATTTTTAACGCACTCCTGCAATGTGGGTATCAAATAAAAGGGTTTGCTAAGAAGAGTACAAAATATATATTTTTTTTAATAAAAGCTTTTAGGCTTTCGAAAATTATTTGAACTATGCACATATTATAATAAAAAATATAACGAGGGCGAAATGTTTTTTTTTTCTAATTTCTTTTTAGAATAAAAAATTCGTTATTTTACATTAAAATTTAGCAATGTCTGTAAACTAACAAACGGGAAATTTGGGCCAAAGTACCTAGACAAGCTTTTTATGACCTTTTCACCCATTAACGGCTTAACCAATATATTCGATCAAACTTTTATATAGGTACTGTATAAAGTGGTCTGAGAGGTCGGAGAGTTGGTTTTGTTGTATATTTGTGTTATCAAACTACTAATTGATTAGTTTATTTTATCAAAAACATTGCGTTGGGGAATCTTGGTAAGCCCGCTTCCATTTTCGGCATCACCGTCATTTACCATCAGGTGAGATGATGCCAAGGGCTTACCAATTGTAAATAAAAAATAAATAAATTTAGAAACGCAACTTACGACGTTGTTCACTTGAAACCCGACCAATCCACCAACTACGCTCGGAGTTTCCCTACTTGATCGAATCAGAAACGAGAATCAATGATACCGACATACCTTACAGAATCGCTGAACTTAACACGTTAATAGTCCAGTGTACCATATGTGATACACGCTGAGCGGTTCCGCCGAGTTCGTGTATCCTATGTGGCACACGAGCCCTGTGTGACTCTACGGGCTCACACATACGGACATACGGCGCATTTAGGAACACTAATATGGGGACTGCTAACGTGTTAAGCGGCAGTAGGCGGGGCACATAGCTCGTAGAACAGATGGACGTTGGGGCACTAAAGTTCTCGAGTGGTGACCGTGCACTGGATGACGTAGCGTGAGCAGGTCTCCCACAGGTGGACCGATGACCTTGTCAAGGTCGCGGGAAGCCGCTGAGTGCGAGCAGCGCTAGACCGGTCATTGCGGAAATCCTTAGAAGAGCCCTTTTTTCAACGGGGATGTACTTTGGCTAATAAGAGGTGATGATTTTTTTTTTATAATCAGATTTTACTAGATTTAACGTTTTCCGAGAAAACGCCAGGATTTTATATAGTCAATATATTGTATTAAAAATTGTACAGAGAATTAAATAAACCAAAATGTCTGAATGTCATTATTATAATAAAAAATGATTAAGAAATATATTTTTATTGTTTTTCTTACTCTCAATGTATTTTCTACCCTTTGTCACATGGTACTCTTAAACTGCAGTAAGTACTTTGATTCATCATATCATCATCATATCAGCTCATATACGTCTCCACCAAGGGGCTCGAGCCTACACTGAATTAGGGCGATCAGGCCTTAGTCGACCACGCGGGCCCAGTGCGGGTTGGTCGACTTCACACACAACCTTCGAGTTTCATCGCAGGCGTGTGCAGGTTTCCTCACGATACTTAAATTAAGTACTTTAATTAAATATTGATATAAAATTAAAACTCTAATTGCATAAGTATTGTTTTTAGTTAGATACTCGTGCACTACCTGTTTTTATGCTTTGTCTCCAAACACCGGGTTGTCTGGAAGAAATCGCTTTGAGCGATAAGACCGCCCAAATTGTACCGCTATAGTACCTTTATAAGTTTCTTTTTTATATTTTTTAAGTTTTTATAATATTTTTTTAAAAGTAGTGTGTACAATAATTTATCTTATCTTATAATAATTGCTTAATTCAAATGGCACTTGGGTGGGCACATAGCTCGTAGAATGGACAGCCGTTGAGGTAGTAGGTTTTCGAGTGACGACCGCGTACTGGAAGACGTAGCGTAAGCAGACCTCCATCTTAGTGGGCCGACCACTTGGTGAAGGTCATGGGAAAGCCACTGGATGCACGACCGACAAATTGAAAGCGGGACTTGACGTGATTTTATATACAGGGTGATTTCGGGGTCGTGATCCCAACCATTTTTTTCTGACTCAGTAAATGATTGCGATGCTACCTGTATTTATTTTAATTGAAACAAAGATGATTCGTTATTTACGTATTTTTTATTATTGACTCAAAATGCGTGGTCACCCTACTTTTAATTACACCTTTTTATTAATTTTTATTAATAGTAGGGTGACCACGATCTCGAATTATCGCAGTTTTTTTTTGCTGACTAAAAGTAAAAGTCGCTGGTGTACTGTTAGTCCTAACCTATCGTGATCCTTAGGGGAAAGTAAGTTAAATGCTTCTTTCTTGCTCCACGATCCCGTAATCACCCTGTAATATTTGAGCAGGTATTGATGTTTTTTTTACCTCAACGATTCGACTATGCTTCGATAGCCGTGGTCGCGAGTAGACTGAAGCCGCGGTATGTTATATATAATCACGTCAATTCCCGCTTTCAATTTGTCATTATGAATAATCGTGAAAGTTTAAAGTGTTATATAGTGCACGACCGGTCGTCGTGGAAATCTTTGGGGGAGGCAAAGCAACAGTGAACGTTTTTCGACTCATAGAATGATGATGAATGTTGGTTATTCTTACAGCCAGAAAGTACTTAGATATGCACCTACTATGATCTCAACTACTATCTTATCCGTGATCTTAACTTAATTATTTTCTTTTTGATGGGATATTAGGCTTCAATAAATTGACTTCCAATTATGCAAATAAGTTATTATTGTACAAACAAAATGGGTACAGAACCCGTTAACTGGATCTTCTACTTATCATACTAAACAAGTTTCCTTAAGAAGTTCAAGGTAATATAAAAAAAAAATTCGCCGTTATTTTTTTTAGTCAATGAGCTGATCGACTTGTATGAAGAGTTCAGTTCTTTACGGCGATTTGATCATGAGTCGTTTTGTGGTAAGTTCTTCAGTATGATGAGTAAAAGCCCCAGTTAACAGTCTTCTTCTTCTTATCGTGTGGCACAATTAACCGTGCTATCCAATGGACAGACGGCGATTGCCTGGTGTTGCACTTATCATCACCCGCGGTCACGTGTAGAGTATTTAGATTAACACCTACGGACGTGTGCAATGCGACCTTCATACACATCTGGAATCAGATGTGCAGGTTTCCTCACGATGTTTTCCTTTACCGTTAAAGCAATCGGTAAGTATATGTATGTAAGATTAGAAAAACTCATTGGTACATTGGCCGTCCGGATTTGAACCCGAAACCTCTGGTTAGGAGGACCGAGTCGTTACTGGTTGAGCTACCGACGCTTTTTTTGTATTAATTGTACCCGGCTGATTATAATAAAATTAAATAAGTAAACTTACGGAATTTTATTTTTTATTATCACGCTTTTATTAGCTTCACCTGTATGTTTGTATATATGTAACCGACTCCTTTGAACTCGATTTTGACCCACTTTAAACGGACAAATTTAATTCAAACTTTATAGACTTATCAAGAATCAGCGACAATATAATAATTTCATAAGTTTTAACTAAAAAATAAAAAAATAAACAGAGTTTAAAAAAACTAAAAAACGCGCTCTGTGCCATATTTTTCGTCTATCGAGCAACCCACACTTTATTGCAATAATACTAGTAATTTGTTAATTATTATTTTCAACTTATATTAAGAATTATTTTTTACTTTTTACTCTGATGTACTTTAAAAGCGTGATTTTTAGTTTTTTTAACTCTATTTATTTTTAAACTCGTTTTGTTCGCCCTGTTTGCATTTGTATACAAAATACGAAAAGACTTTTTTCCCGACCTAATACATTACGTTTATTTGGCTCTATCTCTTTCTGTACCTACGTAAGTGGTAGTGTCATTTACGTCGAGACTAAGATGGATTATCCTATCAGGCCAGTAATAGTCACATATTGCAGCCCCACCTCCTTCATCGAAACATATCAATAGATAGGTGGTACAGTCAAGAAATTTAATTTCCAACCCACCTAAGGTTTAACATCGTATAGCAAACTGTCAGCATAAGAGCTATTTTCGATTGACACTAGATAGAATAGCAAATGATAACTTTTCGAAAAGAGGTTATCTGTAATTTAAAGTGACAAATAATACGTATTGACGTTTCAGTACTGTATTACTGAATATAATTTTAGACCTTAAAGCATTGCGAATGTCTAACCACATTTCAACGATAGGGAATTAAATTCCTTCACTGTTACTATGTTTTGACGACCTGGTGAAGATCGCGGGAAGCCGATGGATGCGGGCAGCGCAGGACCGGTCGTCGTGGAAATCCTTGGGGGAGGCCTTTGTACAGCAGTGGACGTTTTTCGGCAGATATGATGATGATGTTTCTGAATATTGGTTGGTGGTGACAGAATTACTGCACAGGTAAACACGTAATAGCAGATCCGTAGGAGAACCAACTCCATTGACTTAGCTCTCATAATCTTAGAGGAAGCCCTCTCATAGCTCATGAAACAGATTGCCGTTGCGGCAATAAAGTTCCCAAGTATGGACTACGCACAGGAAGACTTAGCGAAGTTCTCCTACTGAGTGGACCGCCGACCTGTTGAAGTTTGCAAAAAACCGCTGAATGTGGGCAGCGCAGGACCAGTCGTCGTGGAAATCGTTAGCATATCCGCCATAATAAAACTAATTCTGGGATAGTTTCAGCTGGGTATCTTATACGGTTCAAATCAAACAGCCCTTAAGAGGTCGCTCTGAGAGACATGAAGACCTAGTACACAGTCTAAAATACCCTACCGTAGGTGTGGGTGGGTCGTGGGTAATAATTTGATTTATTTGGGTGTTAAATGTCTAGGTTTATACGTATAAGTACGTATATCAGTCTCTGGTTCCCACAGCACAGACAGGAGCTAATCGTATTTAAAACCCAGATGAGACTGTGCATAATTGCTATGATACATCTATTTATCTGTTCTACGAGCTATGTGCCCTGCCCACTGCCACTTCAGTTTAGCGATTCTGTGAGCTATGTCGGTTACTTTAGTTCTCCTGCGGATGGCCGATGGGGTAGTAAAGTTCTCGAGTGGCGACCGCGCACCGGAAAACGTAGCGTAGGCATACCTCCCACGCGGTGGACCGATGACCTTGTGAAGATCGCGGGGAGCCGATGGATGCGGGCAGCGCAGGACCGGTCGTCGTGGAAATCCTTGGGGGAGGCCTTTGTCCAGCAGTGGACGATTTGTGGCTGATATGATGATCTATTTATATTGTTGAATATCGTATTTCTATGATATATCTATTTATATCGTTGGATATCTTATTTCTATCGTATATCTATTTATATCGTTGGATATCGTATTGCTATGATACATCTATTTATATCGCTGCAAAAATAAAGAAGGAACATTGATTATTTTTTTATTCATTGTTCTGTTCAATTATTGACATTTAAATTTTTGTGATTTTACATTTTGTTTTTATTAATTTTTAAATTTATTTTTTCACGATCACTTCACTATTGACATATTAGTCTAAACCCTGCCTCATCGAGTAGCAAGCTGTGACCTATCTAGGGTGTTGCATATTAAAAAGATAAGTCTTAAAGTACAGGGTTGCCTGGGTATAACCTGGAGCTTTTTGTACAGTAAGCAAAAAAAGTAAATGTTTTTTGGGTTGAAATTACCTCATCGAGTAGCAAGTAGGTACCTAGTACATTCGATAGTACTCATAAAGAAGTGCCAAAATCTATAGGGTTGCCTCGCCCAAACCTGCCACTTTCGTGTGTCAGGCTAATTTTAGGGTGGCTAAAAATTAAAGAGCTGCCTGTATGCAACCCTACCTCATCGAGTAGCAAGATCCTACATATCTAGGGTGTTGAATATTAAAAAGGTAAGTCTTAAAGTACAGGGTTGCCTGGACATAACCTCGAGCTTTTTGTACAGTAAGCAAAAAAAAAGACATTTTTTTGGGTTGAAATTACCTCATCGAGTAGCAAGTAGGTACCTAGTACATTCGATAGTACTCATCAAGAAGTACCAAAACGTACAGGGTTGCCTCGCCCAAACCTGGCACTTTCGTGATTCGGCCTAATTTTAGGGTGGCTAGAAATCAAAAAAAATTACGTCATCGGGTAGCAAAATGAAACTCATGCCATTCTTTAGTTCTAGTGATACTGTTAATGAAAAAATTGGGTTACCGGCCCTATACCTGGAGCTTTTCTTAGTCGGCCGAGTTTTATGTTCGATCTTACATATTGAGTGATATAAGAATAACGTAGAAATGAGTCGGATTGAGATTGATTTGATGTGGTTATACATTACAGGTATTATTTGAAGCAACCTCAACTTGAAAATTATGTACGGTTAGCAAAAACTACGCCTCAGAAAGTTAAAAAATAATACAAATAATTTTTCAAGGCGTGTTCGTACAGTAGACCTAATTCAAAAACATAGGAATAATCACTTCCCATGTTTTACATGCTTTTGGATAGTTTTTCGTTACTAAACATTTAGTTTTTATCAAACTCTCAAATAAAAAAGAATGTAAAAAAATATGCAATTACAAATTATTATGCTTTATTACTCACTCATTATTTAAAGTGGTCCTAAACAAATTTTGTTTTTGGGGTATGGGGTTCCATAGTCAAATCAGTCAGAAATGATGGAAACTACCACCTCTTGAAGGATTTAGGTCGACTTAACCTGTAACCCTGTATAATAAAACAAAACAAATCACAACAATCATTCTAACTTAAATAAACCTACTAATTATATTCAAATTCCTCGTCAGATGAACTGATGTCCATATCTTTCTCTTCCTCGAAAGCATCGTGTGACAAAACGTCATCAACATGGAGCGGTGTTGGTTCTCCTTCTAACCACGCGATAATATATTTGTTGTTTTCGTTAATTTGACATCCACAACTTTTAGGTGATAAAAATGCACATATAGGTGCAGTGGCATTTTTCCAGAGAGCTGTGACATAAATATTGTTCTAAGTGTTTTTTATTTTAGCGAGCGCCAATTAAAAACTTTTGTACGGATTTTGCTAACCGTACAAAATTTTCAAAGTGATGTTACTTCAAATCTATACCTGTAATATATAATGACATCAAATATATCTCAATCCGACTCATTTTCACGTTATTCTTACATCCCTTAATATTTAAGTTCGAAAATAAAACTCGGCTGACTAAGAAAAGCTCCAGGTATAGGGCCGGCAACCCATTTTTTTATCAACAGTATTACTAGAACTTTCGAATGGCATGAGTTTCATTTTGCTACCCGATGACGTAATTTTTTTAAATTATTTGCCACCCTAAAATTAGGCCGACTCACGAAAGTGCTAGGTTTTGGGCGAGGAAACCCTGTAGATTTTGGCACTTCTTGATAAGTACCATCGAATGTACTAGGTACCCAGTTGCTACTCGATGAGGTTATTTACACTCATAAAATGATATTTTTTTTGCTTACTGTACAAAAAGCTCCAGGTTACGCCCAGGCAACCCTGTAATTTAAGACTTACCTTTTATTATGCATCACCCTAGATAGGTCGCATTTTGCTACTCGATGAGGTAGGGTTGCATACGACCCGCTCTTAGTCTATCTTATTTGACATATAGTATTTTTTATGAATTTGTGACGTGTGATAAATAAATCTTATCTAACTTATCATCTGTCACTTATAAGGAATTTAACTGAATTCTGCTTTATTTATTAATTAATTAAAATATACAATTGATATATTATAGGTTATGGGCTAAGTTGGGACTTGAGATTTGTAAAAGTCTTTTTGGCAATAGGGGTGACGACAGCATCAGAAATAAATTTAGAACTCTTGATCAGTAAATTGCCCTCCTACTTAAACTGCAAAAAACCTTACTCGTTTTGTTTTCCATCAAGTCTTCGATTTTCAGTTCATCAAAATCACAAAATCACACTTCACACTAATATTATAAAGGCGAAAGTTTGTGAGTGTGCATATTTGCTACTTCTTCACGCAAAAACTACTGAACGGATGTGGCTGAAATTTAGTAGGTAGACAGATTAGGACCTGGATTAACACATAGGCTTCTTTTGTTCACGCTCGCGAGCCGCTTGCGGCTCGCGCACTGCGCATCCTCGAAATATCATAGAAACATGCTTTAACTGAGGATTTTGGGATACTGACGAATTAAGGAAACCGACGATTGAGGAAATTGTCCAGCTAACAAATTTGATGAAAATGAATGAATGAAAAAACCGACTAGTTACGGAAACTGCCGAGTTCTGTAAACTGACCTCATAATTTGTCCCTGAATATTATTACAAAAAACTATAATAATAATGGGACATCATTGTAATTAGTAGGTAAATAGACTTATCGAGTGTAATTATAACTGAGCCGTCAACTGCTTTCAGCTCCTTCCAGATAACGCCAATATCCCAACAACAATAAGCGTTATCTCAGATACACACTTGGCCCTATTTACATAAGAGACTGCTCAAGACAGAACCATGTTTCGTCACCTTTGTACAAACAGAAGCGTTTCAGATAATATTGTAGTTGGCATATCTATAGACCGTTCCCCCTATCATGAAGGCGGGTATTATAACAGGAGGCTTCAGGAACGCTACCTAGAAGGTCGTCGGTGCTTTTGAACTCTTACTATTGTTTTATTACCTATGTACCTACGAAATTGAGATATAAATCATCCTACTAATATTATTAACGCAAAAGTTTGTATGTATGGATGGATGATTGTTACTCTTTCACGCTTCAACCACTGGGCGGATCGAGATGAAACTTGGCACACATATAGATTAGGTCCTGGATTAACATATAGGCTACTTTTTATCCAGATTTCTTAAGTGGTTCCCGTGGGATAGCTGTTAGCTCTCTCTTTTTTGGTAATTTCTGTCACTTCGCAATGAAGCGAAGGATTGATGTGCTAATTAATACTGATTATTTAGTTGACTACTAATTAGCATAGCCCGACATAGTTACCAAGGGACTCAGTTCCCACGCTCGAAAGCACGACAGACATAAACTATGTTCACGCGAAAACTAACTAACTACTGAACATATCTAGTATAGGTACTAGGAGAAAGGACTTACACCACGTTATCGAGCCATGTTTAAATGTTGTGAACCATTGTCCACTGTATCAATCCGTCGCATTCTTTAATAGACTTCCGACAGAATTAAAGGTAGAAACTAGGGTTGACATTTTCAAGAAAAAATTAAAATTGGTTTTGTTGGATAAAAATTGTTATTCTTTTGATGACTTTTAAAATTGTGACATTGAAATTTTACAATAATTTACTTTATATTTGACATTAAATTTGTTTTTATAAAATGTTAACATGAAATTGAATATTATGTTATTAGATTTAAGTTTTTAAAATTGTTTCGCACACAGATTGTCTGTTCATGAAATAAAATGATGATGATAATGATGATATCTGACTGAAATTTGGTAGGTAGACCAGCTTAGAACCTGGATTAACATATTGGTTACTTTTTTCCACGCTCACCCGCACTGCGCACCCTCGAAGACAGTCATAAAACTATGTACAAGCGAGCGAAGCCGCTGGCAAAATCTAGTATAATATAGTTACGCCCATTAAATTACAGTACCTGGGCGACCGAGCAATGCTCGGAGTCTCCTACGCATGTAAACTAAATTATACATATTTTTTTAATTAGATGATCAAAATACAGCGTTGGTGCCGTAATGGCAAGGGCTGCTACCTCCTGTCTGGGAGGTCGTGGTTCGATCCTGCCATGTACCAATGTATTTTCGAGTTTCGATTTCATATGTACGTTTATCTGACGCTCTTATACGGTGAAGGAAAAACATCGTGAGGAAACCTGCATATGCCTGCGAAGAAACTCAAAGGTTGTGTGTGAAGTCGACCAACCCCGCGTGGTTGACTAAGGCCCGATCGCCCTTATTCAGGGTAGGCTCAAGCCCCTCGGTGGGGACGTATATGAGCTGATATGATGATACGTTTAAATACATACATATATAGATATTTAACACCCAGACACAGATCAAACAAATATGCTCATCACACAAATTTTTGCCCTGGGTGGGGATCGAACCCACAACTCACGGATCAGCAGTCAAGTGCACTAACCACTGAGCCACCGAGTCAGTCAATATTACAACGAAAATTTTAGAGCATCAGTGGCGTAACTGCTAGGACCGCTATCTCCTGTCCAGGAGGTCGTGGTTTAAATTCTGCCACGTACGAATTATCATCATATCAGCTCATATACGTCCCCACAAAGGGGCTCGAGCCTACCCTGAATTAAGGCGATCGGGCCTTAGTCGACCACGCGGGCCCAGTGCCGGTTGGTCGACTTCACATTCAACCTGTGAGTTTCTTCGCAGGCGTGTGCAGGTTTCCTCACGATGTTTTCCTTTACCGTAAGAGCGTCGGATAAACGTACATATGAAATCGAAATTCGTCAACACATTGGTACGTGGCAGGATTCGAACCACGACCGGACGTAGCGGCCAGGAGGCAGCGGCCCTAACCTTTGCGCCACTGACGCACGTACCAATATGATTTGAGTTTCGATTTCTTATGTACATTTATTCGACGCTCTTATAATGAAGGAAAAACGTTGTGAAGAAACCTGCACACGCCTGTGAATAAGTTCGAGGGTCGTGTGTGAAGTCGACCAACCCGCACGGGCCCACATGGTCGACTAAAGCAGGTTCGCCCTAATTAGTAATTCGGAGTAGGCTCGACCCCTCGGTGGGGACGTATACAAGCCTACCCTGAATTAATGCGATCGGGCCTTACAACCTGCGAGTATTTAAACGTATATAAGTATTTATATCAGTCTCTGATTCCCATAACACAGGAAATCCTACTTTAGGGCCAGATGACCATGTGTGATTTGGCCGAGAATATTTATTTATTTATTTATATATAATATTAATATTCTAGTAAAATTAACTCGTAAGTAAGCTACAATACTTTCGTTCTACCCCACAATACTTACGTACGACGATACTTCCATATACATTGCTCGAGGATTGTGGCATAAATAGTGATTTACATATACCTTGCTCGGGGATTGTGGCATAAATAGTGATTCACAAACAGACTGTATTGAAACTACGCGTAGCTGCCACCGATTTTTAAATTGCTTTGCGTTTCGCGCGAGATTGAAGTTTTCCGTTTCGAGTAAGCAAATGAGTATTGAAGAAGAATTTACAAATATGTATTGGAATAGGATGAGAGCTGTTTTGCTTTTAAATGAGAAGGCGGAATCTTAAACCGAATCTTGATTTACTGTCATTCAACTTGTAATTTTAATTTAAAATGAAAACGATCGGTTAAGTAGTGTATCTAGTCACTTGATTTTCTGTCAATAAATTCCTAGCACTTGTATTGTAATTCGATTTTAGTTATTTTTTTATTAAAAAAAATTGAGTGCGTTTGACTATATCTCACCTGATGGTAAGTGACGATAATCAAAGTATATATTAGTACTAACATACAGTATGGACACACCCTACCGCTCTCCAGATTGCGACTTCACCCCCTCGTCACCCAGATTGATACAGTTTGGTTACAGTTTGGTTGTCGAACGTATAGGATTTCGCCGCCATTTTGTTTGTTCCGTCATTTGTTTTTTGAAATGTCATTTTTGGCCCGTTGTATGAAGTGTTCAGGGAGTAATATAGTCGAGGATAGTACGCGCAAACTCAAATAATGGCTATTTACTCTCCCCTTGAAGATCCCCAAACTGTAGTAGCCGGGAAACACAGACGCAGGCAAGGAGTTCCACTCCATCGCTGTCCGCATAATAAATAAGGAAGTGTAACGCTTCGTGCGTGCAGCAAAAGATGACGCTATTCTTTACTTTTCTGTGGTATTTGCTGCCAGTTCATTTTGTTTGTTTGTAAAGTCTATGATAAAAGTTTACAAAAGACTAATAGTAGAGCATAGGAAGACTTATCCTTTTCAGGATGTGTTCCAGTCAACCTTTTATTCAGTTTTTTAGTTCTTTTTGCTGAATCTATTCCAGCGATATCTGGGATGATCAACTGGTGCTCTAAAGATGACTGCCCAACAAACAAATAATTTGTACTCACTTTACCTACTCATAATTATTTTATAAATCCTTACTAATATTATAAATGTGAAAAGGTGTGTTTTTGTTAGTTTGTTACCGTCTCACGCTTCAACCATTTGACCGATCTTGATGAAATTCTGCACGCAGGTAGCCTGGATCACGAGGAAAGACGTAGGCTACTTTTTATCCCGTAAAAATAGCATCCTCTGATGCAGTTTATGAAAAGAATATCTATTTAATATCTATTTTGGTTCAGTTCTTTAACATCGCAACAGAACAATGCATTGTTGTGATTTTTTGCACAGAAATAGAGGAGGGAGTGAGAAATGACATAGACTGCTAATTCGAATTTTGATAATTGCTAATTAGCCTGATCTAGGATAGGGACCTGGAGAAAACTAATGTCTCCGCTCGCAAGCCGCTTGTGGCCGCGTACCCTCACCCTCAAAGACAGTCATAAAACGATGTCCACGCGGGCGAAGCCGTGGGCAAAGGCTAGTCTTATCTAATTTCCCGTATGTTTCCGGTAGTACGTAGGTATTTGTAAGCATAAGGAAATTCAATAAATAAGTGTTGAAACTCTTTTCCTACTGCAAGGTAGTACAAATAGCTACTCAACTATCGTGAGCCAAATTGCTTTCCTCTTCAAATACTCTTGCCCTTTGTTAAGTCTACACTACCGGGTGCTGCACATTTGATGTTCGACCCATGACTGGAACATCCATTTTACTGTACAAACTCATGCCAACATTTTATTAATGTTTAATAGATAAGATATTAAAAACGCTAAACACATTAAAAAACCGACTTCCATCGCCACAACTCAGTACATTTTTGCATTATTATTTTTGGTTTTTGTTAATTTTCTTATTAAGTACTGGACTGATTTCGATACAATTTATATGGGACCACACGGAAAACACAAGCTTTCAAATAAAACAAGAATCATAAAAATCGGTTTACCCAGTCAAAAGTTATGAGGTAACACACATAAAAAAAAACATACAAACGAATTGAGAACCTCCTCCTTTTTGGAAGTAGCTTGAAAAGCATTGTAATTTTTTTCTTTGTAAATCTTAAATAATTAGGGAAGAGACCGGTTACCCACAACACAGGGAATCCCAGTGTGGGGACCAGGGATGCTTACTGTGCATTAGCTATAAGTTGGTTTTTGGAACAATATATTTTTTTATTTTTTTTAAGTAACCACTGTCAATCCACAAACTAGTTTGTACGACCTCCTATTAAATTAATCAGCAGAACTACCGACATTGTTCAGGCTGTTCCATTTTTAACCGACTTCAAAAAGAGAGGAGATTCTATGCAAACATAACGTAAAATAACACAACACAACACAACAAAATATAACATAACATAACATAACAATAATGTAACATATTTATACAGTCGAAACTGTATATTTTTTAATGTATTTCCATCGATTTCTCCGTCAATTGTGGACCGATTTCTTTCTTTATTCGAAAGAGTACACTCCTTTAGGTGGTTCCATATAAATTTTATCAAAATCGGTTGAGTACTTTATAGAAAACCAACAAAACAAAAATCACTTGTCTTTCAATTGTACTTGGTTGTTGCAATTGAAGTCCGTTTTTATCACATATTTCTTGGATAGTACAGTTAATTGTGCCACATGATAAGAGAGAGCGAGAGCGCCGTCAATTCCTTAACTTAAAAGGAAATAAACTAAACTCCCCTCCACACGGAGAACATGGTGGGAGTAAACACTTTTCACACACAAGGTTCTCATACAAATCTTTTTTTTAGGGTTTTCCTATGCATACAATAAGTATAAAGCACAAGTAAGTTTTTTGATTGCGTAAGTTTGCCCAATTTTAAATTTACTCTATTTTGGAGAAAAATTAAAACTTTTTTATAAGACAGATCATATTTATCGAGTTTTACTAGATATTCCGCTTATAGCATATTTTGGGTTTCAATAACGTGTTGACCATGAAGAAAACTTTTAATTGTATGGGATTAATATTAAAAAAATAAAAAATGTAAAAAAGGTATGTAAAAAATAAAAAATGCAAATAATTTCGAAGATTACAAATCCAAAATTTCATCAAAATTGATTTAATAGTTTCACTAAAAATCAAGGATACCGACTAACACTTTTTTGTTTTATAGCCATAGATAAGATAATTTTTTTTCATATATGTATATCCTATTTGTATTTTATTAATCATGGATAAACATTCCAGTATGTAATTTTAGAAGACATTCAGTCTCTAACAGCGCACATTCATTAACTATAGGGTTATAATCTTATAATTTCCAAAATTTTATAAAACACTGAGAAAAATCCAAGTTATGGTTTGATCAGCTGCTTCAATCTGATCTCAGTTAAAAATTTTGAATTTACTAGGAATTCCTCTCAAAAATAGCTCGTAGAACAGATGGCCGTTGGGGTAGTAAAGTTCTCGAGTAGCGTAGGTAGGCCTCCCACTCGGTGGACCGATGACCTGGTAAAGGTCGCGGGAAGCCGCTGGATGCGGGCAGCGCAGAACCGGTCGTCATGGAATTCCTTGGGGGAGGCCTATGTCCAGCAGTGGACGTTTGTCGGCTGATATAATGATGATGATGATCACCTCGAAAAGTTCTCAGCCTGTAGATATATCTCGGCGTCGTTAGCATTGGTCTTCTAGCCGTCCAAAATCAAACCCGGCAAGTCCTAACCTAACCTAACTCCTGAACCCGGAAGGTCTCGTACAGCCAACCTGTTTCCGCACATAATATCAACTAGTCATTTCTGCGGGTTCAGCTGGACTGACGCTGGTCCTTGGCAGCTCTGCGTTCCCCAGGCGGCGAAGTGTGTGGAGAGGACAATCCTAGCGTGACACTGACAAAAAGAGCAAGTAAGTAAAGCATTTATATGCAAAATATTGTTTTTTTTAATTCACAATTGGTAAGCCCTTGGCATTATCTCACCTGTTGGTAAGTGACAATGATGCCGAAGATGGAAGCGGGCTTACCAAGATTCCCCAACGCAATGGAGAACTGGCTACTTTATCTTCAAGTCGGAACACATCAATACTGTTAACACTGATGATTGGCGGCAAGACTTAGATAAGATGGTGGTAGCTAGCCAGGCGGGCATAGATAATGCCCTACCATGCACCAACCAAACCGAATCTTACAAGATGAACCCACCGGGAATAGAACCCGCGACCTCCTGGTGTGAAGCGAATGGACTAACCATTACGCCGCGGAGACGGTCAAAAGGATTTTAATATTTTTTTGTGTGTATGTATTTAAAAGTATACAGGGTGTAACATACAGGCGCAGTGATACTTTAAGGTGGCCTTTTACTCATCCAACTGAACAACTTATTTTCCTGAAATCGCGATTTTTTGCAGATACTTTTACGCCACGGAGGCGGTTAAAGTGTTAACAAAAGATGTAGTCTTAAAGGTCCCCGGGAGGCCCGAGTTTCCATACACACGTAGTTCCGCTTTTATTCAAAAACTACATGCCGGATTGAATCCAAACTTTGCAAATATAGTGCGTAGACACATCGATGTTTGTATTTAATTTTCGATGTACTAATATGATAGCAGTTTCAAACTTTCCGTACAAAACTTATTTAAGCATTCGTTTAGTTATGTTTAAATTTACTACTATGAAAACTAATTACAAACATCGATATGTGTCTACTCAATATATTTACAAAGTTTGGATTCAATCCGGCATGTAGTTTTTTATTAAAGCGAAACTATGTTTGTATGGAAACTCGAGCCTCCTGGGGACCTTTAAATATGGTGCCCTAAATATTCAGCCATAACATCATGCAAATGTACCTAAGTGATAGATAAATAAAACTAAAAATTAAATGATTACTTACATAGAAAAAAAACTAATAAAGTCCAATATTAAAAAGAGTATAACATATCATCATCATCATATCAGCCGAAGGAAGTCCACTGCTGGACATAGGCCTCCTCCAAGGATCTCCACGACGACGACCGGTTCTGCGCTGCCCGCATCCAGCGGCTTCCCGCGACCTTCACCAGGTCATCGGTCCATCGAGTGGGAGGCCTGCCTACACTACGCTTTCCGGTATAACATATAATAGTTATTTTTTAAAGAAAATTCACTTTAACAATTAAAATACTAAAGTAATTAATTCATAATTGAGGACTTAATGTCAACTGAAAGAAACTGAATTGGAAATAAAAGAAAACAGATCATCCTACTAATATTATAAAAGTGAAAGTTTGTATGTATGGATGTTTGTTACTGTTTCACGCCAATTTAACTTATTTGGCTGAACGTATTTGGCTGAAATAAGGTAGGTAGACAGATTAGGACCTGGATTGACATAAAGGCTACTTTTTTCTCGCTCGCGAGCCACTTGCGGCTCGCGGACTGCCCCCCCTTGAAGACAGTCATAGTTACTATGTTCACGCAAACGAAGCCACGGCATTGGCAAAATCTAGGAAGATGAATAAAATAGTTAAATGTCAAATCTATAATATAATAAAACTGTAACGGGGCCGCGTCTGTACATGAAATATTTTTGGAAAATAATAACTGTGGTGGACATTACTAACGATACAGAGGCCAAAACAACAACTTTTGGAATTTTTGTCTGTCTGTCTGTCTGTCTGTCTGTCTGTCTGTCTGTATGTTCGCGCATCACGCAAAAACTACCAGGCCGATTTTGATGAAATTTTGTATGGTGGTTCCTTATAGCCCGGGTTAACATATAGGATACTTTTTATCCCGAAAAATTCAAGAGTTCCCGTGGGAAAATCAAAAGTATTCATTTATATCATGGCTCACCACGCAAATTTGGCTTGACCTATTACAATCAAATTTTACACGTTGATACCCTTATCGCAAACTAAAACTGGGACATTGTAAATCCCAAAAAAATTAAGGTTTCCTGCAGGAATGCAAAAAATTGTATCTTTAGATTGGCTCAACGTAACAATATGAAACCTTTACATTGGGATGGGTTGTTTTGACCGTCATTGTATAGTCGGGTATTCTTTATCCCGGAAAACTAAAGAGGTCCCGTGGGAAATTATCTATCGATACTAACAATAATAACAATAGAGTACTTTTCCACATATTAGCTACACATACCATTATAATCATAGCAGCAGAATGTCAATAGATGGCACTGCAGGGATAATAGAACGCGCTTAAGTTGTTTTAAAACATTAAAAGATTATTTCATACTTTTGAGTGTATTTCTTTTATGTATTTTTCAGCATACGCTACTTTACACAACTCTAACTCTGGAACTATGGCACGTAGCAATGTGTTTCATAAACGAACAGATAGGTACTTTTTTACAGATTCCAATCGTGTAAAAAAAATTAAAAACACATAAATCGAGTTAACATTTTTTATCAGGAGGCACAGATACGGGAACTCTTCTGACGACGACTATTTGCGTGTGGCAGTTGCTCTCCGCCCGCAATATCAATATCTGTGAATCTCATCAATGTATTTGCGGGTCCACGGTGGAGGCAATTGGCCATCACTCACTGAGTTGTGGTCGTTGTTTGTGAAGATTCCCACGTCACCAATTCCTTATTGACCTCACTCGGAGGGCACTGGTCTCGGCCAGATGGAATATTCCATCTTTGATGCAGACGCCTGGCTTTAGTCGATCTGATGGCAAAAGGCCGGAGGGTGTAAACAAGTCCTATGGCAGAGAGGAACGTGCCTTCTTTTGGACGCCACTTTTTCTGCCTCACACCTCACCCGTACGGTACTGCTGCTCAATTTGCGGCGAGAAAGAAGCATAATAAGTACTCGGTCTTGGAGGCAAATTACTGCTTTGTGCCGCTGGTCTGTGAGACAACCGGCTGCTGAACCCTCAGAGGCTTTTGCTTTCATTAAGGAGATTGGCCGTCGCCTTCGATATAGGAGATATGACGCCCGCTTCGGGTCCTACCTGCTGATAAGGTTGTCTATTGCCATCCAGCGCAGCAACGAGAAGTGCGTCATGGGCTCCTTTGGAGGTGATACGACTCAAGGATTTGACCCATAATAATATTTTTAGGAAATTTTGTTACTAGATTGATATAATGATTGGAATAAGTTTTTTAATAATAGAGGAATATGTGTTATTTCATCATATCAGTTTTTATACGTTCCCACTAAGGGGCTCGACCTGCCCTGAGTTAGGGCGATCAGGCCTTAGACGATCACGCGGGCCCATTGCGGGTTGAATGACTTCACAAATAAACTTCGAGTTTCTTCGCAGGCGTGTGCAGGTTTCCTCACGATGTTTTTCTCACTGTAAGAGCGTCGGATAAACGTACATACCAGTATGAAATTGATATTCGTATAGATATTGGTAAGTGACAGGATTCGAACCACGGCCTTCCGGACAGGAGGTAGTGGCCCTAACCGTTCTGCCACCGACGCTCTGTATGTTATTTAAGATTTTAAAATCCTTACTCAATATTATCAATGTGAAAATGTGTTTGTTTGTTTGTTACATATTCATACTTCAACACCTATACCAATCTTGATGAAATTTGGCGATCAGGTAGCCTGTATCACTGGGAATGAAATAGTCTACTTTTTATCTGTGGAAATTATCATAGCCCGATGCAGTTTCTGAGGAAACTAAAACAATACTCTTTGTTCGTTAAGTTATTTAAAATCGTACCGAAAAAATGATTTTTAGCATAGAGATGAGGTGGAAAATGATATTATTTACTATTAAGTATACCCTGACATAGTTCCCAAAGGGATCAGGCGACAACTGTTTTCTACGCTCGCGCACGTCGGTGGCGTCGCAACGGAGCAACGGATTAAAGTGATTTTTTGTATAGAATTTGTTGAGGGGGTGGGAAGTAACAAAGACTGCTAATCCGAATAGCCCGATACAGTTCCTGAGGTACCTGGAGAAAACTCATGTCCATGCTTGCGAGCTGATTGCGGCTTGCGCACCACTCACCCTCAAAAAGAGTCATAAAAGCTATGTCCACGCGGGCGAAGCCGCGGGCAAAAGCTAGTTTAAAATAAAAAAGGTTGGAAATGTCATATTTTAGTCATGGCAAGATGGAATAAGAAGCAGTTTACCTTTTATTCACTTTATTCTTATTAAACCTTTGTGCACTATTTCTTACAATAACTAAGAACATAATTTAAAAAAGTTGAAAACAGCACTACACAATGTTATAATAACGACCCCCACTCTGGGAGCTATCTCATACAATTGTAATTTATTTATGCGCCAGTACAGTTCCGCTGGGATTCTCCAAAGCAAGCTCGGTACACTCGACGTATTATTTGCATGCTAAATAGAGCTTGGAGGAAATCGCTGTGGAAAAATGCTATTTTACATGTTAAATTTTTTTTAGTCGTTATATATATATATTGAGATGGAAGAGATTGCTTTTAGCATAAAGACCGCCTGCTGTACACTATATTATAATATCTCTATGTATTAGCTTTAAGATTGTTTTTTGGTGTACTATAAGGCGTAAATAAATAAAAAATGTTTAGGGTAGGCTCGAGCCCCCCGGTGGGGACGTATATGAGCTGATATGATGATACATTTGTAGTTCGAATGGGTGTTAGACACGTATTAAAAATATTGCTTTTATGAATAGCTATTTAATAACATACCTAATGTTAAAAGTTTAGAATATGTTTTTAGGGTCCCGTACCAAAGGCAACGGGACTTTTTATTAAGTTTACGCCGTCCGTCCATCTATCCGTCCGTGTGTTAAAAAAAATCTTAATAAATTGTGCCCATTCACCAACCAAGTCGTGTCTTACAAAGTGGAACTCCGCCGGGAATCGAACCCGTGACATTCTGATGTGAAGCTCAACTAAGCTGACTAACCATTACGCCAAGGAGGCGGTTGATATAAATGGCCTATTTGTAGTTTACCTAGCTTAAACGAAAACCTCTCCAAGAGTACGGAAACCCTTTACACACCAGTATCACTCGCACTTGTCAGGTTTTTTATAACACTAGCTGTTTCCTGTGGCTTCACCCGCGTGGACAACGTTTCTATGACTTTTCGAGGGTGCGCAGTGCACGAGCCGCGAGCGGCTGACGAGCGTATAAAAAATTAGCTTATGTGTTAATCCAGATCCTAACCTGTCTACCTACCAAATTTCAGCCAGATCCGTTTAGTAGTTTTTGAGTGAAGAAGTAACAAACATACACACTCACAAACTTTCGCCTTTATAATATTATAGTGTGATGGGTAAATATGTAGGTAAGTTGTATTGTGTTACCTACCTGAATTAAAAAAAAAAACTACCTACCAAATTTCAGCCAGATCCGTTCAGTAGTTTTTGCGTGAAGAAGTAACAAACATACACACTCACAAACTTTCGCCTTTATAATATTAGTGTGATGGGCAAGTATGTACTTTGTATTGTGTTAACTACCTGAATGAAAAAAAAAATCTTGAAAAAAATATTAAATGGGTCTAACTCTGTCTAAAATAATATGCGGAAAGATACCAGTTATTTTTCATAAACAGAATGACCACCTAGAAGATTCCTGTTAATTACAAATAATAAATCCAATACCTTTAGAAACGCAGTAATAATAATGTATATAGCATTTTCCTTTTCTCAGTGGTTCCTTAATGCGATAGTTACCAATGACTTTCCATAGAACCCCGTAGAGTCTATAGGTAAAGCCCCCCCGAAAGGGTCATTCCTGAACAAAGGCTACATAAATACTTCTCCTTAACAGCTATAAAGGGCAGAAAAGTTGAAAAAACTGGAATACCTTTGTGATTCCTTTTATTAAGACAAATTGCGCCTTGAGGTTTTTTTTTTTAAAGTATTATTTGGCACTCATTTTACAATAAAAAGAATCGTATCTATCAGTTTTGTTAACCGACTTCAACAAATAAGACGTTCTAAATGAGACTGTATGTTTTTTTTATAATGTATGTTAGGCAATTTGAACCGATTATAATAGTTCCTTTTTTATTAATTGGTTATGCCTTAAGAGTGGCTCCATATCGATGTGTCTGCCAAGTTTCCAAAAGAAAAAGGCGACACCTTTTTTAATATTTGGAGGAGTCTAAAATAAACATTTGTAATTAAAGTTATATTACACGAATCATTTCGGGCCACTTTCGACCTACCTGTAACTTAAATCTGTTTGACCTACACACTTGCGATTTTGTGTGTCCAGTAAGACCCCCTCGATCAGCTAGAATCCCAATTTTTATAAACTTAATATATATTATACCATTTCTGAGATATGAACTTCCGAAAACCACTATTTTTACGAGTCAAGTTTTGCCAAGTTACACCTTGTAGAAGCACAGAACATAACAAATTTTTTGAAGCAAATGAAAACTGTTGTACTTTTTTATTATTTGGAGAAGTCTAAAATAAACATTTGTAATTGAAGTTCCGTAGCTGTGATTTAGGAACCACAATAGAACTTGGAACCTTCCTATTAGAACTTGGCCCCATTTCACATTTATGTTTTGCTGGGATATTTCTTATCAACAATCATATGCCATTTTGCCTGAAAGACTATCTTTATACAGGATCTTAACGAAGGTACGCACTTTTTTAACTGGAGTAACTAATTTTATATAAAAAAAATATATTTGAATTTACCATGGGTTTCTTGGGGAAAGTTGTTCAGTTTCATAAGTACAAGCTCCATTTGAAATAGTGCATACCTTTGTTGAGACCATATTATATGAAAAACCGACTTCAAAAAGAAATTCACTCAAAAGTATGAAATAACATTTTTGTAAACGAATACACGAAATTAACCAACAATAACGAAATCAAAGGTAGGTACGAATCAAATAAGGTGCCTACAATTTTTTTTGAGGTTGGTGGCAGCACACAGCTACTTACTATTAAATGTTTTAGATGCGATGGCTTTGCTGTTAAAAAAAATGTTCAGAGGATTATTGTTGTGGTCATATGCCACTTTGCCTAAAAGATTTTAACCGCCTCCGTGGCGTTATGATTAGCCCATTCGCTTCACATCAGTAGGTCGCGGGTTCGATTCCCGGTGGGGTCAATTTGTAAGACTCGGTTTGGTTGGTGTTAGGGCATTTTCTATTATTATTATTGTTGGGTGGGACGCCTGCGGGGTACAGGCGGGTGTTCAAGTCACTAGGTGGACTCATTACACCCTATTCCCATAGTGGTACAATGGTTAATGTGACCCCGGTGGCGTCCCCCCCTCAAACCTTGAGCTCCTTCTACAATACTCCGCTATGTGACTGATTTCCAGGCTGCATAGTTCCTCTTCCCTGATCCTATCGGCGCCAAAAGTCTCCCACCTTAGCCTGCTGTAGAGTACACACTCAGCTAAATAGTATTGGCTGGTCTCCGGTTCTCCGCAATTGGGACAGGAGGGGTCCATGGTCCTATCTATTAGGGACATATGTCTGTTTAGCCTGCAGTGTCCTGTTACTATGCCCATTACCATTGCCAGGCTTTTCCGGCTCCAGCGATAGTAATGTTCTGCTCCTCCTGCGATTCCTTCCCTTCAGGAACATTTTCGCTTGTCTGCAACTATTACTTCCAACCCATACTTCCTGGGCTTCGCGCTTCATGAGCTCTGCGATCACTCCCTTTGTGACGCTTGCTGATATTGGAAGTCGAGGCTCCGGTCCTATAAATCTTGAGCTGGCACCCTCTCGTGCTAGCATGTCTGCTCTTTCATTGCCTAAATTTCCTTGATGTCCTGGAACCCATGCTAATGTGACCGCCATTCTCTCTGCCAGTTTATTGAGTGTGTCTTTGCACTCCATAACTAGCCTTGATGAGGTCTCTGCCTTGGCCAGTGCTTTGATTGCTGCCTGGCTGTCTGAATAGATTATAGTGCTGTTGAACTCTTCCCATGAGTCCGCCAGTACTTCTTCTGCACATTCCTGAATTGCAAATACCTCCGCTTGAAAGACACTGGTGTAAGTTCCCAGGGCCAGAGCCTTGTCCCTTTCTGGGTTGCTAGGTATGTGAATCCCTGCTCCTGCTAGCCCAGTGCCTTTCATTCTAGATCCATCTGTGTAGCAGTTAAGCTGGGATTCTGGGGCTTCCAGCTCCCAGTTTGTTCTTTCTCCTATATGTATTCTAAACTTTTTGTTGAAGGTCCTTTGTTTCTTGATGAGGTCGTTATTTGTCATTAATAGCGACATATCTCTACCCAGAGCATCTTCTATTGAGGCATGACCTGTGTCCGTAGGGTTTGCCTTCCATTCTTTGCACGCTGTGATCCTGTACCATTGCTCTGCTGCTCTTTTCTTAGCCTCGATCTGGATCGGGTTCAGTCCCAAAGCCACATCTAGTGCCATCGTTGGTGTGGATGTCATGGCACCTGTGGTCATTAGGTTGACAGCTCTTTGTACTTTCCTTAACTCTCGAACGTTTGACGATATGTTGGCTCTGTGCCACCACACTATCGCACCATACAGTAGTCTTGGAAGTATTATTGCTTTGTATATCCACTGGCAGATATGAGGTTTTAGCCCCCAGATCTTACCTACTGCCCTCCTGCATTGCATCAGAGTCATAATGGCCTTCTTACTCTGCTCTTTTATGTGCTTATTAAAGCACAGAGTTCTGTCCAGAGTTACGCCTAGATATTTTATTTCTTCAGTGGTTTCTAGTATTGTGCCCCTCAACGCTATCGGCGCCAAGTCTATGTTTTTTCTCCTCTTGGTGAAGAGAATCACTTTTGTTTTGTCTGGGTTGAGGCCAAGCCCCTTGTCCTGACACCAGTCTGCGACAATCTTCAGTCCTCTCATTGTTATGTCTCTAACGGTACTTAGCACCTTTCCTGAGACTAGAATTACTCCGTCGTCTGAGTAGGCTTGCATGTATATATGCTGCTTGTTGATGTAACTTACCAGGCCGTTTATGAGGAGGCACCACAGGAGTGGGGATAAACAGCCTCCCTGTGGGAGTCCTCTCCTGGCCACTACAGTTTTTTTGGATTCTTCAGCATAGTTGTAGCCCATCTAGATAGTGCTAGCGGTATATCTTCCCTGTGCAGGGCGCTTTCTACTGCACTAAAGTGTGCTTTATCAAAAGCACCCTCTATGTCGAAGAAGCATCCAATAGCATAAGCCTTGTCTCTACTAATCGCTCTTTCAATTCTTAATGTAAGATTGTGTAGGGCTGTCTGTTAAATTTTAAAACAAAAGTTGTTCAGTTTGATGAGTACAAGCCCACCTTAAATTATCACTGCGCCTGTATGTTACACCCTGTATACTTTTAAATGCATACACACAAAAACATATTAAAATCCTTTTGACCGCCTCCGCGGCGTAATGGTTAGTCCATTCGCTTCACACCAGGAGGTCGCGGGTTCTATTCCCGGTGGGTTCATCTTGTAAGACTCGGTTTGGTTGGTGCATGGTAGGGCATTTTCTAAGCCCGCCTGGCTAGCTACCACCATCTTATCTACGTCTTGCCGCCAAATATCAGTGTTTACAACATTGATGTGTTCCGGCTTTTATATTTTTAATCCACAAATAACACGGAGCTGATACGTATCGTTACCTGCCTACCCTCATTTTTTCCCTTTACATAAGTCCTATAAATTACCTCGATGTCAAATTTCAAGTTTCTAGTCATCTGGAAGTAGTCTACATGTTTTAATGAGTAGTGGTGATACGGAACCCTTGGTACGCAAGTACGACTTACAAATGTTCGTTTTTTGAATTTTTCCTTTGTACACGTCCAATAACCTACCTCGATGACAAATTTCAAGTTTCTAAGTCACCTGGAAGTGGTCTTAAATTTTGATAAGTCAGTGAGTGGGTGAGTGAGTCATAAAAAAAATGAATTCTGGACGTCAAATCGATGGTCTTACTAGACAAATAAAATCGCAAGTGTGTGTCAAACAGATTTTAAGTTACAGGTAGGTCGAAAATGGCCCGAAATGGTTCGTGCAACCACGGCCGGTGTCGACTTTTTCTTTTCGAACTTGGTGGACACACTGCCGTGTGTCTATATATTTCGATGAAAATTGCAGATGTACTATCACAACTAGAAAATTTTTAAACAAAAAGTGTATTATGTTTTTTAAGAACTGTGTCATAATATCAGCTCATATACGTCCCTACCGAGGGGCTCCAACCTACCCTGAATTAGGGAAATCAGGCCTTAGTCGACCACGCGGGCCCAGTGAGGGTGGGTCAACTTCACACACAACCTTCGAGTTTCTTCGCAGGCGTGTGCAGGTTTCCTCACGATGGTTTCCTTCACCGTTAAAGCAATCGCTAAGTATGAAATTTTACGTACGTAAGTTTTGAGAAACTCAATGGTACATTGGCCGTCGAGATTTGAACCCGGTACCTCTGGTTAGAAGGACCGAGTCGTTACCGGTTGAGCCACCGACGCTTGCCAGCCACTGAACTGTGTATTCAAAAAAAAATCAGGATAACTAAATCAGTCTTCATGTCCTGTAGATTACATATTTGATAAAAAAAAGTAAAAAGTGATTTTAACCCGGCGACAATGACGCTGGGTCATATTGACCCGAGCGATTTTCAATTGGGGGAATTTAAAAAAAAACATATAATCGTTTATGGTTTTCTCCGTAGCTAGAGATAAGACCTCAATTCATGTGATTTGTACCATAGTGTAGCGAGCAAGCGCCAGTGAAGAATGGTAAAATCCCTTTTCTTGAATAAAACGAGAATAAAACGGCTACAGCTACATACATTTATAGTTTCAAAAGAGAAATTGTTTTTGTTGCCCTTTTGAGGTTGTTGTATTAAAACCAAATCATAATTTGATATCTAAATTAACTTAAACATCCTGGTACTACAATGACTTCGTGGTCATGCAATAGTTATTACTTTGTATTAAATTTGTTATAATTCAGCAGATAACCAGATAATTAAGAAAAAAACATTCGGGTCATATTGACCCACGTCATCGTCCACGTTATTTTTTACACGTCATTGGCGCCGGGTTAAATTTATTATTTCGTCGGTCGTTATAACAACCTGTACTTTAATGTATATGAAAAAAAAGGTTCATCAAAACAATCCCAACTGCTCACTTACGTGGTAACGACGGGAGACAAAGGCCACTTTTCATTGGCCGAATAAAGGATCCTTTAATAAGGAAAAATTGGACGAGTCCCTTTGTGGGAGGAGATTTAAGTAGAATAATCGGCAGCGCTCTTCAGACACCCAATTATGGTAGGCAAGTACATTTTATCGAATAACGGTATACCTAAAACACGAGAAAATGTTATTTCATGTTTTGGTAGTATGTTACAGTAGTCTTTGGAAGCTATGGATATATCTGAAAGTATAGTTAAATGTCAGTAATTGGTTTTTCTCATTAAAAATATGAGTGCGTTTGACTACAACTCACCTATTGGTAAGTAACAATGTAGTCGAGGATTGTACACGCAAACTCAAATAATGCCTATTCACTCTCGCCTTGAAGATCTACAAATTGTAGGAGTCGGAAAACACAGACGCAGGCAATAAATTCACAAATACTAACAAATTCTTCCGTGCGATCAAAAATCATACTTTAAAAACCTTTTATTTGTCTAACTCACAATGTTTGTTGGCATGTATGTATGTAATGTTTGTTTATTTCAAATTTTGCGATCGTTTTTAGAAAGACTTTCCAGGGGTGCGATTGAGCTGAAATTTGGAATGAAGCCGAATTAGAAATCAAATAAAAAGTCAACTCTAAGTGAATGAAAGAAAACGAGTGATTTGGCCGTAAAACATTGTAAAAGAGTAGTAAGTCTGGTTGATGTGTTGATGGTTTTATATTCTTATGTCATCTAGTATAAAAGCTACTTTGTCTGACATAATCATCATCATCATCATATCAGCCGAAGGACATCCCCTGCTGGACATAGGCCTCCCTCAAAGATTTCCACGACTACCGGTCCGGCGCTACCCACATCCAGCGGCTTCCCGCGACCTTCACCGGGTCATCGGTCCACCTAGTGGGAGGCCTGCCTATGCTACGTTTTCCGGTGCGCGGTTGCCACTCGAGAAATTTGCTCCAAAGGCCATCTGTTCTGTGAGCTTTGTTCCCCGCCCACTGCCACTTAAGTTTAGCAATTCTGAGAGCTATATTGGTTACTTTGGTTCTCCTACGGATCTCCTCGACATAATATCTATCTAAGTTTACTACTCCCGTGTCTTCAGATATACATACACACATTGTTAGTAGAACACTTAGATGCAATTTAACGTCATAAAAGAATAAACCTTTATTCAACCAGTGAACCTCATCAGCTCACACACGTCCTCACCGAGGGGCTCCAGTCTACCCTTAATTAGGGCCATCGGGCCTTAGTCCACCACCCTCGAGTTTCTTCGCAGCCGTGTGCAGCTTTCCTCACGATATTTTCCTTCACCGTAACCTAGTTATCATCATCATCATATCAGCCGAAGGATGTCCACTGCTGGACATAGACCTCCCCTAAGGATTTCTACGACCACCTGTTCTGACGAACTTCACCAGGTCATCGGTCCACCGAGTGGGAGACCTGACTACGCTACGCTTTCCAGTGCAGGGACTCGAGAACTTTACTACCTCAACGTCCATCCGATCTACGAGCTATGTGCCCCGCCCACTGCCACTTAAGTTTAGCAATTCTGAGAGCTTTGTCGGCTGCTTTGGTTCTCCTACGGATCTCCTCGTTTCTGATTCCATCCTACAGAGAAACTCCGAACTTAGCATGCTCCATTGCCCTTTGGGTGACCTTGAGCCTTCTTATGAGGCTTATAGTAAAATAAGCGACCATGTCTCAATTCTGTATATTGTCATCACTGGCAACACACACTGGTGAAAGACCTTGGTCTTAAGACACTGCAGTATTTGGGACGTTACGATATTGCAAAACTTCCCGAAAGCTGCCCAGCGTAACCTAATTGTAACCTAGTACCTGAGTATAATCGAAATTGAGATGCAATTGTCGGACAAACGATGTTTCGATGTACGGCAATTCGAAACAGCGTAATTGACTCTAATTAGAGCTATATTGTGTTCATGACGTACTCGCGTTCTTTGTTTTGGAGACAGCGGTAATCAAAGAAATTGTGAGACGTTACGGCGGCCGCGCCTCGCCTTTGAGCATGCTCCATTGCCCTTTGGGTGACCTTGAGCCTTCTTATGAGGCCCATAGTAAGCGACCATGTCTCAATTCTGTATATTGTCATCACTGGCAACACACACTGGTGAAAGACCTTGGTCTTAAGACACTGCAGTATTTGGGACGTTACGATATTGCAAAACTTCCCGAAAGCTGCCCAGCGTAACCTTATTGTAACCTAGTACCTGAGTATAATCGAAATTGAGATGCAATTGTCGGACAAACGATGTTTCGATGTACGGCAATTCGAAACGGCGTAATTGACTCTAATTAGAGCTATATTGTGTTCATGACGTACTCGCGTTCTTTGTTTTGGAGACAGCGGTAATCAAAGAAATTGTGAGACGTTACGGCGGCCGCGCCTCGCCTTTGATCGTGCGACATTTGTTTCACCGTTTCTTTGTGTCAAATGTTGCTTTCATCACTGGTGAGCATCGTCATAAAAGGTAACAAGTATGTTTTTAATTTGATACTATAAACTGGACTCAGGTGGTTCAGTGGTTAGCGTCTGCCTGCTGGATTGTGAGTCGTGGGTTCGATCCTCAGCACTCAGGGGAAACATTTGTGTGACGAACGGGTTTGTTTGCTCTGTGTCTAGGTTTAACCTAACCGTCCCCTAACCGTAACCTAGTACCTAAGTATAATCGAAATAGAGCTGCAATTTTTGGACAAACGATGTTTCGATGTACGGCAATACGAAACGGCGTATTTGAGTCTAATTATAGCTATATTGTGTTCATGACGTATTCGCGTTCTTTGTTTTGGAGACAGCGGTAATCAAAGAAATTGTGTGGCGTAGCAGCGGCCGCCACTCGCCTCTGATCATAGGACATTTGTTTCACCGTTTCTTTGTGTCAAATGTTGCTTTCATCACTGGTGAGCATCATCATTAAAAGTAACAAGTATGTTTTTGATTGGATACCATAAATTTAGCTCAGGTGGTTCAGTGGTTAGCGTCTGCCTGCTGGATTGTGAGTCGTGGGTTCGATCCTCAGCACTCAGGGGAAACATTTGTGTGACGAACGGGTTTGTTTGCTCTGTGTCTAGGTTTAACCTAACCGTCCCCTAGCCGTAACCTAGTACCTAAGTATAATCGAAATAGACCTTCAATTTTCGGACAAACGATGTTTCGATGTACGGCAATTCGAAACGGCGTAATTGAGTCTAATTAGAGCTATATTGTGTTCATGACGTATTCGCGTTCTTTGTTTTGGAGACAGCGGTAATCAAAGAAATTGTGAGACGTAGCGGCGGCTGTGCCTCCCTTTGATCGTGCGACATTTGTTTCACCGTTTCTTTGTGTCAAATGTTGCTTTCATCACTGGTGAGCATCGTCATAAGAGGTAACAAGTATGTTTTTGATTTCAAATTTGAAGAGTCGGTGGCTCAACCGGCAACGACTCGATCCTCCTAACCAGAGGTGCCGGGTTCAAATCTGGACGGCAAATGTACCAATGAGTTTTTCGAAACTTACGTACATATACTCACTGATTGCTTTAACGGAGAAACCTGCACACACCTGCGAAGAAACCCTAGAAGGTTGTGTGTGAAGTCAATCAACCCGCACTGGGCCCGCGTGGTCGACTAAGGCCCGATCGCCCTAATTCAGGGAACGTATAATGTATATAAGCTAATATTATGATGATGCTAATACGATGATGTTTTTAACCGCCTCCGTAGCTGAGAGGCAAAGTTCACTGGCTTTACACAGGAGGTCGCGGGTTCGATTCCCGGCGGGGTCAATTGTAAGACTCGGTTTGGTTGGTGGTAGAGCATTTTCTAAGCCCGCCTGGCTAGCTACCACCATCTTATCTAAGTCTTGCCGCCAAATATCAATGTTGATATCATTGTTGTGTTCCGGCATGAAGATAAGATAGCCAGTTCCCCATTGCGTTGGGGAATCTTGGTAAGCCCACTTCCATCTTCGGCAACATCGTCACTTACCACCAGGTGAGATGTTGTCAAGGGCTTACCAATTGTGAATAAAAAAAAATGATGATGATGTTTTTGATTTAATACTATAAACTTGACTCAGGTGGTTCAGTGGCTAGTGTCTGCCTGCTGGATTGTGAGTCGTAGGGTCGATCTTCAGCACCCAGAGCAAACATTTGTGTGCAAACAGGTTTGTTTCTTTTGTGACTAGATTTTTTTTATTTTTTTTATTCACAATTGGTAAGCCCTTGGCATCATCTCATCTGATGGTAAGTGACAATGATGTCGAAGATGGAAGCGGGCTTATCAAGATTCCCCAACGCAATGGAGAACTGGCTATCTTATCTTCAAGCTGGAACACATCAATGTTGTTAACACTGATGTTTGGCGGCAAGACTTAGATAATATGGTGGTAGCTAGCCAGGCGAGCTTAGAAAATGCCCTACCACCAACCAAACCGAGTCTTACAAGTTGACCCCAACGGGAATCGAACCTACGACCTCCTGGTGTGAAGCGAATGGGCTAACCATTACGCCACGGAGGCGGTTAAAGGTTTGAAAAAAGTTCGGACTCCTAAGCACGAATACAACTCACACTTGGCCCGTTTTTATTATTTTTTGTTATGTTTTATTTAGAAAAAGTTCTATAAACGTATCAAGTGTTACACTTGTATTTATTTATTATTATTATATCAGCTCATATACGTCCCCACCGAGGGGCTCGAGCCTACCCTGAATCAGGGCGATTAGGCCTTAGTCGACCACGCGGGCCCAGTGCGGATTGGTCGACTTCACACACAACCTTCGAGTTTCTTCGCAGGCGTGTGCAGGTTTCCTCACGATGTTTTCCTTCACCGTTAAAGCAATCGGTAATGATATGTACGTAAGTTTTTGAAAAACTCATTGGTACATTGGCCGTCCAGATTTGAACCCGGTACCTCTGGTTAGATGGACCGAGTCGTTACCGGTTGAGCCACCGACGCTTCATAGCCACCGACGCTTCATACACTTGTATATATAACTATTTTTACGATAGAGCCAAAACAAAAAAACTTTAAAAAAACATGTTTCATGTGTGAGAGCCCCCATTTTTTAAAATTTTATTATTGTTGTTAACAGAAATACACACTGTGTGAAAAACTTTAACTGTAAGTTAGTTATCATGAACTAATACGGTTCATAAAACACAGCCCGCTGACACAGACGGACAGACAGACAGAGAACTGACCGAGGCTTAGTAATAAGGTCCCGTTGGTCAGCCTAAAAATGCTATTTTACTATGGGTTGTTCTTGCATGAGTAGAAACCATAGTTAAATTATTTTTCTCAAACATGGTTGAAAATTTGAGCCCTATTTTGACAACCTTCTCCGAGATAAATTGAAATTGCTGTACTGGCCAAATACATGCGAGCAGCGGTCGGAAAGAGATGTATGAAAATCCATATCTGTCGTGTTTTAGCGGGCAATAAATTATGGGAGCGATGGCTGACTCTCGCGTTATACTCGTGACTGGGTGCTGTCCGTGTGAACTGGCCTACTCTTGTTAAAGGCATTCATTGATTTTTACCTATAACTTTTCGTGTCATATGTTCTAATGACATAATCAGGTTAATGTCAAGGATTGAATTTTGAAGTTATTAACTAATTATTGTTTATTTCTTGATTCTTCACACACAAATGCAATTGTTATTATTATTTTATGACCATCAGAAATAGTGTAATTTGCACCTGTTTTGAATAAATATATTGAATTGAATAATTGAACTATGTAGACTCATCAGTTGTGTAATTTTAAAATGGAACGATCTTTTACTCCGAAACGTGGCAACCAAGGAGGTAACTTATCACAGGTTTTATTTAAATTTCGGACTGGCTTACAAATAGAAAGCTGTTTATCAAAAAAAAAGTTCTGCCTAGGTGCTACTTAGTTTTAATTTTCGCGCATTATTTGAGAAACGCAGGATTGACGACTTCCAGCCTCCCGAACAAGCCGGTTTCCGAAAAGGCTTAAGTACCATTGACCACATACATCCGCTGCGGCAGATTATACAGAAGACCGAAGAGTACAATCAGCCACTATGCTTGGCGTTTGTGGACTATGAGAAGGCCTTTGATTCAGTCGCAACCTGGGCTGTGCTACAGTCTCTCCAGCAGTGCCATATTGACCACCGATACGTCGAGGTGTTGAAGTGTATGTATGAAAACGCTACCATGTCGGTTCGCCTCCAGGATCAGAACTCGAAACCTATCCAGTTGCAGCGAGGGGTGAGACAGGGAGACGTTTTATCTCCGAAACTGTTCACCACCGCCCTGGAAGATGTTTTTAAGCTTCTGGACTGGGGTGGACTCGGCATTAATATCAACGGCAAGTACATATCCCACCTCCGATTCGCTGACGATATCGTGGTCATGGCTGAGACTCTGGAAGACCTAAGCACAATGCTCGATGGCCTCAGTAAAGTCTCTCAACAAGTGGGTCTTAAAATGAACATGGACAAGACGAAAATAATGTTAAATGTCCGTGTCGCACCCACCCACCCCTCTAAAGGTTGAAGACTCTACACTGGAAGTTGTTGACGAATATATATACCTGGGACAAACAGTCCAGCTAGGCAGGTCCAACTTTAAGAAAGAGATCAATCGACGAATCTAACTCGGCTGGGCAGCGTTCGGGAAGCTTCGCAAAATCTTCACGTCCCAAATACCGCAGTGTCTTAAGACTAAGGTCTTTGATCAGTGTGTGTTGTCAGTGATGACTTACGGAACTGAGACATGATCGCTTACTATGGGCCTCATAAGAAGGCTCAAGGTCACCCAAAGGGCAATGGAGCGTGCTATGCTCGGAGTTTCTCTGCGTGATCGAATCAGAAACGATGAGATCCGCAGGAGAACTAAAGTAACCGACGTAGCTCACAGATACCTAAACTGAAGTGGCAGTGGGCAGGGCACATAGCTCGTAGAACAGATGGCCGATGGGGCAGTAAAGTTCTCGAGTGGCGACCGCGCACCGGAAAACGTAGCGTAGGCAGACCTCCCACGCGGTGGACCGACGACCTGGTGAAAATCGTGGGAAGCCGATGGATGCGGGCAGCGCGGGACCGGTCGTCGTGGAAATCCTTGGGGGAGGCCAGCAGTGGACGATTTTCGGCTGATATGATGATGATTTGAGAAAAGTACTATACAAGCCTTAATTGTCCACAACTAGACATTGATGGACTTACGTATGTGTGCCTCGGCTTCGCCTCGTCCCATGTTT
Organism: Coleophora flavipennella; assembly: GCA_947284805.1. Classification (NCBI taxonomy): domain Eukaryota; kingdom Metazoa; phylum Arthropoda; class Insecta; order Lepidoptera; family Coleophoridae; genus Coleophora; species Coleophora flavipennella. Next base: position 2,095,650 of record OX369260.1, read on the forward strand.
ACACGTACGTCCATCAATGCCTCTTTTGCTGGCCGCTGCAGTAATGTACTAAAAGAACATTCTGATCACTTTTGTAACTAAATCCAGTATACTACTTAAGTTTGTAAACTTGTCTACCATTGCTAAGAACTTAACGAACATTTATTTCCATAGACACGATAAAATAAAATTATTGTCGGCGTCAAATCCAGCTGTGCCTCTACTGTCATTCATTAAGAGTTTCTGTGAATTTCACGTTTCAATCCGCCCAAAAATGAAACCAATTTCTGTAAAAGGTAAAAAAAAGGTAAAATTATGCCACGAAATGCCGTTTCGCACAAAAGCCAAATTGGATTATCGATTTTAATTTAAGGCCAAGATCACTATTGTTATCGTGACGAATGAAAAGAAAACCTCTGATTTGGGAGGTAAAGTAAAAAGTTCATTTTTAGGGTTACGTGAGCCTACTATTATGCCTCCGCTGTCCGTTCGTTCGTCTGTCTATCAGCAGGCTGTATTTCATGAGCCAAAATAAATAGGTAATCGAAATTTTCGCAGAATATGTATTCCTGTTTTCGCTGCAGTTTTAATTAGAGAAAATAGGGAAATTAAGGAGGATCCATATCCATCTTTTTTTTTTACAAAAAGCATGTTTTTTATGTGTACTATAGCGACATTTTTGATTAAGCTCGATCTTAAAAACATATTAATTATACGTATTACCATAAAACTTGGTGTGATGAAAGTATTAATTTTTAAAAGCAGCCAAGTGTGATTTGTACTCATGCTAAGGAGTCTGAACCGAATAAAAAACTTTTTTTTTTGCCCGTCTTGATGTCTTTAGTTTGTAATGTGAATAGTTGTATGAAGAGTTGTACAGAACTCTCGGAGCACGAGTCCGATTCACGCTTGGACTTTTTAGCTAGCCAAAAGACGTCCACTGCTGGACAAAGGTCCCCCAAGGATATCCTCAACGACTGGTCCTGTGCTGCCCGCATCCGGCGGCTTCCAGTGACATTCACCGGGCCAACTACGTGTTTCGGCGCGCGGTCGCCACTTGAGACGTTTACTGTCCAAATGGCCGTTCATTCTACGTGCTCACTGGCACTCAACAATTTTTTAATGTAGATTCCAACTGTTAAAGGAGGGGAAAGGATAAGGATAATCTTTGCTAATATTATAAATGAGAAAAAAAAAACGCTAAAAAAGTTAAAAAACCGACTTCTATCGCTGTTGCGACACACTTAGTTCATTTTTACATTATTATTTTTAGTTTTTGTTAATTTTCTAATTAAGTACTGCACCGATTTTGATAAAATTTATATAGGAACACACGAAAAGCACTAACTAGCTTTCAAATAAAAAAGAATCATAAAAATCGGTTTAGCCAGTCAAAAGTTCTAAGGTAACACACGTAAAAAAAAAAAAACAGACGAATTGAGAACCTCCTCCGTTTTGGAAGTCGCTTGAAAATGTGTTTGTTTGTTTGTTTATTAGCATTTCACGCATCAACAACTCCACCAATGTTAATAAAATTTGTCATGCAGGTAGCCTGTGTCACTGGGAAGAACATAAGCTCTTTTTATCCCTTGAAAATAGCATAGTCCGATGCAGTTCCTGAGGTAACAAAAAAAATTCACTTTTTTGGTTAATATTTGAATAATCGATTGTCCTGATTTTTTGCACAGAGATGGTTTAGGAGGTGGGAAATGACATAATTTACTAATTAGCATATCCTGACATACTTCATGTGGGGTTTGGGGAAAACTTATTTCCACGTTCGCGCATGTCCGCGTCGCAACGGAGCAACGGATTGAAGTGATTCTTTGCATATAATTGGTTGAGGGGTCGGAAAGTGACAGACTGCTAGTCATAATAGCCCGATATAGTTCCTGAGGGAGCTGGAGAAAACTCATGTCTACGCTCGCGAACCACTTGCGGCTCGCGCACCGCTCACCCTCAAAGACAGTCATAAAATAAATGTCCACGAGGGCAAAGCCGCGGGCAAAACAAATTTTCGTCATTTACTATTTATTATTAAAAGTACTCATGAGGTCATCGATGAATCATCATATATTAGCTTTGACTGACTCGGTGGCTCAGTGGTTAGTGCCCTTGACTACTGATCCGAGGGTTGTGGGTTCGATCCCCACCCAGGGCAAGCATTTGTGTGATGAGCAGATTTGTTTGCTCTGTGTCTGGGTGTTAAATATCTATATATGTATGTATTTAAACGTATATAAGTATGTATATCAGTCTCTGGTAACCCATAACACAGGGAATCCTACTTTGGGGCCAGATGACCATGTGTGATTTGTCCCAGAATATTTATATTTATTTATTTATTAGCTCATAAAGTCCCCACCAAGGGGCTTGAATCTACCATGAATAAGGGCGATCGGGTTTTAATCGAGCACGCGGGCCCAGTTCTTTGCAGGCGTGTGCAGGTTTTCTCACGATGTTTTCCTTTACTGTAAGAGCGACGGATAAACGTACATATGTAATTGAAATTTGAAAAAAAAATTGCACGCGGTGGCATTCAAACCACGACCTTCCGGGCAGGAGTCATTACGCCACCATCGGTAAATACACATCACAAATAATTATAAAGTGGGGTTGTACGGAACCATAGGTACGCGAGAGCGACTTGCAATTGGTTGGTTATATCGTGTTTTAGTCAGTCGAAACTGTGCAACTTTAAAAAGTTAATTTATTAGGAGAAGAATCGTAACGGAGGCCAGAGAAACTGTATTTTTTCGCAAGCGCAGGAGTGGAACTCCTTGCCTGCGCCAGTGTTTCACGATTCCTATAATCTGGGGATCTTCAAGGCAAGAGTGAATAAGCATTATTTGAGTTTGCGTGTACCATCCTCGACTGCATCATCACTTACCATCAGGTGAGTTGCAGTCAAACGCACTCAAATTTTTAATAAAAAAGAAAATCTGTGAAAAAACCTTTTTCATTTTGATTATTAAATCCTCTGTCAGTGATCGAATATAAAGTTGATTATGGATAGATGCCACGCCTCGGTAGATGCGTAGATTCGAATTACGAATAGCGTCGGAGGCGAAAATTTTCAATCTATAATCTGGGACGTGTGGCCGAGGGTACCTTAGAAATTAAACCTCCCTATCATCATCATTATATCAGCCGAAGGACGTCCACTGCTGGACATAGGCCTCCCTCACAGATCTCCACGACGACCGGTTCTGCGCTGCCGGCATCCAGCGGCTTCCCGTGACCTTCACCTTCATCGGTCCACACTACGCTTTCCGGTTCGTGGTCGCCTGAACCTAAAAAAAACCGGCCAAGAGCTAGTTGTACTCGCGCGCCGAGGGATCCGTACTATCACACCTTTCCTTGCAAGTACAACAATGGTACCTATTATCCTTACTTAATATTATAAATGTGAAAATGTATTTGTTTGTTTGTTACCTTTTCACGTCTCTACACCTCAACCAATCTTGACAAAATTTGGCATGCAGGTAGCCTGTGTCACGGGGAAGGACATAGGCTACTTTTTATCCCGGGAAAATAGCATAATTCGATGCTGTTCCTTATGGAAATAAAGAATGTTCTTTTTTTGGTTAATTCCATTTACCTCGCTACGGAACAATGGATTGTTGTGATTTTTTGCACAGAGATGGTTAAGGAGGTGGGAAACGAGATAATTTACTAATCACCCTTAAAGACAATCATAAAAACCATGTCCACTCGGGCGAAGCCGCAGAAAAAACCAGTATCAAATAAAAGACATCAACGGGTGCAAGAAATAATTGATTTTCTTCTTATTCAGTTCGGACTCTTAAGCGCGAGTAGGGTAGGGCGGGGCTAGTTGAGCAATTTTTCTCTTCAGCATATATAGATCCTCAATAATAAGTCTCAATGAGTTGTTATGCGGCTTGATGGATTAGTAATTTATCCCTTAGCAAAATTGTCCATAGTAATTTATTTCTAACAAATCTCATTTAAGAGCTACAGCCGTTTAAGTGAAGAAAGTCAGAGATGCTCAATGTACCCCATAGGTGAGGTAAGTTGAGCAAGGGTATGGGGCAAGTTGAGCACTAAGAATGTCTAACCAAACCATGAGTTCAATGTTGGCTAGAGATGATTAAAATATGTGTTAGACAATCAGCTCTTTATTTATAGTCTTTTAGTGACAGAACAACAAAATTTAAAGTAATTTTGTTTGAATAATTAATCAAAACTAGAATAAACAAAACATTAACGTATGTTAAGATTAACTTCAGCATTAGATTCAGTCTTTCTGTTTAAAATCAGACTTAAATATCTTAAAAAAAATACAAGATCTTAGCAACTTAATCGTTGTTGTCACTGTTGCAATTGACACAAACGAAAGTAAGACCAGCACCTGGAACACACTGGCCCATTCCCTGCAAGCAACTATAGCTCAACTAACCCCAACCCAGAATTTTAAAACAAAAGTGAGGTTATAAAAAATCGTAACAATTATACCCAGAACCCCTCTACATATCAAAAGTACAATAATTCTCTGGAATATAAACACTTACCTGATTGAAAACGGATAACAATTGACTAATACAGACGAAAACTTGCGATAAACGACGTTTTTACTTTTTGGTCACAAAATAAACAAAACGCACGGGCGCTTAGATCATTTGTCCAGCCGCCACTTGCCATCGCGTGGTGATTACCCCTCCCGCGACTCCTTCTTTCCGCCATAAGATGTCTATGCGTACGGTCAATAGTTTGCGAGATATTTCGATTGCCCAACTTGCCCCTATGCTCAACTAGCCCTGCCCTACTCTACGACTTATACTTGGATGGTTTTTATTATATTTATTGTTTTATTTTTAAACTAGCTTTTGCCCGCGGCTTCGCCCACGTGGACATAGCTTTTATGACTCTTTATGAAGGGTGAGTGGTGCGCGAGCCGCAATCGGCTCGCAAGCGTGGACATGAGTTTTCTCCAGGTACCTCAGGAACTGTATCGGGCTATTCTGATTAGCAGTCTTCGTCACTTCCCCCCCCCCCCCCCTATTCTATACAAAAAAATCACTTTAATCCGCTGCCACTGACGTGCGCGAGCGTAGAAAACAGTTGTCCCCAGATCCCTAAAATCACAATCCATTTTTTCGTTACGATTTTAAATAAATTTGCGAACAAAGAGTATTGTTTTAAATTCCTCAGGAACTGCATCGGGCTATGATAATTTCCACAGATGAAAGGTTGACTATTTCATTCCCAGTGATACAGACTACCTGCATGCCAAATTTCATCAAGATTGGTAGAGGTGTTGAAGTGTGAATAGGTAACAAACAAACAAACACATTTTCACATTTATAATACTATAAGTAAGGATTTCTAAATCTTAAATAAAATATAGAGCGTCGGTGGCAAAACGGTTAGGGCCACTACCTCCTGTCCGGAAGGCCGTGGTTCGAATCTGCCACTTACCAATATCTATACGAATATCGATTTCATACTGATATGTACGTTTATCCGACGCTCTTACGGTGAGAGAAACATCGTGAGGAAACCTGCACACGCCTGCAAAGAAATTCGAAGCTTATGTGTGAAGTCAATCAACCCGCAATGGGCCCGCGTGATCGTCTAAGGCCAGATCGCCCTAACTCAGGGCAGGTCGAGCCCCTTGGTGGGGACGTATATAAACTGATATGATGCAATATTATCAAAAAACTAATTCAAATCATTATAGGTATCAATCTAGTAATAAAATTTCCTAACAATATTAATATGGGTCAAACAAATCCTAGAGTCGTATCAGCTCCAAAGGAGCCCAAGACGCACTTCTCGTTGCCGCGCTGGATGGCAATAGACAACCTTAGCAGCAGGTAGGACCCACGTCACATCTCCTCTCTCGGTGGCGAAAGCTAATCCTCTTTGTGAAGGCAAAGGCCTCTGAGGGTTTCTCAACAAATTCTATACAAACAATCACTTTAATCCGTTGCTCCGTTGCGACGCCACCGACGTGCGCGAGCGTAGAAAACAGTTGTCCTCAGATCCCTCGGGAACTATGTCAGGATATACTTATTTGTAAATTATATCATTTTCCACCTCATTTCTGTACTAAAAATCACACCAACCCATTTTTTCGTTACGATTTTAAATAACTTTACGAACAAAGAGTATTGTTTTAGTTTCCTTAAGGAATTGCATCGGGCTATGATAATTTCCACAGATAAAAAGTAGCCTATTTGATTCCCAGTGATACAGGCTACCTGCATGCCAAATTTCATCAAGATTGGTCGAAGTGTTGAAGTGTGAATAGGTAACAAACAAACAAACACATTTTCACATTTATAATAGTAAGTAAGGATTTCTAAATCTTAAATAACATATAGAGCGTCGGTGGCAGAAAGGTTAGGGCCACTTCCTCCTGTCCGGAAGGCCGTGGTTCGAATCCTGCTACTTACCAATATCTATACGAATATCGATTTTATACTGGTATGTACGTTTATCCAACGCTCTTACGGTGAGAAAAACATCATGAGGAAACCTGCACACACCTGCGAAGAAACTCGAAGCTTATGCTTTTTTTATTTTTATTTTGCTTTATTACGTCTTTTATTTTAATCTTGTTCTTTGTGTCAAATGTTTAAACTGTCAATTAATAAATGATTTATCTATCTATCTATATATCTATGTGTGAAGTCAATCAACCCGCAATGGGCCCACGTGATCGTCTAAGGCCTGATCGCCCTAAATCAGGGCAGGTCGAGCCCCTTGATGGGGACGTATATAAACTGATATGATGAAATAACACATATACCTATATTATCAAAAAACTAATTCAAATCATTATATCCATCTAGTAATAGAATTTCCTAAAAATATGAATATGAGTCAAATCCTTGAGTCGTATCAGCTCCAAAGGAGCCCATGACGCACTTCTCGTTGCCGCGCTGGATGGCAATAGACAACCTTAGCAGCAGGTAGGACCTAACATCACATCTACTCTCTCGAAGGCGACGGCCAATCTCCTTTGTGAAGGCAAAGGCCTCTGAGGGTTCAGCAGCCGATTGTCTCACAGACCAGCGGCACAAAGCAGTAATTTGCCTCCAAGACCGAGTACTTATTATGCTTCATTCTCGCCGCAAATTGAGCAGCAGTACCGTACGGGTGAGGTGTGAGGCAGAAAAAGTGGCGTCCCAAAGCAGGCACGTTCCTCTCTGCCATGGCACCCGTTTAATTCCTCCGGCCTTTTGCCATCAGATCGACTAAAGCCCGGCGGCTGCATTAAAGATGGAATATTCCATCTGACCGAGACCAGTGCCCTAGGAATTGGTGACGTGGGAATCTTCACAAACAACGACCGCAACTCAGTGAGTGATGGCCAATTGCCTCCACCGTGGACCCGCAAATACATTGATGAGGTTCACAGATATTGATATTGCAGGCGGAGAGCAACTGCCACACGCTAATAGTCGCCGTCAGAAAAGTTCCCATATCTGTGCCTCCTGTTCATCATTACAGCTCATATACGTCCCCACCGAGGGGCTCGAGCCTACCCTGAATCAGGGCGATTAGGCCTTAGTCGACCACGCGGGCCCAGTGCGGGTTGGTCGACTTCACACACAACCTTCGAGTTTCTTCGCAGGCGTGTGCAGGTTTCCTCACGATGTTTTCCTTCACCGTTAAAGCAATCGGTAAGTATGTACGTAAGTTTTTGAAAAACTCATTGGTACATTGGCCGTCCAGATTTGAACCCGGTACCTCTGGTTAGATGGACCGAGTCGTTACCGGTTGAGCCACCGACGCTTCAAAGTGCCTCCTGTTAAAAGATGCTAAACTCGATTTATGTATTTTAAATTTTTTTTTACGATTGGAATCTGTAAAAAATACCTATCTGTTCGTCTATAAAACACATCGTTTCGTGCCATAGTTCCAGAGTTAGAGTTGTGTAAAGTAGCTTATGCTTAAAAACACATAAAAGAAATCCACTCAAAACTATGAAATAATATTTTAATGTTTTAATACAACTTAAGCGCGTTTTATTATCCCTGCAGTGCCATTTATTGACATTCTGCTGCTATGATTATAATGTGTGGTATGTGTAGTTAATATGTGGAAAAAATTACTGTGCTGTTATTATTTTAAGTATCGATTTTAAGTATAGATAGTATCCCACGGGACCTCTTTAGTTTTCCGGGATATAGAATACCCGACTATACAATGATGGTCAAAACACCCCATCCCAATGTAAAGGTTTCATATTGTTACGTTGAGCCATTCTAAAGATAAAATTTTTTGCATTCCTGCAGGAACCCTTATTTTTTTGGGTTTCACAATGTCCCAGTTTTAGTTCGCGATAAGTGTATCAACGTGAAAAATTTGATTGTAATAGGTCAAGCCACATTTGCGTGGTGAGTCATTCTATAAATGAATACTTTTGATTTTCCCACGGGAATTCTTGAATTTTCCGGGATAAAAAGTATCCTATATGTTAACCCGGGCTATAAGGAACCACCACACAAAATTTCATCAAAATCGGCCTGGTAGTTTTTGCGCGATGCGCGAACATACAGACAGACAGACAGACAGACAGACAGACAAAAATTCCAAAAGTTGTTGTTTTGGCCTCTGTATCGTTCGTAATGTCTACCACAGTTATTATTTTCCAAAAATATTTCATGTACAGACACGACCCCGTTACAGTTTTATTATATTATTATATATTATATATAGCTTTTGCCCGCAGCTTCGCCCGCGTGGACATAGCTTTTATGACTCTTTTTGAGGGTGAGTGGTGCGCGAGCAATCAGCTCGCAAGCGTGGACATGAGTTTTCTCCAGGTACCTCAGGAACTGTATCGGGCTATTCGGATTAGCAGTCTTTGTCACTTCCTACCCCCTCAACAAATTCTATACAAAAAATCACTTTAATCCGTTGCTCCGTTGCGACGACGCCACCGACGTGCGCGAGCGTAGAAAACAGTTGTCCCCAGATCCCTCGGGAATTATATCAGGATATACTTATTAGTAAATTATATCATTTTCCACCTCATCTCTGTGCTAAAAATCACACCAACCCATTTTTTCGTTACGATTTTAAATAACTCAACGAACAAAGAGTATTGTTTTAGTTTCCTCAGGAACTGCTATGGTTATGATAATTTTCGTCAAGATTGGTAGAGGTGTTGATGTGTGAATAGGTAACAAACAAACAAACACATTTTCACATTTATGATATTAAGTAAGGATTTCTTAATCTTAAATACCATATAGAGCTTCGGTGGCAGAACGGTTAGGGCCACTACCTCCTGTCCGGAAGGCCGTGGTTCGAATCCTGCCACTTACTAATATCTATACGAATATCGATTTAATACTGGTATGAACGTTTATCCGACGCTCTTACGGTGAGAAAAACATCGTGAGGAAACCTGCACACGCCTGCGAAGAAACTCGAAGCTTATGTGTGAAGTCAATCAACCCGCAATAGGCCCGCGTGATCGTCTAAGGCCTGATCGCCCTAACTCAGGGAAGGTCGAGCCCCTTCGTGGGGACGTATATAAACTGATATGATGAAATAACACATATACCTATATTATCAAAAAACTAATTCAAATCATTATATCGATCTAGTAATAAAATTTCCTAAAAATATTAATATGGGTCAAATCCTCGAGTCGTATCAGCTCCAAAGGAGCCCATAACGCACTTCTCGTTGCCGCGCTGGATGGCAATAGACAACCTTAGCAGCAGATAGGACCTCACGTCACATCTCCTCTCTCGAAGGCGACGGCCAATCTCCTTTGTGAAGGCAAAGGCCTCTGAGGGTTCAGCAGCCGGTTGTCTCACAGACCAGCGGCACAAAGCAGTAATTTGCCTCCAAGACCGAGTACTTATTATGCTTCTTTCTCGCCGCAAATTGAGCAGCAGTACCGTACGCGTGAGGACGTTCCTCTCTGCCATAGCACCTGTTAAAACCCTCCGGCCTTTTGCCATCAGATCGACTAAAGCCCGGCGGCTGCATCAAAGATGGAATATTCCATCTGGCCGAGACCAGTGCCCTCCGAGTGAGGTCATTAAGGAATTGGTGACGTAGGAATCTTCACAAACAACGACCGCAACTCAGTGAGTGATGGCCTATTGCCTCCACCGTGGACCCGCAAATACATTGATGAGGTTCACAGATATTGATATTGCAGGCGGAGAGCAACTGCCACACGCAAAAAGTCACCGTCAGAAGAGTTCCCATATCTGTGCCTCCTGTTATAAGATGCTAAACTCGATTTATTTGTGTTTAACTTTTTTACACGATTGGAATCTGTAAAAAATACCTATCTGTTCGTCTATGAAACACGTCGCTACGTGCCATAGTTCCAGAGTTAGAGTTGTTTAAAGTAGCTTATGCTAAAAAATTGATAAAAGAAATCCACTCAAAAGTATGAAATAATATTTTAATGTTTTAATACAACTTAAGCGCGTTTTATTATCCCTGCAGTGCCATCTATTGACATTCTGCTGCTATGATTAAAATGTGCGGTATTTGTAGCTAATATGTGGAAAAAATTACTCTATTGTTATTATTGTAAGTATCGATAAATAATTTCTCACGGGACCTCTTTAGTTTTCCGGGATAAAGAATACCCGAATAAACAATGATGGTCAAAACACCCCATCCCAATGTAATTTTTTCATATTGTTACGTTGAGCCATTCTAAAGATACAATTTTTTGCATTCCTGCAGGAAACCATTTTTTTTTTGGGATTCACAAAGTCCCAGTTTTAGTTCGGGATAAGGGTATCAACGTGTAAAATTTGATTTTAATAGGTCAAGCCACATTTGCGTGGTGAGCCATTCTATAAATGAATACTTTTGATTTTCCCACGGGAACTCTTGAATTTTCTGGGATAAAAAGTATCCTATATGTTAACCCGGGCTATAAGGAACCAACATACAAAATTTCATCAAAATCGGCCTGGTAGTTTTTGCGTGATGCGCGAACATACAGACAGACAGACAGACAGACAGACAGACAGACAAAAATTCCAAAAGTTGTTGTTTTGGCCTCTGTATCGTTAGTAATGTCCACCACAGTTATTATTTTCCAAAAATATTTCATGTACAGACACGGCCCCGTTACAGTTTTATTATATTATAGGTGGAAAAAATTACTCTATTGTTATTATTGTAAGTATCGATAAATAATTTCTCACGGGACCTCTTTAGTTTTCCGGGATAAAGAATACCCGAATAAACAATGATGGTCAAAACACCCCATCCCAATGTAATTTTTTCATATTGTTACGTTGAGCCATTCTAAAGATACAATTTTTTGCATTCCTGCAGGAAACCATTTTTTTTTTGGGATTCACAAAGTCCCAGTTTTAGTTCGGGATAAGGGTATCAACGTGTAAAATTTGATTTTAATAGGTCAAGCCACATTTGCGTGGTAAGCCATTCTATAAATGAATACTTTTGATTTTCCCACGGGAACTCTTGAATTTTCTGGGATAAAAAGTATCCTATATGTTAACCCGGGCTATAAGGAACCAACATACAAAATTTCATCAAAATCGGCCTGGTAGTTTTTGCGTGATGCGCGAACATACAGACAGACAGACAGACAGACAGACAGACAGACAGACAAAAATTCCAAAAGTTGTTGTTTTGGCCTCTGTATCGTTAGTAATGTCCACCACAGTTATTATTTTCCAAAAATATTTCATGTACAGACACGGCCCCGTTACAGTTTTATTATATTATAGAAGATATAGAAAGAAATCCACTCAAAACTATGAAATAATATTTTAATGTTTTAATACAACTTAAGCGCGTTTTATTATCCCTGCAGTGCCATTTATTGACATTCTGCTGCTATGATTATAATGTGTGGTATGTCTAGTTAATATGTGGAAAAAATTACTCTGCTGTTATTATTTTAAGTATCGATTTTAAGTATAGATAGTATCCCACGGGACCTCTTTAGTTTTCCGGGATATAGAATACCCGACTATACAATGATGGTCAAAACACCCCATCCCAATGTAAAGGTTTCATATTGTTACGTTGAGCCATTCTAAAGATAAAATTTTTTGCATTCCTGCAGGAACCCTTATTTTTTTGGGTTTCACAATGTCCCAGTTTTAGTTCGCGATAAGTGTATCAACGTGAAAAATTTGATTGTAATAGGTCAAGCCACATTTGCGTGGTGAGTCATTCTATAAATGAATACTTTTGATTTTCCCACGGGAATTCTTGAATTTTCCGGGATAAAAAGTATCCTATATGTTAACCCGGGCTATAAGGAACCACCACACAAAATTTCATCAAAGTCGGCCTGGTAGTTTTTGCGCGATGCGCGAACATACAGACAGACAGACAGACAGACAGACAAAAATTCCAAAAGTTGTTGTTTTGGCCTCTGTATCGTTCGTAATGTCTACCACAGTTATTATTTTCCAAAAATATTTCATGTACAGACACGACCCCGTTACAGTTTTATTATATTATATAGATATAGATGAGTACTGTAATCTATAATACCAAGTTTCACGCTTTGTATGAATTACCGTTTTTACGATAGAGCAAAAACAAAAATAACTCAAAAAAACACGTTTCTTGTATGGGGATAATTAATTTGATTTTTTTAAAATTTTATTAATGTTAGTAAATCTCTCATAATAACACATATTCTTTGAGAAATTTTAGCTAATTATTACGGTTCAAAAGATACATCCTTCTAAAAGTCGGACGGGCGGACGGACAGACAGCATTGGCTCAGTAATAGTACATACTAATAATAAAAAGTATCTTTACTAATATTTTAAACCAGCTGTCCCGGCAAACTTCGTATCACCTTACACTACACTACACACCTACCCTATCCTACACTACACTACATTACCCTACACTACCCTACCCAACACTAGATAAGAAACTTCTCCTGACAATAACAAACTCAACAAAAAAAAAGCGAAATCGGTCCAGCCGTTCACGCGTGATGGGATGACCAAGGGATATAGAGATTCATTTTTATGTATAAAAAGATGTGAAATTTTGTTTGTTTGTTATTCCTCTTTATGCTTCAGAACCTCAACCAATCATAATTCATAATTCATTCATAATTCATTTATTTGCTTTGTACAGGGTAAAGACACAAAAAAATGCAAGATAACATAGCAAAAAAAATCTCCTGGTACAACTATTAAAATTGCAGGATTAAATAGCAACGGATTGACCCAATTTTTTGTATTAAAATAGTTAAGTGACAAAGTGAGGTGTTTTACAATGAAACAAGCGTTAACTACGATAGCCGGTTTATTACTGACTTCATATCGCCGCGCCATGCACTTATAACATACACATCAATTCCTCCTTCTTTAATCTGCAAACCTGACAACAATGAAATAGTTAAACATCAGTTAAAATTTTAATTTATAATCTATATTTTTAAGCCTAGGTCTAAGAGCATAACGTGGTAGGGGTTGATCATTTCCTTGAATTTCAGTCCCTAAGTGTTCATAAGACAGAGATTCCATATCCCCAGCCACAGGAGGCGACGCAGAGGAACAAGCGCTCTCACTTCCCAAGTCCGCAGCTGGCAGAGTCTCCCTTGCTTCCTCTTGCTCCTCATCATCCTCCCCACCACTAGTCATCGACGGAGAATTTTGAATTACAGTAGGAAGCAAGGTTGGAGCTAAATCGATTGGCATTGGCAGTGAGCTATTCATGTCATCAGATGTACTAGGCACAGTACCCGACAGCTGTTGACTTGTTACGCGAGAATCACCTTTATACTTAATTATTTGATCCACGTGACGTCTACATAAAACATTATATTCAATAGCAAAAATTTCATACATTCTGTTACCAAGCTTTTTAACAATTGTTCCTATTGTCCAAAATTCTTTTCTAGCTGAATACCACTTCAAGCACACGTATTCCCCAGTATCAAAATCTCTACTTATGTTTATTTGATTATCTTTTTCGTTAATTTTGGATTTTTTATTTGGCAACACTAGGTCTAACCTTGAACGTAAATCGCGTCCCAACAATAGTTTAGCGGGAGTAACTCCAGTGGAACAATGTATTGAGTTTCTATAATCAAATAAACATCCCATTAATTTCTCATCAATTGATTTTAATGATGTATTTTCCTGAAAAATGCATTTCAACATTTTCTTACAAGTTTTAACGGAATTCTCCGCTTGCCCGTTACTACATGGATGGTAAATGGGCGATGTGATGTATTTTATTCCATTTATAGAACAAAATCTATTAAATTCCTCAGAATTAATTTTTACATCATTATCGGATACTATTACAGTTGGAACACCATATCTTGAAAATAAATATTTCAGTTTCATTATAAGTGCCTGAGTCGAGGTACCGCAATTCATATGAACACATTCTAGCCATTTACTGTATGCGTCTATGACTATTAAATATACCCGTTGACCAATCGTCATATAGTCTATGTGTAAACGCTGCCACGGACCGGCGGGACGGGGCCACGCGGCGGGCGACGCGCGCGGCGGGGCGCTGCGCACCTGGGTGCACGGGCCGCACGCGCCGACCCAGCGCTCGATATCACTATCGATTTTTGGCCACCACATCCTGCTTCGCGCGTTGTTTTTCGTTTTTACGATACCAAAATGACCTGAATGTAGTTCTCGTAACAACTGCTCGCGAAATACTGACGGCACTACAACTCTGTGGCCTCGAAACAAACAACCATCTTCTATTTCTAAATCAGTTTTGCAATGAAAATACGGCACGACGGACTGACAAGAGATTTTTCGCGGCCAACCATGTTTCATATACCTAATAACTTTTTGCAACGTTATATCATGGGAAGTTGCCTTTTTAATATCATCAAAAGATACCGGAGCGACATTAGCATCGAGAAATTTTAAAAATGAAAAATTATCATTTTCATCCTCTTTGTCCCATTCGTTTTGTGCTGGTATCGGTGCTCGAGAAAAATAGTCAGCAATTACATTATTCTCGCTCTTTATATATTGTACAACATAGTTATATGCAGGTAAAGTGATCGCATATCTTTGTAATCGAGAAGCTGCCATGACGGATATGCCTATTTTTTTTCCAAATATAGACAGTAAGGGACGATGGTCTGTTTTGAGAATAAATGGATTCTCACGGCCATAAAGATACTGGTGAAATTTTCGTACACCGAAAATAATCGCCGTAGCCTCTTTTTGGATTTGGCTATAATTTTTCTCACTGGCAGACAAAGACCTAGAGGCGAAAGCAATAGGTCTTTCTATGCAATCTGCACCCTGCTGAGAAAGTACTGCGCCGAGCCCCGCCGGGCCCGCGTCCACAGTCAGCACCAGCTGCGCGGCCGGATCGAAGTGGGCTAGCACGCGCTCCGACGCGAGCTCTTTCTTAACGCCGTCGAACGCGTTCTGCTGTCTCTCGCCCCACTCCCACGCCGCGCGTTCGGCAAGTAACGTAGTAAGTTTAAAGGAGCTAGTATTGCCGAAGCGTTGGGCACAAAACTACGATAATAATTTATAACTCCAAGAAATCTCCTAACTTCTGCTACATTTTTAGGTTTAGGTGCTTTCAAAATGGCATCGATCTTGCTTGGGCACGTCTTAAGACCAGTTTTATCTATATTATATCCTAGATAAGTCACACTATCTTGGAAAAAACTACATTTTTCCTTTTGCAAACGAAGGCCCGCAGCATGCATTCTACTCAACACCTCTCGCAATCTACCTAAATGTAATTCTTTTGTTGGGCCTGTAACACACACATCATCTAACCAGCAGCTGACACCTTCTATACCCGCCAGTAAGGTTTCCATAGAACGTTGAAAGATCGCTGGCGCGTTCGCAAGGCCATATACTAGTCGCGTGTATTTAAACAAACCTTTACTAGTATTGATGGTAGTTAGGTCTTGTGACGTTTCAGAAAGAACAAATTGGTTATAAGCGTTACATAAATCTAACTTAGTATACTGTTGCCCACCACCTATTTTGGCAAATACCTCCTCTATACGAGGCAACGGGTATTTATCTATGTGTATATCTTTGTTTAGTGTTATCGAAAAATCACCAGCGATGCGTACTTTCCCGTTTTCTTTCAAAACTGGTACTATTGGAGTGGCGTAGTTCGAGTGACTAACCGGCACCAGTATGCCTAAACCTACCAATCGATCAATCTCTTCTTCTACCCTACTTTTTAGTGCAAACGGAACTGAACGTGCCTTAAAAAATTTTGGTTCGGTACCTTCCTTTAACTTTAAATGTACTCTAAATTTATTAAAAGTTCCCAATTCATCTTTAAATAAATCACTATATTCAATCAATAATTGTTGTACCTCGCTCAGGTTATTTTCTGTAGTTACGTAAATATTGTTATTAATTGTCGTAAAGCACATTCCAAATGCGGCCATGAAATCACGCCCTAATAATGGGGGACCACCATTTTGAACTACATAAACTTTGATCGTTTTGGATAAATTAGAATAAGTAATATTTGGCTCAAAAAACCCAAGAGGCGTGATTTTATGTCCGTTGTATAAACACATTTTCATATCACAAGGGATTAAATTGTTTTCTGAAAAATATTCATCATAATTCTTTTTGGAAATTACTGTAGCACCCGACCCCGAATCAAGTTCCATTTGTAATCGTACATTGTTCACTAAGACAGATATAAAAATAGGTTCATGAGTAACGTACCTCAAATTATACAACTGGCACTCCTTGCACTCTTGGCTTTCGAAACATTCTGAAGCCGACCCACCTTCCGTTTCAATATTATGAACGCGCACTGGATTTTTATTTTTACACACTTTAACTAAATGACCTTTTTCAACTACAACATCGGTAGTTTTTGAACCGACATTTATCGGCGTGATGACTTTTGAGTCCACACACAGCACACTGTATCACGTTACCGCCGTAGGCCGTGCCGCCGGCGCCGGCCGCGCGAGCCGCGCCGCGCGAGGCTCCAGCCTGCTGGCCGCCCACACGGTATACCGGTTCCTGCTTGATGTGAGGAGAAGCCAGCGCTCCCGCGCACGCCACCGCCTTGGCCTGACGCGCGAATGCTGCCTGCTGCGCCACTTCCACCGCCTTCGCGAACGTGAGCACGGCTGCGTCCTGCTCGAAAAGCTTGTCCCGCTCGGGACCAGCACTCATGCCGAGTACAAACTTGTCCCGCAGCAGCGAATCAAGCGTACTCCCAAAATCGCAATGAATCGCAAGCCCCCTTAGGCGTGCCGCCCAGGTCTCGACGCTTTCGCCCGTTGCCCTCGACGCCTCGTAAAATTTTGCCCTTTCAGCAAAAATACACTTTTTTGGCTTGAAGTGGTCGTTGAGTACTTTAACCAGCTCCTTGTACTTAACACTTTCGAACGTTTTTGGGTGTAGCAAATCACGAGCCAGACGGTAGGTATCGTCTGACAAATAAGTAAGCAACAAAGCACACCTGTCTTCGTCTTTAACACTATTCAACTTAAGGAATTGCTCTAATCGACCATAAAAAACATCCCAGTCTTGAGATACATGGTCAAAAGTACTCAAATTCCCTAAAACATTACTCATGATTCACTTTTTTTTTATTCCGCGTGGGTAATCCCGTTCTTGGCGTCACTGAGGTGTTTTACAATGAAACAAGCGTTAACTACGATAGCCGGTTTATTACTGACTTCATATCGCCGCGCCATGCACTTATAACATACACATCACAAAGACTACTAATTAACATAGAGTGACACAAGTCTCGAGGGATCCGAGGAAACTCATTTCCAGGCTCGCACACTTCGGCGTCGCAGCGGGGCAACGGATTGACCCGATTTTTTGTATTAAAATAGTTAAGTGACAAAGACTACTAATTAACATAGAGTGACACAAGTCTCGAGGGATCCGGGGAAACTCATTTCCAGGCTCGCACACTTCGGCGTCGCAGCGGGGCGACGGATTGACCCGATTTTTTGCATTAAAATAGTTAAGTGACATAGACTGCTAATCAAAACAGACCCGAGGAATCTGGAATAAACCCCTATCTACGCTCGCCAGCTGCTTGCAGCTCACGCACCACACACCTATAAAACAGTCATAAAAACCGGCCAAGTGCAAGTCGGACTCACGCAAATTAGGACTCCGAAGTCTTCAAAAAAATAAATGTTTGTTTTAACAACAAAATTATATTTACAGATGGTCATAGAACATTTTGTATGGCAAATCTATGAACTTTTGATAAATACAAGTGCACATCTTAAGTTGGTTGACTATGACTCCTGTAGTTTTCTTTTTAAATTGATTATAATATGTCCTATTACTAACATTGTTTTTTTTTCAGATGTTCTTAAATAGCGATTTAGCTTGTAGGTTAGGGGGAGCGGGACACTTGACTCGAACAAAAATTAGCACTTTAAAGCCTAATATTACCGATAGCTGAATCAAATAATAGTTTTGGAAAACCCTCAGTTGTTTTAAAAGACCCTCTTTACACGTAGCAGAGGTACCATAATTATCTTTTTTTAATTTTATTGTACAGCTTTGTTGGCGTGATTAATATGTATAAGAATGCCAAAGTACAACTTTCTAGTTTAAATAGTCTCTGAGATAAGCCGCGAACAGATGGACAGACGGACGGACAGAAATAGCGAAACTATGAGGTTTCTTTGTTGACTTCGGAACCCTAAAAAAGATGTCCACGCAAGCGAAGCCGCGGGCAAAAGCTAGTATATTATTATCATTTGGTTATATGCTCCTAATTTAGGGTAGGCTCGAGCCCCTCGGTGGGGACGTATATGAGCTGATATGATGATGATGATGATGAATAGGCTCCTGCAACCCTGGTATTGAAATAGTTGATACTTTTGATTGTAGGTTCTTGTTGGAACATAATATAATTTCATATCCACGGAATTGAATAAAACTACACGTTATAATTTGGTATTAAACCCTAAAAATAACAAAAACTCAAAAAAAAAAATCATCAAACACAAACATAGGTACAGTTGTAAAAATATGATCGGGTTCCGTTCCGCAACTGTAACGTAAAATGCTGCACAGTCTGTCGTTAAAACGGAATTCAATTAAAATCGATTGTCGATACCGAGACCACCTCGACTCGATATTCGCTCTGCGTGTTACGAGTTTATGGCTCTGAATTAGTGATGTCCCGGTATGATTTTAAAGTCGGCTATCAAGAAACTTTTCCGAAAAACCTTAAAGATTTTAGGTACAAGCTTTTTTAAGAATCAAAGTACTCATCAATACGAATCAAACGAGCCCAAACGCGATGGGGTTGTGTCGTTTTATTGCAAAGTTCATATGGCCACCTTCCAGCTCCATCATCAGATCAACACTATGTCATTATAACATTGTATTGTCACGCGATTTACACATGTATGCAAAATTTCAGCTCAATCAGTAACAGGGAAGTGGATCAAATTTAATTTGCAAGATTTGATGACAAACATTGGGACAGGTGAAACTAAATAAAAGCTTGTAAAAGTAATCTTTATACCACTGCTTTTCTAAAAAGCTTATTTTATTCACTGAAAACAGAGATATGCTATATATAAGGGGAGGTAGATAGGTTACATGCATCCTAAAAGTGAAGCAAAAAAGATGCCAATTGGCATCTCTTTTCATAGTAGCATTCGGTAGGTACCTATTATAATGTGTGTGTAAATGGATTCGATTTTCAAATGTGGTTTGTTAGTGCATAACCCATCTATGGTAACAAATCTCTGACTGAAAACAGTATTTTGATGTTTCAATTTAGAACACAACAATTATTAATTTTTGGTTTCTTTGCCCTTCTAAGGGCAGGCTCAGGCTCATTGGCCATACTGCCTTGTCTTCAGTATATATATTTTTTTAGTAGTATTCGTTTATGTCTTCAGTAATTTTTCTTTCACAGTTTTCGGTTTTTTCAGCATAATTGTAATTTTTTTCACTGGCATTACTCGTATATAACTAACTTAACCTACACACTCCAGAAAAATGGTAGCACTTTTGCTGAAGCTTTGGCGGACTTCTTGTGGGAACTCAAAACACAGTATACACACTTTTTTTTCATTATCCTACAGAATAATTACATAAATGATACTTTGGTAATTAATACACTATCAGTATTATACATCAAAAAACTTGAAATGTTATTTTTCGGATAATAAAAGAAAAATGACAAACTGAACGCTATCAATTCCCGCCAAAAAGTCTAGAACACACCAATATATTCGACCTCCATCTCAATGCTATATAACCTCCTTGCGCAAAAAATACTAAATAAAAAAAATACTCCATAATCAAATAATATTTGACATACAAACTCCTTGTGCAAATAACTCCTCGAGATTTGATTGTTCGACATTTTCGACAAGGAGTTTAGCATTAGAATAAAAACTGTTTGGTGTTCTTGGCTCTCATTTCATTAGAAAATTGGCGCTATTCTGAATACCGTAAGTTGCATGAACACAAAGGAAGTTTCTCTTACTTGTAGTAATTGTTTCAATTTTAATGATTATTTTAATTAATTTATCCTTCCTTTTTTCTTTATCATATGTCTATTTTCGCTTAAATGTTTATTTTTCTCTGAGTCATGGTACAAAGTATAGTATGGAACTCTTGAATAAAACGGATTTATATCAAGGGCCATGAATCATTTGCGTCGCTCAGGATTCTAATACTTACAATCCTTCACTTGCTCGTGATTCATCTATGATCCTCGCTTTAAATCCGTCCTTTATTCACTAGTTGCATAATATAATATTGTAGCTAGTCTAATACCTCGTTCATATGTACATAATCCAACTTGATAAACAAAAAACTTAAGGTATTTAATACAATAAAGTTTCTACTGTTACAAGAAGAAAGAAAAGGAAAGAAAAGGAAACACGTAAGTAATTATAATAAGTATAAAAATATATTTTCTTAGTAAGTAAGTAAGGAAATCTTGTTTACTTAAGTGTATTAAAAACAGGTAAACTGTATATCCAGCGGAAAAAAACCATAAGGCTGTATATTACAAATAAGCAGTGAGAAGCGATTGGCAAAAAAAAATCAGGAAAATTATTTCCGCTTAATTTATTGGCTTGAAAAAAATACATGTTATATTCAAGGGTATTACCAAGGGCCCTTGTAAGTTCATTACACGATTAGATTAACTTGACTCGATCATAAAAATCCCAAACATAGCATAAATTGAAGCAAAGCCTGTAAACATTTGTAGGAAAAAACATTTCTTTTAAATTTGAAATTTAGGTAGGTATATCGTAATTTTCTTCTTTTACAAACTACGTGGTTCATGTTTATTAAAATTTAATTGAGTTCACTTTTTCGAAACTTTTCAACGAAAAAACATTGAAAAAGTGCAAAAGTGTAGTTATTTTCTCTACTTTTTGCACGTAAAGAAAAAGACAGAGACAACTCTGTTCAATGCCTCGTCATAATGTAAAGAAAGTTTTAAGGCATTTGACAGATTTAAATGTAAACTCTAAAGTACTTTTGTTTAGCTTTTGGTTTTGTGGTTGATAGATGGTTTTCAACAGAATAGTTTTAACTTTGACCCTAGCACTTTGCTCATCACTCATAATACTTCAGAAAAATAACATTTGAATTTGGCGCCAAAAATCCGCCATTATGTTTTTTTATTTTAATATACCCAGTGTCACTCTCACAGTAAATACAAATCTAAAGACACTTCTCAAGCTAAAATCAATATATAAAATTTATTTGTTTTATGCGGAACTAGCTGTTTCCCGCGGCTTCACCCGCGTGGACAACGTTTCTATGACTTGAAATGAAAAATGAAAAAAGTAGCCTATGTTTTACTCCAGGTCCTAATTCGTCTACCTACCAAATTTCAGCCAGATCCGTTCAGTCGTTTTAACGTGAAGAAGTAACAAACATACACACTCACAAACTTTCGCCTTTATAATATGAAGTGTGATTAGTATAGATATATATCTCATCTGCGAAGGGTTGTCTGGAAGAGATCGCTTTTAGCGATAAGATCGCCTTTGTACACTTAAGTCTGATAAAACCATTTTGTGATTATTCCTTGTGTGCAATAGAGAATTTATACATACATACATACCGATATGAGTAATGTTTTCCCAGTCATAAAATAAAATGTGTACAAAATTTATTTCAGATTTGTAACAACACTTAAGTACGTCATCGCAGTCGTAACGCGGCCACAGATTGAAAAACCACTTTGTTAGAACAATATAATACAGTGAACAACTTTATTTCGTAAATCTAATTTTTTGCTTTTTATTTTATTTCCGCAAAAGTAAGG